>CM070622.1:36383143-36986030 GCA_036346255.1 Ampelocalamus luodianensis
TACAGAGGTCCCCGTCATTGTGATGACGGGCAAAGGTCCCTATACATGTGATGTATAGGCTCTTGGTCCCTGTGCCAAAGGGCACAGGCAAGGGTACTCGTCGACGGATGAATACCCCAGATTACCGGTAAAATGCGTAAAGAGATAAAGAACAAAGAGTACATAGCATTATCATTAAATTTCTAGTATTTGAAATGCCATGAATGAAGTTGATTAAAGTTGTTTATGCTGTCATGTCTTTATGATTATGTAAACTTGATGATACTTGCTGAGTCCTATGACTCACCCTTGCTTTGTTTTGATTTAGGTACTTCTGGTAAAGACGTCATGCATGGGCGGGAGTAGATGATTGGAAGCACGCATCACTTCACAAAATTAATGCAATTGTTATTTTAGCATCACATAAGAATAAATAGACTGCTGAGAAATACCCATGGTTATTCTATGATTATGATTGATGAAATAATTTATGGATGTGAGAATGGTGTTATTTGATTACATTCATATGATTATCCCTTATGCATGAGTGAATTGGTTAATGAATTTACTGTTAAATATTATGTTTACTCGTTAGAGAATAGTTTTTCATTGATTATACAAGGGAGACTCTGTCGAAAATTTGTAAATTCGCTCTAGTTGTATTTAGTTTTGGTAGCATTCCAGGCTCGTTCTGAGTTGGGGTGTTACATTCTTCTCCTGGTAAGCTAAAATCCTAGCTGTTAACATCTTGAGCATCTTAAGAGCCTTAGAAGCTGCTGTGAATCATTCTTTCAAGCATCAGTAGCTTGATCTTGCTTCAAACTGAAAAGTTGTTATTCTAGTTTTTTAGTCTTTTGTGTCATTTTTAAGACCTAGGGTTTCTCATGTCGACTTGTTATCCCAGTTAGGTCTAAACTAAACCCTAGTAGCTTAACAAGTTGTTCTTTTCATTCTTGTATCATCTCTTTAGATTGTTAGCAGAGATTTACCTCTGTTCTTTATTGTCGGTTTAACCGACAATACAAATCTTCTTTAGTTTTGGTAGTCTAACTGATTTAGGTTAGATTGGGTTTAACTTAGGATGTTAATTATCCTAAAAGATCTTGCTGAGTTTCATTTTTGAATCTTTGCGTGATCAGTTTCCTTTTCCCCAAAATCTAGAATCATCTGTTTCTATTATTTTCAAAATCTGAAAACTAGAACTTTGAACTAAACTCTAGTTTCTGTCTTTTGAAAACAGTAAGCTATATTATGGGTTATTATCACTATTAGGGTAAATATAACTTAAGCATGCTGTTAATCATGCATTTCTTTATTGATCATGCAATTTCTGATAATTTATACTAGTTGTCGTTTTTGGTATTTATTGGATTTTATTGCTTCTTTTAGAATCTGATTCTGCTGAAGCTTTTGATCATACTTCTGAACAACCTGAGCCTGCAACAGGGGTCTATTACTATCAAGGCAAGCATCCTCTTTGCACCATATTGATCCCAAATTTTATACATTAGATTTGTCTAAATTCGGTGACAATTGTGCATGCTAATTTCTCTCGAAAATACAAATTTTGATCTGTTAGTAGTTAGCTATGACCAAACATGATGGATTACCTCAAATTGTCACCATACACTTAACCCTAGCTCGATCGTATATTATAACCTTTATTTTCAGATTTGGCTTAGACATGCATCTAGAGATTGTAGGGTTTGACAAGCATATCTTGTCAAACATGGGAATCACAATCGAACTCTTGTTATTTTTAAACTCTTTGTCCGGTTTCTTTAAATCAGTCTTGTATTTGAAATTCAAATTGATCTGGACAAGAGGAAGCTAGTGATGGTGCTTTTATGCACGAGATTGGGTTTTGTGGTGGACTTGTCGGGTTAATTAAGGACCGAACTCGACTATTCGTTCAAGTCCCCACGTACTTCCACATGCAGTGTATGGGCGCTGTTTGGTTAAGTAAAATGTTGAGACTATTGAGTTGGAAACAGGAGAGTAAGGATATGTGTATTGACCTTGTATGGCATAGATGCTTAGGTCTGAGGACTGCGTTTTATGCCATGTGAGCTTTGTATGTCAGTATCAGATGTTCTTAGGAGGGTGAGGGCGTATATGTGCCTCGTCGCATATCGATACCTTAATGGTGCCGATAGCATTCTACTATGGGTAGGGAACCCAATTCGCATTAAATTGTTTGGATCGGCATTCGACGCAACATGTGTGCCCGGTTAGGCGGATGCTATCGATCGTTGTTTGCGGGATCGGTTCACACATGGGGTCCAACTCAATAGTGTTGGCTTGTTGAAAATACCAAATCTTAGCTTCCCTTGGTCGGCATACCAAAGGAAGTGTGTCATCATTCGGAGGCATCCAAGGCAACGGCTAGCTAAGTCATGTGGGTAAAGATGTACACCCCTGCAGGGTATAAACTGTTCGAATAGCCGTGTCCACGGTCATGGACGATAACTTGAATTGATGTCACCTGTATAGAAGTTTTGATTTTCAAAAATGTGGTTTTGGTTTATTTTCGGTTTGCATGAGGGAATCATGCACTGTACTGTTTACTTTTATGTCATTTACTTACTGTTTTAAGCAAACTTTGATTTATTAAATTGCTTTATCAAAATTTAGCCTTTGTAGGTTAAGATGTATTGCTTTATGCAAATTTGAACCTTTATACCTTCCTGTTGTAACCTTATGCATGTAACAATTCTGTTTCCTTGGTTAGGCTCTAATCAACACTTTATTTTAATAGTTTATGTAAGACTTGCTGAGTACCTTCCGTACTCAAGGTGCTATCACCTATTGTTGCAGGTGAGGACGGTTTCCTTTACGAAGTACCCGTTAGCGCCGATCAGGGTGACGCTAACGAGTAACGCTACTTCTTTCCTCCACGCAATTGCCTGCGGGTGGATGAGGCCATTGGTGGACATTTTCCGTTTATTTTGCTTCCGCTGTATACTGTTAGAGTGACCAAGTCACTTAATATTGTAGTACTAACAGAATGATGTAACCTTATGTTTAATTATATCAATGTATGACTTGTATGTGTTTGATGCAATGTTGATGAAGGATATATATGCAATGGTCGTTGATCCTGGGAACCATTGTGAATCATATATATCCGGGAATCCTGTTTACTGGATCTGTCACTTGTTAAATTTATATCTTTAGCATGGTTTTTAATAAAGGGGCAGTACTGTTCCTTCATTAACAATTGTGCTACAGTATGAATTTAATTAGTAACATTTCCATTAACCAGGGGTCCTCACAACCTATTATATTATGTTGTATGGAAATGATGCATGCTTTGGTATGATGTTTGTGTGCTGCAATTTCTAGGAAGCACATGTCCATCGAGGCACGGGTTATTCGGTTTGTGATACTAGAGCCAGTGGAAGGTTAAGTATTACAAGCTTAATAAACCGGGGTCTCACAAAGTTTGGTATCAGAGCCATACTGACCGTAGAAACCCTTAGCTCGGTCGTCCCTAGTATATTTTGAAAACCTACTTTCCAAATATCAAATGTTTCATGAAAATCTTAAGTAAGATCTCAGATTTTTTCTTCTTATCTATCTTAGCCTACTCATCTCACCTTATTCTTGACCGAATTTGAAAAGTTGTTTTCCCTCTCATCTTCTTTCAAAAGATAGCTGCTTTATCGATTAAGTTGGTTTTGGGAAAATCATGAGGGCTTTAATTTGAAGTCGGGTTGTCCATCGGTGAAGATCAGGAACTTCCAGAGGAGGGGAATCCGGCCAGGAACCTGGAAGATAAAATCTGGACACAAGCACAATTTCTGGACAGCAAGCTAATAGATAGTTTATAGTGCTGAAAATGAGAGGTTAAATTAACTAAAATTTGTGGGAATAAAAGGGTAAGAAGTGATATGAGTTAGTTATATGTCTAACCTCTCTTTAGGTAATTGTCACCTTGTTTCCTAGCTGTTTCGAACCAAGGTTAATGTTCTGAAATTTCCCTTCCTAAAAACTGATTACTCGTTCTTCCGTACGAGTTAGTCATACTAGGAAGTTGGATTTTATTTTGTGGTCTTACTGCGATTTTATGTTGGTTCTCGAGCTGTTAGAGTTTATTTTGTAGAGTGTCCAGTTGTCTTTCTTTGTCTCCTGTTCCGGAGTTGTTTCTAACCTATCTTTGTGGAACAGGATGGCAAGAACCACCCGCAGTAGTCAGCCGGCTGGTTCCGATGAGGAGTTTCCTCCTCCGACCATGGCTGAGGTTCTTGCTTAGATCGAGCGGAACCGCATGGATCAGACTCGGATTCTGGAGGTCATTGGGAGGAACACCTCCACTCCTTCCGGTGCTTCAGGGTCTGGAGGTGGTGGCCACCCGTCTCGTCGTGGGCTTGCGGAGTTCCTCCGTACGCACCGCCTACTTTCTCCCGATCTGAGGACCCTTTGGATGCGGATGATTGGCTGCGTCTAGTTGAGCGAAAGCTCAACATCGCTCAGTGCCAGGTGTAGGAGGGGGCACTCTTTGCATCCCATCAACTTGAGGGTGCCGCACTCTCTTGGTGGGAGAACTTTCCCGTCATGCAGCCGGCGGGCCATGTGGTCTCGTGGGAGGAGTTCAGGTCTGCCTTCCGTCGGGCCCACATTCCCGATGGCCTGATAAAGCTCTAGAAGAAGGAGTTCTTTGCACTCAAACAGGGGCGCAAGTCTGTGTCGGAGTACTTATATGAGTTTAATCACTTGGCTCGTTATGCTCCGGGTGAGGTGGCCACTGATGAGGCCAAGCAGGAGAAGTTCATGGAGGGCTTGTCTGAGGAGCTGCAGGACAAGCTCTCTATTGTGGACTTTGCTGATTTCCAGGCCTTGGTTGACAAGGCCATCGTCGCCGAGAACAAGGCGAAGGCGCTGGGCGAGTCCCGCAAGCGCAAGTGGGAGGCCCATCGATGCTGCTCAGCGATTTCTCCGTCCCCGTGTTGGGCTGTATGCCGGGGCACGTGCTTTGGCTTCTCCACCGCCGAGGCCGTCGGCGCCAGTTACTCGTCCCCCACAGGCCGTGTTTAAGCCACGTGCACCTGCGACCCAGCAGCAGGGTGGCCTCCGCAATCCAGCTGCCGAGGTTACACGTCGCCGCAACAAGAAGGGCCACTACGCCCACATTGCCCTCGGAGGATCGAGCCCCTCGTCCTAATGGAGGACGCGGGCAAGTGAATGGTCACCCACGACTGAAGGTGGTCGAAGACTCGAGGTGTGGGAAGTGGTCGAGTCAACCACATCTCGGCTGAGGAGGCTCAGGAGGCACCCGACGTTGTGTTGGGTACGCTTCTCGTCAGTTATCGTCCTGCTGCAGTATTATTTGATTCAGGGGCATCGTATTCTTTTATTTCTAGATTATTTGCTGCTGCTTGTGACCTTCACTTTGTTCCTTTGGAGATTCCTTTGCTCACTCGCTCTCCGGTTCGGAAATGAGAGCTGATCTGGAATGCCGAGACGTTCCCATTGATATTGAAGGAGTGGAATTCTAGATGAATCTCATCCTACTTGACTCGGCGTGCCTGGATGTGATTCATGGCATGGATTGGTTGTCCCAACACTTGGGGCAAATCGATTGTGCCAGGAAGAGAGTCTACCTCACCAGCCCCTCAGGAGAGCAGGTTGGGATTTCACCACAGCTGCAAGGGCCACATCTTTGTGCCCTTGAAGCTAAGCCAGCCTTGGAGATTCAGGATGTGCCCACAGTGTGTGACTTTGTGGATGTCTTTCCTGAAGATTTGCCTAGGATGCCGCCAGTTCGAGACCTGGAGTTTGTTATTGAGTTGCTGCCCGGTACCACTCCGATTTCAAAGGCGCCGTACCGGATGCCTCCTAATGAGTTGGAGGAGTTGAAGAAGCAATTAGGTGAGCTTCAAGCAAAGGGCTTTATCCGTCCTAGCTCATCTCCTTGGGGTTGTCCAGTTATTTTTGTAAATAAGAAGGACAAGACCCTGCGTATGTATGTTAATTACCGTTCGCTGAATGAAGTGATGGTGAAAAACAAGTATACTTTGCCCCGCATCGATGATCTTTTTGACCAGTTGACCGGAGCCCGTGTGTTCTCCAACATTGATTTGAGGTTGGGGTATCATCAAGTCCGGATCAGGGCTGAGGATATTCCAAAGACGGCTTTCACTACTCGTTATGGTCTTTACGAGTACACTGTCATGTCTTTTGGCTTAAACAATGCTCCCGCTTTATTCATGAATCTTATGAACTCGGTGTTCATGGAGTATTTGGATAAGTTTGTTGTGGTCTTCATTGACGACATTCTTATCTACTCCAAGAGTGAAGAGGAGCATACTGAGCATCTCCAGATTGTGTTGGGAAAGCTGCGTGAGCACCAGCTGTACGCCAAGTTCGGCAAATGTGAGTTCTGGTTGAAGGAAGTGGCATTCTTGGGCCATGTTCTTTCAGGAGGAGGTGTAGCTGTGGATCCTAGCAAGGTCAGTGATGTTTTATCTTGGGGTCAGCCCAAGTCAGTCACCGATGTGTGGAGTTTTCTTGGTTTAGCGGGTTATTACCGTCACTTTATCGAGAACTTCTCCAAGAGTGCGAAGCCGATGACTGAGTTGCTCAAGAAGGACAAGAATTATCTGTGATTCTCTGCTTGTGATGAGAGTTTTCAGGAACTCAAGAAGCGCTTGACTTCAGCCCCGGTGCTTGTTCTCCCTAATATACACAAGAGCTTTGATATCTATTGTGATGCCTCTCGTTAGGGACTCGGTTGTGTTCTTATGCAAGAAGGCAAGGTAGTGGCCTATGTATCAAGGCAGTTGAGGCCTCATGAACTCAACTATCCTACCCATGATTTGGAGTTAGCTGCAGTGGTTCATGCACTCAAGATTTAGCGGCATTTCCTGATCGGTAACCGTTGTGAGGTGTATTCTGATCACAAGAGCTTGAAATATTTGGTCACCCAGCCAGATCTGAACCTCAGGCAAAGGAGATGGTTGGAATTGATCAAAGATTATGATATGGGCATTCAGTACCATCCAGGCAAGGGCAATGTGGTTGCGGATGCACTTAGTGGAAAGGTGTATTGCAATACTTTGATACTCCAAGAGCAACAGTCTGCCCTTCATGAAGAATTTCAGCGGCTCAATTTGGGTTTGATTGAGCAAAGTTCTCTTGCTACCTTGGTTGTGCAACCAACCTTGGTGGATCAAATCAAGGCTGCACAACAAACAGATGTTGGCGTGAGTCAAATCAAGCAAAATATCAAAGATGGGACACTGAGTGCTTCTTAGAAGATGAGCATGATGTTCTGTGGTTTGGATAGTGCCTCGTGGTTCCAAAGGTCATGGAATTGCGGGATCTGATTCTCCGCGAAGCCCATGACTCCCCCTTGTTCATTCACCCCGGGGCTACCAAGATGTATCGGGACTTTCATCAGAGATTCTGGTGGACCCGTATGAAGGGCGAGATTGCCAAGTTCGTTGCTGAGTGCGACGTGTGCTATCGTGTTAAGGCCGAGCTCTATGTTTTGAGGATTGTGAGCCTTCATGGAGTACCAAAGACGATTGTTTCTGATCGTGGTGCGCTCTTTGCCTCTCGGTTTTGGCATAGTCTACAAGAGGCTATGGGTACCCGTCTTACCTTGGCCTGACTTTTTCACCTCAAACCGATGGTCGATGAGAGAGTCAACCAAGTTTTGGAGAATATACTTCGTGCTTGTGTTCTTTCCTATGGGAAGAATTGGGAGAAGTGCTTACCATTTGCTGAGTTTTCCTACAACAACAGCTTTCAGGCCAGTCTTGCGATGGCACCTTTTGAGGCATTCTATGAGAGGAGGTGTAGAACCCTGTTGAACTGGTCAGAAACCGGTGAGCAACAGTTCTTCGGCCATACTCAATCAATGAGGCCGAAAGCCAGGTTCAGTTGATTCGTGAGCATTTGCGCGTGGCCTAGTTCAGGCAGAAGAGCTATGCGGATTGTCGTCGCCGAGAGTTGAGCTTTGAGCCCAATGACTTTGTGTATCTCAAAGTCTCACCTTTGAAGGGCCATCAACGATTTGGCATCAAGGGCCAGCTAGCTCCTCGAGATGTTGGGACTTATCGTATCATCGAGAAAATTGGAGCTGTTGCATACAGTTTGGAGTTGCCAGCTACCCACGAGGGGGTACATTACGTGTTCAATGTGTCCCACTCGAAGAAATGCCTCCGTGTTCCAATTGAGGAAACTCCGTTGGAAAATCTCGATGTGCAGGAAAATTTGACCTATCACGAGCATCCTGTTCGTATTCTTGAGGAATCTGAACGGAGAACAAGGAACCGTGTCATCAAGTTCCTTAAGGTTCAATGGTCGAATCACTCTGAAGCTGAGGCAACTTGGGAGCGGGAAGATCGCCTTCGTGCAGACTACCCGTCTTTCTTCTCCGAGTAAACGGAATCTCGAGACGAGATTCTTGTGAGGGGGGGGGGGAGATTTGTAACATCCCAATTTTGGACTTGTATTTCAAATGTAAGAAAATGAGTAGAAATTAACACTTTTTCTTACATCATGTATTTCCTGTATGTTCAAACCATTCATGTACAAGAATTATGGGAATACAAAGTCACAAGTCTTTTGGATCCAAAACCATGTCTTCCAAAAACATTCATCTCAAATCTTGTGATCATCCTCTGGAAACATTTTTCCTAACCTCTTGTGATGGTATGTGACCCCTCTGAAAAATTTCACAATTTTTGGAAATTGTTTGAATATTTTTACGGGGCAGTCAAACCTGTTTGACTCTTAGTCAAACCTTAAACTAGAGCCTTGCAGAATTTTTGGAGAATAATGCACATCATAAAAGCCTCTGAAAATTTTGCATGGGGTTAATGTATGAGTTAGCAAGCTCCAGTAAAAAGTTCGGAAATTTTGGAGTTGTTTTGCTATCTCAAATAAATCCTTAAAGTCCTAGCTCAGCTTAAAACCCAAAATTCATTTTCACTGTTCTTTGGGTGCGAGTCAGACTCGGGCTCAAGCCACTTGACTTGGTCCAGTCGACTAACCGCACCCGGTCCGGCTTAAAAGCGCGCTTTCAATCTCAGCCGTTGGATCCTTATCGATCGGCCCAGGTTTGCGCGAACATTCGGACGTCCGAATGCAATCTCCCATCGTGGCCGTTCATTTCTGATCCAAGGGTTCGCGATCCTCTCTGTTGTTTTAAACCTCCGGAGCCTTGGGCGAACCCCAGCCGTTGGATTAAAATCGGACCGTCCACTTCGCTTAATACATTCAGACCTCTGATTGTTTCGTTTAATCTGAGCCGTTGGATTAAAATTCAACACTCACAATCTCCTCCGTTGTATTTGAATTTCAGAAGCGTGGCGCGATATCAGCCGCCCGATCAAAATCCAAGGGCTCAAAATCGCCCGAGCCTTTTCTCTGGTCATCTTCAACCTCCAGCCATGCGTGAATAGAGGGAGGCATGGCGCTGTCAAATCTTGTTCCCTTGTCAGCGTCTCTTTTTGCCGGCAAATCGTGGGCGCAGGTGCTTTCGGCCTTACCATGCCCTACTCCTACATCCCCATCACTTATTCTTTTCGGTCCGCATGTTGTTCCCTAAGAAAATGTCACCCGAGAGGCTTCTTTTGCCAAACCCTAGTTTTCCAAACAATATAAATGTCCCAAAACCTCTTCCTGGTGTTCCTTTACACCACCCTTTGCTCCTTTTTCATTTTTGGAGCTTAACACACCAAGAACACCAAATCACCATTGATGACCCGTGGAGCTTCCTTGTGGATCATGAAGCTCCGGTGGTTCTTCTTCAAATATTCTTGTACCCTTTTCAACTCCTTAGTACCCTAATCATTTCCCCTCACTTAATTTTGGGTTTCATTTTCAGGATTTGACAAATTTGGGGTTTGTTCAAATTCGGCCGAAACCATCCCCTTTCTTCCCCAGCTCCGGTGAGTGCTCCATTTCTCAATTACTTGCTCATGCAGCTTCTATGGGCTATATTGTAGCTATTATGACCACCTGGTGGTGTTCATTTGGCTCAGGTTGTTATTTTCATATCATCTTCTTCAACTCCTGCGGGATTCCTTCTCCGTCAAAGCACTCCGACCATCTTTGAAGCTCATCTCGGTCAAGGTAGCTTCTTATTAGTCCTTAGATGCTTGGCACACGCTTCTCTGGACTGCTGCGGAGCTTTTCTTGCAATTTCACTTTGAGCCGAGTTGGTCACTGTCACTGTCTTCCGGCTAGCCGGCGTTCTAGACTTTCGCCGTCGGCGAGGTTACCACCATCGGGATCGCAAGGCTATTGCGAACCCATTTTAGCCTTAAGGTTGTGCCGCCGTGGCCGTAGTCGCCGGCGGCGAGCCAATCTTCTCGCTCAGGCTTTTGCCGGACGAAACTCCCTTTGTGCCGCTGTCGTTAAGGCAAAATTAATGAACTAATCATCATTAATCATTGTCTTAACTTTATTATGTCCGAAAATGCCTCGTGTGTCACTGCCAGGTGGGCCCACAACCTCTTAAATCCACCCCGGTACAAAATCTTTAGGACACATTAATTGCTAATCATCACTAATTAGTGGCTTTGCAATTAAATCGCTGTCCTAAAGGGACCCTTGTCTCACTAACATGTGGGCCCTCTCATTAAACCCCCCCGGCGCACTTAATCTCACGTGGGTGTGTGCATTGCGCTTTGCTAATCTTGGACCGTCGATCTTGCGATCAACGGCCCAGATCTGGAGTGCATTCGGACTGTCCGGTTCCCAAATCATTCTGGATCGTCCATCGCTTGATCTGCGGCCGCGATCGCGAGTGCAATCGGACTCCCTGAAGGGAGGTGCGCTCCGAGCCGTCCATCTTGAGATATGCGGCTGTGGATGACCGAGGCAACCGCACCGTCCGAATGTTTCCTTCCTCGTGAGCCGTTGGATTTCGATCCAACGATGGGCTCCTTTTTGGAATCACGCGCGTGCGCTGATTCCGGCGCGCGTGGGCCGTAGGATTTTAGATCAAGGGTCCTCAAGCGTCCACGTCGTTTTATTCCTGTTAAGTTTGATTTTATTTCTGTAAGCACTTATTTATCAACTAAAAATTGTAGTTAAACTTTAAAAACTCATAACTAATTCTTGTTAACTCCTTTTTAGGTGATTCCAACTGTAATAAAATCATATGCCACTAAAGTTTAATATGAAAATGCATTTAGGCATATTTCCATAGCAGAAAATTGTGTAACTAAAATAACTTGATTTCTCCCAATTTGTGAATATTCCAGAAATAGGGTTGACACTTGAAAAATGTATATATTTTCCTGTATAATTCCAATTTGTGCAAAATCAATTTTGTTAAATTCCTCTGTTATTATGCTTTAATATGGAATAGGTTTTGACCATGGTTATATTTCTATAAAATGACTTGTGCTAGGTTTACAACTTAGAAAAATCATAAGTAAATCATTATAACTCCAAATTTAGTAAACTCAACTCTGTTAACCTTAGGATGTCATAATTTACCTGCTGTAAAAATTTTAGTACTTAGATCACTCTAGAAATTTTCGTCATGAACAGTATCAGTAATTAATTTAGTGAATTAATAGGCTGAGAGAGTGTATTGTAGCTATAACTTTTGCATACTAAATCCAAATTGCATGATTCTTGTTCCTAAAATTGTCTAAAATCATTTTCTTGCTGTTGTATAAATTTCATTAGATTCGGATGTTATTTTGCTGTTGGAGTCCATATGGTGTTCTTTGTTCTTATTGGTTTATCGCCTTTTCGCGTTAGGTTCCGAAGATAATATTGATATTGATTGTGAACCACAGCCATCAAATCCTGCACTCCAGCAAGGCAAGCAGATGTAGCATCATTTGATCATGTTGTTCCTACTATTTTCAAAATTCTAATATATTATTTGCAAATTCTATGTATGCATTGCTATGTTGTTTTAACTATTGTAGATAGTTGACCTAGTAGATGCATTATCGGTAGGCAAATGTTTATCCTCTACTACTGTGCCTAGGTTTATCTTGCTGTGATTTTGGGTTCGTTGGATGAACCCTTATCACTTAGTAGTTTACGAGTTTGTTGCTTAGCCATGCTTAGCTATCGGTAGAAATGGGCGGTTATCGACTTGTCGATAACCTTGATCACACAAACTTATTATGATCACTATATTTCAGCCTGTGCTATGTTCAAATTGCAAAACTAAAACTGAAAATAAAAACAATTTGGACTTGGGCACATTGGTAAGATGGTGTGATCTTTTGGGGTGTGATTGGAATGGTGCCCGAGTCAACAAGGACCGAATATCTTGTTACACTAAACCAAGCATTCTTGCGTGCTAATCACACTAGAGGGTATGGGACCTCTCTTGACTTAGTACTTTGGTGTGTGTTGGCTACGAGTCGCAGGTGGGCGTGTGTGTGGTGTGTTGTGGTAAAATGAGGTGGATTATGTGTATGGGAGCATTGTAGTTGTCCAAAGAGCATTACCCCGAGGGGTAGTTATCTTTTTGGCTTTACAATGTAAGCATATGGGTTTCTATCCATACGAGCGACTCGTAGTTGATTCACAATATTGGAAATGTCTCGTAGGACTTAGCCGTGCCGGCATACCTTTGGAAGTGTGCTAATCTTGTGGCTTAAAGGCGGTCTCAAGTGTGGGTACATTGGTACACCCCTGCAGGGTTTTAAAACTATTCGAATAGCCTCGTCCTAGGTTATGGACACGGCTTGTACTGTTTAACCATCCACTTGGTCCTAACAGTACAAATCAAATAAACCAAGCCTCGAGATATGTATGCTTCCCGAATTGCAGTATACACACCAGTTACAAAATCATGCATCAATTCCATTCATACACATAGAGCCAAGCAAAAGCAACAAGCGAGCGATATAGATAATATAAAGAGAGTTATTACAAAAGAGAGGCCGACTGGCCAAATAACACATAAGTAACTAATTTAAACAATGAAGCAAATGGCCATAAGATGGCGATAAACAAAAGCCAATCGGTGTGCCTTTACCCACAAGGCAACCAACAGGACCGCCAAGCTAATCGTCCCAAACACGCAGAACACGACTCACAAAAGTGAGGCCCTTGGGGCTCACCTTCTTCCTCTGCAACAATTAATATTAAGCAAGCGGATGAGTACAAAACTTGTTTTTGTACTGCAAGACTGACGTGTGAGATAACAGAACTATAATTAACTACATGCAAGCTTTATTTAAGTGGATGAGGCTCTGGACTTATTTTCAAACATAAAGCAAGTTTTCATTTGCAATAAGGTAATAGATTCAAAGCAAGTTTGCAATTAACTTTTATTGTTCAAATAAAGAGAGACAATTATAACAATAGATAGATGACAACACCAACCTAGAAGTGACTAACCCATAGTCACCACAACAATAGCATGAAGTACCCTTCATACCACCCATGTCAAGTTTAAGTTTTTAAAGGTTGTAGTCTAGTTCTAGCACGACCTACCAAGCATGTCCATAACCTAGGACGAGGCTATTCGAATAGTTTCAACCCCGCAGGTGTACCAATGTACCCATACGATAGACCGCCTTTCCACCACCACGGTTAGCACACTTCCTTTGGTATGCGGGCATGGCTAAGTCTAACAAGACGCTTTCCAATGGACGATGCTAATTAAGAGCCGCAACCCACGGAGAAGGACACATTAGACGGCCTAACCGGTGCGCTAATGCTCCTCCAACACCACAAACACACACACGCAAGAACACACCCACCAACCACTCATAATTAACACCTCCCAAAGTACTTAGTCAAGAGAGGTTCCATATCCCCTCGTGGTTAGCACGCAATAAGCGCTGGCTTAGTGACACAAGTAACTCGGTCCTTGGGGACTTAGGCACCATTCCAATCACACCCAACAGATCACCCAACATACCATTGTGCCCAAGCCAAGATATAATTTTTGTTTTCAGTTTTGATTTGCAAATTGGTAAAACACAAGGGTTGGACATAATGGAATAATAATAGCATTTGTGTGATCAAGATCACCGACTAAGTCGATGATCGCCCAATACTACCGATACTAGGCATGGCTAAGCAATATTTATCCGAATCTACTAAGTGACAAGAGCTCATCCAACGAACTCTAATCACAAACAAATAACCTAGGCTCGGTAGTAGAGGATAATCATTTACCTACAGATTATGCAACTAGAGGATTAACTAATCAATTTAACAACAAAATAGCAATGCATACATAGAAGTTAAACAAAATATTAGACTTTAAAAGTAATGGGATCAATGGAAATGATCAAACGCTTGCTGCTTGATGTTGCTCAAACTGTTGCGGAGGGTCGTTCTCGGGTTACCGCAAATGTCGAAGCCTGCTTAAAGAGCGAAAACAACCAATAAGACGAGCAACACTTAAACAAAAGAGCAAGCAAAAATTATCCAAACGCGACTTAAATTTATACACAAGGTAAAATACGAATATACCTAGTCATAGAAACTGGAAAAACTTAATTTGGATTTGTGGTGCAAAAGATATCCCCTAAAAACCTATTTTTTGCCATAATTAGGTACTGTAGCAAAAATATTTTCTAGAAAGATTTTGAAGCTAAAACTTTTATGGTAGTTACCTACTGGTATATTGATAAGCCATATAAAATTTCAGGTCATTTGGGGTTATATTGAAAGAGTTATGATTTGTTTAAATTGTTTAGAGTATTAAAATAAATATGATCCTTATGATTTTTAAAAACAGTAAAATTTGTGAAACCAATTTTCCTAGCAAATACACTATCAGTGGAAGCTAATCCAATTGGATTCATACAAAAATCAGCTATAGATAAAAAGATACGCATTTTACAATTTTGCTAAAAGTTCTGAAAAACAGTATTAAGTTCACTTGTATACTATTTTTGAAAATGGTTTTCCAGGTTTGATCATGGTCTACAATTATTTTTCCATTTAAGTTCAAGTTATAAGGAAGCTAACAAAACTGGAATCATCTAATTTGGAGCTAAGATGACAAAGATATGAAAATGAGAAGACCCTAATGTGATACTGATTTCTGGACTTAGCGAAAACCGGCAGATCGAGAAAGAGGCGACGTGGCTAACCCACAGCCGCAGATCTCAGATCCAACGGACGACATTGAACCAGGCCAAAACACTCCTCACGCGCGCAGAACAGAGGGCCGACGTGGAGGCTCCAGGGTCATTGATCTCTGGATCCAACGGCCGAAGACCAGCCACGTTGCTCCCGCAGCGTTGTCGTCCGACAACGCGGCCGAAGGCTTCACCGGCAAAACGCCGGCGACCAAAGGCACGGCGGCGCGAGTGAATGCCAGGAATGGGTGCGCAATAGCATTGCGCACCCTCCGGTACCACCCACACCGACGGTGGTGGACCAGAGCGGCGGCGCGACGGAGAGGGGCGTCACGGCAAAGATGACGACGACGATAAGCAGCAAAAGAGCTCCACATCGGTCCATTCAAGCGGTGCCCGAGCATCTAGGGACTACCAGGGAGCTACCTGACGGACGCGGAGGTGCAGAGGCAGTCGGAGCAGCTCCGGCGACGAAGCTCCGCGACGGACCCGAGGAAGATGACGCGGGGAAGACGGCCTGGGCAAAATCAACCACGCCGCGTCACCACGATGGGTTCCAGAGAGCACAGAGAAACTCCCGAGAAAGGAATTTGAAAGAGGAGCACTCACCGCGGCCGAGACGAAGAAGGGTGCTCACGGCCGATTTGGGAAACTCAAAATCCCGATGCTCCGTCAAGCAACCTGAAATGGAGTGGGGTTAAGCACCACCGAGGTGAGGAGAAGCAACAGGAGTAAGGAGGAGCCAGGAACCACCGAGCACTGGGTTCACCGAGAAGCTCCGCGGGCAACAATGGCGGCGAGAAGGATTTGGGCGCTTGGAAGCTCCACGAGTGCAGTGGGTGCAAGGAAGAGCTCAAGGGATGTGTAAAGGAAGATAAGGGAGGACAATGGGGGCTTAAGTAGGCCTGAGGAGCGAGGAGGGCACCGTTGGCCGCCTCGGGTTCTCGCTGCCGCTACGGTCGCCGTGAGCGACGGGAGCAGTTGAGACGACGACTAATCGGGGCGGTGGAGTGACGGGCATTTAATGCGCTGCAGACACCCGTTGTGAGGTCGCCGGATGGGACAAGGCAACGCTGCGCCACGCCGGCTCGCCATGGCGCACGCGCGCGGCGAGAGGAAGGCGACGACGGCAAGCCGTCCGATTTGCATCCAAGGGCTAGCGCGCGATCACGTTGAAACGGCCGCGCACAATCGTTCACCGTCCGATGGAAATCCAACGGTCGAGAAATAGAGGGCAACCGGAGCTGTCCAAATGCTTACACGAATGAGAGTCGTTCGATGGAGATCCAACGGCTGACGACGCGTGCGCCCGCTCGACCGCGCCGGGTGCAGTTAGTTGGCTCGGTCGAGTCAAGTGACTCGAGCCCGAGGAACAGTGCAAACCAGTTAGGGTTTGATTTTTGAACTAAAACTTTGGGGATTTAATTGAGGCATCAAATCAACTACAAAATTTATGAAATTTTAACTGGAGCTCCCTGACCTTAGGGTTAACCTTCCATAAAATTTCCAGAGATTTTCGTGCACTGGAATTTTCTCAAAAATTTCCCGAAGGTTAAAACAAAGGTTTGACCAAGGTTTGACTTGCCTCTAAAATATTTCAAATAATTTCCAAAAATTATGAAATAATTCAGAGGTGTTACCAAGCAACCTTAGAACCAAGGAAAATTATTTCCAAGGGTTTAACAAAAGATTTGACCAAGGAGGTTGTTGACTTGATAATTGAGGCTTTTGATTTTGAATTTTCCAAAATTCTTTTACAAGAATTTTCAGAAAAGTTCAAAAGCACAAGGATGTAAGAAAGTTTTAATTTACCCTCAATTTCTTACATTTGAAACACAAGCCAAAAATGGGGATGTTACAAACCTCCTCTTACAAAAATCTCGTCCCGAGATTTGGTTCACTCGGAAAAGAAAGAGGGTAGATGCAGACGAGACGATCTTCTCGCTCCAGTGTAGCCTCATCCTCGGAATGGTTTGACCAATGAACTTTAAGGAACTTGATGGTTTTATTCCTTGTTCTTCGCTCAGCCTCCTCGAGTATGCGAACAGGGTGCTCGCGATAGGTCAAATCTTCCTAAACATCAAAAGTTTCCAACAGAGCTTCCTCTGTTAGAACACGGAGACACTTCTTTAGCTGGGACACATGGAAAACAGCATGTACCCCCGCAAGTGCAGCAGGCAACTCCAACTTGTAGGCGACAGCTCCCTTCTTCTCGATAATACGGTATGGACCGACATATCGAGGAGCTAACTTGCCCTTGACACCAAAACGCTGGTGACCTTTCATAGGAGAAACCTTGAGATAAACGAAGTCATTGGGCTCAAAGCTCAACTCACGACGACGGCGATCCGCGTAGCTCTTTTGCCTGGATTGAGTTGTGCGCAATCGATCATGAATGAGCTGGACTTGACCCTCGGCCTCATTAATCGAGTCCGGGCCAAAGAAAGGTCTTTCACCGGTCTCAGACCAGTTCAACGGGGTCCTACACTTTCTCCCGTATAAGGCCTCAAATGGTGCCATGCCGAGACTGGCTTGGAAGCTGTTGTTATAAGAAAACTCGGCGAATGGCAAGCACTTCTCCCAATGCTTTCCATAGGAAAGGACACAAGCTCGTAGCATGTCCTCCAAAACTTGGTTGACCCTCTCTGGCCCGACCATCCTGCTTGGGGTGAAAAGTCGAGTGAAAGAAAGGTGAGTTCCCATAGCCTCTTGCAGGCTATGCCAAAATCGAGACGTGAACAGCGAACCCCGATCTGACACAATTGTCTTTGGCACACCATGCAAACTCACGATGCGGGCTATGTAGAGCTCTGCGAGGAGACCCACTCGAAGGTCCGTCTTGATAGGGAGGAAATGAGCCACTTTAGTCGGTCGATCGATGACCACCCGGATGGCATCATTCTTCTTTGAGACCGGGTAGACCGGTGATAAAGTCCATCCCGACCGAATCCCACTTCCACTCCGAATTGGTAAGGGTGGAAGCATCTCCCGCCGACGATGCTCGGCCTTGACACGACGACACACGTCGCACTCGGCAACGAACCTTGCGATCACCCTCTTCATTCGGGTCCACCAAAATCCCTGTCGGAGATCATGATACATCTTCGTGGCCCCGGGATGAATGGATAACGGAGAATCGTGGGCTTCGCGGAGGATCAAATCCCGCAACTCCATGTCCTTTGGAACCACGAGGCGTTGCCCGAACCTCACAACACCAAGCTCATCTACGGAGAAGCACTTGGCTGTTCCATTTTTGACATTTTCCTTGATGCGGTTCACTCCAACATCCGACTGTTGAGCGGACCTGATCCGATCCACCAAGGTTGGCTGTACAACCAAGGAAGCAAGGGAACCGTGCTCAACCAAACCCAAGTTGTGACGCTGGAACTCCTCCAGAAGGGTGGGCTGAGGCTCCATGAGCAGCAATGCATTGCAATGCGCTTTACGACTAAGCGCATCCGCAACTACATTGGCTTTGCCCGGATGGTAGTGAATACCCATGTCATAGTCCTTGATCAACTCCAACCATCTCCTTTTCCTGAGGTTTAGATCTGGTTGGGTAAACAAATACTTCAAGCTTTTGTGATCCGAATACACTTCACAATGATTACCGATTAGGTAATGTCGCCAGATCTTAAGTGCATGGATCACCGCGGCTAGCTCCAAGTCATGGGTAGGATAGTTGAGTTCATGAGGTCTCAATTGCCTTGATGCATAGGCCACTACCTTGCCTTCTTGCATAAGGACACAACCGAGGCCTCGACGAAGCGTCACAAAGATATCGAAACTTCGACGGACATCGGGAGAACAAGAACGGAGCGGTGGTCAATCGCTTCTAAGCGCTTGGAAACTTTCCTCGCAATCAGCGGACCACGAGAACTTCTTGTCCTTCTTGAGAAACTCCGTCATCGGCCGCTATCTTGGAGAAGTTCTCGATAAAGCGACGATAATATCCCGCTAAACCAAGAAAACTCGAACCGGTGACCGGTGGGCTGACTCGAGAAAGCACGTCGCGATCTTGCTAGGATCCACACCACGCCTCCTACCGAAAGAATATGGCCTAAGAAGGCTACTTCCTTCAACTGAACGCGCACTTGTGAACTTCGCATACGCATGTGCTCATGGCTTGCCCAACACAAGCCTCGAATGCTCGGCGTGTTCCTCATCGCTCTTGGAGTAGATAAGGATATCATCGATGAAGACCACAACGAACCTATCCAAATACTCCATGAACACCGAATTCATGAGGTTCATGAACAAGGCCGAGCATTGGTTAAGCCGAATGACATGACGGTATACTCGTACAAGCCATAACGAGTAGAAAAGTCGTCTTTGGGATATCCTCGTGTCGAATCCGAACTCGATGATATCCCACTCTCGAATCAATCTTGGAGAAAACTCGAGCTCCAGTTAATTGATCGAAGAGGTCGTCGATACGGGCAAAGGGTACTTGTTCTTACCGTTACTTCATTAAGTGGACGGTAATCAACGCACATGCGCGCCTTGTCCTTTTTCGACAAAGATTGCTGAGCACCCAGAGGAGATGAGCTAGGTGGATGAAACCCTTCTCTTGAAGCTCACCCAATTGCTTCTTCAACTCCACCAACTCAATTGGGTCCATCCGTAAGGCCTCTTTGAAATCGGGCGATACGGGAACCAACTCAATGACAAACTCGAGGTCTCGAATCGTGGCATCCTCGAAGGTCGTCGGGAAGACATCAACAAAGTCACATACCACCGGGACTTCACTAATATCTAGAGTCGCTTCGCCTGCGCGAAGAGATGCGGATCTGCAGACTTCGGCTAAAAGCGAACTGCCGCCGCCGTAAGGATCGTGAGGTAGATGAGCCTCCTAGCGCAATCAATTTGTCCCATGTCTTTGAGACAACCAATCCATGCCTAGGATTACATCTAAGCTCGCCGATCGAAGGAGGATAAGGTTTTCCAAGAATCCTACCCTTTCTATCTCAATGAGGACATCCTACACTCGGACTCGACTCTCAACTCCGAACCGGGAGAGCGAATGAGCAGCCGGGACCAACAATGGAGTAAAAGAAGACCTCCCACAAAGCAAAAGACTCGAAACAAACGAATGAGATGCTTTGAATCAAACAAAGCAGAAAGGTGGAAAGAGTTAACCGAAAGGGTACCCAACACGACGTCGGTGCCTCCGTGCCTCCTCGCGGAGATGAGGTTGACGCGCCACTACCCACGCCTTGGGTAGCGGGACAACCTTTCGATCTCGGGAGGACCACCTCCCTTCCCGCGTCCTCCATTAGGACGAGGGCCACTCCGATCTGTTAGGGCAACTATTGGCATAATGCCCTTCGGTTGCATGAAAAGCAGTGACCCGGCGGCCGGATTGCGGGGCCACCTGCTGGTTCGCAGCGCACGTGGATCGGGCACGCTGCGGAGGGCGAGGAGCCGTGCCTGGCGGCCTCGGTGGTAGTGAAGCCACGAGCGGGCCCGGGCAGCCCGACACGAGGGACGAGAGAGGCCAACTGCGCATCATTGGGCCTCCCACTTGCGCTTGCAGGACTCGCCGGCGCCTTCGCCTTGTGCTCGGCAACAATAGCCTTGTCCACCAAGGCACGAAAGTCGACAAAGTCCACAATGGAGAGCTTTGTCTTGCGGCTCCTCGGACAAGCCCTCCATGAACTTCTCTCGCTTGGCCTCATCGGTGGCCACCTCGATGGAGCATAACGAGCCAAGTGGTTGAACTTGTGCAGTACTCCATCACTAACTTACGCCCTTGCTTGAGCGCGAAACTCCTTCTTCTTGACTTCATCAAGCGGCGAGGATGTGAGCTCGGCGGAACGCCGCCGGAACTCATCCCAAGAGACAGGTGGCCGGCGGCTGCATGGCCAAGAAGTTCTCCCACCAGAGAGCGCCCCTGCGGTGATGGGAGGCAAGAGTGCCTTGTCTGGTCCAGCATCGAGCAACGTCGAGCTACGCTCAACCTAACGCAGCCGGTCATCCGCGTCCAATGGGTCCTCGGACACGGAGAACGTGGGGCTGAGTGCTAAGAAACTCACCAAACCCCACGAGGCGATGTCCGCCCCGCCGGATCCCGAGGCACGGTCGAGGCGGAGGTGTTGCGTGCAATAACATCCAGCAGACCCTCCCGTCCTCGAGCGGTTGCGCTCGATCGAAGAAGGACCTCACCATGGTCGGAGGAGGCGGAGCTCCTCATCCAAACCAGTGCGACCACGGCCATTGCGAGTACCTCCAAACCATCTGGTTCAAGAAATTTAGGTTAGCAACCAAAACACTAAGACTAGAAGTTGATGAAAGCGAAAAGCTAACGATTAGGGGAATGAGATATCACCCTAACCGAAAGCCAAAAACAGCAAGTAAACAAACTTTAAATGTTTCCAAAGAAGCTCCAAATCAGCAAAGGAAACATTAAACCAAGCTCAACTTCTCACTACCATTAACCCGTATTGAATGAACGAGCAATGGTTTGATAAGATAAAATTTCAGCACACTACCTCAAGTCTAACACTACTCAAGAGCAAGGTTAAGGCGGCAAAAATAGCGTTAGGTACTTAGCCAACTAGTATCACATCTTACCCTTTTATTCCCACAAGTTTTAGTTGATTATCCTCTCATTTTCTACCCTATTTAGAACCTTTGAGCTTGCTGTCCGGAAATTGAATGATCGCTGTCCAGATTTTGCATCCAAGCCTCCTAGCCGAAACCTTCAACTCCGGAAGCTTCAAAATCTTGTAGAGGGCGGCTAACATTTCAATTTGCCAAACTCATTGGTTCCCAAAACCCAATTAATCGATAACAACCATCTTTTTAGAAGAAGATGAGAGGAAAACAATTTTTAAAACTCAATTTAGAGCAAGATGAGAGAAGAAAGCTAAGATAGGTAAGGAATAAAATCTGAGAATTTCCTTAAGCTTTCATAAATTATTTGACTCTTTGAAAATAAGGTTTTCAAAATATCCTAAGGACGACCAAGCTTGGGTTACTACGGTCGAATGGCTCGATACCAACTTTGTGAGGACCCGGTTTATTCTGGCTTGTTTGTTTAACCATCCACTTGGTCCTAATAAGACAAATCAAATAAACCAAGCCTCGAGATATGTATACTTCCCAGTGCAGTATACACACCCGTTACAAAATCATGCATCAATTCCATTCATACACATAGAGCCGAAGCAAAAGCAACAACTGAAAGACATAGATAATATAAAGAGAGTTATTACAAAAGAGAGGCCGACGGCCAAATAACACATAAGTAACTAATTTAAACAATGAAGCAAATAACCATAAGATGGCGATAAACAAAGCCAATCGGTGTGCCTTTACCCACAAGGCAACCAACCGGACCGCCAAGCTAATCGTCCCAAACAGCGCGCAACATGACTCACAAAAGTGAGGCCCTTGGGGCTCACCTTCTTCCTCTGCAACAATTAATATTAAGCAAAGCAGATGAGTACAAAACTTGTTTTTGTACTCGCAAGACTGACGTGTGAGATAACAGAACTATAATTAACTACATGCAAGCTTTATTTAAGTGGATGAGGCTCTGGACATATTTTCAGCATAAAGCAAGTTTTCATTTGCAATAAGGTAATAGATTCAAAGCAAGTTTGCAATTAACTTTTATTGTTCAAATAAAAGAGAGACAATTATAACAATAGATAGATGACAACACCAACCTAGAAGTGACTAACCCATAGTCACCACAACAATAGCATGAAGTACCCCTTCATACTACCCATGTCAAGTTTAAGTTTTTAAAAGGTTGTAGTCTAGTTCTAGCACGACCTTACCAAGCATGTCCATAACCTAGGACGAGGCTATTCGAATAGTTTCAACCCTGCAGGGGTGTACCAATGTACCCATACGATAGACCGCCTTTCCACCAGCCACGGTTAGCACACTTCCTTTGGTATGCAGGCATGGCTAAGTCTAACAAGACGCTTTCTAATGGACGATGCTAATTAAGAGCCGCAACCCACGGGAGAAGGACACATTAGACAGCCTAACCGGTCTGCTAATGCTCCCCTCCAACACCACAAACACACACACGCAAGAACACACCCACCAACCAGCTCATAATTAACACCTCCCAAAGTACTTAGTCAAGAGAGGTTCCATATTCCCCTCGTGTGGTTAGCACGCAATAAGCGCTTGGCTTAGTGACACAAGTAACTCGGTCCTTGGGGACTTAGGCACCATTCCAATCACACCCAACAGATCACCCAACATACCATTGTGCCCAAGCCAAGATATAATTTTTGTTTTCAGTTTTTGATTTGCAAATTGGTAAAACACAAGGGTTGGACATAATGGAATAATAATAGCATTTGTGTGATCAAGATCACCGACTAAGTCGATGATCGCCCAATACTACCGATACTAGGCATGGCTAAGCAATATTTATCCGAAATCTACTAAGTGACAAGAGCTCATCCAACGAACTCTAATCACAGCAAATAACCTAGGCTCAGGTAGTAGAGGATAATCATTTACCTACAGATTATGCAACTAGAGGATTAACTAATCAATTTAACAACAAAATAGCAATGCATACATAGAAGTTAAACAAAATATTAGACTTTAAAAGTAATGGGATCAATGGGAAATGATCAAACTGCTTGCCTGCTTGATGTTGCTCAAACTGTTGCGGAGGGTCGTTCTTAGGGTTACCGCAATGTCGAAGCCTAAGCGAAAGAGCGAAAACAACCAATAAGACGAGCAACACTTAAACAAAAGAGCAAGCAAAAATTATCCAAACGCGACGAAATTTATACACAAGGTAAAATACGAATATACCTAGTCATAGAAACTGGAAAAACTTAATTTGGATTTGTGGTGCAAAAGATATCCCCTAAAAACCTATTTTTTGCCATAATTAGGTACTGTAGCAAAAATATTTTCTAGAAAGATTTTGAAGCTAAAACTTTTATGGTAGTTACCTACTGGTATATTGATAAGCCATATAAAATTTCAGGTCATTTGGGGTTATATTGAAAGAGTTATGATTTGTTTAAATTGTTTAGAGTATTAAACTAAAATATGATCCTTATGATTTTTAAAAACAGTAAAATTTGTGAAACCAATTTTCCTAGCAAATACACTATCAGTGGAAGCTAATCCAATTGGATTCATACAAAAATCAGCTATAGATAAAAAGATACGCATTTTACAATTTTGCTAAAAGTTCTGAAAAACAGTATTAAGTTCACTTGTATACTATTTTTGAAAATGGTTTTCCAGGTTTGATCATGGTCTACAATTATTTTTCCATTTAAGTTCAAGTTATAAGGAAGCTAACAAAACTGGAATCATCTAATTTGGAGCTAAGATGACAAAGATATGAAAATGAGAAGACCCTAATGTGATACTGATTTCTGGACTTAGCGAAAACCGGCAGATCGAGAAAGAGGCGACGTGGCTAACCCACAGCCGCAGCTCTCAGATCCAACGGACGACATTGAACCAGGCCAAAACACTCCTCACGCGCGTAACGAGGGCGACGTGGAGGCTCCGTGGTCGTTGATCTCGGATCCAGCGGCCGAAGACCAGCCACGTTGCTCCCGCAGCGTTGTCGTCCGACAACGCGGCCGAAGGCTTCACCGGCAAAACGCCGGCGACCAAAGGCACGGCGGCGCGAGTGAATGCCAGGAATGGGTGCGCAATAGCATTGCGCACCCTCCGGTACCACCCACACCGACGGTGGTGGACCAGAGCGGCGGCGCGACGGAGAGGGGCGTCACGGCAAAGATGACGACGACGATAAGCAGCAAAAGAGCTCCGCATCGGTCCATTCAAGCGGTGCCCGAGCATCTAGGGACTACCAGGGAGCTACCTGACGGACGCGGAGGTGCAGAGGCGGTCGAGCGACTCGGCGACGAAGCTCGCGACGGACCGAGGAAGATGACGCGGAAGACGGCCGGGCAAAATCAACCACGCCGCGTCACCACGATGGGTTCCAGAGAGCACAGAGAAACTCCCCGAGAAAGGAATTTGAAGGAGGAGCACTCACCGGCGCTGGAGACGAAGAAGGGTGCTCATAGCCGATTTGGGGAAACTCCAAAATCCCGATGCTCCCGTCGAAGCAACCTGAAATGGAGTGGGGGTTAAGCACCACCGAGGTGAGGAGAAGCAACAGGAGCAAGGAGGGAGCCAGGGAACCATTGGAGCACTGGGTTCACCGAGAAGCTCCGCGGGCAACAATGGCGGCGAGAAGGATTTGGGCGCTTGGAAGCTCCACGAGTGCAGTGGGTGCAAGGAAGAGCTCGAGGGATGTGTAAAAGAAGATAACGGAGGACAATGGGGGCTTAAGTAGGCCTGAGGAGCGAGGAGGGCACCGTTGGCTGCCTCGGGTTCTCGCTGCCGCTACGGTCGCCGTGAGCGACGGGAGCAGTTGAGACGGCGACTAATCGGGCGGTGGGTAGACGGGCATTTAATGCGCTGCAGACACTGCTTGCGCAGGTCGCGGATGGGACAAGGCATCTGCGCGCCACGCTTCGGCTCCGCCATGGCGCGCGCGCGCGCGAGCGAAGGCGCGACGACGGCCACCGTCCGATTTGCATCCAAGGGCTAGCGCGATCACGTTGAAACGGCGCGACAATCGTTCACCGTCCGATGGAAATCCAACGGTCGAGAAACAGAGGGCAACTGGAGCTGTCCGAATGCTTACACGAATGAGAGCCGTTCGATGGAGATCCAACGGCTGACGACGCGCGCGCCCGCTCGACCGCGCCGGGTGCAGTTAGTTGGCTCGGTCGAGTCAAGTGACTCGAGCCCGAGGAACAGTGCAAACCAGTTAGGGTTTGATTTTTGAACTGAAACTTTGGGGATTTAATTGAGGTATCAAATCAACTCCAAAATTTATGAAATTTAAACTGGAGCTCCCTGACCTTAGGGTTAACCTTCCATAAAATTTCCAGAGATTTTCGTGCACTGAAATTTTCTCAAAAATTTCCAGAATGTTAAAACAGAGGTTTGACTTGCCTCTAAAATATTTCAAATAATTTCAAAAAATTATGAAATAATTCAGAGGTGTTACCAAGCAACCTTAGAACCAAGGAAAATTATTTCCAAGGGTTTAACAAAAGATTTGACCAAGGAGGTTGTTGACTTGATAATTGAGGCTTTTGATTTTGAATTTTCCAAAATTCTTTTACAAGAATTTTCAGAAAAGTTCAAAAGCACAAGGATGTAAGAAAAGTTTTAATTTACCCTCAGTTTCTTACATTTGAAACACAAGCCAAAAATGGGGATGTTACACTCCGTCTCTCTCTCTCCTCCGTTAGGAACTGACAGGGCTTTGCTATGTCTCTTCTCCCCTCTCCTCCTCTCTCTTCTCTTTTTTTCGGAATTAAAATGATTTTTTACCGAACTTTAGTGGTTTATATAGCTAGTTCCTGTCGCTAGTTGAGTTAGCGATTTGCACACTCTTCGATGCAAATCGCCAGTTGAAATGACAATGAGCGGTTGAAGCAGCGTAGTTGCCAATAAATAGGTTCATGTCGTCAGTTGAAATAGTAATAGGAGCCAAATGCCGATATACACCTATTTTTGTAAATTTTTTTAACTATTTTTTGTAATTATCTTCTAAATTAATATTATTATTATTAAAAATTCCATATAGGCAGGCTCTATACTGTCGCTAGGACAATATCTCTCTCTCTTCCTTTTACCTTAGAAGTGTGAGTGTGGCAATGAACTATTTGTTCGAGATTATTTTCATCCGAACTTACTAGTTACTACGAGTAATCTGTGCTCAAGTTCGAAACATGGAAGCTCGTTCTACAATTTTTAAAAACCTTTCTAATGTTTTAAACTTATTTAGATGGCTCTGAGAACATTTGAATGTCGGATTTTTTTAAGACAGACGGCTATATCTAGCTGTGAATACTGTACTTAGTAATCTCACAAAGAAAAAGACGTATACTACTCGGTTGTAGGCTAAACAATGGGCGGTGCCGTTTCCGGAAAATCCAACTAAAGTCTTAATACGGTGCTTATCATAAGTCGAATAGCAATGGACGGCTTTTGGCATCATATTTTCTATTGTAGATTAAACACGATTCAGAGAAATGGGCCAAGTCCACCAAAGAGGTAGGTTGTCGTTCTTTGGGGTGGGCTTACGATTTGCAGTGCTGCCTCGGACTCGTTCTTCAGACAATTAGGTAAACCCATGTAACACATTAGTTTTATAAGAGCATCTACAATACTTTACGTCACTTATTACTGAGCGATAGATACATCAGTATTTAAATGATATAGAGAAAAGATTGTGAGAAGAGAAGGGGAACTTGTTTCTAGATGAAAAAATAAGCAAATTGTTGGTACTAAGACATAAGAAATAACAAAATAGTTAGTAGAGACTTGTTTGTTGCCTAAAAATTTATTTTGTAGGTAGCAATTAAAGTCTTAGATACAAACTTAAGTAACAATCCATTGAAAAGTTTGTTTATTTTTATTAGAATGAGTATTCTCTCCTCTTAGTAATAAACTAAGCTAAAAAATAAACTATCGTAGATGCTCTAACAAACTATACCAGGCAATTAGTAGCACTTGAGGCGTAGCCAACTAGCTATTGGTTGGTGGACACCAACCCCTGTTTACTCTTGCTACTAGTGTTACGGTTGATCAATATATGGCATAGTTGACATACAACGTGCAGCCCTTTTGCATCAGTCCTATGTTTGAAAGCTGCAATTCTAGTTACAATTTACGGATGCAATCTGTTATAAAATGCATGGTGAATAGTAGAATCAGGAAACACGAATTTTATATGAAAAATCCTTGCGAGAAAAAAAAACCACAGATGCACAAAAGCGGAATTCACTATATAGGGAGAAATTATAAGTATAGCTAACTACGGTGTATCTAATCGTGCGACTATACGGGTACATATATAAGCTATGGGTCAGAATCCCAAATGAAGAAAGAAATCAAATTAGAGTCAGATGCGCCAACCGTTGCCATGTCTGACACGGCTTGGTACATGCACTGCTTGGCGCCACGCCCGCGCATAGTTTTCGGCGTGGACACAATGACAAATTTGGATCACACTTTAACACAATCCATCGACCACACCGGGAAAAAAGTGCAACCGACTACTACCAAGAGAAAGATCTTCTCATCGATCAAGAAGCGCCATTCGCAATCGCTGTAGCTTAACTAACCTAAACTCCGCATTAGTTCCCAAGGGTGGATCGAGAAAAAAATGATCAGGTGTGCCATACATATCACACATATCTAATTATGAAGCAATGTTGTATAGAAATTAGAATAGTAATGTGTTAAACAATTCCACATGACGGATAAAGAAATGGCCATCAAAGTGCTCACCAAAACAAAGAGTCTTACACTCATAGTAGTAGTTTTGGTTAATCAGAGCAAAGTGAATAAATGATAGATAAAGTTCCAAACCATGGACAAACGATGGCATCGACAAAAAAACAACATCCGACCTTGATAGCCTACAAAAAGTAGAATAAATCACTTAATAAAATTTTAAGTAAAAGAATCATGAATTTATCGAAACAAAGATAAGTATATTACATTTTATATTTTCTTTCTACGCTCCCTTAAGTTCTAGAAGCGATGAATTACAACATCATTGGCAACTTTCCTCATTTCACATTTCTCCACATAACAAATAAGGCTATCTCTCAAGAAGTCATCGGTAATGCGATTGCGTAAATATATTTTCACAATTTTCATGGCTGAAAAGCATTTCTCAACTGTAGCAGTGGCAACAGGCAACACTAGTGTTAGCTTCAAAAGTCGATAAACCAAAGAATAGAAAATATGTTTCCTTGTCTCCACCATTCTTTTGAGAAAGGTCGCTAATAGTCTCTATATTAGAGAATCTATCATCCGCACATACATCAACAATGTAGAGGCGAAGGTGGTGTTTAAGGTCCATCAATTCCCCATCATCAAAATCATTGGGATAAAGTTTAGCTAGATCCATCAAATGCTCTAAATTGAAATCACGAAATGATTCTCTTGGACTCAAGCGGCCGAGCAAACAAGCAATCTAGAGTTTTTCTCATTGAAGTGACCATCGAGTTCTTGAAGTAACCAATCAAGAACATTATTAAAATAATCCACATCATAACGATGCTTGTTGGTAGTTCCAGATTTTTGGTGTGGCTTCTTCGGATTCACGTATGCTTCTCCCATTTCCACTTTGGAAATATCATGCTTATCATAGAAGGCATACACTTCATCTAGGACAGAATCCCATCCATGCCTCCTAAGCTCGTCCAAATGACTTTCGGTTGATTTCACACAATCAAAGGCATTCACAATGTCATGATTCTTCCTTTGTAGAGTTAATGACAATGTGTTTGTGATTATTAAGATGGTCAACTTGAGCTGCAAATAAAACACAAAATCAAATGACCGAAAATAAACTAAAAGTCCCCATGCTTGCCTTCTATTTTTGTCATCCTTGTCTTGTTGTTCCACATATGCTAGCACTTTAACAACCATTGGGAACAAATCAACTAAACTCTTAAGAGTCTTATAGTGAGAACTCCAACGAGTGTCTCCGAGTCTTTGAAGACATGGCTCTTGATTTAACTCTGTCCCAATTTTAAGTAACCCAAAACCTAAGGCCTCATTCACATATTCTCGATTGATATATCAAATCTTACCCCTTCTCTTGGAAGATCCACTAACCACATTTAACAAAACAGAAATCATATAAAAAAAATTACCAATGCCTTTATGCTTTCTTACAATAGCCATGACAACTAATTGAAGCTGGTAAGAAAAACAATGGATATAATGTGCTGAGCTATTTTCTCTCATAATCAATGATTACAAGCCATTGAACTCACATCACATATTGCTAATGCCATCACATCCCTGACCTCTAACTTGCTTCAAGCTTAGCTTATATTCCACACATAAAGAATCAATAGAGGACTTGAGGTACGAAGAAGTTGTCTCTTTTACATGAACAAGGCAAACAAACCTCTCTTTAACAATTGCACATTTATCAACATATCTCAAGACCATCGCCATTTGTTCTTTGCAAGCCACATCCCTAGACTCTGTAGGATTACAGGTAGGCTGCGATAGCACAAAACAAAGATTTTACCGCGCAACAAAGGAACCTTCGCTAGTAATAGATTACGAGATTACCACTAGACGCGTCGACTCGTAGCGGAAGTAGAGTCGATGTAACAAGTTGATGCAGTAGTAGTCGTACTCGCTGCATGTCTTTTCCTCCTGCTCTTGAGATCATCATGAGTTGCAGATCATCCTAGTGCTAATGCTTCGCAACAATACCTCCAAGGTATCCACACATACAGGGTAGGGCCACCACGCGCTGGAGTGCTAGCGCCGGCGGCATGGTTGAGGAAGGCGTAGCTATCAGGGTTTCGAGAATTCTTTCAAAAGGTTACCTTACCGTATGACACCACCCCTCTATATATAGGCATCCATGATGGGTCTCCAACTTGAGGCCCATTAGGAACTTGAGGCCTACAAGAATTCGGATCGCCATCCAAATCAAATCCTCGCCCTTTAAGTGTGTGACCCTATAGGTTCATGTGAGATCGGTTGTGACTCGGAAAATCTTTTCCGACAACGAGTCGTTAGCGGTACCTAGCAGCACATAACGATTCCCGAACACACATAGAATATATCGGATGAACCTTAATGCAATATGATCTACGACCAGGTCCTTATCACTTACGACTAGCTCCTTATCACTTACGACTAGCTCGTATCTAGTCATGACCAGTCCATACTTAGTTACAACCAGTTCGTAACTCCTTACGACCAGTTAGTACTTAATTACGACCAGTTCGTAACTCCTTACAACCAGTTAGTGATTATGTTCGCTAGTCTACGACCAGCACGTATCTCCATATGACCAGTTTACGACCAGCCTCGACCAGTCTACGACTAGCTCGTATATCCATACGACCAGTCTACGTCCAGTTTCTAACTAGTCGAACTGAACGACCTGCTTGTGTATTCTCGCTTTGCCTTACAATATCTGGTTGAACTCTAGGTGAGATAATTTATCATCCATGGACTGTTCAATACTTTCTTGATCAAGTGTCAAATAACTTCATATGGTCGACTCTTGACCACTAGTGGCATGTCCATGCACTTTCTTTATCTGACCACAATGAGGAGCCCAGAGATATCTCTCCTGTTATGTTAGAAGGGGCAAATCCCATACCGACCAGTCATATTCCTCCGCATATTTCATAGTATACCTGAAAGCTACCTTTATAACTACTCAGTTATGGAGCAGCATTTGGCAACCCCTAAAAGTACTATTACACATGTAGGAAACTATGCTGATCTCAGGTCTAAGAATTATACATCATCATTGATTGAGACCAACCGATGTCACATTAAATCATAACAATCTCAACAGTGTCTCAAGGTGGGTCAAACCAACACCATATTCTCTAACATGTGTCCATATTATTGGTTTGATATCTCCATACCTATGACCTGTGAAACATAGTTATCAACCAATACATATGCTAGTCTATTCATATATATCCTCATATGTTTCCAACTAGGGAACGTTTAAGAGTAATCATTGCAGAAATACGGAGTTTCACAATCAAGTCACATACTTGATAATAAATATTAACGATATTATTCTGAGAATAAGATAACAAGTTATCCAATATCATGAACATAACAAAATATAATCATCTCTATGATTGTCTCTAGCGCATATTTCGAACAGACTCACCAATTAGCAAACAAATCACATCATGTCCAATTTATTCAAGAATAGATTGCAATATTTCCTTTGCAAAACAATGTACTATGTCCTTTGAATGTTTGGAAACACCATCAAATTATTATCTGGAGCATTGTTGCCCACAACCTTGCCTATAGTTGGATTCTGCTCAACTGTATAAGCACAAAATTCCTTGAAATTTCCTTTATTGGAGGACTCATCAGACTCATCATGGCCTTGAAAAGGCAATCCTTGCTTCAATAACACTCTAGCAACATCAACTGAGGCATTTATCACTACTACAGAAAGGGTCATCACAGATGGTTCTAAATAGTCATCACAGACGGTTTCTCAACTGTCTGAATTTATGTGTATGTGATAACTGCTTGTTAACACAAATGGTTTTTGAACCATCTGTGATAATCATCAACACAGACGGTTTTATGGTATAAACCGTATGTGAATACCAACTATCTAAGATGGTTTTATGTTCCAACTGTCTGTGATTAGAAAATAACACCGACGGTTAGTAAAAATAACCATATGTGATATCTGATATATCACAGACAGGTGTTAGTAGTAGCCGTCTGTGATTGGATACATTTCACAGACGGGTGTTAGTAGTAGATGTCTGTGATTGGATACATATCGCATACGATTGTTGGTAGTAGTCGTTTGTGAATGGATACATATCACAGACGGTTGTTGGTAGTAGCCGTCTGTGAATGGATACATATCACAGATGGTTGTTGGTAGTAGCCATCTGTGATTATATATTTATCACAGACTGTTGTTGGTAGTAGCTGTCTGTGATTGAATACATATCACATGCGGTTAATAAAAATAACCATTTGTGATATATAGGATATCACATACAGTTTTGTGTGGTAGCCGTCTATGATAGTGTGCATTCACAGATGGTTTGTGTGGTAGCCGTCTATGATATTGTGCATTCACAGACGATTTTGTGTGGTAGACATCTATGATACTGTGCATTCACATTTGGTTTATGCCACAAAACCGTATGTGATAGTTCTTTCTATACTTCATATTTATATTGATTTTTGGCTAGCCTCAGTTAATGCTAGACAAGCCCTCTGAAAACAAGCAAGCAGAAAACAGATATATCACAATTGATATGATATAGAACAACTCAAAGTGATTTAAAAACTCAATATCAATTACAAAGTGATTTGAATTACAACTCAAAGTGAATTACAATAAATCTTTGTCGCCGTGGTGAAACTCTCCATTCTCATGAATGATCTCCCCCGTGATAAAGGCGGCGAGCTGTCCTCGAATGTCTGCGAGTAAGTTCAGATGGAAGGCACTTTTTTCAATTATCACGTCCTGTCGCTAGGAAGAATAAAGCAGTAAGCATATATATTTAAATTCATAATTATGAAATAATTATTGCGAGATTGATTGACAAACCTCTGAATCATTCGTCTTAGCACTCATGATTTCTAGCATATGACAACAAACGTAGAATACACATACGTTGCCTTGTAGTAGTTGCTGGTGGCACTACAAAAATAAAAGTGTGATATAGGATATAGGTATAGTTAGTTTGAGAAGGGCTAGGTTACGACTGTGATATAAGATTATTGTGCTGTAGCGGGCACCAAAAATTGCGTCCTGTGTCGCAGTGTGGTGCTCAGATCCTTATATGTCCCTCCCCCAGCAACATAGGTGCTAAACGACTTGCATGATTCCAAAAAGTTATCATCAGCCATTTCAAATGAAGGAAGACTACAATAGAGTTACATATGGAGGAAATGAGCATACTTATCGAGTACTTTATGCAGAATGGTGAAGTCGTGGATATTTTTGACTAGGGAATCAAGGTATATTACCTTGTTCCACTTTGGTACAATGAGTAAAAGGATCCAGTGCCACCCACTCATGCATGTCGCTATAGTCATTAAACATAAGTTCGTGTTGCGTATAAAGTACAAATGAAATTTGTATAGCAAGTAGTGAAGCACTTACCCCTGGTTGTAGGGCACTAGTATGTAGTCCTTATCGTGGTGAGCAAGCAACCCCTTCGTTATGTATTTCTCGATGTAGGATGCGTCTTGTTTGATGCATTACTAAGAGATCAACTGTGGGTCGAGAAAACCCACTGATTGTCATGATTGCGGGGCTTCTTGCATCATGTATCTATACATAAGCAATGAGTTATGACATTTATCGGTATTGCGTGAATGTAGAACTTGATTGTACACACTTACAGTGTCCAGCACCGTAGAAGTGAGGCATCGAGGGCGTCAAGGTTGAATAGATCAAATAAGTCTTCGAAGTCCACGACGAAGTAGCCCGCCTTATGTCGGAAATGGTTCTCCGTGTAGCTGACGATGAATCGGGTAGGACGGTCTTCTCTCCTCGTCGATCTGCCGTGTGTACCAGGCATGCAAAGTCACACAAGCCAAACCAGCATGGCGTAATATTGTGTCGAAGACTAGCGGCATTCCGAGGGAGAACATCCCAGGCTTGTGAGGCGGCTTAATCTTCTTTGATTTGGCCTTAGCGCCTCGCGTGCTATTTGTCTTCTTGGAAGATGACTTGACATGCTTTTCTTGTTTCTTCGGCACCGTCTCCACTGGCGCCGTCTCCACGGTAGCCGATACGGAGGCCTTTCTGAAGCTGGGGTTGAGGTGGAGTCATTGAGGGTACTGTTGGAGAGGCATGGTCGTCGTGTGGAGATCGTGGCACTACAGGCACTGTAGGGTCAAGGGCGATGTGCCTCTTGGGCCACTGGACATAAGTGTACAAGGCATTCCCTAGTGTTACGATCTCTTCGTTTGGGGGCATCTCCAACGGGACAGCCATCAAATTATCATGTATCATGTCCACCTGGACCTTAGCGTAACCCTGTGCCAGCTGGACATCGTGCACTACTATCCCTTCATGGCAGAAATGGACCTAACCGGCCTCACTTGGAGCCTGCAGGGCGTGGGTACCTACAAAACAATACACAATTAGGTAAGGCGTCCTATAGGTCTATCTCTGGAGCATTCCAGAGATGTACATTACCTGGATGACGTCGATAGGTAATTGGACATTGTCAAGTTCAGAAAGTGCAGGTGTGGACGCGATGCTACTCTGATGTTGAGGGGGACTGGCTCCCAAAACCATGGGGGTGGCTTGCGACTAGGTGATGAGTTGACTTATTTGTTCTTGCAATGATGTTAACTCTCCTTGAAATTGTGCGGTAATCCATGCACTAATCTCCTCTTTCAACTATTCCTCGTGCTCGACCTTGGATCTCTTCCGACTCATATACGCCTCAGAGTCATTTGGGAATCCATGCATCCAAGGTACGTAAACCCCAAGGCCTCGTGTGTGACCCTGGTGCTCCTTATTTCCCAGGGCCGTGGATAGTATATCCTTTTCCCTGACTGATTCGAAGGAGCCTTGGGAAGATTGGGTAATCAATGTTTGCTGCAAGAGGCCATCATATTTTAGACTCTATGAAGTTATGGACATATTAACAACTAGGTAGTTCGACATATCTTACTAGGCATTGGGACACTTCCTCGTCTACCATGTTTTTGAAAGAGATGTCGCCCGACGACGTGATTAAGGTCCTCGCTCTTAACCAGTTTCAAGCGCGCTCGTCTATGATCCCGGCAAATGGTGGGGAGACCTTTGACTGGATTGCCACATCGTCCTCACTCATCCATCCCTGGATTTTACTCGTGTACCCGGCGGTGCTGAGTCTGTGGGAGTGAATGTTTTGTGCTTAGATAGCCTTGTGCGTTGCACTTTGCTGCAAAATTCGTCTGTCATCTTCATCCACACGAAGGCATCCCATGTATCCGATGACACGAAACTATACTTCGTGTAGGGCATCCGATCCTTATTCAGATAGTCCGTGACAAGCTTGCTCTTGAAGGACTTCCAAGCGTGTCCCATCGAGAGGAACGCCTGCCGTCACACTAGTTCGGAGAATTTTGCCAGGATATCGAATGATGTTGTAATTTTAGTCACAGCTGCGCTTTCTCTACGGACGTTAGATCCTTCCATTTCTGTGTGGTGATGGGGACCCGTTCCCTTCCATGTATACTGCAGGTGGTTCGAAATGCTGTCGCTGCTTTCTTGAGAAGCAAAGGGACCCAGAGGCACTGACGTCTGTGATGGTCATTTGGCCCATAGGCATTTTTGATATTCCTCTGGCATGCCACTTAGGTACTGATGAGGACATCAACCCTAAGGATGCAACCACTACTTCGACCATATCTTCACCAATTGGACTTTCAGCCACTACACTGCATCCTGTACTTCAACCACATCTTCACCAATTGGATTTTCAGCCACTGCAATGCCATATTCCCTAATTGGACCGAGCTACTTCTACTCCTATGAGTCGAGCTGTGTCTACATGCCATGGTGCTGTGTCACCAATTGTTGGCCCACAGGCTATGTAATGTATGGACCAACTTGGCCCATAAGGCCCATATGTTGGCTGACCACCCCAGGGAGTCCATACTATTCATGTGAACAGTACCACCACCCCTAGGGTTCCCACCTCTTGGCCACACCCCTCATATAGGAGCCGCAGCCCCTTAGCAAAATTTGGGTTTTGTTGATTGAAGTTTAGCTTTGTTACTTTATACTTTGTCCTTTTATTCGGTGAGATCAACAGTGACATTATTCTTTGGAACCCCACTTATCAATACAATTTCAATTCCTATTTGCAATTTTAGATTGCTTATCTATCTTGTTCTTGTGTGCTTCTTCGGTGCATGCAGGAATTGATCTTCATGATCAGGTCATCCGGGTATTCGTGCACGGTTGATAACGAGTTGTCGAGCAGTTCAGCGATTGCACGTGTAATATCCTGTTTAGTTACAGGGAAAACAAGGAGATTGAGAGATTCCTTATTTGCCTCGTAAAGAAACGGGACAGAATCGGTAATCATCTTGCAGCGTGATTTTCGCAACTAGAACGGCTTCGATTGGAAAACCATATAACTACAAAGTTGTAGATCGTTTCTTATAGTACAATTTAGAGTCCTCATTGACCTAATTTGGAGTTCTAAGGTTTGAGATATGGGGCCCGCAAGGCAGGTTGTACAGAGAATCAAGGTCCGCAACTGAGTCAACTTACAAGGCAAATTTCATAATGAAGACGGAATTTTCAGAACAACTCCACAACTAGGAAGTTGAAGTACTATAAGTTAGCTAAATTTGAAGACAAGAATCACTCCATTCCGAGTTTTGGAGAGAAAGTTATGACCTCCGAGGTATTCGCTGCACAGAAAGAAACGTTCCGAACTTGGGCCTCGGGCCTTTAACCTTGGAGGTCCATGTGGAGTGCGGCTGAAAACCGTAGAACTCCTCCCTCCTTGTGCCTCCTCCCCCTAGAGCCGCCACTCTCATTTCCCCATGCACCACCCCTCCTCTCCCTCCCATCTTCTCCACCTCCTCCTCCCCATTGGTGCTGCCCAAGCGTTGGCCGAAGCAAGGAAGAAGGGAGAGCCCTGAGTTTTGTCGTCGGCTAAGGAAGAAGAAAAGGGGAAGTGGGGGAGAGGAGAACCTCGCAAGAATTCAGCGGTCTCATACGAGTCATCAAGGGTAACAAAGAGAGTTCTTCGCTGCTATGTTCTTATTAGATGCGGATTCGAATAGATTGATTGGATCGAATTGTTTCTGCTGTTAGTTTGGTTCTGTCCAGTATGTTACGTGCTCTGTTTCGTGATTTAGATGCCAAATTTGAGTTGTCCATCTCCTAGAGTTTTGTAGGTATTGTTCTTAGCTTTCGGTGGCCACCAAGAACACTTGATTCCGACGTACGAATCAAAAGTTTTGATCGTTTTAGTTTCTGCTGTCCAGATTTCTCACGAGAATTACCTTTTAAGTTGTCTTCTAAAATATGTGTATGTTAATGGATGAATCAGGATTTACTCTCAACTAGGTTATTGTATATAATTTCATAAACTTTTCAGATTGATAAAGAACGCCCAATTCGGAGTTGTAGACTAAAAGTTATGGTCGTTTTAATTCTGATGTCTTAGCTGTTCAGACAGATTTTGTTCTGCTGTTTCATTTAGCTGTTAGCAAATTAATTTGGCCGATTTGGGTTATCTCGTCAACTGAAATGTTGTAGATATGTTCGTTAAATTTATGTAGGATCTGGGCTCACCTCGTTTCGGGCCCCAGGTTATTAGTTATGAGTGTTTTCGCGCTGCTGTCCAGAACTAGTTCATTGTTGATGTAATATGTTTTTATATTAGAACAAGCTAGATATTGTGGGTCGTCGGGAAGGCGTTGTAGAACGTTATTGAAAGTGCCCTATTATATGTTGTTCTTATTTCAAGTATACTGTGTAGGCGGAGAGGCTTCAGGTTTAGGAGCACCGCCGTTGACTCCTAACGCGTCGCATCGCGGAAGGCAAGTACATTAACTTTTGTGTGATTTGTAAATACTGGATGCTCGATGATTAGTATTGTGTTTTGTTTGATATGAGAGAAGCTTCAATATTCATGTTCCGTCCACGGGAGTGGAATATCCACAGGAGTGGAGATTAAAGAATACAAGAGGTTCCAATGATTATGTTCCTTGCGTATGTTCTTTCATATGTGTCCAGATGATGTTAGTCATAATACTTACGTTCATTAATGCATCCATGTTCATGTTCCATCCACGGGAGTGGAGCTCCACGGGAGTGGAGTCTAAAGTCCCATCAATTCCAGTATGGGCATGTGAAGTCCTACCATTACAATGTGGGCAGTTTTGGACACCCGTATGAAACGTTCTTCATACGGTATTTTGGATCCCTGTATTTCGATAAATACGGGCTTAAGTGAACACCGACGGGTGTGTCACTAGCTATACCGGTATAAGCATTGTGTGTAGTCCATTCCTTTCATTAAATCCATACATTCTATTATTCCATTTATACTCCTTCTGCATATGTTTCGCTTTCTTTAATGATGAGTATTCGTTCGTATTTGTGGTATGTTTAATTATTTACTGTACTTGCTGAGTCCCGGACTCATTCTTGTTGTTTGTTGTTTATTTTAGGTGATCATTGATGCTGGCCGACTGGGAGGGAGTAGACACACACTCATTATACGTTTCACCACATTCCAGTTCAACTTTATGATTTAGTCTCTACCGTTCTTTCATTATTGACGAATTGTAATAAATAACTCTAAATGGAGAAGGAAGGATACCTTCTCCGTGATATAGTTCAATCATTGTTACTTGTGAACCTTCATTATTGATGAACATTAAACAAAATAAGTTAAATGGTGAAGGAAGGATATCTTCACCACATCTTGTTGATTTAATATTGCCATTAGATGTTTATCTTTATTCATATTCTTCCGCATTATGTTGAATGTTAGAGTAAATAGGTGGCATCTTAGCTTCCGAATAGCCAGGGTGTTACAGCACGGTTTCGAGCCTTGCGAGTTCGTAGCCAGGATCGTGAGAGTTGAGCGACTACTACTGAACTTACCTTCTCATCGAAAGATCGGGTCAAAATAGGACCTTCGTGGTTCATCAGGTACCACTTTCCTCGGAAATCAGATGCATTCGGCGACGTCGATGACGACAGCTAAGACGGTGCGAACGCCATCTCACTTACTTGCTATCTCGCAAGATTGACAAATCAATACTACATCAATAAATGATATTACTGCAAGATTAAAAATTAGTACTACATCAATTAGGATAAAATGCTCAAAAGATAGAACTTCATAACAAAATAAATCATCAATTGAGAGTTCACTATCAATATTTCAATTGAACCAACTATACAATATTTCAATTGAAAGGAATATAAACAATGACCTAACAATAATCAGAGTGAACAGAAGCTACCAAACAAATGGAGCAAAATGACCGGACAACATCAATATAATGAAATAGAGGGATTTGATGAGCATGAATAATATGACACAATATTAGAGAATCCAAAGCGGTGAACTCGTACCTCCCACAACATTACTAAGCAATATCTCCCATGCTAGAGTCAATCAAATCAGCACAATTTGAAATTTCTACTAGCACAATCCAAAGCGGTGAGCTCGTACCTTGACGGGAGGCACGGACGAAGAGGGAGTTGAGGTCGGGGGAGCAAGGTGTTGTTGAGGTCGAGGGCGGCGTCGTTGAGATCAGGGGTCGCAGAGGGAGGACGTCGATGCGGGGAGGAGACGTGGGGATGATGGCAACATAGGGGAAGAGAATGGCGCCGGGACGATAGTGCGGAGAGAGGAGGCTCGGGGATGACGGCAGCATAGGGGAGGACGACAGTGTGGAGAGAGGAGGCTTTGGAGGAACACAAGAGGTAAGGGTGCTAGGGAGGCGGACCAGAGAGTGAGCTCTGAGGAGTAAGGATGCAAACCCTAGTTGGGCCCTACTTATAAATGCATATCATAGACCATTCTCGTAAAGAACCGTCTGTGATATGTACTATCGTAGATGATTTTATTTAAGAACCGTCTGTGATATCAAGACTATCACAGATGATTCTATTTCAGGACCATCTATGATAAGCGAAAATATCACAGGCGGTTCTATTTCAGAATCGTCTGCGATAAGCGAACATATCATAGACGGATATATTTTAAGAACCATGTGTGATAAGTATCAAAGACAGTTTTATTATGGAACCATCTGTGATGCTCAGCGTAGGTGTGGGGAAATTTTTGGACGCATGTGTGGGAGGAGAAATGTTTTGGCGCATTATGTTTTTGGCGCCTTGGAGGCCGTCTGTGCTTCGTATATCACAAACGGTTTGTTCCATAGAACTGCCTCTGATAGTTCCTTTTATAGCTACAAATATTATATTTTTCAGCTAGCCTCAGGGAATGCGAGCCGTGCCCTCTAAAAATAAGAAAGTAAATACAGTCACAGATGGAATAATTTCTTAATTAGTGAATCAATTACAATGGAATGATTCCTTAATTACATACCGAGTTTCTTAATTACAATGGAACATTTTTCCAAATAGGTGTTCACTATGTGGGATCATTCCACTTACTATTACATTTGAAAAATAGCCCTTCACAATGATCGATGCGCATATAGGTAGCTTCCTCACTGGGTTCTTCCTCGAGCCCGATGCCGTCTCCGAAAGGAGGCAACTCGTCAAATTGATTGTACTCTTTCTCATCCATGATATTCTCAACTTCGACAATCCTTCTTTTTCCATGAAGAACTACGTGGCAATTCTTATTTACCGGGTCTTTTACATAAAAAACTTGAACAACTTACTTCACGAGTACGAATGGTTTGTCCTTGTATCCAACACATTCGAGGTCCACAATAGTGATGTCGTACTTGTCAACCTTCACACCCTGTGGAAGTTTGACCCAATGGCACCGAAACAGGGGGATCTTGAAACGTACATAGTCGAGCTCCCAAATCTCCTCTACGAACCCCTAGTAGGAGCTCGACCCAGCGGTATTGAACTGCTCGTGAAACGTGTCTATGCGGACACCGCTGTTCTGGACTGTGCTCTTTCTATCCTGAGCTGTTTGTATAAAATGTGCACCCATTTATGTCATATCCTTGCCATGTCACAATTGTAAATTTTGGCCCTTTTGCCAACCATGGCAGCATATCATCACTTGATGATGGCTTCCCAGTGAATCACACCGTTAACCATTTGTTGAACCGGTGGTTGTGCTCTCTCATGATCCAAACCTCCGACCGGTCTAGATTCTGCTGGTGTATCATGCCTTTGTGCGTGTCGATGTATGGGGACACTTGGGTCATGTATTACAAGAGAGTGGAATGGGCTTGAGCGTGCACGTCGAAATCGAGAGTGATTGCTTTCCTTCCAATGGTCCCGATACCCTTCAGCCTCCTTCATGACGAGATAGAGGCACACCTATCAGTTCCACCTAAGCCATGTAGTCGACGCAAAACTCAATGACCTCTTTGGTTGCATAACCTTCGATGATATTGCCCTCTGGGCGAGATCGACTTCGTACATAGGACTTGAGAATTCCCATGTACCTCTCAAATGGGTACATATGACGTAGGAACACACGACCGCATATCTTTATCTCTTTCACAGGGTGAACAATGAGATGGACCATGATATCAAAAAATGACGGAGGGAAATACATCTCAAGAAGACATAGAGTTGTCACCACCTCGGCCTATAGTGCATCTAGTCCTTTGGGATCGATTACCTTCTGAGCAATTGAGTTAAAGAAATAAAACAGCCTCATGATTTTCACTCGGATCTTGTTCGGTAAAATACTTCTGATTGCAACAGGAAACATTTGTGTCATCAACACATGACAATCATGAGACTTCATATCACTTAATTTCAAATCTTCCATAGAAATAAGTTTCTTCATGCTGGTGGAGTAACTAGACGGAACTTTCCATCTTTCTTACGCTCCTCTGAGTGCCAACGCAGCAATCTTGCCTCCTTTCGGTTCGCAAACAAACACTTCAAACGGGGAATTATAGGCAGATACCACAACACCTTAGAAGGAGGTTCTTGCTTCACCTCGATGCCCTCGTCGTCATCGGAGTGATTCTTATGCTTGTATCAGGATGTTTTGCATACCGGACATACATGCATGTCTACATACTCTTTACGGTAGGGATACAATTATTCGGGCATGCATGTATTCTTTCTTTGTCCATTCCCAATGGACAAAGAACCTTCTTGGCTTGGTAGGTGGTTCTGGGAAACACGTTTCCCTCTGGAAGGATGTCCGCTAGGAGACATAGTAACACCGTGAAACTCTTGTCGGACCAACCATTGCTTGTCTTCAATTTTAGCAGTTCAAGTACGGATGACAACCTTGTGTATTCCGGCTTGCAGCCCAGAAACAAAGGTTTTCCTGAGTCCTCCATTAAGTCCTTGAATCTACCAAACTCTCTCTCACTATAGTCCTCTTCTGCATCGCGTACCATCTGATTCAGATTATCATCGTGTGACCTACCCTCATCAAAAGCACAGTCCACATCCAGCATATCGTTGTCTCCCTCGACGATGTTACTACCTTCCAATATAATCTGTTCTTTATCGTAACTGGTCCAACATGTATACTCCTTTTTGAAACCTATTCGAATCAAGTGCCCTTCAATCTGCGCTGGTTGGTAAACATCATCAGATTACCGCAATCAATACATGAACAGTACATAAATTTTATCCCTTTCTTCAACATATCCTGCTCGGCAGCTCTTCTAAAAGCAAACACTCCATCAATGTACTATTCACTCACACGGTTCTCAACGTATTTCTAGCTTTGGTTCATCTGCACTACGCACGTAACAAATTATATTAACGCATGTAAGAAATTAGATTAATGCACACAATTACTCTTCCTATTAATCAAACATACTAAAAATTGAATAGCGATTAACCTTCATTTGACATAGTTAGAACTAAGGCTCACTATGATGTAAACAGTATTGGTTTACACAATACAGGACAAGTCAATGTATATATACATGCTGCTCATTGTTCTAGATTATAATGCACATAATTAGAAGCAAATACTAATCTTAGATCACCAAGAATAAATAGATCTACAAGCACACTTGCAAATCTACAATATTTAATTCTTTCACCAAACGCGCCCTAGAGCCAGCCACCTCCTTCAAAGCAGCCACATATCAGAGAGAGATCTCACTATAGACAGATATGTCTAGAGTCGGGTTGACTAGATATTTATTTATGTATATCACAGACCGTTCCTAAAAATTACCATCTGTGATAAGTATCACTGATGGTTTTAAATACCCACCGTCTGTGATAATCGTAGAAATCACAGACAGTTCTTTTTTAGAACCGTCTGAGATAATTATCACAGACGGTTCTTAACAAGAACCATCCAAGATTTCTGACATTCCCAACAAGACTGGTCTCTGAATTATCACAGACGGTATTTATTCAAAACCGTCAGTAATATTTACCCTGCACGATTCTTAACAATAACCGCTCGTGTTTTGCGCCATTAAATATTTGGTCATCCCCTCAGATCTAGATCTAGCTGTAGTGAGGAGAAATGTTTCTAATATATATGCAGTTGCTCTGAAGGAGGCAGTCGGCTCTGGGGCATGGTTGGTGAAAGAAATACCGCAGATTTTCAAGTGTGCTTGTAGATCTATTTGTTCTTGGTCATCTAAGGTTAGTATTCCTTTGTCTCTCATGCAGCCATTTTGAAGAAGACGGGCGAGTACGCCTAAGAAAGCAACCAAGCCCACCACGAAGCACGATCTTTTTTTCGGTTGTCGTCCATGCAGCATGAGATGATGAGACGGTAGCCAGGCCTACTTCATCGAACCTTACACGCTCTCCTGGCAGCCATGCTTCTTAAACTTGCAGGGGATGGTCATACCATGATTGTATTCCGGCTTGGCACACTCTTACTTCATTAGCATTCTCTGGCTGGTCAGTATGACCAACCCCTACGAGTCCAAGAAGCATGGCGACCAGGAGAGTGTGTCAGGTCTGAAGAGGTTGGCCATGGCTGCTGTCCCATCCTCCTCATGCTGCGTGGATGACCTCTCGAAAGAAATCATGATTCGTGGTGGGCTTGGTAGATTTCTTAGGTGTACTCGCCGTCTTCTTCAAAATAGTAGTGCTTATCAGAGACAGTTCATGCTAAAAATCGTCTGTGATATTTGAACATCTCAGATGGTTCCAATTACAAACCGTCTGTGATATTTGAACATCACAAATAGTTCTTGTTAGACTAACCATCTGTGATATGTATCACAGATGGTTTATTCCACTAAACCGCCTATGATAGTTCTATAATAAAGAATGTTCGCACGCCAGCATAAGTAGGTCCAATCCCGAGCTTTCTCTCATCTTCTTCTGGTACTTGAGCTCGGCTAGTACTTGAGCTCCGCTCTTTCTCCTTCTGGTCTCACCTCTTCTCCTCCTCTTGAGGGCCATATGTCTGAGGCATCAAGCTCACCAAATCGGAGGGCCCTAGTGCTAGCCACTACTAGGTAGGTGGATTGCCCTAACTGCCGTGTGCAAGCAAATGTGTTCTACGCCAACACCGAGGGAAATACTGGCCAGGTGTTTTACAAATGTCCTTATTTCTTAGTAACTAAACTTGAGTATGATTTCTTGTGGTTTGGATGTTTCTCTAGTAGTTATGAAATGTTTGTGCTATTTTGGTGTTTGTACGGTTCTGTAGGCTTGAGGATGTCAATATTTCCAATGGGAAGACACCATGGACAGAGCAAGGGAGCACAACAATACAGGGAAAAGGATGGATTTTGGGCTGGAGCAGCGAATGCAAGTTGTGCTGGAGCAGAGGCTAAACATGCTGGAGTTGAAGATGGAGCACATTCTGGACCATATCAAGTGGCTGGAGAAGATTGTGTGTGTATCATTGTTGTAATTTATAGCATATTTGTGAAGTAGCTGGTTTCCTGTAGTTGTAAGGAAAATAGACTTTGTTATTTTTCTTAACCATCACAGACGGTTTGTTCTACTAAACCGCATGTGATAGTTCCTTGTTCTCTTTTTTGGCTGCTAGCATTAGGAGTATCACTAAAAAACCACTAATTTTACAAGTATTTCAGCACCTGTGTAAAGAACTTGGCGTACTTATGCCTAATCCTACAATCGTCGCTGCAGAAGATGGCGTAGTGGTCCCACCCTACATTCACGCTGCAGCTGGTGCTTGTGCACCGGTGGACATCCTCCAACAGCGTCCACACCCGGCCCGGCGGCCTGGCCATCTTCCACATCGCCGCTTGGACCGCGTCCGCAGCGAGCCTTCATGTTAGACCCAGGAGTAACACCCCCAAATCCTCTCTGTATTTCTGAACTAGTCCCATAATCAGTAGCTAGTTCACACAGTAAACAAATGTGGTAACATCCATAATTCGCATAACTTCATTAATAAATAGAGTTGTTTACGAGAAAGGCTTACGGGCCAACAATAAATAACACAACAGAAGACGAAGAAGACATAGTAGAGTCCAGTTGATCTGCCACAGGCAATCGACTCGGGTAGCGGCCTAGCCGTCGAGATCCATGCATCAAAGCAAGGCTTATTTGTTGAATTTGCATAAAGCAATATTTTCTTTAACTATTTGTACTAAGTTCCAAAGCAGATATATTATGACTAAAATCCATTTTCTAAATTCTCAAGTTTTATAGTCAGATAAAATTCAGACAAGAATGGTGAAGGATACCCTTCCCTCCTATCACATGGCTTCCCGCCCAAATCCCATTTGGATAGAAATCCAAAATCATTTGTCAAAATCATTTGTTTTGAAAAACAAACCAAAGTCTAACTTTGAGTGGCTTTGCTAGCATGTCCATGACCATGGATACGGCTATTCGAATAGATTGACACTCTGGAGAGGTGGTACAACTTTATTCACAAGACACGACTTCTCTAGTTTATTTGGCATCCATTGATACCACCACTCACTACCTTAGGTAAACAGTCTAGAGCACGTGACAAGACCTTTACAATGCGCCATTTTACCGTAGTCTCGCCTCACTAAGGTTTCACTTCCTTTGGACTGACCATCTGCCGGATTTATGCCCCCTCTTGCTCCAGGTGGGAATACATAAAAGTAGGTCATAAAAGACACCCACTCAACTGGATAGCACGACCACGGTGAAACGTTACAAATTAGTTAGCCAGGTCCCCTTCCCATTCTCAGGACATGTGGTAGTACAATGTGGCTTAGCAAAGAAACGCTCGGAGGACGGTCCTTAACTAACTTGGGTGTCTTCCGAAAACCCTGGGCCTTAATCCTACCCAGATTAAGCCCGTGCACAAACCTGCAACCACCAGATACCCATTTCGCCCAAGTCCAAACCAGTTTTCATTTTGTTTCATTTTTCAAAGTCATTTATAAACTTCCATGACACACCAATGCCATGGATACCATTTAAACAATATTTTTGGCTAAAATTCCCCAAATCAAATATTTCAGGCCTAAGCATTGACTAAGCATAATTTTTCTCAAAAGAACCTCTAGTCAGTACGATTGTATTAACCAGAGTTTTATCTAGGATGACAAGGTGTGAGGGATTCAATGTTTACGAATTGTCAAATACGAGACCAGTAAGTAAACCATCCGTACTGTCATAATCCAAACCCCAACAATTGTAAAATCCTATACTCCAATATCAATTAGTCCAATCTACACCATATAAGTCTATTTCTATGGTCCAACTTCAATCGATCCAACATTCAACAATGCTCTAATCCATTATTCTTTAATAAATTATTTCTAATAATTCAACACCCATCAATCCGATGATTATGTAATCCTATAATCCAATTTTTGATAATTCCATATCCAATGATCATCTATTTCTATAATCTAATCTTCGATAATCCATTATGAACAATTATCTACTTCTAGAATCTAATTAAGCTTTATTCCTAAAATCCCACCAAGATTTTAATCCTATAATCCAACATCCAAGCAAATCAATATTCTACAATGACTATTTCCATAATTCGATCTCAATAATCCAATATCAACAATTAGCTATCTCTACAATTCAATATCCATTGATCACTTATTTCTACATCTGTCAATAATGTATTCTTATGCTTCAACCTCCAACAATTATTCTACCCTATAATCCAACAATCAACAATTGTATAATCAATATCTAAGAATCATGTATTCTTATAATCTACTATCCAATGTTCATGTTATTCTATAATCCATTCAATATATATCTCTATAATTCAATTTCCGACAATTCCATCTTTGCAATATTTAACAATAGACTATTCCTATAATCCGATATTCAACGATCATGTAATCTCATAATACAATATTTTCACTTTCTACCTCCAATATATATATCACATTCGGAATGGTTCTCCATATGGTCTATATTGATAATAAATGGCTATACAAAAGAATAGGTAATAACTATAAAGCTTTAAAACAGGCGTTTAAATTACTTGTATTTAAATAGGCATGCAATAATAATTTAAAATAGAATTTAAATAATTTTAAGTACTAGGCTCAAATATGATCAAAGGTATAACTTGCCTTGCTCAAATAGTTGCTCTCCGAAGTCGTCGAAATCTATACGTGAAAACAAGCCAAATTCAAACAAAATTCAAATAAAGATTCAAATGAACTCCAAATTAAATAATTTTAGTTTAGTTAGCTAGATCTGGAATTTATACAAATTTAGAAATTTGAATCACCTAAATCGGAGTTAGGATGCAAAAGATATGAGCTATAGAAGTTTGAAATTACATAAATTGATGAAAATTAGATTTATGGATTTACTGGGTTTATTTTCCTAAAGGAAAAGGGTTTTATGATGCAATGTTGACGTCAGCCTCTGGATTTCCGAATTAAAGAAATCCAGAGATAAAGAAATGGTTATTGACATGTGGGGCCCACGTGTCACAGACACGGCTTTTGGTGGACTAGGTCCATGGGAGATGGATCTAATGTTTGGGTGGACTGACACGTGCACGCTGACTTAGCATGACATGCGGATTACACATGGGCAGAGGAGTCGACGTGGCAGTGAGATGGTGAGCTGACCGTGACGCCACGTCACCTTGACAAGAAGGAGGGCTCTGAACCGGCCGACAACGGCAAGCGGCGGCGCGGGACCGGCGATGAGTGGTTATGGTGCGATGAGAAGGCTATTGCGCATCTAAAGAGATACTCACTGGGGTCGGGGTTGACTGACGTGGCCGGAACTGCTGCTGGAGCAGAGGAAGATGATCGGCTTTTGTCAGGGTTGGGCTTCGGTGGTGTATTGGCGACGGGGGTGGGTGCTCCGAGTAGATCCTGCGACGGCGAACTCGGCGGTGTGCTCCACGACAGTGAGACAACTAATATGGTGGTGCAATTCGAGTTTGAGCCGGCGGCGGTGAAAACCCTAGAACTCGAATAGCGGCAGTGCTGGAGCTTTAGACGAGGAGACGGTTGGGGATTCTACACGAGGATGAAGAGGTGATCCTAGGGGTCCTTTTATAGGGGTTGAGGGGCATCCGGGTAGGAGATCGTGTGCGCAAAAATGGCAGCAACGGTTGTGATCATGGCCATACCGGGCGCGGAGAAGATGGGGTATGGTGGGGGTTATGGTGGAGGTGGGTGCGGAGATCATGCGCATGTATGCGCGAAAAACGGGGAAGGTTCGGGCGTCTATTGCGGAGCTCGACGCATGAGTCAATGGCAGCTGTGCACGCGGAGAAGAAGATGACATGGCCCGGTGACCCCACATGGCAGCGAAAGAAAGAAAAGGAAAGAAAGGTGCATGTGAGCCGTTAGATCCAGATCTGATGGTCCATAACAGTTGAGATGTTCGGACCGCTCCGAACGTGAATCTTGATCGGGCCATCCATTTTAGATCGCACAGTCCACGTTGGCTGGAACGTTCGGACCATCCGAGAGTGCTAGCAAGATCGACCGCCCAAATTAAATCGGACATCCGAGACGAGTTGGAGGCGGTGCGCATGGGAGAGGGGTTTTGCGGGCCGCGGCGTGGAGCGGGATAAAGTGGCTACGCGCACAACAAAATAGGCTGGGCTGAGGAAGGGAATGGGTCAAGGGTTAGGAATTTGGCCCAAGGTTTGAACCGAGTTTTCTAAAACTAGTTTTCTTTTAGAAAATAGAAGAAAGACAAATAAAACTTAGAAAATAGCAAAACAAGTCCAAAAATGATGTAAAAATTCACAGAAATTCCCACAGACATTTGGGACTTAAATAAAATAATTCAAACTCATAATTGGTAATTAATTTTACAGATAATTTTATTTCTGGCTTGAAATAAATAGGGAAAAGCTTTTAAAATTTCAGAAAATTTCAAAAATTAATTAAATTTTCTTTTTCAACTTTAAATCCAAGAAAATCCAAGAAACTTCAATAAATTTTTATTCTTGACTTTTAAAATATAAGAAATTCAAGAAAAGCAATTAAACTCTTTTAAATTTCAGAAATTTTAACAAAATAATAACTTTATTAAGTTTATTTTAGTAACAGAACTTTGGGATGTTACAAACTACCCCCCTTAAAAGGAATCTCGTCCCTAAGATTTTGAGAGGTTAGAAAGAAAGACAGGTATAGGATGACTCTATTGGGAGGCCACAAAGAGATAGGGAGAGTTCATCTTCAAGTTGGCTTCATGTCCAAGGGTCTTGAGTTGTTCGATGTTTTGAAGTGTCGACTTGTCTTTTAGGTTCCAGGCCAGAGCATCGATAGGTTCGGAGTCCAATGGATTGTTAGAGAAGAGATAATAGCAAATGATGAGAAAGAGAGCTATGAGGAGAGAAGTATACCCACTTAAGAAAACGTTGCACATAAGATCAAAAAGATCTATGTACAACATAACAAAACAAAATACACAATACAAGTTAAGAAACAATATAACGATCTACTCGATCGATACTCATAAACTAGTGAAACGACTCAATACATAGAATGAGCGTTGGCAAACATAAGCTATATGGTTGGGCTAACAACGCAACTTCTACTTACGGCCTTCAATGAGCCTTGCATGTTGTCCTTGATTGGTAGCGATGACTTGACGCTCTTGGTAGCTTCATGTCTTGTGGTCTTGAACGTAATGGTAAGAAACGTGTTGACCATTTATAGAAATTTTCAAGGGAAAGAGTCTAACACCCCGGCTATTCAGAAGCAAAAATGTTACCTAAAGAATCTAATATACAACCATCAAGCAGAAGATTTTAAGCCATATCTCAACTACGGACACAAAGGGTTCCAAGTTTAATAAAACAATGGCAGGAAGGTAGTCTGAAACCATATAAGCATGTCCAAAAGGGAGGACCAAGTACCACAGGCAGAAATAATCAACCATAACCTAGAGGAAATCATCAACCACATTTAACTTTATTTGGTACAGTTCATCACTAAACGAATGAAAGATAGAACCAAATCTAATTATTGAAACTGGGGTATGGTGAAATGAATGAATAGTGTGTGTCCACTCCCTCCCAAAAGAGTCATCATCAACGTTCACCTAAAATAAACAAACAAAATAAGAGTGAATCCGAGACTCATCAAGTACAGTGAATAATTGAACATATAACAAATATGAACAAGCCAACAACATTGAAGAATAGGAACATAACACCGAATATTTATCTGAATGAATGGAATGAATGGATGTAATGAAATGAATGGACAGCACTCCTGCTTATACCGGTATAGCTAGTGATACACCCGTCGGTGTTCACTTAAGCCCGTATTTAATGAAATACGGGGATCCAAATCTCGTAAGAAGAACGTTTCATACTGGTATCCAAAACTGCCCACATTGGAATGGTGGGTCTCACATGCCCATACTGGAATTGATGGGACTTTAAACTCCACTCCTGTGAATACTCCACTCCCGTGGATGGAACATGAAAATGGATGCATGAATGAACTTATGAATAATGACTAACATCATCTCCAACATGTGAATTTCACATACTAAAGGAACATAAACATTGGACCTTTTCACGTATCAAATGAAAACACAATACGAATATCAAGCATCTAATCTACACAAATCATACGAATGTCAATGTACTTGCCTTTAGCGTTGCGATGCGTTAGGAGGCAACGACGATGCCGCTAACCTCGGAGCCTCACCTCCTACACCATTAAATTACTAAATAAGAACCATGACATCAAGACACTACTCGCAATGCTCCTAACTCATACCCCAACGTTTAATTATATACTTTACTCAAATTGAACTACATCCTAGCAGGAAGCCGTAACGAACAGCAGTATTAAAAGTGACATAACTTTTGCTCTGAAATTCGTAAAAATGTAAACTCAGGCTTGTTTCAAAGGTAACAAAATTATCTACAACAACCTAGTTGGTGGAAACCCCAAATTCTGTATGCATCTAAATCCACAAGACCGATGAACACCGTCTGTCAGAACTACTCGACAAAACTAGGCAGCAACACGAAAATAGCGATAACTTCTAATTGGCTGAACCAACCTTAGTGTTTTTTTTATCAATATTGAAGCTAAGACCAAGGCCTACAATAACCTAGTTGGGTGAAAACCCTAGATTTTCCATTAACTTGATCAAATTTTAAAAGAAAACTTGACAGTTCATTATCGTTAGGATTTTGAACACTAGGGATGAAAACTATCATAACTTTTTATCCGTACGTCGGAATTTAGTGTTCTTGGTGGCCAACGAAAGCTAAGAACAATACCTACATAACTCTAGGAGATGGACATCTCAAATTCGGCATCTAAGAACCCGAAATTTGACCACGCATTAATCTGGACAGAAATTGCTCAAAACACAGCAGAAACTCGATCTACAAATTTAAGCCAAAATATGAACATAAAACAAACAAAACAGTGAGGAAATCTCTCAATACCTTTGAATACCTCCAGAAAACTGAGCAATCCCCCAAAGATCCTTCTTCTCCTCCTTTCTCCCCTCGTTTCCCTTCTCTTTTCCTCTTACTTGTGGCCGGCCAGCAGCTGGAAAGCTCGAAGAGGGCAGCAATAGAGGGGCTTACCTTGAGGGAGGGAGATGGGGACGCCCATGGGGGAGAGAGGGCAGGAGGGGCGGTGGCCAAGGGTGAGAAGGGATAGGTGTGAGACCCCGGTTTATTTAGCTTGTAATACACCGTGTCTCGATGGACATGTGCTTCCCAGAATTACGACACATATACATCTTTACAAAATCATGCATCAATTCCATACATCACATAACAACAAGTCTAGCAAAAGACATACATAATATAGAGTGATTACAAAAGAGGGGCTGACCGGCCAAATGACATCAAAGTATCAATAACAGTAGAAGCAAAAGTGCTATAAGATGGCTATAAACAAAAGCCAATTAGTGTGCCTTAACCCACAAGGCAACCAACCGGACCGCCAAGCTAGTCGTCCCAAACACTGCCACAGCACAACTCACAAAAGTGAGGCCCTTAGGGCTCACCCTCTTCCTCTGCACACAACAAGCAATGCAGGTGAGTACACTAATGTACTCGCAAGACTTACGAGTAACAAGCCTATATATAGCTACATGTGAGCTGAAAGCAAAGGAAATGGTTATAAGGTTAATTGGACGCATAAAGCAATTTTCATTTGCAATAATGTAATAGATTGAAGGCAATTGGTAAAATCTGTTTTTAAGCATTGAAATAACAGCGAGTAACAATAAATAATAAGTAACCACCTAGAGGTGACAAACCCAAAAGCCACCATCACATAGCACAAATCCCCGATTCGTACCACCCATCAAGTTTTAATTAAAAGTTGTAGTCTAACTCTTGAAAGACTTCCCCAAGAGTGTCCATAACCTAGGACAAGGTTATTCGAATAGATCAAAACCCTATAGGGGTGTACCAATGTACCCACACTTCAGACCGCCTTTGAGCCACAATAAGCACACTTTCGAAGGTATGCCGGCACGACTAAGTCCTACGAGACATTTCCAATATTATGTGTTAACTACGAGCCGCTCGTATGGCTAGAAAACCATATGCTTACATTGTAAAGCCGAAAAGACAATTACCCACTCGGGGTAAAGCTTTTCGGACAACTACAATGCTCCCAAACACCATCACTCCTACGTCTCCCTACGACTCGGAGCCAACACACGCCAAAGTACTAAGTCAAGAGAGGTCCCATACCCTCTAGTGTGGTTAGCACGCAAGAATGCTTGGTTTAGTGTAACAAGATGTTCGGTCCTTGTTGACTTGGCACTACTACAGAAAGCCTCATCACAGACGGTTTCCAACCGTCTGTGTAAAAGTACGTCTGTGATAACAGGCGGTTATCACAGACGGTTTTTGAGCCGCTGCAGGATAAACTATCACGACGGTTCGGAAAAAGAGCCGTCGGAAAGCAGATATCACGCAGACGGTTCGGAACAAGAACCGCTCGTAATAATCGATTATCACGCACGGTTCTTGTTCGAATCGTCTGTGATAGTTGTTTTCTGACGGCTCTTGTTCAACCGTCTCGTGATAGTTTTTTGATTGCAAAAAATATTGCCATTTCATGGATACACTCATACACATACACCGCCATTTCAAGCCTCCCAAACATGGATTCATTGATACACATACATGGATTCCCAACTCCTAAGCTTCCCAATAAATTTCTCAAGCCATGGATTCATGGATACACGCATACACTCGGTCATATACAAGTACCAAGTGTAGTAGAATATGGAGGAGAATCTAATGAAATTTGAATATGAATCTTACACAAGTACCACAAGCTCATACATACAAACTCGATCTCAATCTAATAGAACCTCATATACAAAAGTACCAATGTAACCTCATATACTAGAGACATCGGTGTCGGAGGAGGACCGGAGGAGGTCGGCGTTGGTGTCGGCGTCGACTCGTGTGTTGGGAGGAAGACCACGTCGAAGGTTGGGGACTGCGGGAGGACCGGAGCCTGGAGGTGTAGCGGGGGGCCAGGGAGCTACGGGGGGACCGGAGGAGCAACTACCAGCCGGAGCTCGGAGGAGGACTGCCGGAGCAAGGGAGGACCGAGCCAGAGGAAGATCGGATCTGCGGAGTGCGAGATCGAAGCGCCTGCAGTAGGTCGGCCATAATATATAAGGACATATTTTGCCTCCGCGCACGCTGCTCAAAATTTTCAAATTCCGCTTTGCGAATCACGCACGGTTTCATACAAAAACCGTCTGTGATGACAAATCACAGACGGTTCGTATCACGAACCGTCTGTGATAAGTAACTCATCACAGATGGTTCTTAATATGAACCGTATGTGATCAGTCCACATCACAGACGGTTGGTATAAGGAGCCGTCTGTGATTTGGATTTTACTATGGCTTAGAATTTTCCTTACTCTCTGATTTTACCATGGCTTAGAATTTTTCTTACTCTCTGATTTTACGATGGCTTAGAATTTTTCTTACTCTCTAATTTTACCATGGCTTCAAATTTTCCTTACTCTCTGATTTTACCATGGCTTAGAATTTGATTTTACCATGGCTTAGAATTTTCCTTACTCTCTGAAAATTTGAAGCCATGGTAAAATCAGAGATGATTTTATCATGGCTTAGAATTTTCCATGCTCTCTGAAAATTTGAAGCCATGGTAAAATCATACTCTCTGAAAATTTGAAGCCATGGTAAACTCTGAAAATTTGAAGCCATGGTAAAATCAGAGATGATTTTATCATGGCTTAGAATTTTCCATGCTCTCTGAAAATTTGAAGCCATGGTAAAATCATACTCTCTGAAAATTTGAAGCCATGATAAAATCAAATAGTAAGAAAAATTCTAAGCCATGGTAAAATCAAAGAGTAAGGAAAATTCTAAGCCATGGTAAAATCAGAGAGTAAGAAAAATTTAAAGCCATGGTAAAATCAAAATCACAGATGGTTGTTATTCCCAACCGTCTGTGATGAGGATACACACACTGACTGTTGGTATCACGAACCGTCTGTGAAGTATCATAGACGGTTCGTTATACTAACCGTCTGTGATGAGGCACTATCACAGACGGTTCTTATTATGAACCGTCTGTGAAGTATCACAGACGGTTGGTAATAAGAACCGTATGTGATGAGACACTATCACAGACGGTTCCAAAAGGAACCGTCTGTATAAGTTCAACACAGACGTCTCTTTTGGAACCGTCTGTGATGAGGTGTCTGGTATGACCTGTTTTGTAGTAGTGTGGGCACCATTCCAGTCACACCCAAAATCACACCAACATACCAATGTGCCCAAGTACAAATCATTTTGCTTTCATTTTTAGTTTTCGCAATTAAACATAGCACAAAGCTGAAACATAAAGTCATAATAAGCATTTGTGTGATCAAGGTCATCGACTAAGTCGACAACCACCCATTTCTACTGATAGCTAAGCATGACTAAGCTGTTTAACTCGTACCACTAAGTGACAAGGGCTCATCCACGAATCCAAAATCACAGCAAGGTAGTCCTAGGCTCAGTAGTAGAGGATAAACATTTTTCTACAGATTATGCATCTAATAGGTCAACTAATCGACAATAGTTTAAAACAAGATAGCAATGCATACGTAGAATTTGTAAACAACATATTAGAATTTGAAAATAATAGGAACAACATGATCAAATAAGTGCTACATCCGCTTGCCTCACTGGAGGTCGAGTCCTGTCACGAGGATCGATTCAAGATCAATAATATCTTTGAAACCAAACGCAAAAATACGATAAAACCAATAAGAACGAAGAACACCAAACAAGACTCAGTAGAAAAAGCCATCCAAATCTCATGAAATTTATACAGCAGCACGGTTATAATTTTAAATGAATTTAGGAACAAGAATCAAGTCATTTGGACTAAGCATGCAAGTTATAGCTAAAACAAATTCTCTCAGCCTGGAAATTCAACTAAATTAATTACTGGTACTGTTCATGGCATAAATTTCTAGAATGACCTAGAACCGGAAATTTTTATGGTAGGTAGATAATGACATCCTAAGAACAGCAAAGTTGAGTTTACCAAATTTGGAGTTAAAATGAATTACTTATCATTTTTCTAAGTTGTAAAACTAGCACATATCATTTTTCAAAAATATAACCATGATAAAAACCTATTTCATATTAAAGTATGCTAACAGAGGAATTTTACAAGATTGAGTTTGCTCAGATTGGAGTTATACAGAAAAAGTTATGCATTTTACAAGTTTCAATTTAATTTCTGGAATATTCAATAATGGCTCAAACAAGTTAATATTGTTTACAAAATTTTCTGGTACAGAACCAAGTCTAAATGCATTTTTAGATTAAACTTTAGTGAAACATGAATTTAACACAGTTGGAACCATCTAAAAAGGATTTAAAACGAATTAGTTATGAGTTTTCAAAGTTTAATACAATTTTTAGTTGACAAATAAAAGATTACACGATTTAAACAAAACCTACTCAGAAAGAACCGACGTGGAACTCTGTGGGCCGTTGATCGCGAATCGAACGGCCCACGCACGAGGGCCGAACGAATGCGCACCGCGCCATACACGATCCACCGTTGGATTAGATCCAATAGCTCTCCATGGAGGTGGCATTCGGACTTCCCGATTGCCCCAACCAAACTGAGCCCTAGATCAAAAGATGAACGACCCAGATCAACGATACAATCGGAAGTCCGAATGCACCCAAGATCTGAGACATAGATCAAGAGTCGGACGGTCCACGAGGACTAGAACGCTTAGAACTCTAAACGTGCTGAGGAGGTCTAGCCCGTTAGATCTAGATCTAACGGTCTAGAGCTACAGAGAGGTCTTGAGGTTTAGGTCCTAACGGGGAAGGTCTAGGACGACCAAGATCTACCAGAGGAGGTCTTGAGCGGTCCAGATTTACTCGGAGGAGGTCCTACACGACAAGATCTAAAGGAGGAAGATCCCGACGGCTAAGATCTCGCAGGGGGGGTCTTCAACGGTCAAGATTTACACGGGGAGGTTCGCAAAGACAAGGTCTTAGCAGAGGGAGGTCTTAACGGCTCAGATCTCCACTAAGAGGTCCTGAACGGTCAAGATCTATCCAGGGTGGTCCTAAAGGCTTAGATCTCAGCGAGGAGGAGGTCCTGAGGTTTTCTTTGCAAAAGACCAAGGGGTGGTCTTTTGCAAAGAGGACCCCAGGGGAGGTCGTTTTTACAAAAAGGACCTCGAGGTGGTCCTTTTTGCGCAGGAGTGATCCTAGCGGCTCAGATTAAACTCAAGGAGGTCTTGAACGGCTAGGATCTAACTAGGGGAGGTCCTAGTGCTTAAGACTTTTACAAAGAAAGATCCTACGGTCCAAAGCTAATCTGAGGTGGTCATCAACGGCTGAGATTAACCCTAGAGGTCTCAGGACATGTCAAAAATACGACAACGGTCCCGAAAACCAGACTTTGCTCGCCACTCCACCGATTTACCAAGACCACGGCGCGAAAGAAGTATACCAAAATGTACATAATACTAATGCGAACCTAAAGGAGGCACTCTCGACGTGAGTGGTTTAATTCTCGGCTGAGCCTGAGAGGGGGAGGAGTGCTTTCGGCAAAAACCAAAACGGCGAAACCACGCAAAGATCTAAACTAGCGAGTCCTAGAGCATCATGGGCTATTGTGAACTCACCAGGCACATATGAGGTCTAGAGGAGGTCGAGATGTCTCGCGGCGGAGGCAACACGGAATCGAGGAAGATGACGATGAGAAGAGCCCTAAGCAACTGTAAACAACAGAACGGTAAGGATAGCTTCGCGACACCCTAGAGGAGGTCCAAGAGCAACCAATAGGTCAAGGGCACTCACCGAGCTGGGCAAGACGAAGAAAACCGCTAAGGCCAAAATCGCGCAAATCCAATTCAAGCCACTCCTGAGGAAGCAACCCAAAATGGAGTTAAGGATAACGATAAGAAGGTTAAGGAGCTCCAAATGATAACCAAACAAGAGAGCAAGAACCACTGGAGAACCCAAGTCACCAACGGAGCTCCACGACTGAAAGTGGTGCTTTTGGTGTTTTCAGTGTTTTGAGCTCCACCGACAATGGGGAGCTAACGGGGTGCTGCAAAGGAGCTCAAAGAGGGGTTTAGTGTCGGGACCCGAAAATACATCTCATGAACCCTCTGTGTATTCTGACCTAGTCCCAGATCAGTAGCTAGCTCACACAGGAAACAGTGATGAAATACCATCCATTTATTCGATTTAACTAAAAAGATCTCAAAGTAACAAATAATAATAATAACTGGACCTTATGGTCAACGTTTATTTAACTTACACGCAGGCTAAAGAAACAAATAAACTTTTGCAATGAACCAAACTCTTCAAATGGCCAATCAACATGCCCACAGCAATCGAGTGGAGAAACGCATCCTAATCCGCAAAACCTTCATGGCACTCTTCCCGTAGAACTCTGAGTTCCCTGGTTCTTTCGTGGAGATTAAGCAACACAGTATGCAAAGCCATGAGTACTTTGAATGTACTCAAGAAGCCGTGGGGAAATGTATGCAAATAGTATTTATGTAGGGCTTGAACAAAGATTAGTTGTATGGCTCTTTTGCAAAAACAACATTTACGATAAATACAATAAATAGATTGAAATACGTAATTTGAAAACAATAACAAGTAAAGAAACAATTTCTTTCAAACAACCAGTGAACTTTCCCATTCACTTCCCAACCGAACCAAAGATAAGTGAATTCCCCATTCACCAATCGACACAACCCATCAAGTGAATGACCCATTCACCAAACGAACATTATATTCATCAAGTGAACTTCCCATCCACACTCCGACTCATTTTTGAAGAAACTATATCTCCCGTGTGAAATCCCCAAGCACGTCCATAACCGCGGACACGGCTATTCGAATAGTTTTACACTCTGCAGAGATTGTACAGCTTGACTCACAAGAGATAGATCAACTTATAATGTCTGTTTAACACACTTCCGAGGTGTGCGACTAAGTGATCATCACAAGGCTTTTACAAAGCTCCTTCTTAACCCGCTCGCCCACTAAGGTTTCAACATCGAATGTCTTTCCACTGCACAGGCCCTCTTGCGCCACCGTGAGAATACGTTTCCCACGACTCACACTTCACATGACAGAACCGAAATTAAGACATTGCTAATTAGTCAGCCAGGCCCATCCCATCAGGCATGTGGTTGTACGGTTAAGGCCCAGTTCAATGGCGCACAAGATTAAGTCCTTGACAAGTTACTCAGCGAGACTACCACAAACCCACAACATGTTCAATCCACATCCCCACTATCCACCAACCACTCGCCTGAGCGAAAACCATTTTATTTAACCAAAACCAATGACAAACCCCGTCATGGTACACAAATTTTAACAAGAGTGGCTCACAACCACGATTCCATATATCATTAAGTTAAAATTAATTATTAAGACACATGTGATAACAAACCCATCGTAACTAAGCTGAACTAAGCATATGTACGATACCCATGTTGGCAATATAAATATGTCCAACTAAAATTACCCATGCTAAGGTGACAAAGGATTCATGGCATTCAAATAGTCAATGGAGACATAATGACAACAGGTAATAACTATACCCAAAGCAATTTATATAAAGATAGCATGCAGTTGTATAAAATAATATAGTTTGGAAATCATAGGTTCACTATGATCAAAGGACCACGACTTGCTTGGGAATAAATCCTGGGATTGATCTTGATCTTGGTAGGCTTCTCCTTGCTCAAAGCTTCCCGAAGTATCAACGTCTACTCGCAAACAAGCAAATAAACCAAATAAATAAATAACAGAGAGCAAATGAACTCCAAAAATTAAATAAAAATCTCAGATAAATTGATCTTGAATTTAGATGAATTTAGGAATTTGAATGGACTCAATCGGAGTTTGGATACAAAAGATATGGGCTTTGGAAGATTGAAATCTAAAAAAAAAACCCTAATTTGGATTTTCTGGAATATTCCGAATTATTTTCCTACTGGAAATTTCGGAATATGACGCATGCTGACGTCAGCAGGGGTTTTTCGGACGGAAGGAAAATAAAAGGAATTGGCTGACAAGCGGGACCACTAGGAAGTGAGATGGCTCACGGTGGACTTGGTTCACCGAGCTAGGCGGTTGGGATTGGATCTGGATCGCCACATGGCAGTGCTGACTGGGCTCCACGCGGGCGACACGAGGGCGCCGGGCTGAGGTGGCTAGCAAGGTGGCGCTGATGTGGAAGACAGCAAGAGAAGCGGCGCTCGGATCCCGACAGTCCCGGCGAACGGCGGCTCGCCGGCGGCGACGGGTGGCACAAGGAGGTAGAGGGCGAGATGGGGATCACAACGGTGGGCTCACGTGTGCTTGGGGACAACCCAGATGGCCAGCAGCAACGATTAGGCGGAGGTTGGGCCACGGGCGCGATAGATCTGGGGCTCTGGTGGGCTTGCGGTGAAACGGAGGTCACTGGGAGGTAGCCCTCGATCTTGCGAACTCGAAGAAGGCGGCGGCGAGGCTTGAGCGGCTTCGACGGCGAAGAACAAGCTCAACGGAGTTGCGGCGGTGCAAAGCTTCCTTGGCGGAACCTGGCGACTAGGGCTTCGCTCCGGGGTCGAGGCGGCCGGGTATGGGATGCGGAGGGTGCGGGCTCTCGGTCCCCTTTTAAAGCCTTGGCCAGGAGAGTCCGAGGCGGCTACGCGAAGAACGCGGTGCGGCGAAGGAAAGCGGAAGGGAGGAGGAGTCCGCGAGGTTGACGACACTGACGTGGTGGCGGGACCCACAAGACAGCGGAAGTGGCTCGGTTGCGACCGCGTGCGAAACGACCTGGCGGGCGATCGACGCTGGGCTCATACATGCAAGGAAAGAGATGGAGCGGGCTGCAGGCGAAAATGGGCCGAAAGTGATGAGATTTTGGCTGAGGCTTAGGGTTTCGGCCCAAAGGACTGCTCTGAGATTTTTGTTTGTTTTTCTTTTTAGAAAATAGCAGAAAAGGAAAATACCACTTAGAAAATAGCAAATGCACTAAGAAAATTTCTAGAAAATTCTAGAAAATATATCTAAACACATAGAACCCAAATAAAATAATTTTTAATATAGTTGATGTTGATATTAATCATATTAAATTGTTTTTGAGCTCTGAAAATTCATATTAAGCTTTAACTTTTACCAGAAAAATCCAAATGGTTATTTTTCTTTTTAAAACTTCAAAACAGACCAAATTTTTGGGATGTTACATTTAGGGAGCTTCATATAGATGGAGAACTAGGGTTTGGCCAAAAACGAGAGCCTCGGGTGAGCTCGACGGTGGGCGCAGCTCACGGCACTGCTGTGGACCAAAAGAAAAGATGGGGGCAGGAGTAGGGCACGACTACGGTCGAAAGCGAGCATGCACACACTAAATGCTCCGACCAGAGCGACGTTGACGAGGGAGCACGACAAGACCGAGCCATACTGCTCACTGTACAGCGCACGACGCGAGGAAGAAGAAGAGCAGAAAAAGGCTAGGGTGGTCGTGGCAGTTAGATTTTAACCGGACGATTGAGGTTGCCCAGAGCTCCTGGTGTTCAAAAGAGTAGGGGAGGTCGTGAGCGTTGGATTTTAATCCAACGGCTCAACACACGCACCCGAGTGCGGCTAAAGGGGACTTGGTGCGACCGAGTCAAGATGGTTGGGTCTGACTCGAGCCCGAGTCAGACTCAACCCTTAGGTTTGAAATTTGAGTTTTGAATTGAGCTGGACTTTGGGGATTTTTTTGAGGTAGCAAAACAACTCCAAAAATTCTAAAATTTTTAGCGAAGCTGGCTAACTTAGATATTGACCTTGTATAAAATTTTCAGAGGTTTTTATGTAGTACATCTTTCTCCAAAAATTCTGCAAGGTGTTGGGCTAGGGTTTGACTGTCCTCCAAAAATATTCAAACAATTTCTAAACATTGTGAAATTTTCGAGAGGGGTCACACACCAACCCTAGAACTTGGGAAAAATGTTTCCAGGAGATGATCACAAGATTTGACAAGAATGTTTTTGAAAGGTCAAGATTTGGATCAAAAGACTTGTGACTTTGCATTCCCATATTCCTTTTACAAGAATTGTTTAGAACAAACAGGAAATACATGATGTAAGAAAAAGTTTTAATTTCTACTCATTTTCTTACATTTGAAACACAAGCCAAAACTTGGGATGTTACGATAGGAGCATTCGGCCAGGGAGGGCTTGGTGGTGGCTAGGGGGTAAGGAAAAGAGAAGGTGGGAGTTTGGCTAGGGTTATGAGGGGGGAAAGGGGCAGATTTGGGCTGCCTTGTCCTTGGGCCTTTGGGGGGCCTCTCCCTCCTATCTTGGCCCACACAAGGCCCGCCACATACTGCCATAACCCGGGTGGGGTCCAAGTCCACAATTCCCCACAAATCCTTGAATTTTAATTTTAATTACCTCTCCGAACGCCAAACTCTCTAATCGCAAAACATGGTATTACATTCTACCTCCTTAATGATTTCACCCCAAATTTAAACGTCGAAATGAACACAAGAACAAATTGCCACGTAAAAGACAACGAAGTTAAGATCTACCAGAGCAAGCAGACATGGGTACAGCTCATGCTCGCGAGACTCGCCTCCTGTGTCACTTCACGCCACACTGCGCCCATGGCACCCCAACAGATCCAACGTCTTACACTCCAATGCTTGTCCCGACCTCTCTATTATACGTACCGAACGAGACTCGGACGTGGGGTCTTACTCAAAGGTCACAGATCCTAACGAAACCTCAAATCCCAAATCTTTTGAAATTCTCACTCAGCTCCAGAACATACCAAACATTGCGTCCCTCGCGTATGGACCCAAGACGGTCATAGCGATACGCCCACTTCCTAATCTCCGCAACTACCGAAGACTGAACAATGTACCTTGGGCCAACTTCCCGTTTGGTACTAAAGCACAAAACAAGCACAACCCATGTGGACATCCTTTCCCACTTCCCAATCGGTACCTTCATCTAATAAGGAGCACCTCCTTAGCCAGGAACACACAACCGTATTCGCTTTAAACCACTCTTTCGAAACCAGCATTCCAACTGGAAATAACGGATTTTCAATGCAACCACAAACTGGCAACTTCACACAAAAAGGGTCAAATTCGGATGTGAAGATTCATCATGAAATCTCTTCCGCCTTCCAAGTATACAGTTTACAAATAGACACCACATAAGTCCAAAGAGCAAATGCTCAAACACCAAATCAAATACTTCCTTTCTTCTTTCTGAACTGATAAGGACCACACTCGCCATCAAAAGCCAAGCTCAAATTTCGAAAGACATCCGTCCACAACACAAAGCTTGAACGAGAATCAAGAAAACTCTTCACGATGTAACACCCCAGCCCAACGTGAGCCTGGAATGCTACTAAACTAACATTAAATAATTCAAACCAGGTTCAACCTACCAAATTTCGACATAACCTCCTTTAAAAAGTTACTAGGGTTACTCATTGAGGCCGGGTCATACTTGACATTAGCTCAACAGTTCCTGCTATCCCATTAATTAGCACGACGCTTAGGTTTCTTCACACCGCTACTTTCATTAAACTTCACCACCACAACTTTTCTGCACAATCATACTAAGTATCCAATTGCGATACTCTAACATGTTTATCAAGAGTCCATAATTTCGATAATCTCAATATTCCAACATGAACAAAGGTTACTGGATCATAATTCGTCATAGGTTCCACTAGTTGTAACACTAATCACTTTTATCTCATCGACAAACTTTCCATTTAAATAGAATTATCTCCAGGTGTTGTAAATCGAAACCAATTCACTTTATACTGCACTTCAAATAGTTTGGCCCCCGTATTTCAGACTGCGATCATTTACTTGACCACCAACCAATCGCCACATTACACTCTAAAAGACCTTGCAACCCAGGTCGGTTAATCTTTTCCCAATAGGAAAGTGCAAACAAATACAAGTTTTAACACACGAGAAAACACTACTCCTCATAGTGAGCACGAGACAAAGAGAAATAGTCAAATAGCATTGATCTCGAAAAACAAAGGACAAGACCACAGTTGAGGGCACATGCTCCACAAGAAGGGAGTTTCAAACATTAATAAATCACAATAAAACATTACTTTTGAAACTCAAGAAACACTTAAGCGGCAATGACAGAAAAGTTGCAGATTACAATTCTTATCTCCAACCTCAAATACTTATGGTACTCATTTTTTGTCAACAAATAAAGCAATCTCTTTGATTACAACATTACTTGCCAAACCAAATAAGAAATGTCTTTAATACCAAATCACATTCATCACTTCGGAACCAAACGGAACCTTTCCATATGTCACATTGCTCAACTAATTTCGTCTACTACATAAATCATGAACCCCCAAAAGATCACGAATACAAAACTCCAAACATTTCATTTAACCATTATTAAAACAATCAACTTACTTTCTCTCTAGAATAATCATCACCACTCCAACGCGTCACAATCTCTTGTAGGCCTTATTACTAACATCAAGAATAATTCACTCTTAACAAGGTTCGTTATCATCAACTCTTCCTTTATAAAGTCCCCAAAACTCGACCAAACTACATTTCAGTTTATCACCTCATCCTCAAATGAGAGTACACCAAATTCTTACTCCATCACTATAACAACCACCATATTTTAGAAGGAACCTACTACACAATTTACAAGGTTACACCAAAACCCTTTCATCAAAGACATACTATTATCCGACAATTTCACCATCAAGCAAACACATGTCACCTATTAAATCCCATTGTAAACCTTTCCAAAAGAAACACAAAGATATTATTTCATAACATTTTTGTTATCTCAATAAGATTGCAACAGTCAATCTGTTCTAGAGTATATCTAATACCCCAACTGCACTATCGGGGCAAGACCTCTTTTAACAAGGACATGCAGCCACAATACATCCTCGTGAAACACTCGTGAATAAATTACTTTCAAATTTCAACCCTTCACCTATTCTAAGGCTCACACTTATTTAGTACACACTAATTCCAATCTAGAGGTTATCATAAACTTTTGATGATTATTCAATCATAGACTAATTGATGGTCCCAGATTCATTTGTACTCCCACGAGCATAAATAAGATCATCAAATATCCAATTAAAGAAAGTTTCTATATTAATATCTACCAAGACGACAAATCGAACACATCTTATATTTCTCTTCCCGCACAATTAGATTAAACCATTGAGATCAAATAATCTAACAAGTTTAACAAACTAAACAACTCTAGGGTCAACCACTCCGTTAATGTTCCATAGTTGTTAATAACTCTATTGATTCCAATTAGGTGTAGCCATACACTTAATCACAGTTCAACAAGAACTAATACATGACATCATCAAATTAATCAACTTTCCTTCCAAGGATCTTAGTTAGGATCGATTATACACTACACTACGGACCCATCTTGATCACTCATATCATATTCACTAATTTCTATAATTATAACCTCTCACTTAACCACGAGTCGACATCGCATGTGGTTTAGCGCTTTCTTTCATAAAAACTTTTCAACTTCTACACTCAAGATACCCAAAAGAGATAAATTGAATCAAAACTTCCAAGTACTACAAGACTTGCAAAAGGAAACTTTCATTAGCCAAAACATCAAGTGAAATAAATGGATCATGCTTTCCAATGAGAGAGGCAAACTCAATATAAAGGTCAACCTTGACAATCAACCGAGTCCACCACCGCAAGAATAACTCATCGGTTGGAAAACAATGATTGCTTAACGGGACAAATTAAGCCAATAAAACACATCAATCCTTCTCAAAGAAACCCACCAACCGCAATGAACTATCGACCCAAAGAAATTCATCGACCACAACGAACAAGAGTTGACCAAATTCAAGTTCAAAGAAGGGAACAACTTCTAAAATACTCACTATCACGTCGGTACTAAGATATCCGAGGTAACCTCTTTCCTTCTCTCTTACCACGAACAATGGTGTAACTGGTAAAGCCCGGGCCACAACCATGACCTCAATCCTCTCAACAAGGGCTACCTCACTCATAATAATCATATAATCATATTATAGGTATGTAAGATCATCTTATAACAGAATCATCAATACAAAGATAACACAAGCGTAAATGCAATGCTTGACCCACCCCATCCTATCATGCACCAGCAGTGTCGTATTCATTTATTAACCATTAACAATTTTTAACAAGCTAAGTTACCTAAGTCGTTAATCTGTTCACCACGGACCTACTGACCCACTATGATACCAATCAGAACACCCCACCAACGTGAGCTCGGAATGCTACTAAACTAACATTAAATAATTCAAACCAGGTTCAACCTACCAAATTTCGACATAACCTCCTTTAAAAGTTACTACACGGAGATTCCAACGCTTAGATAAATCATAAACAAATAATCCAATATCCGAGTCATCAATAGGCGCTCAAAACCTACTAATCAACTAGCATATCCAAAGGAGTCCTAATTACACTACTCATCAATTTTACACTTAATCCATTGCATGAGGTATAATCCTAATCAATCCTTGCGGTTTGCTAAATTATGAAGGTACGACTAAAACTTGATCAACATTAAAGATGAGTGGCAAGTGAGTGAATCCAAATCAAGTCTACTCCTCCCATGCATGCCGCTCTCGAATTGGGTACCTACAACAATAATAAAGCAAGAGTGAGCCCACAGACTCAAAGCAAGTACAAAATAGAGGCATACCACAAAAGTTATAACATCAACATCCATAGTCGTAAACGCATCAATAAAACATCTCATATGCAAATTCAATGCTCAAGGATCCTTTCTCTTTATCTTTCTTTGTGCATTACACCGTAATGCAAAGTATGCAACCATCGCCAAGATACCCATGCTGTGTGCGCCGCACGCGTGGACCAATTGCCCATTACTCGCAGTAATGGGGACCTCAAGCCCACACTCCACGCAGTGTGGGGATCTCGCCCGCCACATTCATGACGGGATCTCAAAGAAACATGCTTGGTCACCGCGTGACCAAGCCTCAACATGTTCTCAATATGCATATGCTCATCTCTTATTCATCATCAATCTTACCAAAAGACAACAACATTGTACCACAATAAAGCATAACCATAATTTGAGCAATCACCATACTTAAACAATCATCAAGTAAGCCATCTTGCTATGCAATCATATATCAAAAAGCACACAAACCACTCCGTTAATGTTCCATAGTTGTTAATAACTCTATTGATTCCAATTAGGTGTAGCCATACACTTAATCACAGTTCAACAAGAACTAATACATGACATCATCAAATTAATCAACTTTCCTTCCAAGGATCTTAGTTAGGATCGATTATACACTACACTACGGACCCATCTTGATCACTCATATCATATTCACTAATTTCTATAATTATAACCTCTCACTTAACCACGAGTCGACATCGCTACAGGGTTTAGCGCTTTCTTTCATAAAAAACTTTTCAACTTCTACACTCAAGATACCCAAAAGAGATAAATTGAATCAAAACTTCCAAGTACTACAAGACTTGCAAAAGGAAACTTTCATTAGCCAAAACATCAAGTGAAATAAATGGATCATGCTTTCCAATGAGAGAGGCAAAACTCCAATATAAAGGTCAACCTTGACAATCAACCGAGTCCACCAGCCGCAAGAATAACTCATCGGTTGGAAAAACAATGATTGCTTAACGGGACAAATTAAGCCAATAAAAACACATCAATCCTTCTCAAAGAAACCCACCAACCGCAATGAACATCGACCCAAAGAAATTCATCGACCACAACTGAACAAGAGTTGACCAAATTCAAGTTCAAAGAAGGGAACAACTTCTCTAAAATACTCACTATCACGTCGGTACTAAGATATCTGAGGTAACCTCTTTCCTTCTCTCTTACCACGAACAATGGTGTAACCTGGTAAAGCCCAGGGCCACAACCATGACCTCAATCCTCTCAACAAGGGCTACCCTCACTCATAATAATCATATAATCATATTATAGGTATGTAAGATCATCTTATAACAGGAATCATCAATACAGCATAACACAAGCGTAAATGCAATGCTTGACCCACCCCATCCTACTGTGCACCAGTGTGTCAGGTATTCAGTTTATTAACCATTAACAATTTTTTAACAAGCTAAGTTACCTAAGTCGTTAATCTGTTCACCACGGACCTACAGCCCACTATGATACCAACTGTAACACCCCAGCCCAACGTGAGCCTGGAATGCTACTAAACTAACATTAAATAATTCAAACCAGGTTCAACCTACCAAATTTCGACATAACCTCCTTTAAAAAGTTACTACACGGAGATTCCAACGTTTAGATAAATCATAAACAAATAATCCAATATCCAGAGTCATCAATAGGCGTTCAAAACCTACTAATCAACTAGCATATCCAAAGGAGTCCTAATTACACTACTCATCAATTTTACACTTAATCCATTGCATGAGGTATAATCCTAATCAATCCTTGCAGCTTGCTAAATTATGAAGGTACGACTAAAACTTGATCAACATTAAAGATGAGTGGCGTGAGTGAATCCAAATCAAGTCTACTCCTCCCATGCATGCCGCTCCGAATTGGGTACCTACAACAATAATAAAGCAAGAGTGAGCCCACAGACTCAGCAAGTACAAAATAGAGGCATACCACAAAAGTTATAACATCAACATCCATAGTCAGAAACGCATCAATAAAACATCTCATATGCAAATTCAATGCTCAAGGATCCTTTCTCTTTATCTTTCTTTGTGCATTACACCGGTAATGCAAAGTATGCAACCGTCGCCGCATACCCATGCCTGTGCGCGCACGCACAGGGACCAATTGCCCATTACTCCGCAAGTAATGGGGACCTCAAGCCCACACTCCACGAGTGTGGGGATCTCGGGCCCGTCACATTCATGACGGGGATCTCAAAGGGAAACATGCTTGGTCACCGCGTGACCAAGCCTCAACATGTTCTCAATATGCATATGCTCATCTCTTATTCATCATCAATCTTACCAAAAGACAACAACATTGTACCACAATAAAGCATAACCATAATTTGAGCAATCACCATACTTAAACAATCATCAAGTAAGCCATCTTGCTATGCAATCATATATCAAAAAGCACACAAACATAGCCAATCAATCACACCCATATAACAAACAATGCACTTGCCTTAACCGTGTGAGAATGAAGGGCGTGGACGGTGCTGCCTCCGTACCAATCCCCACCTAATACATTAAGATCATAAGCTAAGACCACAGTAATGAACCACAAAATTACAAAAGCAAACACAAACTAGCCTTAGCTTACAACGCGATCCCGACTCCAATTTCCTAAATGCTGATTTGTGCCTTCTGTAATCAGTCAAGTTCTAAAATTCATATCTTTCTGTACATGGGTCTAAATTAGGTGTTCTTGGACTTCATTGAAAGGTTATCAAATTCCCCAACTAAACCTAGTTGGTGAGACTCCCTGATTCGGCCATCTAAAATCCTTTTTAACCTAATTAACAAAACATCGATTTCACGTCATGCCCTCTGGACAGAACACTAAAACAATCAAAACTTTCAGCTCGTTTATCCAAATTTTGCGTTCTTGTGCTTCCCTGAAAGCTACGACAATTATCTACAACTTTCGTTATACTGAGATCCTCTAATTCCCTCTTTAACTTATCGCACAAGTCAGATTACTAAAACCTATCAAAACACTGACAGATTCGCAGGACAGTCGCACTAATAAATTCATAACTTTTGCTACAGAGGTCCAAAAAATACGATCTAGCACTTCATTGAAAGCTATTGACGTCCTCTACAACTCTCTAGGAGAAGCCCAAGACTGAATCCAAACTTAACTACATCAAAACGTTTGTCTAACACGATCTGTCCTGAGGAGACAGAAATACCGACATTGATTAACTATCCAAAAACGCATCGGATCAAAGGGGAATTGAGGTTACCCTTGAAGAATCGCAGAGAGATGACAAACCACCCCTATGAAGAAGATCCTCTCCCTCTTCCCCTTCCTCTTCTTCTTCTTCTTCTTCTTCTTCTTCTTCTTCTTCTTCTTCTTCTTCTTTTTCTTGGTCGGTAGCACCCGAAGGAGACAGCGCAAGGAGGCGGGGGTGGTACTGTTCATGGGGTATCAGTAGTGATGGCGGCTCTGTAGCATGCCGTGCTACAGTACCACCCTAGGGTTTCCCCTTCTTTTGTTGGTGGCGGCCCTCTCGGGCCTCCTGTACAAAGTCCGAGGCCCAGTTGTCGAATAATTGCGAAACCCCTCTAATCCTCTGTTAACTCTATTTTTTCTAGTTGGTTCTTCTCTCTAATTCTTTCTTTTCACTTAAATAGACTTGGGGTATTACACACGACCCAAGGAAATATTCTTTTCATCAGTTTCTCTTTTAGGAATAAAATTCCCCTCAAAGCCTAGAAATCGAATTCATCATATACTACCTGAGCTCGAAAACTCTTAAATTAGCATCCTCGAAGATAGGCTCAATCTAAAATACATCATCCCCACCTTTGTGGAAAAGCTCTAATGATCCCACCAAAACACTCTAGACAACTCTCTCTACTAACAAAATTAATTTTATAGAAGGCACCCAAAGCACCTCAGAATAGATCCCACGCAATCCCATCACCTCCAACTTTCAAGAATAACAACTTAGAATCCTCAGTACACATGCTCATGTACTACATCAGAAGGATTCTATCAATGATTATTCCACTGCTCAGGAAACACCATATTCTATTTTTCCCTACACATAATCATTGGGCGACCAGAGGTCTAACATAAAAATGCAAAGCCCAAAACTACTCTTCCAAGACCTCTATAGCGAACTTCTCTTGACAGATAGAGAAATCATCAGATTAAATCTCTAACAACCCCACCATTCTAACATACTCACTCATTGGCATCATCAGAATTCACCCACACAATCTCGCAATACTATCCAATTGAGTTACTCTATAAAAATTGATCAAGGTTTCCATACTTTCGATAATCCCTAACATTTCAACATGAACCGAAGTTCTGGAATTTCACTATACCATAGGTTCTACTCAGTCGTAACACTATTAGATTTACTTCTAAGCCAAACATTCCATGTGAATCAAATTTCCTCCAAGAGGTACAGATCAAAACCAATTCAGTTTCTACTACTCCTCCAATAGCATGGTAGCAAACACTCACCATTACAATTTCTTATCCACCACCAACGGTTGCCAAAATTACACTTTGTCAAACTTTGCAACACCAAACTGTTGATCCTTTTTCAAAAGAAAGAGACGACCAAGGACAAGTTTTCTCACACAGGAAAACGTTGCTCCTCACAGCAAGCACAAAAGCAAAAGAATTACGCTGAGAATGGCGTTCTTGGAAAATGAAAGTTGAGATCGCAGTTGAGGGCACACATCCCTCAAAAGAGAATAGCAAATAACAGCCAATAAGAAAAAGACATTACGATTGAAACTCAACACCTCTTGAGCGGAAAGAGCAGAAAGTTTAGGAACGATTCAAATAGCCACAAGTTACAAAACTTGACTCAAATCCTCAAATACTCCTACTGTACTCTTTCCTTTAACACTGAAATCAATCCTTTGACTAGCAACACTTTGCCACAATGAACAAGATAAAGTCTTTTAATCCAAACCACAAGAACTAATTAAGAACCAAATACAATCCTTCAATACGTCATATTTGCTCGGAACAGCTCAACTACACAAGAAACATGAGATCCAAATGATCTCAGCCACCAAACTCGAAACATTTTCAATTACGGGATTTCGCGAAAAGCAAGCAGATTATTCTCCTCTTAAAGGAACCAACATAATTTTCTTTGATTGCAACCTCACGTTGCCAACTCGGATCAAAGAGCCTTTAAGACTAAATCACACGAATCTCTTAAGAAGCAACAGGACAATCCAATACCTCAATTTATTTAAAATAATTTTAGTTACCAGATGATTCATCAGCTCCAAAATGTCACGAAAGCTAAACTTGAAATATTCTCATCTGAATGATATCACCAAAGGCGTTCAAATTACTACAAGTTTTAACATCAATTTCACAACAACAATTCAAAGCTTATTTTATAGCAAGAAAAATAAATTGTTCTCTTCTCATCTTGGTCATCTATCTATAGCTTCCTCATAGAGATTCTTTCTCTCCTAATTCTTTCCTCACCATTTTATAAAGTAAATGGATCATCTTTTCCTTGAAAATTTCTATGGATGGTCAACACGTTCTTCCCATCACGTTCAAGACTACAAGACATGGAGCCTTCAATAAAGCATCGCCATGCAAGATATACCAAAGATCGTTTTAACAGCCAAACCATATAGCTTAAGAATGTCCAGACTCGTTCTGTGTACTGAGTCGCTTCACCAGATTAAGAATCTCGATCGATAGAACGTTTTGCAAAGTTGTTCTGAAAAGCTTTTTCAATTGATTCTTTCGTTTGGGAGTTTTGTTTCGCTCTATTCCCTTAGTTCCTCATATTTGTCTTTTCCCTATCCTTTGTTCTCCTTTCCTAAATCTTTGATGTAACCGGCAGATGAAGAACAACCGTCGTTCGGAAGATGATAGTAACACCAGCAAAGATATCCCTGCTGTAGGCAACCCACAACTGATAGCAGAAACCCTTCGAATATGAACCGTTTTCATCACCTGCACTCAATTAATGCAACAATTGATGCAACAAATGAGAGGTAACAATGTCGCCTCAGCCATTACTCCTACAACACAAGAACAACGTGGATCGCACAAGTGTTCCAAGAGGAAGATGGTGGATCAAGAACAACATGATGCAAGAAACACCAAGGCTTGTGTGATTCAACCCCAACCCAACCAAGCACCAACGACGACCATATTCAAGACTTCGGATCGCACCACATCCACCGGCGCACGCCCGCAACATCAAGGATAGCCAAGTTCAGCAGAACAAGACTTCAAAGGCAGGAATACAATGCTTTGCTTGTCAAGATATGGGACATTATGCCAATCAATGCCCAAAAGGACGCTTAGCACTCAACCCTGATAGCATTCCAGAAGCTGTTTTAATCGCAACAATAACACCGACAGCAGGAAGAAAAGCCAACGCGAGAATATTGTCACAAGTACAAGAGTACAGAAGTTTGGGCTTACCAATACCCCAAGATGAAATAGTGAAGCATCAAGCTAGCCCTAGCACTTCCAAGTTATCTGCTAAAGGCCAACCTCAGAAGAAGTTTTCCCCTATTGCAAATGTCACTTGTTTACACTGCCAAGAGAAAGGACATTATGCCCACAACTGTCCAAAGAAGCAGCAAGCAGCAACTCCGAAGCTCAAAAGGGAAATCATTCAATCAAACAAGAAACCGCAAAATTCTGGACAAGGGTATCCGTACAATGTCACAATTCTGTCAGATGATGAGTAGGATTCAGCCGACAACAAATCCAGTTGAGAACCTTGTGTCCCAGTTTTCTTTCTAGCCACTCCGAATCTCGGGACGAGATTCCTTTTAAATGTAGTTTGTAACATCCCAAAGTTATGTTACCAAAATAAATTAAAATAAAGTAATGTTCTAATTGGATTTTCTGAGAATTGGCCAGAGCTTGATTGCTTTATTTGAATCTTTGAAATTTTGAAAGCCAAATTTGAAAGTTATTTGAAGTTATTGAAGTTTTATTGGATTTAGATTGAAAAAAAATAAAAATAAATTTTTTTTTACTTCATTTATAGAATTTTCTGAGTTTTTAAAAGCTTTTTCCTAAGTATTTTCAAGCCAAAATAATTTATTTGCAAAATTAAAAGCCAACTTTAAGTTGGAACTATTTTATTTAAGTCCAAAATAACTCTAGGAATTTCTGTGAATTTTTCTAGAATTTTTGGATGTATTTTACTATTTTCTAAAAATCCTTTTGAATTTCTGGAAATAAATCAATTAAGAAATCCATTTAAAATCCCAAAATTACCTTTGGGCCGAAACCCACTGGTCCAGCCCATCTCCACACGCTCCCGGCCCACTCCACGCCGCCCGCCCCGCTCTCTCTCCTCACTCTCCTTCCCACCGCCCGATCGCCATCCGACGGCTATCCATCGTTCCACGCCTCCATCTCTTTCTCCCGCACCGCTCGATCTTCATCGAACGACACTCACGCAACCACGCCTCACCTCTCCCGATCGCCGATCTCAAACCAACGATCGATTTCGAAGTCATTCGGGTGGTCCGAATATCACAGAGATAAGGACCCTCCGATCCACATCGGACGGCCACCAAGAGCCCACGCGACGCCGCCTCTCTCACACCATCATATACCCATCCGACGGCCCACGAGCACCAGTGACTTTATTAATTCACCGTGTCGTTTCGATCTAACGTGATCGTTGGATCAAAATCCAACGGCTGCGGCCGACCCCAGCTTACCGGTTCACATGTTCTATCTCCACCGTTCGATCAAAATCGGACGCCACCGCATCGTCGTCTTCCTTTATTCTCCCCACCTCTTCTTCTTCCCCACGACGCCGCCGCCCCACCATTATCGCCTGGGAGCTCTGCTTTCCACCCGCTTCTCTTCCCACTCTCCTCGCCATCGCGCATTCAAAAGCCCTCATCACGCCGCCCCACTTCCCCCACTTTCCCCTCTCTTTACTTCGCCGGTTCGCCCGCATGTCGTAACGCCCGCCGCCGCACCACCCGCCACGATCTCCCACTCCCGACCTCCTCCGCCCCTATAAAAGGAAGCATGCGGTGCCCCTTTCCTGCCTCATTCCGTTCCCGCCACCCACTCCTCCTTCACCTCTCGGTTTGGCCGAATGAAGTTTGAAGAAACTCGCCGCACCCTTTCTTCCCGACCGAGCCGACATCACCGCCGCCCCGCCGACCACACCAACGACATCGCGACACCGCCGCTTACTCCCGCGTGCACCACCACCTAAGGACCACCGGAGCCCTTTCCTCGCCGCCGAGCCGCAAGCGCCGCCGCTTCTTCCTCGCCACGGTGATTTTCGTTCGGGCGTCGCCAAGGTGAGCCTCATGCTCCCCGTCGCCTTCTCTCTCTATTGGTACCATCCACTCCCGCCACCTCGCCGCCAAACGCCGGCGAGCCCGTAGCCGAGTCGCCGCCGGTTCCGAGATGACGTGGCCGCCCCACGTATGCGCCATGTCATCGCCACGTCGACTCCACCCGTGCGTGCCTCGCTGAGTCGGCCGCCACGTGGCGCCACGCCAATCCATGCGCAGCACACCTCACCCCCCGCATCGCTCCATGAACCGAGTCTGCGGTGGACTGCTGACCACCCGTGGACCAGGTCCAATGACATTGGGCCCACCTGTCATAGACTCAAAGGATTTCCTTTAGGAAAATAATTCGCCGGAAAATCATTTTCCTCGCTGACGCCATGCTTGCGCAATAAATCGAATTTCCTTTAGAAAATAATTCGAAAATCAATAAAATCTGATTTTACGTTTTATTTAGATTTAAAACTTCCCGGTTCATTCTCCTCATACGAACTCCGATTTCGTCCATTCAAATTCCTAAATTCATATAAAATCAGGATCTAGTTATCTAAACCAAAATCATTTGATTTTGGGTTCTTTTGACCTGCAATTCCTTAAAACCTAATTTGTCATTCCATGTAATTTCAATCTTCTAAAATTCATATCTTTTGCTCCCTAACTCCGCTTTAGTCCATTCATGTTTGTAAATTCATATAAAATTATTATCTAGCTAACTAAAGTAAAATATTTCTATTTGGAGTTAATTTGATCTGTTCTTTTGAATTTATTTGAATTTGAGTTGAATTCGTTGTATTTGCACGATTAGAGTTCAACGACTTCGAGAATCGATTTACACCAATTGAAGAGCAATATAAGAAGATTGATTTTGACTGTGATCATCAACGACTTGAGAATCGATTTCGACACCAATTGAAGAGCAACATAAGAGGATTGATTTTGACCGTATGATCATCGTGATCGTACACTTGACTACCCAAGTTAGTACTTGTGAGTACTAGGTGACTGTTAAGAAAACAACGCCACCTCAACACCAAAAGTTCTCTAAGGTGATCTGTTAAGAAAACAACGCCACCTCATCAAGCTTATGCGTTATACCCTTGATCATATTCATCCTATTATTTTAAATTATTTATATACTGTTTTAAATTATTACTGCATGCTTATCTATATCAATATCCTAAATTCCTGTTTTAAATATATAGTTATGCCTAAAATCCTTTGTATGGCCAATGTTGATATTGAATCAAACACATTGTCACCCTAGATCAAACCTGGTTGATACAATAGTATGAACCAGGATCATTTAAACGTATTGCTTAGCCATGTCGTTAGACCAAACTTGTTTTTGGGGAATTTCACCATCAATCAATTATTGATTAAATTGTACCCTTGGCATCCGTGGTGTCAAGGGAGTTTTACAAATGACTTGGAAAATAAAATAAAATGAAGGTTTGGACTTGGGCGGAATGGATAATTGGTGGTGCAGATTCATGCACCGCTTAATCGTTAGGTTAAGGCCCATGGGTTTTATTGGAAAGTTGCCCAAGCCGCTAAGGACCGGTCTTCGAGCGCATGATGCTACGCCTAATCAGACCACCACATGTCCCGTATGGGCGGGACTTGGCTAAATAATTTATGACGCCTTAGTGTCGCTTGTGCTATATTGTTGGTGGGTGTTGGTCGACAATAGACCCATCCGCGCAAGAGGGGCTTCCGAGGATGGCCACCCAATGGTAGAGAAACCTTAGCGCATGTATACATTAAGACGTAACATTGTAAAGGCCTCGACACGTGTTTCAGACCGCTACCAAAGGTAGTGAGCGGTGGCATAGATATATGCCGACAAACTAGAGAAGTCTTGTCATGTGGGTAAAGTCGCACAACCTCTCGCAGAGTGTAAACTATTCGAATAGCCGTGTCCGCGTTATGGACATGCTAGCGTAACTACTCAAAGTTAGACTTTAGTTTTGTTTCAAAAGAAACTTCTTCAAAACTGGTTTATCCAATTGGGAATTAGGCAAACAACCATGTGATAGGAGGATATCCTTCACCATTCATGTGTGAATGTTATCGACTATAAAATTGAGAATTTTATAAACTTTAGTTATAGAATAATCGCTTTGGAATCTAGAACCAGATTTAAAGAAAATGCCGCTTATGCAAATAACCATATAAGCCATCCTTTGTTACATCCATATATGCATGTCATTCGTTATTTGACTGTGTAACTTGCGAGCACGGAAGTTGTGTTCATTCTTGCTTATACAAACAAATTTCAGAGGAGAAGAACTTTGCTATCGATGTGGATCTCAACGACTAGTCCGCTTCCCTACCGATTGCTCGTGGCGCATTAGTCGGACCTACTACTTCTTCGCCTTCCATTGTGTTTATTTTGTTGTGGGCCCAGAAACCCTCTCGTAATCAACTCGTTGTTATTTATTAATAAAGTTGTGATGTGAATTTGTTATCATTTTGTTTATCAGGTGAACTAGCCACCGATCATGGGACTAGTTCGCTTATGCAAGAGGATCCGGGAGTATTAATTCCTGTTCGACAAGGTGGTATCGAGCCATATCGACTGTAGGTCGTGACCTAGTTAGAATGGCCGTTAGTTGAAAAAATTCAAAGCTTATTTTATAGCAAGAAAAATAAATTATTCTCTTCTCATCTTGGTCATCTATCTATAGCTTCCTCATAGAGATTCTTTCTCTCCTAATTCTTTCCTCACCATTTTATAAAGTAAATGGATCATCTTTTCCTTGAAAATTTCTATGGATGGTCAACACGTTCTTCCCATCACGTTCAAGACTACAAGACATGGAGCCTTCAATAAAGCATCGCCATGCAAGATATACCAAAGATCGTTTTAACAGCCAAACCATATAGCTTAAGAATGTCCAGACTCATTCTGTGTACTGAGTCGCTTCACCAGATTAAGAATCTCGATCGATAGAACGTTTTGCAAAGTTGTTCTGAAAATCTTTTTCAGTTGATTCTTTCGTTTGGGAGTTTTGTTTCGTTCTATTCCCTTAGTTCCTCATATTTGTCTTTTCCCTATCCTTGGTTCTCCTTTCCTAAATCTTTGATGTAACCGGCAGATGAAGAACAACCGTCGTTCGGAAGATGATAGTAACACCAAAGAAGATATCCTCTGTAGGCAACCCACAACTGATAGCAGAAACACTTCGGAATATGAACCAGCTTTTCATCACCCAGACTCAATTAATGCAACAGTTGATGCAACAAATGAGAGGTAACAATGTCGCCTCAGCCATTACTCCTACAACACAAGAACAACGTGACTGCACCAAGTGTTCCAAGAGGAAGATGGTCGATCAAGAACAACATGATGCCAGAAACCCCAAGGCTTGTGTGATTCAACCCCAACCCAACCAGGCACCAACGACGACCATATTCAAGACTTCAGGATCGGCACCACATCCACCGAAGCAGACGTTCCGCAACATCAAGGATAGCCAAGTTCAGCAGAACAAGACATCAAAGGCAGGAATACAATGCTTTGCTTGTCAAGATATGGGACATTATGCCAATCAATGCCCAAAAGGACGCTTAGCACTCAACCCTGATAGAATTCCAGAAGCTGTTCTAATCGCAACAATAAAACCGACAGCAGGAAGAAAAGCCAACGCGAGAATATTGTCACAAGTACAAGAGTACAGAAGTTTGGGCTTACCAATACCCCAAGATGAAATAGTGAAGCATCAAGCTAGCCCTAGCACTTCCAAGTTATCTGCTAAAGGCCAACCTCAGAAAAGTTTTCCCCTATTGCAAATGTCACTTGTTTTCACTGCCAAGAGAAAGGACATTATGCCCACAACTATCCAAAGAAGCAGCAAGCAGCAACTCCGAAGCTCAAAGGGAAATCATTCAATCAAACAAGAAGCCGCAAAATTCTGGACAAGGGTATCCGTACAATGTCACAATTCTGTCAGATGATGAGTAGGATTCAACCGACAACAAATCCAGTTGAGAACCTTGTGTCCCAGTTTTCTTTCTAGCCACTCCGAATCTCGGGGACGAGATTCCCTTTAAGGGGGGTAGTTTGTAACATCCCAAAGTTATGTTACCAAAATAAATTAAAATAAAGTATTGTTCTAATTGGATTTTCTGAGAATTGGCCAGAGTTTGATTGCTTTATTTGAGTCTTTGAAATTTTGAAAGCCAAATTTGAAAGTTATTTGAAGTTATTGAAGTTTTATTGGATTTAAATTGAAAATTTTTTTTTACTTAATTTATAGAATTTTCTGAGTTTTTAAAAGCTTTTTCCTAAGTATTTTCAAGCCAAAATAATTTATTTGCAAAATTAAAAGCCAACTTTAAGTTGGAACTATTTTATTTAAGTCCAAAATAACTCTAGGAATTTCTGTGAATTTTTCTAGAATTTTTGGATGTATTTACTATTTTCTAAAATCCTTTTGAATTTCTCGGAAATAAATCAATTAAGAAATCCATTTAAAATCCCAAAATTACCTTTGGGCGAAACCCACTGTCCGGCCGATCTCCACACGCCCCGCCCACTCAACGCCGCCCGCACCGCTCTCTCCTCACTCTCCTTCCCACCGCCCGATCGCCATCCGACGGCTATCCATCGCCCCACGCCCATCTCTCTTCTCTTTCCCGCACCGCCGATCTTCATCGAACGACACTCACGCAACCACGCCCTCACCTCTCCCGATCGCCGATCTCAAACCAACGATCGATTTGAAGTCATTCGGTGGTCCGAATATCACGAGATAAGGACCCTCCGATCCACATCGACGCCACCAAGCGCCCACGCGACGCCGCTCTCACACCATCGATACCCATCCGACGCCCACGAGCACCGCGACTTTGTTAATTCACCGTGTCGTTTCGATCTAACGTGATCGTTGGATCAAAATCCAACGGCTGCGGCCGACCCCAGCTTACCGGTTCACATGTTCTATCTCCACCGTTCGATCAAAATCGGACGCCACCGCATCGTCGTCTTCCTTTATTCTCCCCACCTCTTCTTCTTCCCCACGACGCCGCGCGCCCCGCCATTATCGCCGCGCGGGAGCTCCGTTACCGCCCGTTTCTCTTCCCCACTCTCCTCGTCATCGTGCGCATTCAAAAGCCCTCATCACGCCGCCCCACTTCCCCCACTTTCCCCTCTCTTTACTTCGCCGGTTCGCCCGCATGTCGTAACGCCCGCCGCCGCACCACCCGCCACGATCTCCCACTCCCGACCTCCTCCGCCCCTATAAAAGGAAGCATGCGGTGCCCCTTTCCTCCCTCATTCCGTTCCCGCCACCCACTCCTCCTTCACCCTCTCGGTTTCGCCGGAATTCGAGTTTGAAGAAACTCGGCCGGGCACCCTTTCTTCCCCGACTCCGGAGCCGACATCGCCGCCGCGTCCCCGCCGACCACACCAACGACATCGCGACACCGTCGCCTACTCCGTGCGTGCACCAGCTCGCCTGGCGACCACCGGAGTTCTTCTCGCCGCCGAGCCGCAAGCGCCGCCGCTTCTTCCTCGCCGCGGTGATTTCCGCGTTCGAAGGCCGCCAAGGTGAGCCTCATGCTCCCGCCGCTCTCTCTCTATTGGTACCATCCACTCCCGCCACTCGCGCCAAATGCCGGCGAGCCCGAGCCGAAGTCGCCGCCGTTCCGAGATGACGGGCCGCCCCACGATGCGCCATGTCATCGCCACGCCGGCCCACCGTGCGTGCCTCGCCGAAGTCGGGCCACGTGGCGCCACGTCAATCCATGCACACGCACCCTCACCCTCGTGCATCGCTCCATGAACCGGTCCGCGGTGGATCGACCACCACGTGGACCGTGTCCATTGACATTGGGCCCACTCCATAGACTCAAAGGATTTCCTTTAGGAAAATAATTCGCCGGAAAATCATTTTCCTCCGACGCCATGCTTGCGCAATAAATCGAATTTCCTTTAGAAAATAATTCGGAAAATTAATAAAATCTGATTTTAGGTTTTATTTAGATTTAAAACTTCCTGTTCGCTCTCCTCATACGAACTCCGATTTCGCCCATTCAAATTCCTAAATTCATATAAAATCAGGATCTAGCCATCTAAACCAAAATCATTTGTTTTTGGGTTCTTTTGTCCTGCAATTCCTTAAAACCTAATTTGTCATTCCATGTAATTTCAATCTTCTAAAATTCATATCTTTTGCTCCCGAACTCCGTTTTAGTCCATTCAAATTTGTAAATTCATATAAAATTATTATCTAGCTAACTAAAGTAAAATATTTCTATTTGGAGTTAATTTGATCTGTTCTTTTGAATTTATTTGAATTTGAGTTGAATTCGTTGTATTTGCACGATTAGAGTTCAACGACTTCGGAGAATCAGATTTCGACACCAATTGAAGAGCAATATAAGAAGATTGATTTTGACTGTGTGATCATCAACGACTTCGGAGAATCGATTTCGACACCAATTGAAGAGCAACATAAGAGGATTGATTTTGATCGTATGATCATCGTGATCGCACACTTGGACTACCCGATGTTAGTACTTGTGAGTACTAGGTGACTCGTTAAGAAAACAACGCCACCTCAACACCGAAGTTCTCTAAGGTGATCTGTTAAGAAAACAACGCCACCTCATCAAGCTTAGGCGTTATACCTTGATCATATTCATCCTATTATTTTAAATTATTTATATATCGCTTTTAAATTATTATGCATGCTTATCTATATCAATATCCTAAATTCTGTTTTAAATATATAGTTATGCCTAAAATCCTTTGTATGGCCAATGTTGATATTGAATCAAACACATTGTCACCTAGATCAAACCTCGGTTGATACAATAGTATGAACCAGATCATTTAAACGTATTGTTTAGCCATGTCATTAGACCAAACTTGTTTTTGGGGAATTTCAACCATCAATCAATTATTGATTAAATTGTACCCTTGGCATCTGTGTGTGAAGGGAGTTTTACAAATGACTTGGAAAATAAAATAAAATAAAATGATGGTTTGGACTTGGGCGGAATGGATAATTGGTGGGTGCAGGTTCATGCACGGGCTTAATCTGGTTGGGGTTAAGGCCCATGGGTTTTATTGGAAAGTTGCCCAAGTCAGTTAAGGACTGGTCTTCGAGCGCATGATGCTACGCCTAACCGTACCACCACATGTCCCGTATGGGCGGGACTTGGCTAAATAATTTATGACGTCTTAGTGTCGTTTGTGCTATATTGTTGGTGTGGATGTTGGTCAGACAATAGACCCATCTGGCGCAAGAGGGGGCTTCCGGAGGATGGCCAGTCCAATGGTAGCGAAACCTTAGCGGGCACAGATACATTAAGACAGAACATTGTAAAGGCCTCGACACGCGTTTCAGACCGCTACCAAAGGTAGTGAGCGGTGGCATAGATATATGCCGGACAAACTAGAGAAGTCTTGTCATGTGGGTAAAGCTGTACAACCTCTGCAGAGTGTAAAACTATTCGAATAGCCGTGTCCGCGGTTATGGACATGCTAGCAGAACTACTCAAAGTTAGACTTTAGTTTTGTTTGAAAAGAAACTTCTTCAAAACTGGTTTATCCAATTGGGAATTAGGCAAACAGCCATGTGATAGGAGGATATCCTTCACCATTCATGTGTGAATGTTATCTGACTATAAAATTGAGAATTTTATAAACTTTAGTTATAGAATAATCGCTGGAATCTAGAACCAGATTTAAAGAAAATGTCGCTTATGCAAATAACCATATAAGCCATCCTTTGTTACATCCATATATGCATGTCATTCTGTTATTTGACGGGTGTAACTTGCGAGCACGGAAGTTGTGCTCATTCTTGCTTATACAAACAAATTTCAGAGGAGAAGAACTTTGCTACTGATGTGGATCTCAACGACTAGTCCGCTTCCCCAGTCGATTGCCTGTGGCAGATTAGCTGGACCCTACTACTTCTTCGTCTTCCGCTGTGTTTATTTTGTTGTGGGCCTGTAATCAACTCTGTTGTTATTTATTAATAAAGTTGTGATGTGAATTTGTTATCATTTTGTTTACTGTGTGAACTAGCCACTGATCATGGGACTAGTTCAGTTATGCACAGAGGATCTGGGAGTATTAATTCCCGGGTTCTGATAACCAACCAAGACTGGCAATCTCATTATTACAAATAAGCAGCTACTCAAACCAAACCATCTATGGGTGATAATCAAATAGTTTATTTATTTCTAAATTGAAGCTAAGTAGCAAACGCCTTATGAGTGTGAGGTAGTGAGTGCATCCAACAACTACTCCCTCCCATGCGTGTCGCTCCTACCATTGGTACCTAAAACACATTTAAGCAAGGGTGAGCCCAAAGACTCAGCAAGTATCAACAAGGCTATAAAACAAGAACATTAGCATAGCATCAATAATCCACAATAACATTATACTAAATATAGCCATTTTTCTCATGATATGCAATCAATGCAATGCTCTTTGAACTTTATCTCTTTCGCATTTTACCGATAATGCGGGTATACAACCGTCGTCAGATACTTCTTGCTCGTGCTCATCGGCACAGTGGACAAAGAGCCTATATACCACATGTATAGGACCTTTGCCCATCATCTTAATGATGGGGACCTCTTTGCTCATAGCCCACATTCCACGATGTGGGGACCTCAAGCCCGCCATCTACATGACGGGACTAATCAGATGTGCTTGGTCACCACGTGACCAAGGCACCTGTATGCTCTCAACATGCATATGCACCATGATAACATTCTTCATATGCAGGAATTCAACATATTCTCATTAACATGTAAGCATTAACAACATGCAGGAAAATCTTTAACCATAACTGGCAGTCATCAAGTTAAACGGTAACTCATCTCATAAACAGGTATGCATGACTAAAGCGAACAAGACACATCACAATGACATCATGCAGGCATACATATACCATAGCCCGAATACTTGCCTCAACCGTGCGAGAACGGTGGACGCGACGAGGGTGCTGCCCCTGGAACCACGCACCCACCTGAATATAAAGGTACCCAATCTAAGACTAACATTCTGAACCAAGAGCAAAAATAACAACACAAATGAACTTGCTAAACTCCCAAGTGTTTCCCAACTCCCAATTTCTAGCGATCGGATCGGCGCACACTGTGGACTGTCAATTTCTAAAATACATAACTTTCTTCTCAGGTGTCCAAATAAGATGTTCTTGGACTTTATGTAAAGGTAATTAAATTATATAAATAAACTTAGTTGGGGAGCCCTTTTGATTCTACCATTTACTGCCCCTAGCAAACCAATCTATCAGACATCAGAATTCACGTCGGGTTCTCTGGACAGTACACTAAAACCTCTATAACTTTTGCTACGAGAATCCAAATCTTGTGTTCTTTATCTCTATGAAAAGGTGCAGAAATTACCCACATTTGTCGTTATATTGAGGTCCCCTGATTCTCCTTTAATTAGCAGTTCTAACCAGTTTTCTACAGACTGTCCTGAATCTGACAGAACAACAGGACAGCAATACTAGAAAATTCATAACTCCCAGACCGTTAATCGGATTTGGGCGATCTTGGCGGCCAACGAAAGCTAAGAACATAACCTACAATTCTCTAGGAGACCAAAACCTCTGATCCAGCATCTAACCACATGAAAGTAACCCCGCAAGCTTTTGGACGAATCTGCACGAACAGCAGTGATTGCAACCTAGCCAAAACTACCCGATTACTCTTCTATGACTAATTACCCAACAACAACAACGCTGCTACCCTTGATGCCACTGAAGGTCGCAACCACGATGACGATCCTCTTCCTTCTCTTCTCCCTTCTCTTCTTCTTCCTTCCTCTCCTTCTTTTCTCCTCTTTGCATAGAAGGGGTTGATATATGCGTCGCCACAGTGCGTGGGCGTGGTATCAGAGCAACTAGGGTTCCCCTCTTTTATTGGTGGCCAGCCCTCATGGGCCTCTGGGCCAAGGCTCGAGGCCCGGTTGCAAAAACTGCAGAAAACCCTTTATCTAATTGTTGCTAAATCTATTTTATATTTGGTTCTTCTCCGATTCACATAATCTCTCCCGAATACTCTTTCGAATATTCTTGAATACTTTTGGGGTATTACATTCTACCCACCTTAAACAGAATTCGACCCCGAATTCTAAACACGCTTAAGCGAAAGAACGACCACGACTGAGAACGAACAACGGTAACCACGCACTGCTAGAACAACATCGGCTAAAGCTCACGCACGCCAAACTCCAACTTCCCAAGTAGCCTGTCCCTCGGTGTGAAAATACCACAACACAACGACGTAATACGACGTCTGAACTAACGCTCTACCCGGTACTTCCGGTACACTCATCTGACAAAACTCAAAGGTAAGATCTCACTCGATGGTCAACGCGCAAACGAAACCTCAAACTCGATCTCCTGTACTCACTTAACACAAGAACATGCAAGATGTTACGTACTCGCGCACGACTCGAGACGATCCCGCGATACGCCAACTAGCGAAAACAACCCAATGTATCTTGGGTTAACCTTCCCAATGATACCAACCACACGACATGCACATAGAACATAGAACTTGTGTTCCACCTCTCAATTAAACTCTTCACTAAAGCAAGGATCACCTCCTTTAACCGTAAAGATACGACAAAACTCTCTTTAAGCAAACTCTTTTACCAACAAAACCCATCTGAAAATGAAAGATTCACATCGCAACTAAGCGCTACTATTTCGGTGCTAAAGAGTCAAATCCAGAATCGAATTTCATCACGAAAACCTTTCCACCTTCCAAGTGGCGCTTATAAAAGCATCACGAAAACCAAAGGAGGAATCATTTTAAATGCCCAAATCAAAACTTCCTTTATTCTTCCCGAACCGATAAGAACCACACATACCAAAATCGAGTCAAACTCATCTTACGAAAGACATTGGTCAACAAAGACAAAACTCAAACGAGAATCGAGGAAACGATTCACTTCTTTGAGGAAGTATCAATTTTTCAAGATCTCTTTAGGAATAAAATCTCTCTCAACTTTGGAGTTTCAGTTCATCGCAACACACTAACTCATCTCTCTTTACTTGACATTCCCAACGTTACGCTCAAGTCGAAATACATCATCCACACCTCCGTATAAAGGCTCTATCGACGCCACCAAAACTTTCTCTCAACAACTCCTCATCGACATAATTAATTTGACAGATGACTTCCAATGTATCTCAAAATAGATCTCACATGCAAACACATCACCTCAATCTTTTAAGAATAAACAACTCGAAATTCCCAACACACACATTCATATACTTCATCAAAAGGGTTCTATCAATGATCATCCCATTGTTCGGAATCCACCCTTATTCTACTTCCTCTACACATAATCATTGGGCGACTCAAGGTCCTAGCAAAAAGAATACGAAGCCCAAAACTATACTCCAAGACTCCTACCATGAACTTCTCATATAGAAAATAGGGGAAACCTCAAATTAAATCCCTAAAATTCTCACAATCCAAACATACTCGCGCATTGACATCAATACAAAAACATTTCTTCGATCCAATTATCTTTATCAAGATTCTAACTCTTAGAGAGTTACTTACTAAGTCCAAGTCTTTCCTAGCAAGAATCCAACGTTCTCGACTATCTCATTAATCGCTTTAACGGTCATATTACTTTGCTAATACTACTCTCATTACAACACCATCATAATTCATCTGCACAACCGTGCAAGGTACCTAATCGTGACACTCTAATACATCGAGTAAGATTCCCCATCCTTTCAAAAATTCTAATGTTCCACCCGAATTGAACAATGGAGCTTGGATCACAAATCTTCATAGGTTCTAATGGTTATGATAATGCAGTCAGTTTAGCCTCAAAGGCAAACATTCTGTATAATTAAAATTCTCTTCAAGAATTACACATGAAATTAGTTCATCCTTCAATGCTCCTCGATTAACATACAGCCCAAGGTCTCACAACCACATTGAATAACCACTTCGAAAACCACTGTGAAATGAATCGGTGGATCCTTCCTCAAAAGAAAAAAAAAGCAAATGAAGACATTTACTGCTTGAAATAAACACAGGACCAAGGGAAATAGTCACTTAGGCAAAGAACTCGGAAAACATAGAGGAAGTCAACAGCTGAGGGCTCAAGTCCCGCTAAAAGCGAATATCGAACCACAAATGGGAAGAAGGTATTCCCCTTTGAAAATTGGTAAATTCTTATGGAACAAATACATAAGGTTTAAGTACACTCAAATAAACTGCAAGTTGCGAAACGCAACTTAAATGTCAAATACTTTTACTTCACTCCTTCCTTTAACCATGAAAGTTATTTTCTGTGATTACTACATCACTTTGCCAGCTTAAACAAGATAAGCTCTTAAGACCAAATCATAGGTACCACTTAATAACCGATAAAATCTTTCAACATGTCACTTTGCTCAAAGCAACTCAATCACCACATAACTCAAGAGGTCCAAATGATCACCAACGCAATCTCGAAAAACTTTTACTAAATCCAAATTACGAAAGACGATTAAATTACTTTATTTCTAAAAGAATCATCTCCACACAGACAAGTCACAATCTCTCGCAGATAATCTTACTAACATCAAGAATAATATACTCTGAATACGAATATTTATCATCAACTATTCCATTAGAAAGCCCCTAAAGTTTCACCAAATTGTTCCATACTACCTTTTCATCCCATCTTCAAAATGAGAGTATACCAAAACCATACAACCTCACTACATCGACCTCTTAAGTTAGAAGGGTCTACTACACAATTGAAAAGCTCCTACCAAAACCCTTTCATCAAGGACACATTATCATCTAATTATTTCATAATCATGTGGGCATAAGCCACCTCTTATATCATATCGTTCAACTTTTAGCGATGCTCATCATCAAACTTCAATACACAATGCTTATACTACAATCATTGTTGTTATCAATCGCTTCATTATGAAATCTAGTTGCTACATACTTTCCTTCCCAAATCACATGGATATTAATAAGCACATATTCAACTGCTCCTCCTCACATTGGATTTCGCAAAATACACTAAAACTTCAAAAATCAAATCTTCTATCGATCAAGAGTCTCAACAACACTACAATCAAATTCATCGCGTCATCCTACATAGAAGAACTACATAGAACTCCTCCCATAAATTCTAGATCCACCGATATTCAATCCATTCAACCGGTTGTACACAATTCTAATAACTAATCATACTAGGAATATGTAAATCTAGCATTTACTCTAGTTTCCTTTCCATATATTTAAATTAATCCATGGGAACCAAAGAACCCAACAAGTTTAGCAACCTAAATGATTTTAGTGACTGCACTAATTCATCTATGTTCCATACTTATTAATATCTCTTTTGACTCCAAATAGGTATGGTCATACTCTCAGTCACTACTCATATATATAGTTCATCAAGAACTAGTAGAAGACAACATCAACTTAATCAATTTCACCTCGAGGGTTACTAATTAATATTAATTATGCACCACACCAATGGCTCAACTTGATACACATACCATATCAAGTTAGTTGATTACAATCTCTAATTTAACCATAACAGGGTATCACAAAAGGATCTTAACAATTCCACCAGAAAAGAGATGCATTAAACTTCAACACTCGGAATAATCCAAAAGAAATACATAGAGTCAAAGCTTTCTCATGTTAACAGACTTGCAACAGAAACTCTCATTACCCAAACTTTCAAACGAATACATGAGTCATTATTTTCCAATGAGAAAGAAGAAACAACCCATGGAATTATCAGTAATGCCAATTGAGGACGATCACAAGTAGTAAAAAAATACTCAACAATGGAAAACAATACTTGTTTCAGAGAACCATTAGAGACCATTGAAACACAACAATTAACATGAACCACGAACCCAAGAGAAATTCATCATCCACCATAGAACAAGAATTTGCCAAGATTGAGGTCAAGAAAGAAATCAACTTTCTAAAACACTCACGCCAACTCCCGCAACTAAGTTATTCAGTGGTAACTACTTTATGCGCCTACCACGAACGGTGGTATAGCTCGACAAAGTCCAAGGCCACAACCACGCCTCCACTTCTTAACAACCATTATCGACACGCATAAATAATATAATCACATATGATCATACATGATCATCTCATGACAATCATAGAATAGATTCATAGATATAGAATGTCATAACATATCATAGCATAGGCAAGAAAGATAGCACAGAGGCAATTCAACAATTCTTGAACAAATAAAACATAACAACAGATAATACGGAAGCAATGTAATTCCTAACCCCACCCATCATGCACAAGTGTGTCAATTTAATATTTTTCTATTAACCACGGACCTAAAACCCGCCTCGATACCAATCGTAACACCCCAACTCTCAAAGAGCCTAGAATGCTATCAAACTAAACTATTCTAGCACAACTACAAATTTTCTGAGAATCTCCTTTGTTTAATCAGCTAAACGAGAGTTCAACAATAACGCATGGCATAACAAAGTTCTCATAATCAAATTACTCTATCATGCATGATAATCAAATGAACCAACCAAGATTGGCAATCTCATTATTACAAATAAGCAGCTACTCAAACCAAACCATTTATGGGTGATAATCAAATAGTTTATTTATTTCTAAATTGAAGCAAAGTAGCAAACGCCTTATGAGTGTGAGGTAGTGAGTGCATCCAACAACTACTCCCTCCCATGCGTGTCGTTCCTGCCATTGGTACCTAAAACACATTTAAGCAAGGGTGAGCCCAAAGACTCAACAAGTATCAACAAGGCTATAAAACAAGAACATTAGCAAAGCATCGATAATCCACAATAACATTATACTAAATATAGCCATTTTTCTCATGATATGCAATCAATGCAATGCTCCTTTGAATTTTATCTCTTTTCGCATTTTACCGGTAATGCGGGGTATACAACCGTCGTTGTATACCCTTGCCTGTGCCCACTAGCACAGGGACCAAGAGCCTATACACCACATGTATAGGGACCTTTGCCCATCATCTTAATGATAGGGACCTCTTTGCTCATAGCCCACATTCCACGAATGTGGAACCTTAAGCTCGCCATCTACATGACGGGACTCAATCAGATGTGCTTGGTCACCACGTGACCAAGGCACTCAGATGCTCTCAACATGCATATGCACCATGATAACATTCTTCATATGCAGGAATTCAACATATTCTCATTAACATGTAAGCATTAACAACATGCGGGAAAATCTTTAACCATAACTGGCAGTCATCAAGTTAAACAGTAACTCATCTCATAAACAGGTATGCATGACTAAAGCGAACAAGACACATCACAATCACATCATGTAGGCATACATATACCATAGCCCGAATACTTGCCTCAACCGTGCGAGAACGGTGGACGCGACGAGGGTGCTGCCCCTGGAACCACGCTCCCACCTGAATATAAAGATACCCAATCTAAGACCAACATTCTGAACCAAGAGCAAAAAGAACAACACAAATGAACTTGCTAAACTCCCAAGTGTTTCCCAAGTGCCAATTTCTAGCGATCGGATTGGCGCACCTTGTGGACTGTCAACTTCTAAAATACATAACTTTCTTCTCATGTGTCCAAATAAGATGTTCTTGGACTTTATGAAAAGGTAATTAAATTATCTAAATAAACTTAGTTGGGGAGCCCTTTTGATTCTACCATCTACTGCCCCTAGCAAACCAATCTATCGACATCAGAATTCACGTCGGGTTCTCTGGACAGTACACTAAAACCTCCATAACTTTTGGTACGAGAATCCAAATCTTGCGTTCTTTATCTCTATGAAAAGGTGCAGAAATTACCCACATTTTTCGTTATATTGAGGTCCCCTGATTCTCCCTTTAATTAGCAGTTCTAACCAGTTTTGTACAGACTGTCCAGAATCTGACAGAACAACAGGACAACAATACTAGAAAATTCATAACTCCCAGACCGTTAATCGGATTTGGGCGATCTTGGTGGCCAACGAAAGTTAAGAACATAAACTACAATACTCTAGGAGACCAAAACCTCTGATCCAGGCTCTAACCACATGAAATTAACCCTGCAAGCTTGTTGACGAATCTGCACGAACAGCAGGCAGATTGCAACCTAGCCAAAAACTACCCGATTACTCTTCTATGATTAATTACCCAACAACAACAACGCGTTACCCTTGATGCCGCTGAAGGCCGTGAACCACGGATGGCAATCCCTCTTCCTTCTCTTCTCCCTTCTCTTCTTCTTTCTTCCTCTCCTTCTTTTCTCCTCTTTGCATAGAAGGGGGGGGGGTTTGCTACAGTGGGGTGCTACAGTACCAGGGGCATGGTACTGTAGCAACTAGGGTTCCCCCCTCTTTTTATTGGTGGCCAGCCCCTCATGGGCCTCCTGGGCCAAGGCCTGAGGCCCGGGTTGCAAAAAAACTGCAGAAAACCCCTTTATCTAATTGCTGCTAAATCTATTTTATATTTGGTTCTTCTCCGAATCCACATAATCTCTCCCGAATACTCTTTCGAATATTCTTGAATACTTTTGGGGTATTACATAAAACCTCTTAGATAAGTATGACAATACATCACTAACGGTTTTGACATACTCCTTCTCATAAGAGAGGCATAAAACTTCAACTCTCAAATTAACCCAAAATAAATATGCAAGGTCAAAGCACCCACTTAATAAAGAACTTGCAAAAGGAATCTTCCACTGCCCAAAATTCCAAGCGAACAATTGAGTTACAATTTCCCACCAAGGATAAAATAGAACTTCCATGAAAAGTTTAATCTTGCAAATTAACTACGTTCACAAGTAGCAGAAATATCACACTAGTCAAAAGAACGATATTTATTTCAAAGAACAAATAAAGACCAAATGGAGTTTGCCCACTTCATTATAACCACCATTCAAAAGAAGTTCATCGACTGTAAGGAACTACAACCAGGAAACCAATTATAAGCTTAAGGAAGATGACAACTTTAATAAAGAACTCATTCTCAACACATAACTATAGAACGGGGGTAAGTACTTCTCTATTCCCCTACCATGAACGGTGGTGTAGCCTAGCGAAACCCAGGACAACAACCATGACCTTAACTTCTCAACGTCCGTTACCAACACGCATGACCGTTATAATCAATTATGAATACCTAAAATCATCTCATGACAATCATAGAATAAATTTATAGTTATAGGATATCCCATCTTATCATGGATTGACAACAAGAAAGATAGTACGAAAACAATCCGATACAGTACAACATAATGAAACACATCACTAGAAATACGGACGAAATAAATTACCCAAACCCCACCTACTATGCACAGTGTGTCATTTTAATAACTTAATTACCACAGACCTAAAGCCCGCTCTGATACCAACGGTAACACCCTGGCTATTTAGAAGCCAAAATGTTACCTAAAAAATCTAATATACAACCATGAAGCGGAAGATTTTAAGCCATATCTCAACTACGGACACAAAGGGTTCCAAGTTTAATAAAACAATGGCAGGAAGGTAGTCTGAAACCATATAAGCATGTCCAAAAGGGAGGACCAAGTACCACAGGCAGAAATAATCAACCATAACCTAGAGGACATCATCAACCACATTTAACTTTATTTGTTACAGTTCATCACTAAACGAATGAACGACAGAACCAAGTCTAATTATTGAAACTGGGGTATGGTGAAATGAATGAATAGTGCGTGTCTACTCCCTCCCAAAAGAGTCATCATCAACGGTCACCTAAAATAAACAAACAAAACAAGAGTGAGTCCGAGACTCAGCAAGTACAGTGAATAATTGAACATACAACAAATATGAACAAGCCAACAACATTGAAGAATAGGAACATAATACCAATATTTATCTCGAATGAATGGAATGAATGGATCGCACTCGCTATACCAGTATAGCTAGTGATACACCACAAGTGTTCACTTAAGCCCGTATTTAACGAAATACAGGGATCCAAATTCCGTATGAAGAACGTTTCATATGGGTGTCCAAAACTGCCCACATTGGAATGTTGGGTCTCACATGCCCATACTGGAATTGATGGGACTTTAAACTCCACTCCCGTGGACGGAATATGAAAATTGATGCATGAATGAACTTATGAATAATGACTAACATCATCTCCAACATGTGAATTTCACATACTAAAGGAACATAAACATTGGAACTTCTCACGTATCAAATGAAGACACAATACGAACATCAAGCATCCAATCTACACAAATCATACGAATGTCAATGTACTTGCCTTTAGCGTTGCGATGCGTCAGGAGGCAACGACGATGCCGCTAACCTCGGAGCCTCACCTCCTCCATTAAATTACTCAATAAGAACCACGACATCAACACACTACTCGCAACGCTCCTAACTCATACCCCAACGTTTAATTATATACTTTACTCAAATTGAACTACATCCTAGCAGGAAGCCATAACAGACAACAGTATTAAAAGTGACATAACTTTTGCTCTGAAATCCGTAAAAATGTAAACTCAGGCTTGTTTCAAAGGTAACAAAATTATCTACAACAACCTAGTTGGTGGAAATCCCGAATTCTGTATGTATCTAAATCCACAAGACCGATGAACACCGTTTGTCAGAACTACTCGACAAAACTAGGCAGCAGCACGAAAATAGCCATAACTTCTAATTGGCTGGACCAACCTTAGTGTTTTTTTATCAATATCGAAAGCTAAGACCAAGGCCTACAATAACCTAGTTGGGTGAAAACCCTGGATTTGCCATTAACTTGATCAAATTTTAAAAGACAACTTGGCAGTTCATTCTCGTTAGGATTCTGAACAGCAGGGATGAAAACTATCATAACTTTTGATCCGTACGTCAGAATTTAGTGTTCTTGGCAGCCAACGAAAGCTAAGAACAATACCAACATAACTCTAGGAGATGGACATCTCAAATTCGGCGTCTAAGAACCCAAAATTGACCGCGCAACAATCTGGACAGAAACCGCTCAAAACACAGCAGAAACTTGATCTACAAATCTAAGCCAAAATATGAACCTAAAACAAACAAAACAGTGAGGAAATCTCTCAATACCTTTGAATACCTCCAGAAAACTGAGCAATCCCCCAAAGATCCTTCTTCTCCTCCTTTCTCCCCTCTTTTCCCTTCTCTTTTCCTCTTACTTATGGCTGGCCAGCAGCTGGAAAGCTCCAAGAGGGCAGCAATAGAGGGGCTTACCTTGAGGGAGGGAGATGGGGGCACCCATGGGGGAGAGAGGGCAGGAGGGGAGGCGGCCAAGGGTGTGAAGGGATAGGAGCATTCAGCCAGGGAGGGCTTGGTGGTGGCTGGGGCGGTAAGGAAAAGTGAAAGTGGGAGTTTGGCTATGGTTATGAATGGGGAAAGGGGCAGATTTGGGTTGCCTTGTCCTTGGGCCTTTGGGGGGCCTCTCCCTCCTCTCTTGGCCCACACAAGGCTCGCCCCGCCACATACTGCCATAACCTGGGCTGGGGTTCCAAGTCCACAATTCCCCCACAAATCCTTGAATTTTAATTTTAATTACCTCTTCTGAACGCCAAACTCTCTAATCGCAAAAACATCGTATTACAAAGACGATCCATTTAACATTGCAAAATAGTGAGGGGAGAATTAGGTAAGAAGGAATCACCAGGAAGAAGCTAAAGATAGAGAGATGACCAACATGAGGAGTGAACAATTATTTTTCTTGTTATGTAAAATAAGTTTTGAAGTTTTTCAACTAACGGCCAGTCTAAATAGGTCACGACCTACAGTTGATATGGCTCTGATACCACTTCTGTCAGACCCGGGAGTAACACCCCCAAATCCTCTGTGTATTTCTGAACTAGTCCTATGATCAATAGCTAGTTCACACAGTAAACAAATGTGGTAACATCCATAATTCGCATAACTTTATTAATAAACAGAGTTGTTTACCAGAAAGACTTGCGAGCCAACAATAAAGAACACAACTAAAGACGAAGAAGACGCAGTAGAGTCCAGCTAATCTACCACAGGCAATTGACTAGGGTAGCGGCCTAGTCGTCGAGATCCACACCGGTAGCAAAATCCTTCTCCTCTGAAGTTTGTTTGCATAAAGCAAATATGAGCACAACTACCGTACTCGGAAGTTACACCCGGCAAGTAACAGAGTTAATGCATGCATGGCTAATATCAAAGGAAGGCTTATTGGTTGAATTTGTGTAAAGCAATGTTTTCTTTAAATACTTATACTAAGTTCCAAAGCAGATATATTATGACTAAAATCCATTTTCTAAATTCTCAAGTTTTATAGTCAGATAACATTCACACAAGAATGGTGAAGGATACCCTCCTATCACATGGCTTCCCGCCCCAATCATATTTGGATAGAAATCCAAAATCATTTGTCAAAATCATTTTTTTTTTGAAAACCAAACCAAAGTCTAACTTTGAGTGGCTTTGCTAGCATGTCTGTGACCATGGACACGGCTATTCGAATAGATTGACACTCTGTAGAGGTTGTACAACTTTACCCACAAGACACGACTTCTCTAGTTTGTTTGGCATCCGTCGATACCGCCGCTCACTACCTTAGGTAAGCAGTCTAGAGCACGTGACAAGGCCTTTACAATGCGCCATTCCACCGTTGTCCTACCTCGCTAAGTTTTTACTTCCTTTGGACTGACCATTCACCGGATTTAAGCCCCCTCTTGGGCCAGGTGGGAATACATAAAAGTAGGTCATAAAAGACACCCACACAACTGGATAGCACGACCACGGTGAAACGTTACAAATTAGTTAGCCAGGTCCCCTTCCCATTCTCAGGACATGTGGTAGTACAATGTGGCTTAGCAAAGAAACGCTTGGAGGACGGTCCTTAACTGACTTGGGTGTCTTCCGAAAACCCTGGGCCTTAATCCTACCCAGATTAAGCCCGTGCATAAACCTGCACCCACCAGACAACCATTTCGCCCAAGTCCAAACCAGTTTTCATTTTGTTTCATTTTTCAAAATTATTTATAAACTTCCATGACACACCAATACCATGGATACAATTTAAACAATATTTTTGGCTAAAATTCTCCAAATCAAATATTTCAGGCCTAAGCATTGACTAAGCATATTTTTTCTCAAAAGAACCTCTAGCCAGTACTATTGTATTAACTAGAGTTTTATCTAGGGTGACAAGGTGTGAGAGATTCAATATTTAAGAATTGTTAAGTACGAGACCAGTAAGTAAACCGTCCGTACTGTGATCATCCAAACCCCGGCAATTGAAAAATTCTATACTCCAGTATCAATTATTCCGATCTATACCATATAAGTCTATTTCTATTATCCAACTTCAATCGATCCAACATTCAGCAATGCACTAATCCATTATTCCTTAATAAATTATTTCTAATAATTCAACACCCATCAATCTGATGATTATGTAATCCTATAATCCAATTTTTGATGATTCCATATCCAATGATCATCTATTTAAGCTTTATTTCTAATTAAGCTTTATTTCTAAAATCCCACCAAGATTTTAATCCTACAATCCAACATCCAAGCAAATCAATATTCTACAATGACTATTTCTGTAATTCGATATCAATAATCCAATATCAACAATGAACTATCTCTGCAATTCAATATCCATCGATCACTTATTTCTACATCCGTCAATAATCTATTCTTATGCTTCAACCTTCAACAATTATTCTACCCTATAATCCAACAATCAACAATTGTATAATTGAATAATCAATATCTAAGAATCATGTATTCATATAATCTAATATCCAATGTTCATATCATTCTATAATCCATTCAATATATATCTCTATAATTCAATTTCTGACAATTCCATCTTTGCAATATTTATCAATAGACTATTCCTATAATCCGATATTCAACGATCATGTAATCTCATAATCCAATATTTTCACTTTCTACCTCCAATATATATATCACATTCGGAATGGTTCTCCATATAGTCTATATTGACAATAAATGGCTGTAAAAAAGAATAGGGAATAACTATAAAGCTTTAAAATAGGGATTTAAATTACTTGTATTTAAATAGGCATGCAATAAAAAAATTAAAATAGAATTTAAATAATTTTAAATACTAGGCTCAAATATCATCAAAGGTATAACTTGCCTTGCTCAAATAGCTGCTCTCAATCAGCGTCAAAATCTGACTCTTCGAAGTCGACGAAATCTATACGCGAAAATAAGCCAAATTCAAATAAAATTCAAATAAAGATTAAAATTAAATCAAAATTAAATAATTTTAGTTTATTTAGATAGATATTGAATTTATACAAATTTAGAAATTTGAATCACCTAAATCGGAGTTAGGATGCAAAAGATATGGGCTGTGGAAGTTTGAAATCACATAAATTGATGAAAATAAGATTTATGGATTTACTGGGTTTATTTTCCTAAAGGAAAAGGGTTTTATGACGCAATGCTGATGTCATCCTATGGATTTTTGAATTCAAGAAATCCGGAGAGAAAGAAATGGGTACTGACATGTGGGGTCCACATGTCATAGACACGGCTTTTGGTGGACTGGGTCCATGGGAGATGGATCTGGTGTTTGGGTGGACTGACATGTGCGCGCTGACTCAGCATGACACACGGGTGACAGATGGGCAAAGGAGTCGAGGTGGCGAGCTGACCGTGACGCCACATCACCTCAACGGCATGGAGGGCTCTGGACCGGCTGACAACAGCGAGCGACGGCGCGGGACCGATGGCGAGTGGTACTGGTGCGATGAGAAGGCTATTGCACGTATAAAGTGATACTCACTGGGGGTTGGGGTTGACTGAGGTGGCCGGAATTGCTACCGGAGCGGAGGAAGATGATCGGCTTTTGTCGAGGTTGGGCTCCGGTGGTGTACTGGCGACGGGGGTGGGTGCTCCGGGTAGATCCCGCGATGGTGAACTCAGCGGTGTGCTCCACAACGGTGAGGCAGCGAAGACAGCGGCACAATTCGAGTTTGAGCCGGCGGCGGCGAAAACCCTAGAACTCGAATAGCGGCGGCACTGGAGCTTTAGAGGAGGAGAGCTTTAGGGGTTATTTATAGGGGCCAAGGGGCATCCGGGGAGGAGATCATGTGTGCGAAAATGGCGGTGGCGGTTGTGATCGTGGCCATACCGGGCGCGGAGAAGATGGGGTAAGGTGGGGGTTATGGCGGAGGTGAGTGCGGAGATCGTACGCACGTATGCGCGGAAAACGGGATGGTTCGACGTCTGTTGCGGAGCTCGGCGCGTGCGGCCATGGCGGCTGTGCGCAGAGAAGAAGAAAACAAGGGAGAAGAAGATGACGTGGCCCGGCGGCCCCACATGGCAACGAAAGAAAGAAAAGGAAAGAAACGTGCACGCGAGCCGTTAGATCCAGATCTGATGGTCCATAAGGGTTGAGACGTTCGGACCGCTCCGAACGTGAATCTTGATTGGGCCATCCATTTTATATCGGATGGTTCATGTTGGCTGGAACGTTCGGACCATCCGAGAGTGCTAGCCAGATCTGACCATCCAAATTAAATTGGACGGCTGAGACGAGTTGGTGGCGGTGCACATGGGAGAGGGTTTTGCGGGCCGTGCGTGGAGCGGGCCAAAGTGGGCTGCGCACGCAAGAAAATGGTCTAGGCTGAGGAAGGGAATGGGCCAAGGGTTAGGGAATTTGGCCCAAGGTTTTAACTGAGTTTTTAAAACTAGTTTTCTTTTTAGAAAATAGCAGAACAAGTCAAAAAATGATGGAAAAATTCACAGAAATTCCCAAAGAAATTTAGGACTTAAATAAAATTATTCCAACTCATAATTGGTAATTAATTTTGTAGATAATTTTATTTTTGGCTTGAAATAAATAGGAAAAAGCTTTTAAAAATTTAGAAAAATTCTAGAAATTAATTAAATTTTCCTTTTCAACTTTAAATCCAAGAAAATCCAAGAAACTTTAATAAAATTTTATTCTTGACTTTTAAAATTTAAGAAATTCAAGAAAAGCAATTAAACTCTTTTAAATTTTAGAAATTCCAACAAAATAGTATCTTTATTTTAGTAACAGAACTTTGGGATGTTACACTTCGGCACCACTTGCACTCCCGGTTGGTCCTCTTGGTTGTCTCGCTCCTTGTGGCTCGCCGTCGACCTAGCTGATGTATTGCTTCCAAACGTCGCACAGCTCGCCAGCCTTGTAGAGGAGGAGGCCGAGCACATAGGCTGTGGCCTTGTGGCCGGCGACGGTCCCCTGTTCGAGGAACACGAGGCCACACTGCATGTCCTGGTGCGTGGAGACTAGCATGGGGCCTATGGTGAAGTAGGCCTCTAGGTTGCCAGTACCGACCAGGTGGTTGACGATGGCAAGGTAACGGTCATTTTTTTTGTGTAAGTACAGTAAGAGAGGCTCCGACTGTATACATTAAAAGAAATACTGAATTACAAAAGATCCAAGGGACCGAAATAAGGAAAAGAAGAAGAAAGAGGAAAAAGAAAAACAGGGGAAGAGAAGAACAGAAATAAAGAATACATGAAGCCACGAGCGACAAGCCCTAACCGAATCCAAGTTCGTTCAACCCAAGTTATCAAGCCATGATCTTAGTATGGGCTTCAGGTGTGGTCGAGTCTGATAGATTAAAAGAGCAAATTCTTTGCTAAATTGAAACCGCCAAGTTGCTACTGTTGGGTTCTGGTGCTTGAATATTAGATTGTTTCTTGTAATCCAGATTGCCCAGGTGGTCAGCACAATGATCTCCATGGAAAAAGAGAGATTGATCTTGTGTTTGAGGTGAATAACTGCTTGAGAAGTGGAGGTGAGCGGTGAGTGGGTTGGGCAAATTCGATCCCAGCATTGTTGAGCAAAATTGCAGGTCCAGAAAAGATGTTGAGATGTTTCTTCACTTCCCTGGTCACAAAGGACGCATGTGTAGTTCTCCAGTGGGCAGTTCTTGCACCTGAGAAGGTTCCTCATGTTGAGTCTATCCTTGAGTAGAAGCCAGAAGAAGACTTTGTGGCGCCTTTGACAGAAGCTAGACCACAACCAGCTTAGGAAGGGAGGCACTGGTTGAAAGCCGAAAAGGTGTTGATAGATTCGTACCGAGGAAAACTGCGAAGTGTTCCAAATGTATTGCCAGGTGTCATCCAGAGAGGTAAGTTCCAGTTCTTGCAAGAGGTGCTGCAACTGCTGAAATTGTTCAAAAGCTTGGACCGATAGCGGCAAGTTAAAGAGAGTGGTTAGATCGTCAACTTGCTTGAGTGAAGCCACCGAGCAGCTGTCTGATTTCGCAAAGGAGAGTAATTCCGGGAATCGAAGCATTAGGTGGTTACCATTCCATAAGTCCTTCCAGAAAAGAGCCGATGAACCGTTGCCTACCAAGCATGTTGCCAGACCTTTGAACTAAGGAAGTAACTTAAGGACGTCTCTCCACCAGAAAGATCCTACCTAGATCCTGTTCAAAGCCTGAGAATTCGAGTAGTATTTCTCCCAAATGAGCTTAACCCAGGGAAGGTCAATGTGATTGAGAAATTTGTGAAGATTTTTACAAAGCAATGCTTGGTTTTGGATTGCCAGATTCAAAACTCCTAGTCCTCCTTGCTTTTTGGGTTTGCAGACCTCTTTCCAAGCAATCAGAGATTTACCTCGGTAGTGAGATGCCATACTTCTCCATAGGAAGTTTCTGCGATATTTATCAATTTGTTTGATGACGCCACTAGGCAGTTTCAGTAGACACATGTAAAATGTTGGTAGTTGTGAGAAGACTGAGTTCACCATTGTTAGTCTGCCTCCGATCGACAAGAAAGAGGCACAACTAGCAAGTCTTTTGTCCACCCTCTAAATGAGAGGGAAGAAGTCCATAATTTTTAGTTTGTTCATCCCAGAGGAAGTCCTAGGTAAGTGAATGGGAGAGTGCCCAGTTGATAGCCAAGAGTTCGGGAAAGCACTTCCATCTTGTTCGGCCCAACATTGATGGGAATCATGAGTGATTTGTCAAAATTGACCTTGAGGCCGGTAGAGTCCGCAAATGTATTAAGAATCCCTTTCAGGAAGAACAATTGAGTCGCACAAGCCTGCATTATTATGAGAGTATCATCAGCATATTGGATAATCGGAAAGTCTGGACATGCTTGGAGGTGAACTGGTGGTGTCAATAGCCCTTGATCCATCGCTCTATTGAGTATTGTCTGAAGTAGGTCGGCTGTCAAGACAAAAAGTAGTGGCTAGAGGGGGTCACCCTGTCTGACCCCTCTTTTGCAGTGAAGCGTTTTGCCAGGTACCCCATTAAGTAGGACTGATGAGGTCCTAGTGCTAAGAATATGTGCAATCCAAGTCTTCCATTTCGGTCCAAACCCTTTATAATTCAGGATCTCAAGAATAGCTTTATGCTCTATTTTGTCGAATGCCTTTTCGAAATCCAGTTTCAGAATGATAATTTCCTTTTTGGAGTTGTGGCAAATATTGATGTACTCAAAAGTCCAGGCCAGGCAGTCTTGAATGGTTCGAGTTTGGAGAAATCCATATTGGTTTGCATGTACCAAATCCAAGATGACCTGTTGGAGTCTATTGGCTAGAATCTTTGTCAAAATCTTGAAGGAAGAGTTCAGCAGGGAGATGGGTCTGAAATCATTAACCGATATTGGGTTTTCCTTTTTTGGAATCAGAGCAATGTACACGGAGTTGATGGATTGAAGGTTCAGTCCATTCCTAAAGAAAGCCGCATAAAGTTCATAAAAGTCCTGTTTGACAAAATGCCAGCACTTTTTGATAAATTGTCCATTGAATCCATCTGGCCCCGGCGATTTGTCTAGTGGAATAATCTTTATGATCTCATCAATCTCCTGGGTGAGAAATGGTTCCTCCAGCCAAGTCAAGTTAGGTTGCGGTGTGATGAGTTCTTTGAGCTTGAAGTGAATAACAGGTGAGGTCGAGCGCCCAAGTCTTTCCTTGTAAGCCTCCCAAAGAAGGGAAGCTTTGTCCTGGTGGTTTTTGAATTCATTTCCTTGTGGGTCTTGTAGAGCTGTGATGTAATTAGCTCTGAATCTTATGGTTGCTCTGGCATGAAAGAAATTCTTGTTTTCATCCCCCAACTTAGCCATTTGATGGCTCCTCTCTATTTCCAATAGATCTGTTGTTGTTTTAGATATCGATTCAGATGCATCTTAAGGAGCTCCCTCGCATTCCATTCTTGAACAGATAGCACTCTATGTTCTTCCAACGTGTCAAGAAAAAGGATGACCTCATTGGAATTAGAGATGACCAAACGAAAATTGGATAATTGTTTTGACCAGATTCTGAGGACCCATCTGAGAGTTTTGAACTTCTGGTTTAATCTTTTGTCTGGGTCCGAGGTTTGCGTTGTCGGTTGCCAGGCGTTTTTCGCTAAGTTCTCAAAGTCTTTGTGTCCCAACCAGTAATTCTCAAATCTGAAAATATTAGGCTTCAGGATGGTGGTGCTGATTTGAATAACACAGCGCACATGATCTGATACAGATTTGGCCAAAGGAATAACGAGCGAGTTAGGAAAACGAAGGGTCCAATTATTAGAAGAGAAAACCCAGTCCAGTTTTTCCAGAAGAGGGACCTCTTGCATGTTGTTCCAAGTGAAAGATCTGCCTTTCAGTGGCAGTTCCACTAATCCTAAAAAACTGATTACTTCATTGAAATGAAGCATGTCGTTTACAACCCCCTGGTCTATTTCTGTCCTCTGGCGCTCTAATGAAATTAAAGTCTCCTGTAGACAGCCAATCTTGAGAAGAAGGGATATGGATGCTAGAAAACCATTCGAGAAAAGGATTCTTATCCTCCGGCCTCAGTGGGACATAGAGATTAGAAAGAGACCAGGAGAGTCTAGAATGCACTGAGGTGAATTCTACCGTGATTGAGAATTCATTGATCAGAGTTGTGCGTCTATTGAACAAAGTATTCGACCACGCAATCAGAAGGCCACTTGAGGCACCAATCGATGGGAGAAATTCAAAGCAGTTGAAACGTCTTGGGCAATAGTTAGCAAGGAACGACAAGTCCAAACTTTGTTTCTTAGTTTCCTGGCAACAAAAGATGTTACATTTACTATCTTCAATTTTGTTACGTATGGCCCTCCACTTCTTTTTAGAGTTTAGACCCCTAACGTTCCACGTCAAAATGTTCCACTGTCTATTCATTGCAAATGAAAAGAAACACAGTTCTGGTCAGTATATACTAGATATACTGCAGGGTGACAAAAGGGCCACGAGAAAGCCTGATTGTACTTTAAACACTGGAAATGGAGCAAAACGAACGTTCTAAAATGTAGTTCCGCCAGGAGAGAGTTGTTTAACCAAAAGCTGCTACGGGACGGCTTAACCCAGCAATTTCCGTAGTTCCCCTTACCCTTCTCCTTCAGCCTTCTAGTTCTTCCCATTCTCAGAGGTCTTCTCGTCATGATTCTTTGTCTTGTGGGTGGCCCTTCCAAGTTTAACCTCAGTGACATCCTCAGGTGCCATCTTGCAATATTCAATGCAGAGATTCTTGATAATGTTAGGCGAGAGATGCGGTGGAGTCACCTTTTTGGGCAGCTGGTGCAAATCCGGGTCCGGTTTCTGCATGAAGCCTCCTTTAAGTGATTTCAGCCTTGTGCTTCGACGCACTTCTGTTTCCACCAGTGGAACTGTCCTCTTGGAAAGTTTTCGTGTTGGACATTGTACAGAGGCAGAGCCTTCAATAAGAGTCCAACCTTTAACCTCAGAGGAGTTAAAAGATGGTTGATTAGGGCCAAAATCAGTAGTTTTGTCGAACTCCAAAATAGACTTTCCTTTGTCTGATGGGGGTGAATCCTAGAGAGATGGGGCAGTTGTGTCATTCAATTCCACTTCGGTAGCGGCTCGAGAGGAGGCTGGCACATGAGGCGGTTGCTGGGATAACCCAAGGTGTAATCTGTCCTTGATGTTCCACTGATTGTGTGATTACCGACCACATTCGTGAGGACAAAAATCCTTTAGCCGTTGAAAAGCTGTCCGGGGACATTAGCAAGGAGGCAACAAATTCGGCCCATCGAATAGGGATGTCCATAGTCTTTGGGGGTGGGAAAGCAGCCTTTGGAACAAATTGAGCTCAAGCCTGAGATTCAAAAAAAGGGCGGAAAGCAGATGGAGCACTTGAGGCACCTCCGTCGTATGCTTCATGAAGTGTAACAGGGGGGATGAGAGCCATCCCAAGTTGTACGTCCAGTTTAAGTTGACCCTGATTGCCCTCGGGGGGCTGAACAACCATCTGTTAGTCTAATAAGTTTCCTTCCTCCATGTGGGCAGGCTGATTGAGATCCGGGATCTAGGCAGGCTGGAGGTCAGCAGGTGGCAAAAGCTCCTGATAGGAACCATTGATCGATCGTGAAGAAGAAGCAAATGATGGTGCTAGGGAGGAGAATTCCAAACTCAAGGGTTCAGGTTGTGGTTGATCCAAGATTGGTGCTGGAGGATTGTGTTCCAAAGGGTTGTGCTCACCCCCTATCTCCAGAAATGGTGCTGGGCGTGGCCAAGCCTCCCAATTTCCAACATCCTGATTCAGGGGTTCTGGTTGTGGAGCTATCAAATTGTTGTTGTCTCCTCCTATTGCCCCTGGTTGTTCACCCCCACCATTGTTGAGGTTTCCGACTGCTGGTGCTAGTTGAGGCAGGTTCCATGGTTGGTTAGGTGGTGGGTGTGGGTTCCCACCATCAGGCCGAGGCAAATCTTCGTCAGGTGGCCCAGCTCCCAGGATAAACTGAGCAATGATCTCACATGGGACAGTCCAGGATTCACTTAGGAAGCCCTCACCATCAGTAATCTTGATACTTTTTGGAACTAGTTCTAGGTCAATAACCCTGGCTTTGATGATGATGCGGGAGAGGTTTGTCAGATCTTTCTCCCAAACCAGAAGTCTATCGAAGCTTTTGATGGCATCTTGTACGTAGGACAAACTCCAGTAATCCAAGGGGAACCCTATGAGCATGAGCTAGCATTCACAGTTAAAATTAAGCCCCTTCCAGTTGAGACCCTCATTGTGTTTATGGAAAGAAATTTGGACATCCTCGAACTGGTGCGGGCTAGCTTGAATCATCGCTTCCCTCGAGTGCACACTATTAAACTTCACATAGGCTTCCCCAAATGAGCAAGGTTGCAGGTCACGGATACGAAGACCCCGGACATCTACTAGAAATTCAGTAAGGATCGCTTCCACATTGGGGAATGGTACCTGGCCTGGCGGCATAGGATTGATATAAACATTAGCCCAGTCCTCATTCTTCGACGGGGCTCTACCACATATCACCCAAGCACGGTTGTTCCTTCCTTCCACTTGCTGCAGTTCGAACCCACACGGAAGGTAGGGTCAGAAGTCCCCTTCGAAGTTCACCATGGGGTCAAATGGTACAATTGCCCAGTCTTTGGTGGTTGTGGAAGAGGAAGGGGTTAGCGATTCTGAGGGAGGGGGGAAGAACCAGCGTGGTAGTTGTGCCTCGGGGTAGACAAAGCGTCCCAGGGATCAGTGAAGGAGTAATCTTGTCCGTTCTTCTGAACCAGGTATCACACTTCTGGCCTAACCAATCCCACTCGGTAACGGCCGAAGAGAATTTGAGAATTGGGATGAAATCAGATGTATTAAAATTTTCTTTACAATCTTTGGCAATATGTCCAGGAGCATTGCAGTTGTGGCAGCAGATAGCGTTTCTGTAGTTCCTTATGATGTGCCCCAGATGAAGGCAACGATACATTTGGTAGAAGGAATGGGGCGAGATCGAGTGGGCAACCAGGGATTGATTCTTGAGTGATAAGTCATCCTGTTCCTTTTGGGTGGTAAAAAGTTGCGAACAGGTTGATTCGAATTCTTCACTGAAGAAACTAACCGATGAGCACCCTTAAAAGGAGGATCCTGTTGACAAATCCTGTGTGGATTAGAATTGTTTCCGAAGGAAGTTCGGTTGGATCGGAATGATCCCTGGGCGGATCCATTGGGGGGAATCATCTGGCTAGCGGAATCACTCAAACGGGGTGCTGCTTTGGACCTAGGTCCATCTCTCACGACCTCGGCAAAAGTCTTCTTCTTCCGTTTTACAAGGGTCCATTCCTTCTTCTGCTCCTCCGACCAGATTCGAAATTCTCTACGCCAGTTGGCCCCTCCATCTCCCCAGAGACTAAAGTAAATCGCAAAATCCTTACAAGTAAAGCTCCTGAGCTTATAGATGAAAAAGCCCACCTCCCTGGTGGCCACCGAGAATTTAAATCCAGCCTCATACAGTCTTGAGACCTTGAAATCCATGGCATTACCCCCAAGACAAGATTGAAGAGCAAAACTTACCATGCTCTCCTCGAGACGGAATCTTGATCTTCCAAAGGAAGCCACAAGATGGAACTCCCGAAGTCCGCAACCCGGCCAGAAAACCACTAGAGCTCCTAGCCTTGACCAAATCTCCTCTTGAAGTGCACGTCCGGGGCGAAAGTTCAACTGAGAGCTATCCATGTGGCTATGGTGTCCGCTGGTGCCGGAGTGGCACCAGCGAGAAGGACGGGTGGAGGTGCGCTCGTCGCCTAGAGAATCGCCAGAGCGCCTCTCACAACGGTCGGCCGCGATAAGGTAACGGTCATATTCCAACCACTTCATCGCCTCCTCCCGCTCTAGTGCCACGCACCTCCCCACGGCGTGCTCCTTGGATGCCTTGTACATGGCCTTGCAACTCCAATATACATACACAATTAAAGACATCATAATTACTCTGTAAGAGAAAATTAAAATTAAGGGCGTTGTTGCTAGTCAAATTAAAGGCTAACGTGTATGCATCCATGGATTGGTTACCACAACAAATAGTAGTAAGTATTTTTGTAGGTATATAAATACGTACATGGCTCATAGGCTGCAGAGTTCAGCCATGGGCTAAGGAGAGCTCGTGGCCATGAGGCCGACGATGTTGACGACAACATCGTGAGGAGGAGCGATGGTGATCACCGACCTCCTCGCCTTGGTCCTCGCCGTCATGCTCTGTGTGCTCACCATGGCACGCGACGTACAGTTTGTGAGTTTTTAATACCATAGTGATCGAGTTTTTTTAACTCAACTGGTTGTTAATGGAGGATCCAAAAGACATGATCATTCTTTTAAAATGTATCACAAACCAAGATGAACAGACACATTGTATCGTCGGCGCACGAGACGAAGAGACACGATCGTCGATGCGCGAGACGAAGAGACACATCGCACGGGAACCGAAGTAGGAACATGTCACAAACGGTTCCAACCACAAACCGTCTGTGATACATATCATAGAAGGTTATATTTAAAACACCGTCTGTGAAGTTTCATCATCATAGATGGTTCTTTTTAATAACCATTTGGTTTTTTCCACTAAATACTAAACATATTCAACATAGACAGTAATTTAACTTCAAATTGGATTTTTTTGTCATTTTTGGTATTTACATATGGCCAAACAGCGTGGCCAGTCACTTCTTACAAAAGATTTTAAAAATAGAAATAATAAAAGATCAAGTTTTTCGAAAGGCCCAAGTAGCCTGCTATCTCCGTTATCAAAGCTTCGTAGGTGACATCGTCAGCATCGGAGGGTTCAGGATCGTGCAGGTAGCTTGAAACACTTTCAACCATTGATGCGATCATTCGATAGTTGCCCAAAGAATCTCCTCCTGAGGAGCCATGTAGAAAAGCGCCCATAGGCCCTCTTCTCTTGCTTGAGGGGTCTTGGCTTGGTCGACTCAGTCGCTTGCCGCCTTGATGTTGTATTCCAAGCGACAGTAATCCTCCTGCAGACATGCAACATCATGCTCGAGGGCTACACTGATGGCGAGGTTAGCTCGCTGGAAGCTACAGACCACCCGGAAGACACGGCAGAGGAGGTCGTGTAGACGGTGCAACATCACCGTAACGTGCCCCAGCATAACCTCTGCCAGAGGAGGGAGGACACTGTTATCACAGTGTTCTTCCACAGCTTTCGCTAGTGTACAGCCGACGAGGTGCTCGTACAGGATGACTAGGTAGGCTATCAATGCCGGTGTCAAGGAAGAAGTGTGGGGAGCCATTTCGTTTGTGCTTGAGAGTAGAGCGATGTGTAGTATGAGGAGTACGATGGCTGATGATCTCATTTGTGCTTGAGAGTAGAGCGATGTGTGAGGACTGAGGAGTACGGTGGAATAAAACAAGGAGTAACGTCGGCGCGGGAGATGAAGAGACGCATAGCACGGGAGCCGAAGTGGCATTGAACATATCACAGACACTTCGAACCACAAACCTTCTGTGATAGAAAATATCACAGATGGTTCAAAATAATAATCATCTGTGAACTAAGATATATCACAGATGATTCTTGTTCCGAACCGTCTGTTATACTTCGTAATATCACAAACGGTTTTTAGCATGAACCGTCTATGATATTTTGTAATATCACAGACTGTTCTTGTTCCGAACCGTCTGTGATACTTCATAGATGGTTTTAAACATGAATCGTCTGTGATATTTCATAATATCACAGATGGTTCTTGTTTTGAACCGTCTGTGATACTTCATAGACGGTTTTCAACATGAACCGTCTGTGTTATTAAAACTTCACAGACGGTTTTTACCGCAGCTAGTAACACAGACGTGCGCTAAACGAAAACCGTCTGTGATTGTATTTAATACTGACGGTTCTGGGGAACCATCTGTGATAAGGCATCCAAGATAGCCCCTTTTGTAGTAGTGTAGTCAAGTATAATAAGCAATCTCCTCAACACTACTTTGGTTATTCAAAGCAACATAAATCTGTTGGTCTTGTTTCAACAAAGAATCACAATCTCTCTTTGCTTGGTTTTGAACATTATTGATATCTCCTACATGCTCCTTTAGTCTAAATTTCTTATACAACTAGACCATCCAATTGTAACAAATGCATCATACCCAACTTCTTTCTTGTTGTGGCCTCTAAACAAGAAACAATAAAAACAATATGCTCTATCTTGGATTTGCTATACTCAAGCCAACTCCCAAACTCAACAAACCATTTAGAATTAAACCTTCTATTTTTACCGCCAATCGTTGAATATAGAAAATCAAAAGTGCGAGGTTGGCAAGGCACATTATCAATGCACTTTATTCTTATGACATCCTTTTGACTAGGAAGTTACTCCTCTATTCTTCTCCTTTTGTTGGAATCAAATTGAATCTCCTCTTCCCAATTGATCACTTGTGTAGGTGAAATCCCTACATTAGTGGCATTATTTTCTTCATGGGAGGGACCATCGTTCTATTCATGTGATGAGACAACATTCTCCTCTCGTGGTGGCGCTTTCCTTTTAAGAAACATTTCCATAAATTTACCTGTCATTTCCAGTCAATTATTTTAACATTATGAGGCTTACTTACTTGACATTGTGTCTCAACTCTCAAGTAGTCAAAAACTCAAATCCAAATCTTGACACATCACATATTTTTGAAACAAACGTAGATGGTCGGTTGGTCACATGGATGATGGGTCACCTAAAAGTTGCAATTTTGCCTCTGATTTGTCACTAGGTATTCAAATTCCCACTACCAGTCTACCACAATTGTAAACCCCAATCCTAGGGTTTGAGAAAATCAACCAACAATTAGCAGATTGAATCCCTAAAACACAAAATTATTGATTGTGCTTAAGATAAATTAATATTACTAACTATTAAGAGAAATCAAAATTACCTAGTGATGGCTTCGCCACTAGAAATCGAAAGGTAGCTTGTCTACTCGTGTGGCTTTACCGCTAGACATCATGTGACTGGAGAAGTGTCGCGTGACTCGTGTCTCGTCTCGGCCATCATTTTGTTGCCGCTTGGCCCGCAGCCCTACAACGTGCACGCCTCCTACGCACCCTCCCACATTCCCGCTAGCCTATGCGCACACCTCCTCAACTGCCTAGGCCGCGCGCACGACACCTCGGCTGGGCTGCATGCTCACTCGGCTGGCTGGGCCGTGCACCAGTGCGCTCGCTTAGGAAGCTATGTGTAGTACCCGAAAAGTATTTGAAAGAATATTCGAGAGAGAACAATTAAATTGAGAGAGAATTAAGATAAATAAGATAGAAAATTCAGAATTTTAGGAGAGGAATGGGCCGCCAATTCATATTCGAGAGGAGAGGAGCTGGCCATAGTGGCCCAAGGCCCGTAAGTGGGCTAGCAGCCCATTAGAAGGCAAGGGAGGGGGGAGGACTAAACCCTAGTCACCTGTGCTACAGTAGCTGCCGTGCTACAGATGTGTTCTATAGTAGCCGCGCTACAGTACCTCCGCCTCCTACTGCTCCTCCTCTCCTCGGTGTCGTCCTCCCTGCTGTCGGCCATTGGGAAGAAGAAGGAGGGGAAGGAAGAGAGGAAGAGGAAGAGGTAGAAGAAGAGGAGAAGACCGTCTTCGTGGGGAGAGATCGCTGGTGGGTGCTCTTCGTGCCCAGCAATCGGTTCATCAAGGGTAACCTCTGTTTTCCCCCGATTAGATGCACCTTTACTCGTTGTAGCAATGTCGGTAATCAGGCCTGCTCAGGACAGTTCATGTTAGATCGACGTTTTGTTTTAGATATGGGCAGATTCAGTTCTGGACGTCTCCTAGAGAATTGTGGAGAACATCGTTAGCTTTCAATGAAGTACAAGATCACGTTATTCGGACCTCTGTAGCAGAAGTTACGAATTTATTAGTGTGACTGTTCTGCAAATCCATCGGTATTCTGACAGGTTTTAGTAATCTGACTTGTGTGATCAGTTAAAGGGAAAATTAGAGGAGCTCAGTATAACACAAGTTGTAGATAATTTTCGTAGCTTTCTGGGAAGCCCAAGAACGTAAAATTTGGACAAACGAGCTGAAAGTTATGGTTGTTTTAGTGTACTGTCCAGAGAACCTGACGTGAAATCGATGTTCTGATAATTAGCATGACAAGGGTATTAGATGGCTGAATCAGAAGGCCCACCAACTAGGTTTAGTTGGGGAAATTGATAACCTTTCAATTAAGTCCAAGAACACCTAATTTGGACTCATTTACTAAAATATATCAATTTTAGAATGCGACTGTCCAAGAGGGGACATAACAACATTTAGGAATTGGAGTTGGGCTCGCGGTAAAAGAACTATTGCAAGTTCGTGTTTGCTTTTATAGTTTGTTTGGTCCATTACTGTTGTCTTAGTATGCTTTTAAATTAATTTAGGTGGGGGACTGGTCCCGGAGGTAGCACCTTCTTCACATTCTTCGTTCTCACGCAGTTGAGGCAAGTACTCTGTCTGATAAAGTAATTATGAATTGGTTGACAGTGAGTGCTGAATGAGTTAAATTCATAAGTGATGTTGCTGAGGAGGTATGATTATGATGATTCATGATTTGTGCATATACACCATGTTGACAAAATGAAGACTTGGTCACATGGTGACCAAGCATTTGTTGAGATCCCCATCATGTATATGACGGGCTTGAGGTCCCCACACTTGTGGAGTGTGGGCTTGTCGAGACCGGATTTCTGAATCCGAACCCTCTGTGTAATTCTGCACCAGTCCCATGATTAGTGGCTAGTGCACACAGTGGAAACATTGTTGATAACAAATTCGAATCATGAACAACATTAATAAACAACTGAATACCAGCCTTATGGCCACATATTACAAAAGAGGTCGAAAGACCTTGAGTCTTACAACAGCAAAAACAACAAATGATAAACTCCGAGTGATGGCCCATCAAATTGCCCACCGGCATTTGACTGGGGAGCGCAACCTAGTACTCCGGGTATCCTTCGTCAAAGCCATGGGCGAAGTAGTCGTAGTCCTCCTCCGTGTAGTTGAAGGCTTCTGAGATTTAATTATGAGTGTAACATGTGAGTACATATAGTACTCCACGAGTCTTGGGAAACATGCATATGCATAGCTTTAACAAATGAGGCTTATATGGTTCTTTTGCACAAAGCAATATTTTAAGTTTAAACAATTTTCATAAAGCACATTTGACAAACGTAGTTTCCATAAATAAATTAATTGTATTCCTAGTGGAGGTTCTAGCTACCAACCACTAGCATCAAGGCTCTAGCTGCCAAGGTTTTCAGAATAGGGGTCTAGCTGCCCAACTGGCTCTAGCTGCCAGAAACTACCCGAGAGTCCCAACTGCTCCCGGTTCCCAAAATTTACTCTTTTAAAATCAAAACCAAAATCTACCATGTGAAAACGCACCTTACTCGCCCTTGACTGTGGGCGCGGCTATTCGAATAGTTTTACACTCTGCAGAGGTTGTACAACTTGACCCACAAGAGATGATCGCCGATATACCACACGTTTCCTTTGACGTGTGAATCAAGGAGAAACCATCATAAGGCTTTTACAAAGCTTCCTTTTGACTCGGTTCTGCCCGCTAAGGTTTCGCCTTCCTGGCCCCCTCTTGCGCCATGTGAATCAGCACACACCACCATGACAGAACCGACTCAAAATTTTTCTAATTAGTTGGCCAGGTCCGTTCCCATTTTGGACATGAGGTTGTATGGTAGTGCTCAGTTTGGGTAGTCACAAGCGTCGGTCCTTAATATGACTTGGGCGGGACTAACACAATACAAGATTTCGTGCTCTAGCTGCACCCGCTTGATCTTACCATCCACCCAAGTCTAAAACATATTTTCATCATTATATTTTATTTTCCAAACACTGACATTACCTAATGTCATACATTTTCCAAAGAAAGCATAAAGTGTAATAAAGATTTTTCCCTCCCAGGGGTTGAATAAGATCGAAAAGCATGCCTAAGCAATTCTACCGCGTTTAACTATTCCACAATATTGTAAATAATATTGCAGAATTACTATGCTAAGGCTACAAAGGTATAGGGTACAATTTTCAAGGATGACTTTAGCAAATTTTAGGTTTGACTAACAACTACACTTTGAACTTATCAATATATATGAATTAGCAATGCATAATACTTTGAAAACTAAAAACATAATTTAGAAATTATAGGTACAAAATGGTCAAAGGAGACTCGCCTTCGGTGACGTTGGAGGTAAGCGCTTCCTGTTGATCCAAACATGCGTCGACGACGTTAGACTCTACACGCGCGCAACGGACCAAATAAATAGCAGAAAATAAATAAAATCCAAAAATTACAAAATAAATACTGGAAGTAGAGAACGCATTTAGACGAATTTAGGAGGAACAATCAACGGATTTGGAGCTTGTATGCGAGAAAACGAATTTTTGGAAGGTATTAAATGTGCATGTACAAAGCTCAAAGTGGAAGACTAGATAATATGGCACTGTGCATGGCCATGCAACGAACAGAAAGCTTCCAACCGAACAGAAATGGAAATCATGGCGTCGGCAGCACAAGGTGGCGAAGGACTGGCCGGCAAACCATGAAAATGGAACTCCATGAACACGGCCTACCCTCAGGTGGCGATGGTTCGACCGGAGAAACTCTGTAGCGGTGGCGGCGCAAGCTTGCGCGGCGGCGCGCACATGAGAACGGAGGTTCAAGTGATTCTGAAACTTTGGAGGGAGTGCAAAGAAGACGATGAAGAGATAGCATGCCAATTTATAGCCTCAACTGTGAGTCGAAACGTTGGGTAGACAATGAAGCACATGCAACTGTTCGATTTGGAAACGGATGAAACGCAGTGGGTGCACTGAAGGGCTGTGCAATGAAGGCATAGCATCGTGGGAGAGGTTAATGTAATACCCGATTATTCGATATCGAATGCTGTAAAGATTAGAGAGGAAATAAGTTAAAATTCAGAATTTTAGGAGAACTATGGGCCGCCAACCCATATTCGAGAAGAGGGGAGCCAGCCATAGTGGCCCAAGGCCCATGAGTGGGCCGGCAGCCCATTAGAAGGCAAGGGAGGGGAGGACCAAACCCTAGCCCCATTTGCTCACGATGGCTGCTATGCTACTGATTGCATCATGCTACGATTGCTGCTGTGACCTCTGCTGCTCCTCCTCTCCCCGGCGCCATCTTCCCTGGTGCTTTGTGGCCGACCGTGGGAAGAAGAAGAAGAGGAAGGAAGAGAGGATTGAAGGAGAATTTCTTCGTGGGATTTGATCAGCGATCTCCGATGGTTCTACAAGGGTAATGATCGATTTCCCTCGCTGTTTAGGTTGTTTAAGATGCGAATTCGATTAGTTTGATTGGATTGAATTGCTGCCGTTAGAATTTCAGTTCATTCCGAATGTTGTGTGGCCTGTTTCGTGATCTTACAGGCCGAATTTGGGTTGTCTATCTCCTAGAGTTTTGTAGATATTGATCTTAGCTTTCGGTGGCTGCCAAGAACACTGAATTCCGATGTACGGATCAAAAGTTATGATAGTTTTCGTCTCTGCTGTCCAGAATCCTGACGAGAATGAACTGTCAAGTTTCCTTTTAAAATATGAGTGGGATAGTTGAAAATTCTGGGCTTTCACCCAACTAGGTTATTGTAGGCCTTGGTCTTAGCTTTTGATATTGATAAAGAACGCAAATTTTGGTGTAGCCAATTAAAAGTTATGGCACTTTCCGTGCTGCTATCCAGAATTGCCGAAAGTTCTGACAGACAGTGTTTGTGGGTCTTGTGGAAATTGATACATATAGAATTTGAGGTTTCCATCAACTAGGTTGTTGTAGATAATTTCATTACGTTTCAATAAAACCTGAGAACACCCCTTTTCGAGTTTTAGATCAAAAGTTATGCCATTTATACCGCTGCTGTCCGTATAGATTTTATGCTAGAATGTGGTTTAATTCAAAGTAACGGGTATATTTTAGATGGTGGGATTGGGGTTATGAGTTAGGGCTATGCGAGTAGTGTCTTGATGACTTGGTTCTTATTAATTAACTTTGTTGTACGGGGTGAGGCGCCAAGGTTAGCGGCTTCTTCGTTGCCTCCCAACGCATCGCAACGCTAAAGGCAAGTACAATGACTTATATGTGTTTTGTAAACCTCGGATGCTCGTTGATTGGTATGGTGTTTTATTGATATGTGAGATGCTTAATGTTCATGTGCTATCCACTGGAGTGAAATGTCCACGGGAGTGGAGGTTATGGTAGACAAGAAGGTTATGATGATTATGTTCTTTGTGTACGCTCTTTCATATGTGTGGAGATGATATTAACCATTGTTCATAAATTTATTCATGCATTCTTGTTCATGTTCCGTCCATGGGAGTGGAGCTCCACGGGAGTGGAGTCTAAAGTCCCATCAATTCCAGTATGGGCAAGTGAAGTCCCACCATTCCAATGTGGGCAGTTTTGGACACCTGTATGAAACGTTCTTCATACGGTATTTTGGATCCTCGTATTTTGATAAATACGGGCTTAAGTGAACACCGACGGGTGTGTCACTTGCTATACCGGTATAAGCTCGAGTGCAGTCCAATCAATTCATGGCATCCATGCATTACGATTCTTTCTTTCAGATACTTTTTTGTACCATAATTTTACGTGAAGTGTGTTCTTGTATTCGTTGTACTTGCTGAGTCCGGACTCACTCTTGTTTGTTGTTTTGTTTTAGGTGGCCGTTGATGATAATTCTATCGGGAGGAGTAGACATGCACTACACACATCACCATATTCCGTTTCTATAATAGAACTTGGTTGAATTCCTTATTTGTTTAGAGATAAACCGTAATAATTGAGGCGTCATGTGGATGATGTCTTCTGTTTGGTCATGGATGTTTATTTTCTGCTGTGATACTTGACCTGCATAGGTTCAGATTTTATTTGTGTTTTTATGCCTTATGAGCGATTCACTTTCCGTTCGTTATAACTTGGATTATTGCTTCTGTAACACCCTGGCTATTCAGAAGCCAAGATGCCACCTATTTACTCTAACAATCTACACATTGCGGAAGAATATGAAATAAGTATATCAACCAAGTGACAACATTAACATAAACAAAACATGGTGAAGGTATCCTTCCTTCACCTTCTAAGTTATTTAATACTGATCATCAACAAATAAGGTTCACATGCAATCATAAAGCAACATCAATGTGGAGAAGGTATCCTTCCTTCACCATTTATAATTTAATTATTACAGTTCATCATTAACGAATGAATGATAGATCTAAAATTTATTCTTGGACATGAATTTGATGATGTGAACAAGTAGTGCGTGTCTACTCCCTCCATGTGAGCCAACATCGAGGTTACCTAAAATAAACAAACAACGCAAGAGTGAGTCCACGACTCGGCAAGTCTGATAAAGGGACATAAACACATATGAACAAGTCAACATCATAAAAGAATATGAACATACATCGAATGAAAACTTAGGAATGCATGGCATGAATGAATATATTCAAGGATGGACTGCACACATGCTTATACGGTATAGCGAGTGACACACCGTCGGTGTTCATTAAGCCCGCACCTTAACAAAGTGCGGGGATCAAGTCCTATATGAAGAACGTTTCATATAGGTGTCCAAAGCTGCCCATCTTGGAATTGATGGGTCTTACGTTGCCCATCTTTGGAATTTATGGGTCTTTCAATCCACTCCGTGGGCTGGACATGACAATGTCCAAATCGCCCACATTGGAATGGTGGGATTTACAATCCACTCCGTGGACATAACATGAATGAAAGGATGCATGATATGAACATGAGCAGGATAATACCATCTCTTAGTATATACTCCACATAATGAAAGAACATAACGATTCGGCATCTCGGGTAACACAATATGTCACATTATATTCATGTAAACATTCACAATCACAGCACTTAAAATCAACAAAGTACTTGCCTTCGCGTTACGGTGGCGTTAGCGTGCAACGATGGCGCTCCCAAACCCGTAGCCTCGCGGCCTAAACAATTAAATAACTGAAATAAGAACAACATAGAGCCCAACATGAATTAATATTCTACAATACCCTCTTGCACACCAAAACATAGTCATAACCCAAATCTGAAATTCCAGCAGCAACATGGAATCCCATCTGGACAGCAGCACGGTAAAGACCAAAACTAATGATCTGGGACTCCAAAGAGATGAGCCCAGATCCTACACGAGCTTAACAAATATATCTACAACTTTGTAGTTGTGAGATAACCCAATTCGGCCAAACTAAATTGCTAACTGTCAAACGAAACAGCAGAACAGAATCTGACTGAGCAAATAGAACAGCAGAGCTAAAACATCCATAACTTTTAAACTACAACTCCGAATTGAGTGCTCTTTAACAATCTGAAAAGGTTATGAAATTATCTACAATAACCTAGTTGGCACGACATTCATATTTTGCCTTTAACAAAAAGTGGCACACGGGTCAAAACTAAAGATAGAAACTGACATACAATCTGGACAGACTGACCTACAATCTGGACAGTCACAATGAAAAGTGCATAACTTTTGATCTATAAATCCAAATGAGGTGTTCTTTATCAATCCTGAAAGCTAGTGATATCACCTTCAAAATTTGTTATGGGCAAGACCTCTGAATCACCCTCTAACTAGGCCATATATCAACCTATACAGAGACTGCTAATTCTCGTCAGGATTCTGGACAGCAGATAATAAATCTATCATAACTTTTGACTCGTTCGTCGGATTTTAGTGTTCTTGGCGGCCACCGAAAGCTAAGAACAAGACCTACAATACTCCAGGTGATGAACATCTCTAATTCGGCTTCTAAAACCACGAAACAGACCTCGCAACATACTGGACAGATTTAACTTTCTACTCGCAGCAAAACGTTCTAACCAAAGATGAATCGAATCACCTCTACCACTAATCAAAAGACGAGGGTCGGCATCCGATACCTTTGCAGCAACCAGGAAGTAGGCGGAAGAGCGTTGGAGAAGACGATCTTCCTCCTCCTTTCTCTCCCTTCTTCTACCTCCCGATGGCGGTAGCAAGGAGCAGCAAAGGGGCGACATGGAGGCGAGGCAGCAGGGGAGGAGGGTTGCTACAGATGGCGGCGATGCTGTAGCTGCGTGCTACAGTAAAAGACCTAGGGTTTTGGTTGGCCTTCTTAAACCAACTTCCTACTTGGGCTGGACAACGTGGGCGAAAGCCCAAGATTAATTCTCCTCTAAAAATCTGATTTCTCTTTTAATTCTGTTAAATACCTTTCTCATTTCAATTAATTCTCTAATGTTAAACAGGATATTACATAATGTTGACGGATACTTTCCTTGTTAGGAGAAATCTCTCTCTAAACTATATTGCACTCGAAAATTGAATAAATTTCTCTCCCGAATAATACATTCTCTCAAATTGATATTCGGGGTATTACAGCTTCAATTCTTATGATTGTGGATGTAAGTTAGACTCTTTAAGTAACATTTTGGCTTCTGGATAGCCAGGGTGTTACAGTTGGTATCAGAGCGGGCTTTAGGTCCGTGGTTAATAGAAAAAAATATTAAATTGACACCTTGTACACGATAGGTGGGGTTGGGAATTACATTGCTTCCGCATTATCACATTGTTATGTTCCATTTGTTGAGCAATTGTTGAATTGCCTCGTACTATCTTTCTTGTTGTTAACCTATGATATGATATGCTATGATATTCTATATCTATGAATCTATTCTATGATTGCCATGAGATGATCATGTATAATCATATTTGATTATATTGTTTTTACGTGTCGAAAGTGGTTGTTAAGCAGTGGAGGCCGTGGTTGTGGCCTTGGACTTTGTCAAGTTATACCACCATTCGTGGTAGACAAATAGAGTAGTTACCCCGAATACCATAGTTGCAGGAGTTGAGCGTGAGCTGCTTTAGAAAGTTGTTTCCTTTCTTGACCTCAAATCTTGGCAAATTCTTGCTCTTTGGTGGATGATGACTTTCTCCTGGGTTCGTGGTTCATGGTAGTTGTTGTGTTTCAATGGCCTCTAATGGTTCTCTAAAACAATTATTGTTTTCTAACTGTTGAGCTGTTTTTACTACTTGTGATCTTCCTCAATTGGCAATATTGATAATTTCATGGTTGTTCCTTCTTTCTCATTGGAAAAGAATGACTTATGTATTCGTTTGATAGTTTGGGTAATGAAAGCTTCCTGTTGCAAATTCGTTAGCATGTGAAAGCTTTGGGCTTTACGTACTTCTTGTAATATCCCGACTTTCCTTTGAGAGTGCAATTCAATTTGAGAGGGAATTAATGAAATTCTCCGATAGTGTTAGAAATAATTTTCGGGAGAAAATATTTAATCGGTAGAAGGTTTCTTTTGGAAAAGCGCAATCAGGAGTTTAGAGGGGTTTCTGCGTTCTCTCGGCAACTTGGGCTTGGGCCTTGGCCCATGTGGCCTGGCCGCCATAGGGAGGTGCCACCTCCCCCAAAACCTAACCGCCCCCACCTTTTCCCTCTTCCCCTTCTTTTGCCGCCACTTCCTCTCCCCCCCTTGCACCTCCTCCCTGTCTAGCACCTCCCCCTTGCAGCCCTTGCTGTACATCCCCATCCATGGGAGGTCTCCCCTCCATTGATGCCAATTAAAGGAAGGAGAAGGAAGCGCGGGCTGTTTGGCCAAAAGGAAGGGAGAATGAGGAGAGGAAAGGATCTTCTTCTTGGATTCAACCAGCGTCTCCCTAAGGTTCTACAAGGGTAACGAGAGGCGTTCTTTGCTGTTTAAGTTGTATTAGATGCGAATTCGATTAGTTTGATTGGATTAAATTGCTGCTGCTACAAATTCAATTCTGTCCAGTTTCTTGCGCGGCCTGTTTCGTATGCTTAGAGGCAGAATTAGAGATTTTGATCTCCTAGAGTTATTTAGAGGATTCTCTTAGCTTTCGGTGGCCGCCAAGATTACCTCATTCCGACTTTCGAGTCAAAAGTTATGATAGATTTACTATCTGCTGTCCATAATCCTAACGAGAATTAGCAGTCTCTGTATAGGTTGATATATGGCCTAGTTAGAGGGTGATTCAGAGGTCTTGCCCATAACAAATTTTGAATGTGATATCACTAGCTTTCAGGATTGATAAATAACACCTCATTTGGATTTATAGATCAAAAGTTATGCACTTTTCATTGTGACTGTCCAGATTGTAGGTCAGTCTGTCCAGATTGTATGTCAGTTTCTATCTTGAGTTTTGACCCGTGTGCCACTTTTTGTTAAAGACAAAATATGAATATCGTGCAAACTAGGTTATTGTATATAATTTCATAAACTTTTCAGATTGTTAAAGAACACTCAATTCGGAGTTGTAGTTTAAAAGTTATGGACGTTTTAGCTCTGCTGTTCTATTTGCTCAGTCAGATTCTGTTCTGCTGTTTAGTTTGTGATTAGCAATTTAGTTTGGCCGAATTGGGTTATCTCGTCAACTACAAAGTTGTAGATATATTTGTTAAGCTCGTGTAGGATCTGGGCTCATCTCTTTGGAGTCCCAGATCATTAGTTTTGGTCTTTACCGTGCTGCTGTCTAGATGGGATTCCATGTTCTTGCTGGAATTTCAGATTTGGGTTATGACTATGTTTTGGGTGTGCAAGAGGGTATTGTAGAATATTAATTCATGTTGGGCTCTATGTTGTTCTTATTTCGGTTACTTAATTGTTTAGGCGCGAGGCTCTGGTTTGGGGCGCCATCGTTGCACGCTAACTTGGCGTAATGCGGAAGGCAAGTACTTTGTTGATTTTAAGTCTTTGTGATTATGAATGTTTACATGAATAAAATGTGACATATTGTGTTACCGAGATCTTGAATCTGGTTATGTTCTTTCATTATGTGGAGTATATACTAAGAGATGGTATTATCCTGTTCATGTTCATATCATGCATCCTTTTATTCATGTTATGTCCACGGGAGTGGATTGTAAGGCCCACCATTCCAATGTGGGCGATTTGGACATTGTCATGTCAGTCCACGGGAGTGGATTGAAAGACCCATAAATTCCGGTATGGGCACGTAAGACCCATAAATTCCGGTATGGGCAGCTTTGGACACCTATATGAAACGTTCTTCATATAGGACTTAGATCCCGCACTTTTGTTAAGGTGCGGGCTTAAATGAACACCGAGCGGGTGTGTCACTCGCTATCTGGTATAAGCATGTGTGCAGTCCATCCTTGAATATATTCATTCATGCCATGCATTCCTAAGTTTTCATTCGATGTATGTTCATATTCTTTTATGATGTTGACTTGTTCATATGTGTGTTATGTCCCTTTTACTGTACTTGCTGAGTCGTGGACTCACTCTTGCGTTGTTGTTTATTTTAGGTAACCCCTGATGTTGGCTCACTTGGGAGGGAGTAGACACGCACTACTTGTTCACATCATCCAATTCATGTTCAAGACTAAATTTAGTTCTATCTTACATTCGTTAATGATGAACTGTAATAATAAATTTATAATTGGTGAAGGAAGGATACCTTCTCCACATTGATGTTGAATTATTACTGCATGTGAACTTTCATTATCAATGAACTAAAATAAATAGATTAGATGGTGAAGGAAGGATACCTTCATCATGTCTTGGTTGTTTTGATACTAGCATTAGTTGATTTTATTCAAATTCTTCTTCATTGTGTAGATTGTTAGAGTATTTAGGTGGCATCTTGGCTTAGAATAGCCAGTGTTACTGGTTGGTATCGAGCGGGCTTTAGGTCCGTGGTAATTAAGTTATTAAATTGACACCTTGTGTGATGGGTGGGGTTGGAAAATTACATTGCTTCCGCCATATCTGTTATTATGTTTCATTTTGTTGAGCAATTGTTGAATTGCTTCTGTACTATCATCCTTGTTGGTAATATATGATCTGCTATGATATTCAATATCTATGAACTAATACTATGAATGTCATGAGATGATCCTGTATATTCAGAATGGGGTATTTTGGTGAAGCGTGTTGTTAACGGATGATAAGGAGTGGAGGTCGTGGTTGTTACTTTGGGATTCACCAGGTTACACCACTGTTCGCAGTACGTGGTTAGAGGAGTAGTTACCCCGAGTACCATAGTTTCAGGTGTTAAGCGTGAGTTGCTTTAGAAAGATGTTCTCTTCCTTGATTTACGAATTTGGCAATTCTTGTCTGTGGTGGTTGATGAAGTTCTCTGGTTAGTGGTTCATGATAGTTTATGGCTTTCAATATATCCCTCTCGGTTCTCTGAAACAATCATTGCTTTTTGAGTGTTGAGTTGCTTTTACTACTTGTGATCGTTGTCAATTGGCAAGATTGATGTTTTCATGGTTGCTCCTTCTTTCTCATTGCAAAAGAATGACTCATTTACTCGTTTGATAGCTTGGTTAGTGAGAGTTTTCATTGTAAGTTCATTTGCATGGGAAAGCTTTGGCTTTATGTGTTTCTTTTGGATAACTTAGCGTTGAGGTTTGAAGTCTCTCTTTTCTTGAAGTAAGGCGTTAGAATCCTTTGGTGTTGACTTGCCATGCTTAAAATGAGAAGATACATCTAAGCGAATAAATTATTCGATCTAAGTTACCAAGTTGGGTTATTAGCATGGTGCAAATCAATTATTCTTAATTACCATCCATGAAAGTGAAATTGATTAATTTGAAATGTCCTTGTATTTGATACTTGGTATATGTTAAATAAAGACTGTCCATATCCGTTCAGAACCTATAGATCTTACTTAAGAGCTAGATTTGTCTATTTCCTGGTATGCTAAAATTGTTGAAACTTGCATAAAGGACCAGATGGGTGTGGTGTATCGATTCGTGAAACCTTGTTTATAGAAAATTATGTTAGTGAATCTTTAATCATGTTTTGAAATGATTTCGAACAAAGGTGAAATGTGAATCTATGTTTACATATGGTTATGTGATTGCAAATGGAATTAGTCTTGTATGTACACACATGATTAATACCATCATCGATTGTTAATGGTATTGAAGAAGGTGCTAAGCAACACCAACGATTGAGTAGGCAATTTACGTAAGTAGTATTTGATATCGTGCCTCGTGATATTGTTATTGCTTAGCATAATCTTGTTATAATAAATTTGTTTCAATCTTGTGGTTTGTGTTTCCTTTGGGAAGTTTTAGGATGGAGTAATAATGTTTGATGATTCTTGGTACCAGAGTATGTTGTCGATGTTTTTAAATCGTCAAAATGTGAGAATGAGGTTAATTCTTGTAGTAATTTGATCACCTATGGTGATATTTCTTAAATGATCAAATTTCAAGTTTTGTGTTCATGATCTTTTGGGGGTTCAGGCTTTATGTGGTAAATGAAGTTTATCGAGTAGCGTTATGTTGCAAAGTTATAATGGTTCTTCAGTGATGCAAGTGCTTCGATTTTGAATACTTATTTGTTCTTATCTGTTAAGATTCGATATTCTCTTCTTGTGAGGCTTATGCTTTCAACTGTGGACTTCACTTATGTTCTATAAGTTCATTGCTTAATTTGTTTCTTCCTTGGTCCCGTGTTCAGTGCGAGTGGTAGATGAGTTTTCTAGTTGGTGAAAGTCGTTTCTATTTGTCTCTTCTTTTGAGAAAGAATCAACCCATTCTTTTCACATGGGTCTTTCGAAGTGTTTTCTAATTGTTGTTGTGAAATTGATGTTAATACCCATAGTAATTTGATCGCCTTTGGTGATATCGTTCAGATGAGAATATTTCAAGTTTAGCTTTCGTGATATTTTCTTTGAGCTATTGAATCATCTGGTAGCTGAAATTATTTTAAATAAATTAAGGTATTGGATTGTCCTGTTGCTTCTTAAGAGATTTGTGTGGTTTAACTCTAAAGGCTCTTTGGTTTGAGTTGACAACGTGAGGTTGCAATCAAAGAAGTTATGTTGGTTCCTTTAAGAGGAGAATAATCTACTTGCTTTTCATGAAATCCCGTAATTGGAAATGTTTGAGTTTGGTGGTGAGATTATTTGGATCTCATGTTTCTCCCTGTAGTTGAACTATTTTGAACAAATATGACGTATTGAAGATTTTTTTCTTGGTTCTTAATTAGTCATTGTGGTTTGGACTAAAGACCTTATACGGTTCGTTGTGGCAAGCGATGTTAGTCAAAGAATTAATTTCAGTGTTAAAGGAAAGAGTGCAGTAGGAATATTTGAGAATTTGAGTCAAGTTTTGTAACTTGTAGTTATTCGAATTGTTCATAAACTTTTTGCTCTTTTCACTCAAGAGTTGTTGAGTTTCAATCGCAATGCTATTTCTCTTAATGGTGGTTATTTGCTATTCCCTTTTCGAGGGATGCGTGCTCTTCGCTGTGAACTCAACTTTCGTTTTCCCGGATCTTCATTACAGTTATTTCTTTTGGTCTCGTGCTCCTTGTGGCGAGCAACATTTTCTGTGTGGTGAAATTTGTTCTTGTTCGCCTCTTTCTTTTGAGAAAGGATCAACCGTTTTGTGCTGTAAAGTTTTACAACTCGTAAGTGGTTATTTGGTTTGGTGGTGGTTAAGTGATTGTAGGGGTGAGATTTTGCTACCCAAGCTATTGGAGGAGTAATAGAAGATGAGTTGGTTTTGACTGAACCTCTTGGAGGAAGTTGATTCAGATGGAATGTATGGTTTGAAGTAAAATTGTATATTGTTCAACTAAGTAGGACCTATGGTATAGTGTAGTTCCGAACCTTGGTTCATGTTGAAATGTTGGGGATTATCAAATGTATGGAAACCGTAATCAATTTTATAGAGTAACACTATTGAAAGTATCGTGATGTTGTATGAGTGATTCTGATGATGTCAATGAGTGAGTATGTCTAATTGTGGGGATCTTAGAGATTTAATCCGATGATTTCATTATTTGTTATAAGAGGAATTCGTTGTAGAAGTCTCGGAGGTTAAATTTGGGCTTTCCATTTTCATGCTAAACTTTTGGTCGCCCAACGATTTGTGTGTAGAGAGATAGAAAAGCTGAGTATTCGAGTAGTGGAATGATTGTCGATAGAACCCTTACGATGTAGATCATGGCGGGTGTCTTGAGGATTCGATGTGTTATTCACGAAAGTTGGAGGTGATGAGATTGCATGGGTTTTTAGGTGCTTTGGTGCCTTCTATCAAATTAATGTCATTAGTTGAATGAGTTGTCTAGAGTATTGAGTGGAATCAATAGAGTCTCTCTACAGCGGTGTGGATGATGTATTTCGGTTTAAGCCTAATTTGAGGATGTTAAATTAAGAGGTTTGAGACCGTGTGGTATGCGATGAATTAATTCCAAGGTTTGAGAGATATTTTATTCCAAAAGTGAAACTAAGAAAAAAATCTTCTTGATTAGTGAAGCGTTTTCTTTATTCGCATGAGCTTTGTCTTTGTTGGCCAATGTCTTTCGTAAGTCGTGTTTGACTCGATTACGGTATGTGTGGTTCTTTTAGGTTCGGGAAGAATAAAGGAAGTTTTGATTTGGGCATTTAAAATGATTTCTCCTTTAGTTTTCATAGCGTTTATTCGCAATTTGCCACTTGGAAAGTGGAAAGGTTTTCTTGATGAAATTCGATTTCGGATTTTACTCTTGATACTCGATTGGTAGCATATAGTTGTGATGTGAATCTTTCTTATTCAGATGTGTTTTGCGGTAAAGAGTTGTAAAAGAATTCGATTGTATGTTCCGGTTAAAGGAGGTGATCCTTGTTTTGATGAAGAGTTCAATTGAGAGGTGGAATAAGAGTTCGTGTTCTTTGTGCTTGTCGTGTGGTTGGTGTCATTGGGTTGTTTTAGCTAGTTGGCATATCGCGGGACTGTCTCGAGTCCATGCGCGAGTGCGTAACGTCTTGTATGTTCTCGTGTTGAGTGAGTACACGGTAGAACCGAGTTTGGAATTTCGTTTGCCGTTGACCATCGAGTGAGATCTTACCTTGAGTCTTGTCCGATGAGTGTACCGGAAGTACCGGGTTGAGTGTTAGTTCATACGTCGCGTTACGTCGTTGTGTTGTGGTATTTTCGGTCGAGGGAGGCTACTTGGGAAGTTGGAGTTTCGCATGCTTGAGCATTTGCGGTGTGGTTAGCGGCAGTGCGTGGTTACCGTCGTTAGTTCCTAGTTGTGGTTGTTCTTTCGCATAGATCGCGATTAGATTGAGTCGAATCCTTTTAAGGGGTAGAATGTAATATCCGACTTTCCTTTGAGAGTGCAATTCAATTTGAGAGGAATTAATGAAATTCTCCGATAGTGTTAGAAATAATTTTAGGAGAAAATATTTAATCAGTAGAAGGTTTCTTTTGGAAAAGCGCTAATCGGGAGTTTAGAGGGGTTTTCTGTGTTCTCTCGGCAACTTAGGCTTGGGCCTTGGCCCATGTGGCTGGCCGGCCATAGGGGAGGTGCCACCCTCCCCAAAACCTAACCGCCCCACCTTTTCCTCTTCCTCCTTTGGCCGCCACTTCCTCTCCCCCCCTTGCGCCTCCTCCCTGTCCAGCACCTCCCCCTTGCAGCCCTTGCTGTACATCCCCATCCATGGGAGGTCTCCCCTCCATTGATGCCAATTAAAGGAAGGAGAAGGAAGCGCGGGCTGTTTGGCCAAAAGGAAGGGAGAATGAGGGAGAGGAAGGGGATCTTCTTCTTGGATTCAACCAGCGTCTCCCTAAGGTTCTACAAGGGTAACGAGATGCATTCTTTGCTGTTTAAGTTGTATTAGATGCGAATTCGATTAGTTTGATTGGATTAAATTGCTGCTGCTACAAATTCAATTCTGTCCAGTTTCTTGCGCGGCCTGTTTCGTATGCTTAGAGGCAGAATTAGAGATTTTGATCTGCTAGAGTTATTTAGAGGATTCTCTTAGCTTTCGGTGGCCGCCAAGATCACCTCATTCCGACTTTCGAGTCAAAAGTTATGATAGATTTACTATCTGCTGTCCAGAATCCTAACGAGAATTAGCAGTCTCTGTATAGGTTGATATATGGCTTAGTTAGAGGGTGATTCAGAGGTCTTGCCCATAACAAATTTTGAAGGTGATATCACTAGCTTTCAGGATTGATAAATAACACCTCATTTGGATTTATAGATCAAAAGTTATGCACTTTTCATTGTGACTGTCCAGATTGTAGGTCAGTCTGTCCAGATTGTATGTCAGTTTCTATCTTGAGTTTTGACCCGTGTGCCACTTTTTGTTAAAGACAAAATATGAATGTTGTGCCAACTAGGTTATTCTAGATAATTTCATAACCTTTTCAGATTGTTAAAGAACACTCAATTCGGAGTTGTAGTTTAAAAGTTATGGACATTTTAGCTCTGCTGTTCTATTTGCTCAGTCAGATTCTGTTCTGCTGTTTCGTTTGACAGTTAGCAATTTAGTTTGGCCGAATTGGGTTATCTCGTAAACTACAAAGTTGTAGATATATTTGTTAAGCTCGTGTAGGATCTGGGCTCATCTCTTTTGGAGTCCCAGATCATTAGTTTTGGTCTTTACCGTGCTGCTGTCTAGATGGGATTCCATGTTGCTGCTGGAATTTCAGATTTGGGTTATGACTATGTTTTGGGTGTGCAAGAGGGTATTGTAGAATATTAATTCATGTTGGGCTCTATGTTGTTCTTATTTGGTTACTTAATTGTTTAGGCGCGAGGCTCTGAGGATTAGGGCGCTATCGTTGCACGCTAACTTGCGTCATGTTGCGGAAGGCAAGTACTTTGTTGATTTTAAATCTTTGTGATTGTGAATGTTTATATGAATATAATGTGACATATTGTGTTACCCGAGATCTTTGAACTGGTTATGTTCTTTCATTATGTGGAGTATATACTAAGAGATGGTATTATCCTGTTCATGTTCATATCATGCATCCTTTTATTCATGTTATGTCCACGTGAGTTGATTGTAAGTCCCACCATTCCAATGTGGGCGATTTGGACATTGTCATGTCCGCCCACGGAGTGGATTGAAAGACCCATAAATTCCAGTATGGGCACGTAAGACCCATAAATTCCAGTATGGGCAGCTTTGGACACCTATATGAAACGTTCTTCATATAGGACTTAGATCCCCGCACTTTTGTTAAGGTGCGGGCTTAAGTGAACACCGACGGGTGTGTCACTCGCTATACCGGTATAAGCATGTGTGCAGTCCATCCTTGAATATATTCATTCATGCCATGCATTCCTAAGTTTTCATTCGATGTATGTTCATATTCTTTTATGATGTTGACTTGTTCATATGTGTGTTATGTCCCTTTTACTGTACTTGCTGAGTCGTGGACTCACTCTTGCGTTGTTGTTTATTTTAGGTAACCCCTGATGTTGGCTCACTTGGGAGGGAGTAGACACGCACTACTTATTCACATCATCCAATTCATGTTCAAGACTAAATTTAGTTCTATCTTACATTCGTTAATGATGAACTGTAATAATAAATTTATAATTGGTGACGGAAGGATACCTTCTCCACATTGATGTTGAATTATTACTGCATGTGAACTTTCATTATCAATGAACTAAAATAAATAGATTAGATGGTGAAGGAAGGATACCTTCATCATGTCTTGGTTGTTTTGATACTAGCATTAGTTGATTTTATTCAAATTCTTCCGCATTGTGTGGATTGTTAGAGTATTTAGGTGGCATCTTGGCTTCCGAATAGCCAGGGTGTTACAGTTCTTTTGGATTATTTTGAGTGTTGAAGATGGCATGTTTCTCTTTTATGAAAGAAATATTAAAAACCTTTATTGTGGTCTTGGCGTGGTTTAGTGAGGGTTATATTCAAAGAAATTAGTGGATATGATTTGGGTTATCAAGTTGGAGTGCAGTAATGTAGTGCGTGTCGATCTTAACTAAGAACGTTGGAAGGGAAGTTGATTAAACTTGATGGTGGCTTGTAGTTCTTTATGAACCATGATTAAGAGTATGGCTATACCTAATTGGAGTCAAAAGAGTTATTAATAAGTGTGGAATATTGTGAACTGGTTTGGCCGTTAAAATTTGTTTAGTTGGCTAAACTTGTTGGGTTGTTTGATCTCGATGGATGAAATTAACTATGTGGGAAGGAAAAGTCGAGGTGATGCTAGATTAATGTCTTAGTGGATATACATTTTGCAATTATCTTTCTATGGATACTTAGCATACCGGTGGATCAAGAATTTTATGGGAGGAGTTCTAGACAGCTCTTCTATATAGAACGATGAGATGAAATTGGTTGTAGTCATCTTTGAGGCTGTTGAATAATGGAAGATTTTGATTCTTGAAGTTTATTGCAATTTGTACCAAATTATGATTATGAGGTGGAATAGCTGAATATGTGCTTGTATTTGTACATGTGATTAGGGAAGGAAAGCGGATAGCAACTAGATTTCTTGATGAAGCAGTTGTTAGCAACGATGGTTGGAGTGTTGTTGTGTATTCTGATTTAGTGTTGAGCATCGATAAGAGTTGAGCTGATGTGATTTAATAGGTGACTTATGCTTACATGATTGTAGAATAGTCGGATGATAGCATGTTCATGATGAAAGTGTGTTGGTATAACCTTTTAAATTGTGTACTAGTTTCCTCTAGGATAAGTGGTCATTGTAGTGAGGTTGTAAGTTTTGGTATACTCTCAATTTGAGGATGATGTGATAAACTAGTATGTAACAATTTGGTGAGCCTTTGTGGCTTTATAATGGAAGAGTGGGCTGGCCATTCGAGTTAAAGCGAATTATTCTTGAGGTAAGTAAGATTGTCTACATGGGATTGTGACTTATGAAAGTGGTGATGATTCTTTTAGAAAGAAAGTAATTTAATCGCCTTTCGTAATGTCGGTTAGATGAAAAAGGGAGTTTGCAATCGTGATCTTTTTGGAGTTGTGATTCATGTTGTAGCTGAAATTGTTGAGCAAAGCGATGTGTTGGAAGGTTCTATCTAATTCCTAAGTAGTTCATGTGGTTTGGCCTTAAGAGCTTATCTTGTTTGAGTGTCAAAGTGATGTAGTGATAATAGAAAGTAACCTTCTTTGTTAAAAAAATGAAGTAGAAGAATTTGAGTTTGAAGCCAAGTTTTGTAACTTGCAGTTTATTCAGTATGCAGAATCTTCTTTTGCCCCATAAGAGCTTCCCGATTTCCAAGGGCAATACCTCCTTCTCACTTGAGGTTTGATATTCTCTTCGTACGGTACTTGTGCCCTCAACTGTGGAGTCCCCTTATGTTTCCGAGTTATTTGCCTAACTGACTATTTCCTTTGGTCATGTGTTTACTACGAGTGGTAAATATTTTTTTTTCTTGTTGTCAAAATGGTTCTCATTTGCCTTTTCTTTTGAGAAAGGATCCACCGTTCGTTTCACCAGTGTCTATCAAAGTGTTTGTTAATTGTTGATGTGAGACCTTGGGTTCCAAGTTAGTTGAAGAGCATTGGAGGATGAATTGATTTCGTGTTATAATTCTTGGAGGGGATTTCATCTAAATAGAATGTTGTCTTTGGAGACTAAATCGATTGCAATGTTGCAACTAGTAGAACCTATAGTGATTGTGATCCAAGATCTTTCGTTCACTTCAAGTGGAACCTTAGAATTAACAAAGGTATAGAAACCTTGATCATTTTTTTAAAAAAAGTATCGCAATTTGGTAGTATTGCGAGGTTGTGAAGGTTATTCCCGATGATGTGGTTTAATGAGAGTGGGATTACAAAGTAATCGAATCGTCATGTCAATTAATGGAATAATGGGAAATGTTGAGTTAATGTCAAGAATGAATTATTGTATTGAGTAACCTTTTGAGAGTTATAATCTTTGTAAAGGTAAACTGGTCAAGAAAATATTTCTATGATGATGTTATTGAATGAGTATGCTGGAATTGTGGAATTTTAGGGATTTAATCTAAGGATTTTCCTATCTTTCATATGAGAAGTTCGTTGTAAGAGTCTTGGAGGTTAAATTTGGGCTTTGCATCGTTATGCTAGAACTTTGATCGTCCAATGATAATGTGTAGAAGTAGTATAAGGGTGGATTTTGAATAGTGGGATGATCAGTGATAGAAACCTTTTGATGAAATACATGAGAATATGTGAAGTGAGTTCCGAGTTGTTCATTCTTAAAGGATTGAGGTAACGTGATTATGTGTGAAGATCTATTTTGGGATGCATCGAAATCACCTAACAAAGTAATTACGTATTGTTTCGTGTGGTCGATAGAGCATCTCTCTGAGAGTGTGGGTGATGTATTTCGGTTTGAGCATAGCATTGAGAATGCCAAGTCAAAGAGATGGACTAGTGTGTTGTCACGATGAATCGGGATTCCAAAAAAAAAGTTGAGAGAAATTTTATTTCTAAGAGAAATTGAGAAAGAATATTTCCTCGAGTCTTGAAACGCTCCTTGATTCTTGTTTGAGCTATGTGTTTATGACGGATGTCTTTCGTAAATTGAGCTTGGCTTCATGTTGGCATGTGTGGTTCTTATCGATTCGGAAAGAATAAAAGAAATGATTGATTTGGATATTCGAGTGATTTCTCCTTTGGTATCGTGGTGTTTATTTACAAATTTTCTAATTTGAAGGTGGAAAGTTTTGTGATGAATTTTCGATTAGGTTTGACTCTTTTAGTACCGAGTTGGCAATGTGTGGTTGCGCGAGAATCCTTAATTCGATTGACTTTGTTTGTACAGAGTTGTTCTGAGCGAGTTACATGTGTGTCCCTCGTTAAAGGAGTGATCCTTGTTTGGTGAAGAGTTCGATTAAGAGGTGGAACAAGAGTTCTGTGTGCTATGCACTTATTGTGGTGGTTTGGTACCAAAGGAGGTTAGCCCAAGGTATTCTAGTTTGTCTTTGATAGCTGGGGTTTGAAAGTAGGCATATCGTTGGGGCCATCTCGGGTCCATCGCGGTGTACTCAACCTTTGGTATGCTCTGGTGCCAAATGAGTACTAGGGAGATCCGGAGTTTGAGTTTTTGTTAACGTTTTTTACTATCGAGTAGGATCTTACCTTCGAGTCTCGTCCGATGAGTATACCTGGAAGTGTCGGGACGAGTGTTAAGACAAACTTCGATTTGCGTCAAGATGTTGTGGTGTCCTTAGTCCGAGAAAGAGGCCACTTAGGAGCTGGAGGCTCGCATGCACGAGCATTATTCAGATTTGTTCATATCGAGTACATGTTACCTGTTATTAATTTTTAGTTGCAATTGACCTTTCGCGTAGGTCGGTGTGAGGATTCGGGTCGAATCCTATTTAAGGGGGGTAGAATGTAATACCCGATTATTCGATATCGAATGCTGTAAAGATTAGAGAGGAAATAAGTTAAAATTCAAAATTTTAGGAGAAGTATGGGCCGCCAACCCATATTCGAGAAGAGGGAGCCGACCATAGTGGCCCAAGGCCCATGAGTTGGCCGCAGCCCATTAGAAGGCAAGGGAGGAGGGGACCAAACCTAGCACTGTTGCTACAGTAGCCTCAGTGCTCTGATGGCGGCATGCTCTGATGTGTCCGCTTTGCTGCTCCTCCTCTCCCGGCGCCATCTTCCTGCTGCTTGTGGCGACCGTGGGAAGAAGAAGAAGAGGAAGGAAGAGAGGATTGAAGGAGAATTTCTTCGTGGGATTTGATCAGCGATCTTGATGGTTCTACAAGGGCAATGATCGATTTCCTCGCTGTTTAGGTTGTTTGGATCACGGTCGATTAGCTTGATTGGATTGAATTGCTACCGTTAGAATTTCAGTTCTGTCCCGAATGTTGCGTGGCCTGTTTCGTGATCTTAGAGGCCGAATTTGGATTGTCCATCTCCTAGAGTTTTGTAGATATTGATCTTAGCTTTCGGTGGCCGCCAAGAACACTGACTTCCGATGTACGTATCAAAAGTTATGATAGTTTTCGTCTCTACTGTCCAGAATCCTGACGAGAATGAACTGTCAAGTTGTCTTTTAAAATATGAGTGGGATAATGAAAAATTCCGGGCTTTCACCCAACTAGGTTATTGTAGGCCTTGGTGTTAGCTTTTGATATTGATAAAGAACGCAAATTTCGGTGTAACAAATTAAAAGTTATGGCACTTTCCGTGCTGCTATCAAGAATTGCCGGAAGTTCTGACAGACAGTGTTTGTGGGTCTTGTGGAAATTGATACATATAGAATTCGAGGTTTCCATCAACTAGGTTGTTGTAGATAATTTCATTACCCTTCAATCAAACCTGAGAACACCCCTTTTTGAGTTTTAGATCAAAAGTTATGCCATTTATACCGCTGCTGTCCGTATAGACTTTATGCTAGAATGTGGTTTAATTCAAAGTAACATGTATATTTTAGATGGTGGGATTGGGGTTATGAGTTAGGGCAATTCGAGTAGTGTCTTGATGACTTGGTTCTTATTGAGTAACTTTGGTGTAGGGGGTGAGGCGCCAAGGTTAGCGGCTTCGTTGCCTCCCAACGCATCGCATAGCGCTAAAGGCAAGTACAATGACTTATGTGTGTTTTGTAAACCCCGATGCTCGTTGATTGGTATGGTGTTTTATTGATATGTGAGGCGCTTAATGTTCATGTGCTATCCACGGAGTGGAATGTCCACGAGTGGAGGTTATGGTAGACAAGAAGGTTATGATGATTATGTTCTTTGTATGCGCTCTTTCGTATGTGTGGAGATGATATTAACCATTGTTCATAAATTTATTCATGCATTCTTGTTCATGTTCCGTCCACGGAGTGGAGCTCCACGGAGTGGAGTCTAAAGTCCCATCAATTCCGGTATGGGCAAGTGAAGTCCCACCATTCCAATGTGGCGATTTGGACACCGTATGAAACGTTCTTCATACGGTATTTTGGATCCTCGTATTTTGATAAATACGGGCTTAAGTGAACACCGACGGGTGTGTCACTTTCTATACCGATATAAGCTCGAGTGCAGTCAATCAATTCATGGCATCCATGCATTACTGTTCTTTCTTTGAGATACTTCTTTGTACCATAATTTTACGTGAAGTGTGTTCTTGTATTCGTTGTACTTGCTGAGTCCGGACTCACTGTTGTTTGTTGTTTTGTTTTAGGTGGTCGTTGATGATAATTCTATCGGAGGAGTAGACATGCACTACACACACATCACCATATTCCAGATTTCAATAATAGAACTTGGTTGAATTCCTTATTTGTTTAGAGATAAACTGTAATAATTGAGGCGTCATGTGGATGATGTCTTCTGTTTGGTCATGGATGTTTATTTTCTGCTGTGATACTTGACCTGCCTAGGTTCAGATTTTATTTGTGTTTTTATGCCTTATGAGCGATTCACTTTCCGTTCGTTATAACTTGGATTATTGCTTCAATTCTTATAATTGTGGATGTAAGTTAGACTCTTTAGGTGACATTTTGGCTTCTGGATAGCCAGGGTGTTACAGTTAATGTAGCCGTTTCCCTTCAAATGAAATCGAATTTAAAGCTTTGAATGAGAAAAAATGGTGGTGGCCACCATTAATGGCAGATGGAGCTCTCAAGCCTTGGCTGCACTGCGTGGGAGCGCGGGAGAGGGGAGGGACGGTGCGGTGGTGGAGGTGGCCGGCGGTGAGGGTGGCATCGATGGCCGGAGGCGGCGAGGGTGGCGACCACGGAGGCGGCTCAGCCATGGAGAGGCTTTCAGCTAGAATAAAAGAGAGAGAAAAGAACTTGCATGCTTCGGGAGGAAGAAGACTATTTTGGGAGATGGAAGTAAATATAGGATAAAAGAATTGGAGATGGAGTATGAACAATTGAAACCAAAGCTCACGTTGGTAGTGCATGCATGTATGCATAGGCTTTGGGTTAAGCGAGCATTGCTTGGGAGCAATCCTGGGATTGGTGACCCGATGGGAAGTTGGTTTTTTTATATAATTTTTTTTAGAAAAAGAGAGAAGTGCAACAAATAAATAAATTGAACCAAGAAATTGGAACGAATATTTTTTCTATGGATCTGAATTTGAATTTTCGGAATAAGGAATTTGAATTTGAATTTGACATTTCGATCTAGTATTACACATAAAATACAAATAAGATCCAAATAAAATCTAGACAATTTTAATTAATTAATTTGAAATTAAATTTTAGAGAAAGCGAATTTTGGGATGTTAGAGGGCTTGAGGTCCCCTTTACTTGCGGAGTATTGGGCAATTGGTCCCTGTGCTTGCGAGCACATGCATGGTATGCGGCGACGGTCGCATATCTCGCATGACCGGTGAAATGCGAAAAAGAGTGGAAGAGAAAAGATGCATTGCATATTTGCATTCATACATCATGAGCTATGTTTCCGAGTAAAGCTTTGTATTTTAATGTTGTTGCTGTAATTGTGAGGTTAATGATTCTTTTTGGTACTTGCTGAGTCTTTGGGCTCACTCTTGCTTTTGTTGTGTTTTTAGGTACCTTTGCAAGAACGACATGCATGGGAGGGAGTAGACCTGAGTTGGATTCACACACTGCCACACATCATTAAAAGTTGATTAAATTTTTAGAATGTCCATTAATAAATAAGCAAACTGCTTAAGTATTGATTATGGTTATGCTTCATGCATCGAGTTTTTTAAATAATGATGAGTAACATATTTTGGACAACCTTGATCATGTTCTAGCTGATTAGCGTTTTTTAATGCTTAGTGATGATACTGGATGTTGAAAGATTTAGTTTTGATAATCTTACTTCTGTTGGAACCTCTGTGTAGTTAACTATACAATGAGGTTATGCCGAAGTTTAGTAAATTGTCCTAGTTTAGCTTTGTTAATGTTTCATTGGTAGCATTTCAGGCTCATGTCGGGCTGGGGTGTTACACTAGGCCTCACGCCCACATGCATGGCTGGGACGCTGGCTTGGGCTATGGCTTGGGTCCACCGGTCCGATGTCCTTCTTTTGGGCTGAGGGTTGTCCAGTATTGTTCATACATGGGATATATATATAGAAAACGATTTTGGACCGGTGTCTTGTGCACCCTGGTGGGCCTTACTGGATCAGCCCCTGTTAGTTCCTCTCACATTAACAACCTTAACGCCTTGCGCAGTAGGTGGAGAACGCCATTGGCCTTGACTCGACGGTCGGCAAGCTGTACGTGATGGTGGACATCGACAAGGCGCACGTCGGCTGGACGCTATTGGATTTCAGATCCTGATCAATGCACGCAAATCACAGTTGAAGAAAACTAAAAATGAGAACTCAAAGTTGCGCTGCAAAATCACATTGTAGCTTTTTTGTTTTCTCTGCTTTTATTGACAATGAAGAGTTACAGTCCTGTTTCAATTCTGAAAATTTTCAGAGTTTGGCAAAACTCTGTGTTTTTGATTTTACTGCTACTCCGAAACTGAAACAAGTACTAACTCCTTATGCTATACAAAGCTATCCTAATATATCAAGTAAATTCAGTTTTGGTATTGTCTAACACATTGACAATCCAAAACAACTCTAAAAGCAGAAACTCTAAAAACAAAACTAATGTGACACAACTAACTTATTTCAACATTCACCTCTCTAAGATAGTTGTGTCTTCTTCACAGCCTGCATTCCAATTCTTTCTCTCATCTCCGAGAATTTTAGTCTTCCCAAAGGCTTGGTTAGAATATCCGCATGCTGATCATTGGTGCTAACATACTCAACCACAATCTTCTTGTCTTCCACAAATCCCTAATGTAATGAAATCTAGTATCAATATGCTTGCTTCTATCATGATGTACTGGATTCTTACACAAGGAGATAGCAGACTTGTTGTCAATATTGAGTATTACTTCTCTAGGGTTTCGGTTCATGAGACCAAGGAGGTGCTCCAACCAAATCCCTAACATGCTGTGGCTTCTACTGCTATGTACTCCGCTTCACATGACGACAATGCAACCACTTTTTGCTTCTGTGATAGCCAACTGATCAAGCTAGAGCCCAAGTAGAATGCAACTCCAATTGTGCTCTTCCGATCATCAATGTCTCCGGCCATATCACTATCCCTATAACCGACCAAGTGCAGTTCTTCGCCTTCCTTCTTCTTATAATAGCAGCCCAAATCAAGTGTGCCTTTGACATACCTCAATATGTGCTTCACTGCAGCCATATGTTCGGTTGTCGGGGATTCCATGTATCGGCGCACAATTCCAACCGAATAAGCTAGGTGTGGTCTTGTGTTTATAAGATACCTTAGGCTCCCAACAATGCTTCTATACATGGTTTGATCCACCAATGGTGACAAGCTTTTCTTGGTTAACTTGAATCTTGCTTCCATCGGAGTTTGTACTAAATTGCAATCACTCATGCCACAATTTTCAAGAATCTTCTTTGCATACACTTCCTGACAAAGCGAGATACCACTTGGCCTTTGATGTACTTCAATGCTAAGATAATAACTCAATAAGCCAAGGTCGCTTGAATTTCATTTGTTGCTTGAATTTCACAATCTCCTCTTCACAAACTCCTGTAATCACCAAATCATCCACATATACGCCAACTCGAAGACAACTTTTATCTCTTCCATTTTTATACACAGCATGCTCAAGTGGGCTTCTCTCAAATCCATGTGACATCAAGGTGCTATCCAACATGGAATTCCAAGCTCTAGGGGCTTGTCACAAACCATACAAAGCTTTGTGTATTTTCAGTACCTTGTGTTCACTTCCTTTCTCAATGAAACCAGGAGGTTGACCTGCATATACTTCTTCTTCTAGTTCCCCGTTAAGAAATGCTGACTTGACATCCATATGATGTAGTCGCCATCCTTCTTTAGTAGCTAGAGCAATGAGTAATCTTATAGTCTCCATCCTAGAAATTGGAGCAAACACTTCTTCGAAATCAATGCCTTATTTCTACACATATCCCTTGGCGACTATGCGTGCTTTGTGTTTTACCACTGCCCCTTCTGAGTTCTTCTTTACTTTATAAACGCACTTAAGCCCTAGTTCTTGATGTCCAGTAGGAAGATCCACCAGACTCCATGTATCATTGTTTCGAATCGAGTCCATATCTTCCTGCATTGCACACTACCAACTCTTCTCCTTTTCAGCATCTTGGAAAGTAGTTGGTTCTTCTGCACCGAGTAAACAGAGACCAGAGTACTCAAAGTGAATCGGTTCGGTTGCATCATAGAGATCATGTAGAGTGTGAATTATAATCGGAGCTCCCCATGTCGTGACCGATGTAGTGTTAGTCACCAAATCTGCCAAAGGAGTGAACGATGTCATACCAAACGATGAGTCAAGCGATGCTTGGGAAGCTTCTCCTCCTACTTCAGTTTCAATTTCTGGCACTAGATTAGAGGGTTCTTGTTGTGCTTTTGGTTCATCGATGATCTCTTCAAGACCTACTAGTGCAGTACGATCATAGTCCACTGCAAATACTTCTTCAGAAGTGGTCTCAGTTGCCTGGGACTTGGTACTCCAATCCCATGCCCTTTCTTCTGCAAACACTACATCCTATGTCACATGTACACTACTACAGAAAAGGTCTTCATAGACGGCTCAAAAACGTCATCACAAACGGTTTCGTGAGCCGTCTGAGTCTGTGGGTTAGTGATGACATGTGGTCATCAAAGACGATTTTCGAACCATCTGTGATGCATACTATCACAGATGGTTATTAAGTCATCAAAGACAATTTTCTAACCGTCTGTGATGCATACTATCACAGATGATTATTAACACAGAACCATCTGTGATAGTTGACTATTACAGACGGTTTATAGATAAAACCGTCTATGATAGATAATCTATCACAGACGGTTGATAGTTGACTATCACAAACAGTTTATAGATAAAACCGTCTGTGATAGATAACCTATCACAAATAGTTTTAGAACAAACCGTCTGTGATAGATAACCTATCACAAATAGTTTTAGAACAAACCGTCTGTGATAGTATGCATCACAAACGGTTGGTAGATGAAACTGTTTGTGATAGCCTCTTCTCCATAAAATCCCCAAGCTGTGGCTTCTTTTGCCTTTAAAACTGGCTTCATATATATATAGTTCCTAGTCCCTTGTTAGCTAACTCGATGCCTAAATTCAGCTAGCTAGCTTGTTCCTTGGCCGTTCATCCTAAACGTGCAGGTGAACCATTGCTACTCTATCGAACCTGAGACACTCGAGTACGATTTGATCATGCCAATGCTCCATGGCATGAAGTAAATCATACACTCTAGTGTGTCAGGTTCGATAGAGTAGCCGTGGTTCACCTAGACGTTTGGATGAATGCTCAAGGAGCGAGCTACCTAGCTGAGTTTAGGCCTCGAGTTAGCTAACAAACTACTGAACTATATATATATATATATATATATATATATATATATATATATATATATATATATATATATATATATATATATATATATATATATCTGGCGATTTTAAAGGCAAAAGCAGCCATTGTTCTTGGCCTTCTTGATACTTACTAATATTCTTTAAATGTGATAACAATAAATCAGACTTTTGAGCTCAAATAATGCTTCACTAGAATGTCAAGAAATAACTTCTAAAACAACGGTTTTATACTTTCAATCATCACAAGGTCATTCAACTAACAGTGTCTAGGAATGCTCTATTATCTGATTAGTCAATTAGTAACCAGTTAAATGAAAACTGAACAAAATCACTAATCTCAAATGCAGGACAGAATCACTAATCTCAATAAAATAGCCAATCTACTATCAGTAAACCAGCAAAAGTACAGAACACACATTATTCTCATCAAGCTGACAATGACAATTTTATATCCTCATCAAGCAATTACCAGATCCCAACACAATACCAAGTCTCCCAGTGCTAGTCAAAACAGATTGAAATACAACTAGCACAACACAATTAGTAAAGTAAATCAATTTTGAAAAACAAAAACAACTCACGAAGGGATGGCAAGTGGTGACAGCTCAGGCTCGGGGAGGAGGAGGCGCGTCAGGCTCGAGGAGGAAGTGCCGTTGAGGAAGCCGGCGATGTGTCTCGAGGAGCACGCCGGGCTCGAGGGAGGAGGGGCGCTGGTTGAGGAGGTGGCAGCTCGGGCTCGGGGAGGAGGCGACGGGCTCGGGGGAGGAGGTGTGTCAGGTAGGAGAAGGAGGCACCGTCGAGGAAGCTGGTGACGTCTCTTGGGGAGGTGGCGTGCTAAGTAGCTCGAGGAGGAGGCGGCGCCGAGCTTAGGAAGATGTGGGAGCTCGAACCCTAGCTTGCCGCGACGAAACTAATCATTTGAGTGGGGGCGCGGGAAAACCCTAGAGTTCGAATATAAAAAGGGGGACATCACAGACGGTTCTAAAGTAGAACCGTCTATGATAATACACATCACAGACAGTTCCAATATAGAACCGTCTGTGATATGGTTCCAATATAGAACCATTTTATTACTATCATGGGGTGTGTCATTTTTGGTGTACTCTCCGTGCACTTAACAAATTAAAACAAGTCACGGGTAAATTCTAGGGTAATAAATATTAAAATTGAAGACAATGATATATTTGTTTTTCATCAGTGAGTAATTAATGTCGTCATGTGATTGTATTTAATTTTACGGTAAGTAGTTTAACACCTGTGCAAAGAACTTGGCATACTCATGCCTAATCCTACAGTCATCGCTATAGAAGACGACGTAGTCGTCCCACCCTTCCGTCACGCCGCAGTCGGTGCTCGTGCACTGGTGGCTATCTTTCGACAGGCCGTGGACTTGTGTCGGCATGAGCCGTCTGCTCGAGGCACACAAGGCCACATTGCATGTCCTAGTGCGCGAAGACAAGCGGGAGGCCGACGATGAAGCAGGCCTCTGGGTTACCAGCATCGGCCAGGTGGTTGACAACGGCGAGGTAGCGCTCGTTGTCCAACTACTTCATCGCCTCCTCCCGCTCCAGCACCACGTGCCTCCTCACGGCGCCCTCCTTGGATGCCTTGTACTTGGCCTTGCAACTCTACATACACATGCAATTCAAGACGTTAGAATAAATTGTAGCATGTATTTTTGTAGGTATAAATACGTACGTACATACATGGCTCGTAGGCTGCAGAGGTTAGCCATGGGTCGACGACGACATCGTGAGGAAGAGCGACGGCAATTGCCGACCTCCTCGCCTTGGTCCTTGCCGTCATTCTCCGCACGTGATCGCTGTGTATACGTACGTATGATCACTGCTGTGATTGTAGAGCGATGGGATCGAGGTACGTATAGATTAGTGATATTCGGATGATCATCTTCGATCGCAGATTATCCTTTTTATAAAACAAGGAATAAATTCGACGCGTGGAACGAAGAGACGCATCAAGGAGCTGAAGCGGCATTGATATGAGCGAATAGACGCATCGACGATGACGACGACGACGACAAAGAAACTCGTTGGGGAGCTGATGCGATATTATCACAGACTGTTATAGTTGAACACCGTCGGTGAAGTCTACATAGACGGTTTGTGTTTACAACCATCATTGAAGTCTACACAGACAGTTCGTGTTTAGATGGTCTCTAAACCAAAACCATCTGTGAATGCATGTGTCTGACGGTTATGGCCAAATGCGTGATGAGGTGTCCAGTGTTAGCCTTTTTGTAGTAGTGATACTCACTTAGCAACAGGGTCGTATGTGAGGTAAGCCTTTGAGCCACTCTCATACCCTATGAACACTATAGGAGAACAGCGATCAGCGAGCTTACCGATATGACCGCCTATCTTCTTTACATGTGTGATGCACCCAAAGGTACATAAATGATGCACATCCGGCTTTCGTTTGCACCAAGCTTCATAAGGCATCATGCCACCCACACTTTTGGTTGGCGTGCGGTTTAGAATGTACACTACAGTCGTCACGGCTTCTCCCCAGAACACGCCAAGCATGTTCATGCCCTTCATCATGCTCCGAGCCATGGCGATCACTGTTTGATTTCTCCACTCGATAACTCCGTTCTGTTGAGGAGAGTATGGTGTAACAGCCCAAATTTTAAATTCCAATTGAAAATAAAGTTTAATTATTTTATTGGATTTTTGTGGAATTTTCAAAAGCTTTTCCTTAATTAAATTAAAGCTAAACAAATTTATGTGCAAAATCTATTACCACAAAATAGGTGGAAATATTTTAGTTAAGTCCTAAATGCTCCAGAGAATTTCTGTGAATTTTCTCAGAATTTTTGGACTTAATATACTATATTCTAAAGCCTAATTGAATTATCAGCAATTACTTAAATAGAAAAATTAAAAGAAAAACCCAAACAGCCATCGGGCCGAAACCACCTCCGGCCCGTTTTCTTCCCGCACCCGCACGGCCCAGCCGGCCCAGCAAATCCCGCGCGCACCCTTACCCTCCCCGCCGTTGGATGGCGATCAAACGGCCGCCGTCGCCCGCTCTCTTTCCTTCTTTCCCTACCGCTGACAGGTGGGCCCGCGTACCCCTTCTTCCTCCTCTTTCCTTTCTTCCTCGCGCGTTCCTTCCTTTCTCACCGAGCGCGTCCGCCATTGACGCCGTTTCAAACCTTCCAAAACCCGGGCAATCTCCACCGCATCTCCATAATTTTCGCACGCATTTAAACCCGGGATTCTCTCCGCCCCCGACACGGCCCTCACCTGCCATCCTCGCGCCCTTAATGCCCCGATCGTCGCCGACATCACCGCACGGCCATCGTGCACTCCACGCCACCCTGAGCTCGCCCGCACCCTATAAAAGGGACCCCAAGGTTCGTCAGGACCTCCTCATTCCGGCGGCACCACCCACTCCTCCCCAAACACCCTCAATTCGCCGGAACTTGAAGTTCTTCGTCGCGGCAAGAAGAGCTTCAACCGCCGATTCCGCCGCCATCAAGCCTTCTCCGCCCCCTTCGTCTACACCGACGGCATCGTCATCTCGCCGCGAAGCCGTTGCGCGCACTCATCCGCCCCGAGGATCATTGGAGCCGCTACCTCAACGACGACCCCCGCACTGCCTCCGCTTCTTCTTCGTCGCCGGTCGCCGCCGTCAACTTCTGGACACCCGCGTGAGGTATAAGCACTCACCGTTGTCTTCTCTACCCGCTGGTACACTCGCTGAGCGCCGCCGTGCCCCCAGTCGCCGGCGACCATCGGTCAGCGAGCGCCACCGTCGGCCCCGTGCTGGCGTGGCATCCACCTTGGCGCCACCCGGCGCCACGTCGCCATTACCGCCCACATGGCGCCCGCGTGTCACGCTGGGTCAGCGCCCGCGTGGCACGGACCACCCAACCTTCCGAGCCAAAAAGCGGTGAACCTGGTTCACATGAGCCGAGTCTATGCCATGTGGGGCCCGCATGTCAGGAATTAATTTAATTCCTTTAATTCCCGAAAATTCATCGCTGGCGTCAGCATTGCGCAATAATTGATTTTCCAGTAGAAAAATAATTAAGAGAATTCAATTAAATTCCAGATTTTGTATTAAACTTCTAAAATTCATATCTTTTGCGTCTGAACTCCAAATTGGGTGGTTCAAGTTGCAAAATTTGTCTAAAATCATAATCTAGCTAACTAAAGCAAAATATTTCAATTTGGAGTTAGTTTGAGCTGAGTTTTTGAATTTATTTGAATTTGGAGTTAATTTGTCGTAATTTCACGTATAGACCTCGACGACTCCGGAGAGTTAGACCCTTCCGACGATATAGTATTTCAAGACTTCAACGAAGGCAAGTTACACTATTGATCATATTATTCCCAGTATTTTAAATTATTTAATTTCTGTTTTAAATTACTATTGCATGCGTATGTTTATATAATTGTTTAAATGTCCTGTTTATATATAGTTATTCCAATCTCCATTGTATGACCAATTTGATTATTGAATATGAATACCATGACACCCTTAGGCAAAGTTCTACTAAAATTTGTCATATGCTTAGCCATGCTTAGATCACATTTATTTGGGGAGGTTTAGCCAAATCCTTTACAAGTTGATTTTAAATTTGTTTGGTGGTATTGTTTTACCATGAAAGGTTTATTAAGAGTTTTCACTCTAAATAAAATAAAATGGGTTTGGACATGGCGAGATGGATGTATGGTGGGTGCGAGTTCATGCACGGCCTAATCTGGTTAGGATTACGGCCCATGGGTTTATTTAAATGGAAAGTCGCCCAAGTCAATTAAGGACCGGTCTTTGAGCGTATTTTGCTACGCCTTACCGTACCACCACATGTCTGGAATGGGACAGATTTGGCTAAATAATTTGTGGTGTCTTAGTGTTATTTGTGCTATGTTGTATGTGTGGGTGTTGGTTAGACATTAGTCCCACCGAGCGCAAGAGGGGGCTTCCGGAGGATGGTTAGTCCAATGGTAGCGAAACCTTAGCGGGCATAAATACATTAAGACACTGCTTTGTAACGGCCTCATGATAATTGCTTAGTCACACGCCTTCGGAAGCGTGCTTTGGCCGACATTAAAAGCATATTATCTCGTGTGGGTAAAGCTGTACAAACTCTGCAGAGTAGAAACTATTCGAATAGCGCGTCATGATCATGGATATGCTAGCAAAGCCACTCTAAGTTAGACTTGTTTTTGGTTTATAAAATGATTTCCACACATGATTTTAGGATGGTTAATCCTATGGTAAAATGGGGCGGTTAGCCAAGTGTTAGGTGGGTATCCTTCACTATTCATTTAATGGAGGTTATCCACTATTCATTGTCATTTTAATCACTGATTTCAGTTATATTATTAAAACTGGCCTTAGAAAATTACTAATAGTATTTAATCTGAAAATACTGTTTATGCAAAACAACCCTGTCATTATCCTTTGTTTACCCTATGCATGCATTAACTTTCAATATTAGGTGTAACTTGCAAGCACAGAAGTTGTGCTTACTCTTGCTAAATAATCTTTATTCAGGAGAAGACCTCTATCAGGACGGTGAGGATGCGGGCGAATAGGCTACGTCCCCAGACGATTGCCTGTGGCAAGTCGTGTGGCCTACTACTACTACTTTTCCGCTGTGTTATCTCTTTTCTATTTGGCCTCAGGCCCTTTTTGTAATAAACTCAGAATTATTATTAATAAAGAGCGTGATATGATTTTGCTATCACTTTTTGTTGACTGTGTACACTGGAAATCCTGGACTAGTGTATAAACACAGAGAGTTCGGGATCCTTCGCTCCCGGGTTCGACATATGGAGCCATCAAGTATCTTCTGATCCCCATCTCCTCGCAATAGGCTATGAATTCGATCGACACAAATTCACCTCCCCGGTCCGTGCGACGTGCTTTCAGCTTCACATCTGGTTCAACCTCAGCTGCTACCTTGATCTTTTTGAAAGTTTAAAAAGCTTCATCCTTTGATCTCAACAGCACAATCCACATATATATACTATAGACATCAACCACTAGTAGAAAATACCTATTGCTGGCCGGGGTTGGGGGAGAGATAGGCTTGCACAAATCTCGATGTACGAGCTCCAGTACTTTGGTTGCCCTGAACTTTGCCTATTGCGAGAATGGTGCATGGCACTACATCCCAATGAGACAACCATCACATAATTGCTCCACATGATTGACCGGTGGGAGACCTTCGACCAAGCCTTCCTGTCCTAGTTTTTGCAGTGCTTGGAAGTTTAGGTGTCCATAGCGTGCATGCCATCTCCATGCATCGTCGTCGAGACATGCTAACACTACCACACAGAGGGTCATCACAGATGGTTCTAAACCCTCATCACAAATGGTTCTAAACCCTCATCACAGACGGTTTCTGAACCATCCAATTTATTGTGTCTGTGATAACTCACGATTATCACAGACAATTTTTGAGCCGTCTGTGATAAATCACAACACAGACGGTTCGTATAAATAACCATCTATGAATGCCAACTATCACAGATGGCTTCAACCACACAACCGTCTGTGATGGCCGACATATCACAGACAATTGTGTTTACCAACCGTCTGTGATGGGCTACATATCACAGACGGTTGGTGCATAGAACCGTCTGTGATATGTCGGCCATCATAGATGGTTGTGTGGTGGAAGCCATTTGTGATAGTTGGTGTTCACAGATGGTTTATACCACAAAACCGTTTGGCATAGTTTGCTCTATATATAGAAATATTTCTGTTTTTCGGCTAGCCTCAGGAAATGCTAGCCATGCCATCTAAAAACAATATGTAGTTAACAGATACAAGCAAATACACAAATACATAGATATATCATAAATACACATATATATCACATATAAACAAATTTACATATTGATTATAGATGAATTGTCATAATATTTTTACAACATGTTTACAGATATAGTAAGAAAACATTGTTTGTCACTAAAAATTTTATTCAGTCCTGACCACATGAAAATCTCCTTTTGGGTCAGTGACCTCCATCATGAAGAAGGCGGCGAGCCATCCTCGAATTTTGGAGAGTTCATTTATTTGGATTGTACTTGAATGGATGTTGATGCCTTGTCGCTAGGAAGAGTAATGTCGTAAGCATTTATATATATATATATATATATATATATATATATATATATAATTGATAAGTAGGAAATAATTATTGTGAGATTAACAAACCTTTGGATCCTTGGTTGCCCTATAGCTACCACCCATGATTTCTTGCATATGGCGGCAAACATAGAATCCACATACGTTGCCCTATAACTGCTGGTGGCACTGCAAAAATAGAATTACATACATAGGTTTGTTCAGCTTGAGAGGCATCATTACGAAGTGTAATATATGAATATTGTGTACTAGCGGGTACCAAAAATTGCGTCACATGTCATAGTGTGGTGTTCCCTTCCACATGTCTCCCACCTTTGGCAATGTACGTGGTGAACGACCTACGTGATTCGAAAAAGTTAGCCCCAGCTATTGCAAACGAAGGGTACATAGAGTTATTTATAGATGAAATGAGTTTACCTATCGATTAATTGTTGCACAAGTGTGAAGTCGTTCTGGCTCTTGATTAGGGAATCAAGGTATATTACCTTGTTCCACTTTGGTACAATGACAATTAGAATCCAGTGCCACCTACACATGTATGCTACCATAGTCCTTAAAACTAAGTTCGTGTTGCATATGAATGTAACATCCCAATTTCAGGCTTGTGTTTCAAATGTATGAAAATGAGTAGAAATTAAAACTTTTTCTTACATCATGTATTTCCTGTGTGTACTAAACAATTATTGTACAAGAGCTAGGGATATACAAAGTCACAAGTCTTTGATCCAAATCTTGATCTTTCAAAAACAATCTTGTCAAACCTTTTGATCATCTCCTGAAATATTTTTCCTAAGTTCTTGGGATGGTATGTGGCCCCTCTGAAAAATTTCACAATTTTTAGAAATTGTTTGAATACTTTTAGAGGGTAGTCAAACCTGCTTGACTCTTAGTCAAACCTTGAACCAGTACCTTGTAGAATTTTTGGAGAACAATGCAATGCATAAAAACCTCTGAAAATTTTACATAAGGTCAATGTCTAAGTCAGCAAGCTCCTGTAAAAATTTCAGAATTTTTAGAGTTAAATTGCTGCCTCTAATAAATCCTCAAAAGCCTCTGTCTTTTTAAAAAATCTAAAACCTGGTTCATTGTTCCTTGGGTTTGAGTCGGACTCGGGCTCGAGCCAGTGGACTTGGCCGAACCAACTAATCGCACCTGGTTCCCTTCCTAGCGCGCGATTGATATCAGCCGTTGGATTTAAATCGCTCGACCCTAGTTCGCGTGAGCATTCGGACCGTGCGGTTGTACTATTCAATTGGGACCGTTGGATCTCAATCCAACCGTCCAGATTTTCGAAAAAAATCGGACTGTCCGGCGGACCCAGTTAAATCGCAGCCATCCATCTCTAATCCAACGGTCGTGGCTTGTTTTCTCTGTTCTTCTTCCTTCTTGGGTTAGTCGTGCGGCGCATGCAGGCAATGGCAGAAAGAGAGAGAGAGGGCAGCTTCACACTGTCTTGTCAAGCTTGCTCTCGTCAATGCCTCTCTGCGGGCATTAAATGTGCATCAGGCTTTCTCCTCTATTGTCACCGTGCTCACTTGCTCCCATCATTTCTTGGTCCATGGCCGTAGCATGAACCGAGCCCACCATGGACTCATGTTCTTGCTCGAAACCCTAATCCCTTCCCTATATATTGCCCCTCTAGGTCCTCCTGGTGTTCCTTTACACCACACCTAGCTCCCCTCTATGTTTGAGCTCAAAACCACTTCAAACCTTCAAACCACCATTGTTGACCCGAGAGTTCCAATGGCGATCTTGGTGTCCAGTGGTTCACCTTCAATCTTTCTTGTACCCTTTTGAGCTCCTCAACTTCCTTTATATTTCCCCTAACTTAATTTTGGGTTGCATTCACAGGAATGAATCAATTTTAAGTTTGGAGATTTTCGGTTGATTTCACCCCCTTTCTTCTCCAACTCCGGTAAGTGGTTCTTTTTGCAATTACTTACTTGTGGAGCTTATGGGAACCTTTATGAAGCTATTTTGATCACCCATTGGTGTTCATGTTGCTCAGGTTGCTATTTTCTTCTTCATCTTCCTCGGCTCCGGTGAACTCCATCGTGTCCAAGCTTCTCCGGCCATCTTTTGAAGCTCATCTTGGCTCAGGTAGCTTCTATTTAGTCCCTAGAAGTGTTGGCACTCACTTTCGTGGACCGCAGTGGAGCATTTTGCTATTTTCACGTTTGCCGAAATGGCTTCCTTCTGTGTTTTCCGGCTCGCCGGCGTCTAGACCCCCACCGCCGGCGAGGTCATCACCATTGGGTCCGCATCGCTATTGCGAACCCATTTTGGTGTTTTGTGGGCGCCGCCGCGACCGGAGTCGCCGGCGACAAGCCGTGGGTTGCGCTCGGGATTTTGCTGGTCGTAGCTTCCGTTGTCGTCATTTTATTAGTGTAATATCCCGTTTAAACATACAACAAATAAATGATTAATACTGAAATTAAATATAATTAGAAAGGAAAATTCAGAATTTGGGAGGAGTATTACAACATGGGCCTTTGGCCCATAGCTCTTTGGCCCAAGTGGGGAAGGGGCTTAAGAGGTACAAACCCTAGCAGTGTACTGTAGCATGCACTATAGCGCCGCGCACTGTAGCACCGCGTGGCACTGTAGCAAGACGAGGTACTGTAGCACTACCTCTCCACAACTGCCGGCTAGGAAGAGGAAGATCAACCAGAGGAAGGAAGAAGGAAAGAAGAGAAGAGGAGGATAAGAGGAGAGATGGTCTTCGTGGGGTTTCTTCATCGTCTTCCTGGGTGCTTGAAGGGTAACGGGTGTCGATCTTCGTTGTTTGATTAGTAGTAGATGTGAATTCGCTTATAATTGATTGGTTCAATTTGCTACGGTTAGAGATTCAATTCTGTCCATAAGGTTGTGCGACTGTTTTCGGGTTTTTAGAGGCCGAATTAGAGATTTTCATCTGCTAGAGATATTTAGATAATGTTCTTAGCTTTCCGTGTCCGCCAAGATCACTTAATTCCGACTTACGGATCAAAAGTTATGATAGTTTTCATCTCTGCTGTCTAGAATCCTGACGAGAATGAACTGTCAAGTTGTCTTTTAAAATATGATTGTGTTAATGGAATATTCAGGGTTTTCACCCAACTAGGTTATTGTAGGCCTTGGTCTTAGATTTCGATATTGATAAAGAACGCTAAGTTTGGTTTAGCCAATTAGAAGTTATGGTTGTTTTCGTGCTGCTGCCCAGTTTTGTCGAATAATTCTGACAGACAGTGTTCATCTATCTTTTGGAGTTAGATGTATATAGAATTCGGGATTTCCACCATCTAGATTGTTGTAGATAATTTCATTACCTTTCAAACAAGCCCGAGTTTGCATTTTTATGAATTTCAGCGCAAAAGTTATGTTACTTTTACTACTGCTGTCCTTCTGACTTCCTACTAGATTCTAGTTCAATTCGAGTAAAGAATGTAGTTTAAACGTTGGGTTTTGGGGTATATGCTGCAGTAGTGTCTTGATGTCGTGGTTCTTATTGAGTAATCTAATGGTGTAGGAGGTGAGGCTTGAGGTTAGCGGCATCGTCTTTGCCTCCTAACGCATCGCAACACTAAAGGCATGTACATGGTAGAGTGGTGAACAATAGATTGTTCGCCATTGTCATTGATATTACTTATCATGCTATTTATTATGCTTTTGTTAAGCTTATTCTTATACATGGTATTGACGACATGGATTGAATGAGATTATGATATTGCGTTAATGAGAATGAGATATTGAGTTAATGAGATGGATTATGTTGATGAATAATTAAAGATGTTGCATCATTTACATTCATCATGACAAGAATTGCACGAGCCAGGTCGGTGAGAAAGTCATGTAACTAGTCCGGTGAGGTCGGTGAGAAAGATACATGACTAGTCCGAGTGCTCTAGATAAAATCCTACTTGGTGGGGACTTCACGGAGTGAAGGATAGAGTGGTTCATCGACGGTGAACACTCCGCTATACTGATATCGGTGATGAGATGCATATGGGCATGGACATGATGGTTCATTCGCATATATGAGTAAAATGTTAAATTGTGCGACTTTACCTATACGAAATATGGCTTGTTCATTTGAATATGAGAATGGCATTCAATAGATAGATGATGATGATGATAGCCTTGATTATGGTTGACAAACTGTTGTTTATGGCTTTATTATGTATTTGCTGAGTCCTGGACTCATTCTTGCTCTATCGTTGTTTTTAGGTGACCGTTGGTGACGTTCCACTCGGGAAGGGCTAGCACACTTGGAATCACAAACTACACCCAATTACTTGATTCATTGGATATGAGATATTTTTGTTTTAGCATGATGACTTATATTTAGGACATGATGGTGTTGAATAACCTTAGATGATAAGTTAGAGTTGATTATTCATCCAATAGACTTAATCGATTGGTTTGCGTTAATCTTGGTTTATTACCTTGTTATGCGTCTAGGAGTAAATTATCTTTGGTTGTTATATCATTATGCTTATATTATTGTGACCCGTGGACGGGTTTTATTGTGATACGCTTGCTGTAATTTATTATAAAATGATGTTAAAATTGATAGTTAGTGTAGTTAGTGGCATTCCGAGCTTAGGGTTGGGCCGGGGTGCTACAGTTGGTATCAGAGCGGGCTTTAGGTCCGTGGGTTATAGATTAACAATTTAGGTAAAATAAAATTGCTAAAATTTGTTTTAGGACTAGTAAAATTAACTAAAATTTGCTAATGGTTAATTAACTTAAAAATTTAACACACTAGTTCACAGTAGGATGGGAATGGGACGAGTATTGCTCTATGCTTTCGATATGTTGTTATACTGATGTATGAGTTGATATTGGTTCTTTGAACCTATTGTGTGTTGTTGATTGGTTGATAGCTATGACGAGAGGTAGAGATTGTGGTTATTATGATTACAGCCACTTGCAGTTGTTGAACTTTCTTTGGATAGTGGTTACAATATAGTTGATGGGTTTCAATGGGTCTCTATTTGTTTTATAAAGTAATTATTGTCTTCTCTAATTGTTGAGCTATTCTTGCTACTTGTAAATGTTGTTATTGGCAATATTGTTCCTTTTCATGAGAGTTCTACTTTCTTGTTGGCAAACGTGACCCGTTTATTCGGTTGGTGTTTTAGATAATGGAAATTATCTTTTACAAAATTCGTTGAAGAATGTTTTGACTCTACGCATTTGTGTTAAGTGGTTTTAAGTATAGAGGAAATTGATAATGTGTGAGTTATCAAGTTGGGTCTGTAGCGTGGTGCATAATCGATCTTAACCACGATCTTTGAAAGTGAAGTTGATAAATTTGATGTTGTTTTGGGGCAGTTACATGATGAATTATGATTAAGGGTATGTCCATACCTACTAAAAATCTGGGAGTTATTAAGAAGTATGGGATATTGATGAACTGGTCTGATCATTAAGATTGTTGAATTCGGTAAACTTCTTGGATAAATTGGATTAATGTGTCTCAATGGATTAATCTAACCGTTTGGGATGGTTAAGTTAAGAGGGTGTTAGATTATTGCCTTAGTAGATATTAATTTTGGAGTTATATTTTCTGTGGATACTTAGTGATCATATATAATTGCTAGATTTACATAGTCCTTAGTATGGTTAATTGTTTGAATTGTGTACAAAAGATTGGAGGGGTTGAATATCGGTGGATCTAGAATTTATGGGAGAAATTTCTGGATAGTTAATCTAGCAAAAATGGTTGGATGAATTTGGTTGTGGCGTTGTTGAGACTTTTGATCGATGGAAGATTTCAATTCTTAAAGTTTTAGCGTGATTTTGTCTAAATCTAAACATGAGGAGGAACAATTGAATATGTATTTGTAAATATTCATGTGATTTGAAAGAGAAGTAGGTAGTAACTAGATTTTATGATGAAGTCAGTTGATAACAACGATCGTTGGAGTGTAATTATCGTGTGTTGAAGTTTGGTGTTGAGCATAACTGATGGGATTTAATAGGTGGCTTATGTTTACTTGATTGTGGAATTGTCGGATGATTGCATGTTCTTGATGAAAAGGTTTTGGTAGAACCGTTTAATTTGTATAGTAGATCATCTTTAGAATAAAGTGGTTATTGTAGTCGGGTTGTAAAGTTTTGGTGGGCTCTCAATTTGATGATGAGATGATAAAGTAGTATGAAACAATTTGGTAAATTTCTAGAGAGTTTTATAGTGGAAGAGTAGACTATGATGATTCTTGTTAAGAGTGTGTTGTTCTTGATGTTAGTAAGATTGTCTGCAAGGGATTGTCACTGGTGAGGGAGGTGTTGATTCTTATAGAAAGTGAGTAAACTGGATCGTCTTTCGGGGTATCACCCAAATGAAATATTTCGAGCTTTGCATTCGTGATCTTTTGGAGTTCATGATTTATGTGGTATCTGAAATTTGTGGAGCAAAGCGATGTGTTAAAAAGTTCTATTGGTTCTTAAGTGATTAAGGTGATTTGGTCTTAAAAGCTCTTCTTGTTTGAGGTGGCAAAGTGTTTTTGTAATCAAAGAAAATTATTTTCTTTGTTAAAGGAAATAGTGTAGTAGAAGTATTTGAGGTTGTAGTTAAGCTTTGTAACTTGCAACTTATTGAAGTTCATTTAACTTTTTTGTCGTTGTCACTTAAGAGTTTCTCGAGTTTCCAAAGTAATACTTTATTCTTATTGGTTGAGATTTGATATTCTTTTCTTGTGGGACTTATGTTCTCAACTGTGGTCTCCTCTTTTACTTTCCCGAGATCTTTGTTATTTGACTATTTCTCTTGGTCTTATGTTTACTATGAAAGGTAAAATATTTTTTTTTCTATGTACTGAAAAATTATTTTTATTTGCCTCTTCTCTTGAAAAAGGAATAATTGATTTGTTTTACAAAACCTTATAGAGTATATAGTGGTAACTGGTTAGTAGTGGTCAACTATAGGATGTTGTGAGACCTTGGATTGCAAGTTATTTGAGGAGCATTGGAGGATAAATTGATTGTGTGATATAATTCTTGGAGGGAACTTGATTTAAATGAAATGATTGTCGTTGAAATAAAATTGATTTTTGTTACAACCAGTAGAAACTATAGTGAATGGTGATCCAAGAACATTTGTTTATGTTGGTGGAATATTAGAATTATCAAAAGTTTGAATCTTGGTCAATTAGTTAAGGTATTGTGATTGTGTAATTTGCAAGGTGGTGTAGGTGAAATTTAATGATGTTGTTTAGTGAGTATCCGAGATTAGCAAAATTAATTGTTTTAGGCGGTCAATTGATTAGTTATGATTGTTGATTTTAATGATTGAGGATATTGTTTTGATTGTGGGGTGATCATCAAATCTGAGGATTTTCCTATCAACTATGCCAGAATTTTATTGTAGGAGTATTGGATGTTGAAATTGAGCTTGTGTTTTATGCTAGAATCTTGGTTGTCCACGGATTATATGTATAAATGGTAGAATAAAAGTGGATTTTGAATAGTATGATGGTCATTGATAGCATCCTTTGGGTGTAGTATACGAGTGTGTGTGATGTGAATCTCAAGTTGATTCTCCGTAAATGATTGAGTTGATGTGATTGTGAGTGAAATATATATTGAGGTGCATTGGAAATTATTTGTCAAAGTAAGTCTTTTGATAGAGGAGTGGACTAGCGTATCTTTTTGGTGGATTAGTAAAGCCCTCTAGATGAGTGCGGTTGTTGTTTTTAGGTTGAGTATTGTTTTGAGGTTCTTTGGTTAAGAGGAAAGAGTTAGTGTGATGATTTGGAATCCCATGATTTGAGAGAAGATTTATTTCCTAAAATAAAAGTTGAGAAAAGAATGATTTTTGGGTAGTGAAATGCTCTCTTAATTTTTATTTGAGTTGTGTGTTTATGATGGAGGTAAGTACCATTTGATTGGCTTTATGTTGGCATGGTGGTTCTTTCTAGTTCAGAAAAATAAAAGTGTTTGATTTGGGCATTTGAGTGACTTCTCCTTTGGCTTACGTGGTGTTTATTTGCAAACTGCCTAATTAGAAACTGAAAAGGTTTTCCTGATGAATCTTTGATTTTGGATTTGATTGTTTTGGCGGGGAGTTGGTAATGCGTTGTTGAGATGAGAAACCTTTATTTTTTTAGTTGGGCTCTATTTGTAAAAAGGTTTATTTAAAATGAGTCCTGTTGTGTATGCCTGGTTAAAGGAGGTGCTCCTTGTGAAGGTGAGGAGATTGATTGAGAGATGGAACAAAAGTTATGTGTGTTATGTACAAGTTGTGTGGTTTGGTACCAAATGAGAATGCTGGCTCAAGGTCCATTGATTTGTTTTTGAAAGTTACGGGGATTTTGGAAGATAGCGTATCGCTAGAACCGTCTCGAGTCTAAGCGCAGGTTCACAACGTTTTGTTTGATCCAAATGTCAAGAGAGTACTTAAGAGATCTGGAGTGTGAGGTTTCATTAGAGCTATTAACCTATGAGTACGGTCGTACCTTCAAGTCCTATCTGTTGAGTGTACCTAAAAAGGTAGAGACGAGTGTGCAGGTGTAAGATGTTGGTATCCATCAAGGTGATGTGGTCCCATAAGTCCGAGAGGGTAGTGACTTGGGAGTTGGAATCTTGCATGCACAAGCAGAATCCAAAGTTGTTCACGTCGGGTACGTATTAATTGTGATTAATTTTAGTTGTGGTCCTCTTGCGTATAGAACGACAAGTAGAATTCGGGGTCGAATTCTGTTCAAGAGGGGTAGAATGTAATATCCCGTTTAAACATACAACAAATAAATGATTAATACTGAAATTAAATATAATTAGAAAGGAAAATTCAGAATTTGGGAGGAGTATTACAACTTGGGCCTTTGCCCATAGCTCTTGGCCCAAGTGGGAAGGGGCTTAAGAGGTACAAACCCTAGCAGTTCTTGTATCATGCACCGTAGCGCGCCGCGCACACTATAGCACCGCGTGCTTTGTAGCAAGACGAGGTACTGTAGCACTGCCTCTCCACTACTGCCGGCCAGGAAGAGGAAGATCAACCAGAGGAAGGAAGAAGGAAAGAAGAGAAGAGGAGGATAAGAGGAGAGATGGTCTTCGTGGGGTTTCTTCATCGTCTTCCTGGGTGCTTGAAGGGTAACGGGTGTCAATCTTCGTTGTTTGATTAGTAGTAGATGTGAATTCGCTTATAATTGATTGGTTCGATTTGCTACGGTTAGAGATTCAATTCTGTCCAGAATGTTGTGTGACTGTTTTCGGGTTTTTAGAGGCCGAATTAGAGATTTTCATCTCCTACAGATATTTAGATAATGTTCTTAGCTTTCAGTGGCCGCCAAGATCACTTAATTCCGATTTACAGATCAAAAGTTATAATAGTTTTCATCTCTGCTGTCCAGAATCCTGACGAGAATGAACTGTCAAGTTGTCTTTTAAAATATCATTGTGTTAATGGAAGATTCAGGGTTTTCACCCAACTAGGTTATTGTATGCCTTGGTCTTAGCTTTCGATATTGATAAAGAACGCTAAGTTTGGTTTAGCCAATTAGAAGTTATGGCTGTTTTCGTGCTGCTGCCCAGATTTGTCGAATAGTTCTGACAGACAGTGTTCATCTATCTTTTGGAGTTAGATGTATATAGAATTCGGGGTTTCCACCAACTAGATTGTTGTAGATAATTTCATTACCTTTCAAACAAGCCCGAGTTTGCATTTTTATGAATTTCAGCGCAAAAGTTATGTTACTTTTACTACTGCTGTCCTTTACAGCTTCCTGCTAGATTCTAGTTCAATTCGAGTAAAGAATGTAGTTTAAACGTTGGGTTTTTGGGGTATATGCTGCGAGTAGTGTCTTGATGTCGTGGTTCTTATTGAGTAATCTAATGGTGTAGGAGGTGAGGCTTCGAGGTTAGCGGCATCGTCTTTGCCTCCTAACGCATCGCAACACTAAAGGCAAGTACATGGTAGAGTGGTGAACAATAGATTGTTTGCCATTGTCATTGATATTACTTATCATGCTATTTATTATGCTTTTGTTAAGCTTATTCTTATACATGGTATTGACGACATGGATTGAATGAGATTATGATATTGCGTTAATGAGAATGAGATATTGAGTTAATGAGATGGATTATGTTGATGAATAATTAAAGATGTTGCATCATTTACATTCATCATGACAAGAATTGCACAACCAGTCGGTGAGAAAGTCATGTAACTAGTCCGGTGAGGTCGGTGAGAAAGATACATGACTAGTCCGAGTGCTCTAGATAAAATCTTACTTGGTGGGGACTTCACGGGAGTGAAGGATAGAGTGGTTCATCGACGGTGAACACTCCACTATACCGATGATCGGTGATGAGATGCATATGGGCATGAGCATGATGGTTCATTCGCATATATGAGTAAAATGTTAAATTGTGCGACTTTACCTATACGAAATATGGCTTGTTCATTTGAATATGAGAATGGCATTCAATAGATAGATGATGATGATGATAGCCTTGATTATGGTTGACAAACTGTTGTTTATGGCTTTATTATGTATTTTTGAGTCCTAGACTCATTCTTGCTCTATCGTTGTTTTTAGGTGACCGTTGGTGACGTTCCACTCGGGAAGGGCTAGCACACTTGGAATCACAAACTACACCCAATTACTTGATTCATTGGATATGAGATATTTTTGTTTTAGCATGATGACTTATATTTATGACATGATGGTGTTGAATAACCTTAGATGATAAGTTAGAGTTGATTATTCATCCAATAGACTTAATCGATTGGTTTGCGTTAATCTTAGTTTATTACCTTGTTATGCGCCTAGGAGTAAATTATCTTTGGTTTTCATATCATTATGCTTATATTATTGTGACCCGTGGACGGGTTTTATTGTGATACGCTTGCTGTAATTTATTATAAAATGATGTTAAAATTGATAGTTAGTGTAGTTAGTGGCATTCCGAGCTTAGGGTTGGGCCGGGGTGCTACAATTAGGACACAGTTAATACCCAATCATTAGTAGTATTAATGGTGTCTTAATCTGGCTAGATGTCTCACTGACATGTGGTCCCGTAAGCCTAAAACCGAGAACCAGAAGTCATCAGGGCTGATTTTGGGTTTATTTATTGCTAATCATTGTTAGCAATAAATGTGTTCGAAGCCGCCAGCCTGTGCCACTGCCAGGTGGGCCCTCAGTCCCTAAGTCCATCTCTGTGTAAATCGTTAGGACACATTAATTGCAAATCATCACTAGTCATTGGTCATTAGTAATTAATTACCTGTCCTAAAATATTCTTGTGTCTCGCTGCCATGTGGGCCCGAGCCCTGTGCACGTGTGTTAAAGCTCGCGTGTGTGACTTACAGTCACTGACATGCGGCCCCACGTGTCAGCGCTCCAGGTTGCACTTCGATCTTGGACCGCCGTCCATTTTGCGATCTGCGGCCCAGATCTGGTATGCGTTCGGACCATCTGGTTCCCCTCTTCACTCTGGACCGTCCATCTCACGATCTGCGGCTGAGAACGTGTGTGCAATCGGACTCTCCGATTAGATATGTGCTCATAGCCGTTCATCTTTAGATCTACGGTTGTGGTTAGTCGAGGCAACCGCACCGTCCTGTTGCATCCTTCCTCGTGAGCCGTTGGATCTTGATCCAACAGTGGGTTCTTTTAGGGATCGCGCGCGTGCGCTGTTTTCCGTGCGTGTGGCTCGTTCGATTTCGCATCAACGGCCCACGAGTGTCCACGTCGCTTATTTCCATTTGAGTTGGATTTCATTTCTGAAAGTATTTATTTATCAACTAAAAATTGTATCAGAGCTTTAGAAATTCATAACTAAATCATTTTAACTCCTTTTTAGATGTTTCCAGCTGTAATAAATTTTTATGCGTCTGTAGTTTAATACAAAAATGTAATTGAGCATGTTCCTGTCACAGAAAATTGTGTAACTCAAATAACTTGATTTCTGCCAATTTTGAATATCCCAAAAATAGAATTAAACTTGTAAAATGCATATCTTTTTCTGTACAACTCCAAAATGTGCAAAATCAATTTTATTAAATTCCTCTGTTAGTGTACTTTAATATGAAATAGGTTTTGAGCATGTTTATGATTCTGGAAAATGTAATGTGCTAGGCTTACAACTTAGAAAAATCATAAGGAAATCATTATAGCTCCAAATTTAGTAAGCTCAACTTTGCTGTTATTAGGATGTCATAATATACCTGCTATAAAAATGTTGGACCTTAGATCAATCTAGAAATTTTTGCCATGAACCGTACCTATAATTAATTTAGTTGGTTTATAGAGGCTGAGAAAGAGCAAATTGACTGTAACTTTTGCATCATAGATCCAAATTGCATGATTCTTGTTCCTAAAATTGTATAAAATCATCCTCTAGTTGCTGTATAAATTTCTTGGGATTTGGATGTTCTTTGCTGTTGAGTTTTATTTGGTGTTCTTCGTTCTTATTGGTTTTATCCTAATTTCGCGTTAGGTTAGAAGAATATATTGAGCACGAGAATCCTCCTCTCAGCAAGAACAATCCCAACAAGGCAAGCGGTTTGATCATGTTAATCCCAATATTTTAAGTATTTATGTTGATTACAAATTCTATGTATGCATTGCTACTTTGTGTTAAACTATTATCGTTAGTTGACCTAGTAGATGCATTTCCTTAGCAAATGATTATTCTCTACTACCGTGGGCTTAGGTTATTGCTGTGATTAGGGCTCGTGGATGAGCTCTTGTCACTTAGTAGTTGCGAATTAATTGCTTAGCCATGCTTAGTTTCCGGTAGAAATGGGCGGTTATCGACTTGTCGATAACCTTGATCACATCAAACTTATTATGATTTATGATTTCAGCCTTGAGCCATGTCTACTTATGAAAACTAAAACTGAAAACAAAATGATTTAGACTTGGGCACAATGGTATGACTGGTGTGCTTTTGGGTGTGACTGGAATGGTGCCCGAGTCAACAAGGACCGAACATCTTGTTACACTAAACCAAGCATTCTAGCGTGCTAACCACACTAGAGGGTATGGGACCTCTCTTGACTTAGTACTTTGGCGTGTATTGGCTTGGGTCGCAGGAGTCGAGGAGGGATGGTCTTTGGGAGCATTGTAGTGTCCGAAAGGCTTCCCCGTGATGGTGGTTGTCTTTCGGCTTGCAATGTAAGCGTATGGATTCGATCCATACGAGCGGCTCGTAGTCAATGCACAATATTGGAAAGCGTCTCGTAGGACTTAGCCGTGCGGCATACCTTGGAAGTGTGCTTTTGTGGCTTAAAGGCGATGCAAGTGTGGGTACATTGGTACACCCTGCAGGTTAAAACTATTCAAATAGCCTCGTCCTAGGTTATGACACGCTTGGCAATGTCTTTCAAGAGTTAGACTACAACCTTTTTAATTAAAACTTGATGGGTGGTACGAATCGGGGATTCGTGCTATGTTGTGGTGGCTATTGGGATAGTCACTTCCAGGTGGTTACTTGTATTTATCATTATTTCGCTGTTATTTTAGCAATAAAACAGATTTGCAAACTTGCTTTTAAATGTACTACATTATTGCAAATAAAGTTAGCTTTGTGCAAAATGAGACATACAACCTCCACCTAAATAAGCTTGCATGTAGCATATGAATAGGTCTGCTATTCCACACGTCAGTCTTGCGAGTACCTTGTGTACTCATTGTTCTTGCTTAAATGTAAATTGTTGCAGAGGAAGAAGGTGAGCTCGATGGGCCTCACTTCTGTGAGTTGTGCTGTGGTAGCCTGAGAGGCGTCTAGCTTGGCGGCCCGGTCGGTTGCCTTGTGGGTTGTGTGGCTAACCGGTCGATTTTTGTTCTAGCCATCTTATGGCACCTTTTGCTTCTGCTGTCTTTCTTGTATATTGTTCTATTTGGCCGGTCGGCTCTTTTGTAATAACTCTACTTTATGTATGTCGTTGTTGAACTTAGTGGTGTATGTTGTATGGAAATGATGTGTAATTTTGTGATGATGCGCATATGCTGCAATTCTGGGAAGCATATGTCCATCGAGGCTTAGAATGTTTAATTAGTAATGCTAGAACCATTTGAAGGTTAAGTGTTACTAGTTAAATATTCCGGGTCCTCACAATGAAGTACAAATCAATGAGTATAGCAATGAGGGAAACACTTATACCTAGTTGTAGGGTAGAAGTATGTACTCCTTGTCACTATGAGCATGTAGTCCCGTTGTTACGTAATCCTCGATGTAGGATGCATTGTCGTTGATGCATTGCTCAGAGACCGAGTGTGGGTTCAGAAAATCGACCAGTTCTTTTCTTCGTCTGGCTTCTAGGAACATGTGTCTATACATAAGCAAGGAGTTATGGCATTTGTCGGTATTACATGAATGTAGACCATAATTGTACATACTTACACTGTCTAGCATCTTAAAAGTAAGGCATCGAGGGCATCGAGGTTGAAGAGATCGAACAAGTCATCGAAGCCCACCACAAAGAAGCCGTGCTCGTGGAGAAAATGTCCCGTCGTGTACTTGATGGTGAAACCCGTAGGGCATTTTGTCCTCGTCTCATTGGTCTTTGCCATGTACCACGCATGCAAAGAAGCGGCACCCATTCCAATGCTAGCTAAGAGCTTATTCGGGACCAACGACTTTCCTAGGGAGTATGTCCAGCGCTTCTGAGGCACCTTGATTTTTTTTATTTGGTCTTGCTGCCATGTTGGTATGTGTTCTTTAGGGGAGACGAATGTGCACGCTGTTCGTAAATGCTCGGTGTGGTCATCATGAGAGCCGATATGGTGTCCTAGGGATGTGGATCAGATGCACATGGGGACATCGAAGGGAGGGTCGGAGAGGTCGCAGGCTGTAGATGGTCATGTAGAGAGGCCAGCTGTTCATGGTGGGTATATGCTAGCATCGAAGGGTCCAGGGCAATGTCCCTCTTAGGCCACTAGACGAATGTGTGGACGGCATCCCCTAGTGTCATGATCTTGTTGTTTGGGGGCTTCTCCAATGGGGACATCGAAGGGAGGGTCGGAGAGGCCATAGGCTATAGATGGTCGTGTGGAGAGACTAGCTGTTCATGCTGGGTAGATGCCGGCACGAAAGGGTCCAGCGTGATGTCCCTCTTGGTCCACTAGACGAATGTGTGGACAACATCCCCTAGTGTCACAATCTTGTTATTTGGGGGATTCTCTAGTGGGACGACCCAGAAAATGTCATGTACCATGTCCACTTGGACCTTCACAAAACCAGTCCCTAGTTGGGCACTGTGCACCAGCATCCTTGGTGGGCATGGATACACCATCCCCGCCCAACCTCAATGGGAATGGATCCAACAAGCCTAACTCTAAGGTCGCACGATGTGGGCTCCTACATAATAACACTCGATTAGCTAAGGCATCTAACAGGTCTATCTATGTAGCATTCTAGAGATGTACATTACCTGGATGTCGTCGATAGTGAGAGACCATGAGGAGGCCCTCTCCATGTTGTGATAAATATTTGACAGCATTTGGGACTTATTGATGAAGGTTTGATAGTTGTTGAAGTTTGCGAAGTCAAGTTTTAAGTTTTACCTAGGCTGCATAGGATGTTATGATGCATGTTTTCACTAATGATGGTCAAGTGGGCGGCGCTTGTGCCAAGGAAATGATTTCTTCGTCTTTGTTGACTACAGGTTGACTTGATGGCTTGGATGATCATCGACGCGGGATCGAGAGCAAGCTTGGAGATCTTGGCATCCAGGACGATCATGGAGGTCGAAGAGATCATCAGGGATCAAGTCCGGTCATGTAGATGGAGTCTTCACGAAGATGGCACGAGACGGGTCCGTGCGGTGACTCAGGGTGACTTGGCAGCGTCCATGTGTCGGCGAGGCGTTCTGAGGGTGTTCAGAGCTCGAGACACAAGGCATGGACGTGACAAGTCAATGAGGAGTGAAGACCATTAAGGTGGAGCAGCGTGGTAGCTCCAGGTGGCTTATGTTGACTTTGGTCAATATAAGGGCATTGATGTAATTGGCATATTACCAGGAATCTTCGAGATGGAGAATATTGCGGCGCACTCTTGGAGATGGTTTAGTGCTAGATAAACTGAGTGCGTTGAGTTGTGTAGAGCCGAGGGCTCAGATTTTATAATAGCCGCTTTGTAATGCGTGCTAAGTGATGTGTTGTAATTGTAGCTAGCCTAGAGGGGTATTCTAGGCAGAAGGTAGAGTTGGCTGAACTCTAAGTGGATATGAATGAGTGGAGGGAGATAATCTTAGCCCTTGAGGTGATCTAAGGGTTAAGGTTTCTCCCATAGGGCTCTAAATAGAGGGGTGGAGGTATGTCTCTACCACTAAGTCTTGGAGAAGGATTTTAGGTTTTCCTTATGCTCCTTTGAGCTTTGCCCACTAAGAAGTGTGGCTTTAGAATCCTTCCTCTCAAAGCAATGAAAGTTCCAAGTTCATACATGTTCTGAAATTTATGTTATTTCTTGTAATTTCTAGTTTTTTTTGTTGCAACTTGAGTTACTCTTCCTCCGTCTACTTGCTGTAGTTATATTGGATATAAGTCATGTAAGAGGTTGAGGAGTTCATCAAGAACATGTCCCAACCCAGCAAGTTCCATTAAGACTCATTCTTACTCAAGTTGCATTTGCAATAACAATGTTCTTGAACGGAAATTACTGTTTTTGAGGCAGCTTGAACTATTCGCATGAAAGTTTGAGATTTTGGCCTTATCCTTGCAATTACTTTTGGAATCATAGCTCTAAGATCATTTCCTAGCCATTGTTCAGGTTTCATCATTTTTGGGTGAGTAGTTTTTAAGTTCTTGAGGTTTCTTCATAGCCTTGTTTCTGAAATTATTGTTTTGATGCAATGTGAACTTTGAGCAAGATAGATCTCTCTCGTGGGCTTTATTTTATAATTACTTTTGGAATCATAACCCTGAGGACCTAATATTTCAATGGTTCAAGTTTCATCAATTTTGGATAAATAGATCTTGAGTTCTTGAAGTTTCTTCACAGCGAAGTTTCTGAAACCGCTGTTCCGATGCAACACGAACTTTGAGCAAGATAGATCTCTCTCGTTGGCTTTATTCTACAATTACTTTTGGAATCATAACCCTGAGGACCTCATCTCGCTATGGTTCAAGTTTCATCAATTTTGGATAAATAGACCTTGAGTTTTTTAGGTTTCTTCACGGCCAAGTTTCTGAAACTACTGTTCTGATACAACTTGAACTTTGAGCAAGGAAGATCTCTCCCATAGGATTTACTTTGCAATTCCTTTTGGAATCACAACCCTGAGGACCTCATCTTACTAAGGTTCAAGTTTCATCAATTTTGGTTAAGTTTATGTTGAGTTCTTGAGGTTTCTTAGCAGCTAACTTTATGAATTTTTTGTTCTGTTCTTGGTGTATTCTTGGTGTTCTTAAATCTAGTGTCTTCCTCATAGCACTAGAGCTCAAGAGAACAAATACTCGAGTATAGGAAATTTAATTTACACCTATTCACCCCTCCTCTAGTCGTCATAATCGATCCTTTACATAGGTAATTGGATGTCACTATGTTCAGAAAGTAGCATAGACGCACAACTACTCCAACATTGAGGGGGATTGGCTCCCAAAATAAGCAGGCGACTTGCTCTTGGTTGAGGATTTGATCCATCTTTCCACTAATGACGCTATCGTCCTCGAAATTATACATGAATCTCCTCTTTCAACTATTCTCGCTCACCTTGGATCTCTTCCTACTCCTATACACCTAAGAGTCATGTGAGAACCCCTGCCTCCAAGGTACATAAACCCCGAGGCCTCGCGTGCGACCTGGGTGCTCCTTATTTCCCAGGGTCGTAGATAGTATATCCCTTTCTCTGACTACTTCGAAGGAGCCTTGGGAAGATTCAACTGTCAATGTTTGCTACAAGAGGCCATCATGTCATTTTAGACCCTATGAAGTTATGAACTTATTAACAAATAGGTAGTTCGACATATCTTACCAAACATTGGGACACTTCCTTGTTTGCTGGGTTTATGAAAGAGATGGCGCCTGAAGATGACCTCGCTCTTAACCAGTTTTAGATGCGCTCATCGGTGATCCCGGCAAATGGCGGGGAGGCCTCCGTCGGATTGCCTCCTTGTCCTCCCTTCTCCATTGCAGGATTTTACCCACGTACCTAGTGGTGCCGAGTTTGTGGGGGTGAGTGTTTTGTGTCTGGATAACCATGTGCGCTGCACTTAGCTCCTAAAATTTAGTAGTCGTCTTCATCCGCACAAAGGCATCCCATGTATCCGGTGACACGAAAGGATACTTTGTGAAGGGCATCTGATCCTTATTCACGTTTTATGTGACAAGCGTGCTCTTGAAGGTCTTCCATGCTTTTCCCATCGCAAGGAATGCATGCTGTCACACAAGTCCCTAGACTTCTGCTAGGATCTTGAACAACCTTGAAATTTCATCCTACAACTGCTCTTTCTCTTCTCTTATCAGAGACTTCCAGCTTGGTGTGGTGATGGGGATCCGTCGCTTGCAACTATCCCGCGGTGGTTGAAATCTGCCATCGCATTCTTGGGATGCAGAGGGACCCCAACGGGAGTGACCTCCATGATAGTCATTCTGCCCTCAGGCCTTTTCGATATTCCTCTGCCATTTCACTTAGGTACCCCTTTCATCGGAGTGCTAGACGCATTCGACGACATTGATGACGACGGCGAAGACTGTGCGGACGCCATCTCGCTTAGTTGCTATCTATGCAAACTTTTCAGCAAAAGAAAAAAAGAAATTTGATTGATTGAAAATTTTCTTATCTAAAACTAGGAATATAACGCAACTCAACATAGGAAGAAATCAATAGATGATCTCCACACAATAAACTTTGTAACATAACAGATTACCAAGTGAATTTGATATAGGTTAATTCGATAGGGAAAAGATGGAAAGTTATATGAGAGCTGCCGACATTTTCTATGGCGATGATGCACAAAGGCACACAAGGCGCGGCGGCGCAAGAGCCGGGTGAGGCATGGGCATAGCATGGGCAGGGCAAAACCGTGGGCAGCTAGCCGAAACCAGGGGTGAGGTCGGTGCATGGGTGCGGAGACATAGCCACGTGGACATGGTGGTGAGCAGTGCTGGCGCTGAGTGCCTGGCTGCGTGGAGAAGAAGGTCTGGATGGTGGGCCTGGTCAATCAGTGAGGGAGGGAAATAGAACTTCAGAAATGGATGAGGGCTTTAGGTAATTTTTAGGCAAAGGGATATAAGTCCAAAAATTATAAAAAATTTCGGGGAGTTCCATGACTCAGTCTAGTTCATATTGTAACTTTATGGAATTATGTATGTTCCTTATTTTTCCCTAAAAATCTTTTAACCTCTATTGTATTCATTTGTAGGACTTGAGGAAATTTTGTAAAACATGTTTCGATCAATCCCCCACTTTATTAACTGTACATTTATGTTAAGTTTAGATTTTTAATTATCACTTTTTATTTCAATTTATTTTGATCCTCAATTTGTTTTGTTATTTCTAGAATTTGATTCTTAAATTATTTTATTAGACAAAAAGTCTTGCAATAAACTCCAGAAAAGCAAATGTAAATAAAATCCATCAAAAGTTTTAAAAAGTTCACATTTTTACCTATTTGAAAATAATCCCAAATTTCAGAATGTTACATCTACAAATTTAAAACATCAATTTTAAATTAATAATAATTTAAAACTAAATTTAAATAATTTAAAATATTGGGATTTAAATATGATCAAAGGATGTAACTTGGCTTGCTCAAATTGTTGATCGTCAAACAACTCTGCCTCTCCGGAGTCGTCGAAGTCTATTCATGAAATTAAGCCAAATTTAAAACAAAATTCAAATAAACTTAAAATTAAATAATTTTGGTTAAGATATAAAGGTTATAATTTTAGATGAATTCAGGAATTTGAATCATTAGAATTGGAGCTCGTATGAAGGAGAACGAGTCCACGGAAGATTGAATTCTAAAGAAATTAACCTAAATTCATTTTCCAGAATTAATGATTTATTTTTCTAAAGGAAAATATATACATTGCGCAAGCATGACATCAGTGGCTACTTTTCATTTTTAATTGATTTATTTTTCTACAGGAAAAGTTATTTGGTTACTGACATGTGGGCCCATGGTCCACGGACTGGGTCCACGAAAGGTCAAAGGTCTATGCTGAACTTGGTTCATGGAAGAGTGGGTGCTTGCGTGTGTGTTGGCGCAATGCACCACGTGGGCACTGATGTGGATGCTAACTGGGCTGCCAGACCGACATGGCACACGTGGTCGCGGTGGCGCCACGTGGGCGCAGTGGCGCCACGTGGCTTGCAACGTCACGCGGGTGACGGGTGGCGCACGGGTTCACTACTACAAAATAGGTCATAATAGACGGTTCATCACAGACGGCTCTGTTATTATATCACAGACGGTTCCTTTTGAAACCTTCTGTGATACGTCATTATCACAGACGGTTCGTATTAAGAACCGTCTGTGAAGTATCACAGACGGTTCATGATACGAACCGTCTATGATAACTACCTCATCACAGACGGTTGGTATGACGAACTATCTGTGATACTTCACATACGGTTCGTGATACCAATAGTCAATGATGAGTACCTCATCACAGACGGTTGGTATTAACAACTGTCTGTGATTTGGATTTTACCATGGCTTCAAATCACAGAGTAAGAAAAATTTGAAGCCATAGTAAAATCACAGAGTCTGTGATACGAACCGTCTGTGATTTGTCGTCACAGACGGTTTTTGTATGAAACCGTTTGTGATTCGCAACACGGGAATTCTAAAATTTTGAACGCGTGCGCAGGAGGCAAAATATTTTATTGTTGTCCTTATATATTATGGCCGACCTCCTCTAGGCGCTTAGTCTCGCAGTCCTGGTCCTCCTCTGGGCTCGGTCCTCCCTTGCTCCGGCAGTCCTCCTCCGAGCTCCAACTGGTAGTTACTCCTCCGGTCCTCCCGCAACTCCCAGCCCCCCGTTACTCCTCCGGGCTCAGTTCCTCCCTTGCTCCCGCAGTCCCCAACCTTCGACGCGGTCTTCCTCCCCAACAGCTGAGAGTCGACGCCGACACCAACGCCGACCTCCTCTAGTCGGTACTTGTATATGATCGAGTATATGAGTGTATCCATGAATCCATGGCTTGAGAAATTTATTGGGAGACTTGGGAGTTGGGAATCCATGTATGTGTATCAATGAATCCATGTTTGGGAGGCTTGGGAAATGTCAGTGTATGTGTATGAGTGTATCCATGAAATGAAAGTTTTTTTTTTGTAATAGAAAAAATTATCACAGACGGTTCTGAATAAGAACTGTCTGTAATAATTACTATCATAGACGGTTCTTGTTCAGAACCGTCTATGAAAATTACTATCACAGACGGTTCTTGTTCAGAACCATCTGTGAAAATAGACTATCACGCAGCGGTTCAAGTAGAACCGCTCTGTGATAATACTATCACTGCGGTTCTTGTTCGTAACCGCTGCGGATAGCTATTTTCACAGACGGTTTGAAAACCGCTGTGATGACCACCGTTATCACGACGAAGAAATACAGCGGTTCACAAAACCGTCGTGATGACGATTTAGAACCGCTTGTGATGACGTTTTGTGTAGTAGTGGTTCCTAAGGTTTAAGGGAAGAGAAACGGGGAAATGAGTGCGGGAACGAACGTGGGTTTTATTGTACTTGAATGCATGAGAAAAGGGGAAGAAACAGGCAGTTTTGATTAGCTTTAGGCACTCATTAATGGCGCTAGTGCAGCGAAGAAGAAGAGTGGAGGTGAGAGATGACATGTGGGACCAGGTGAGAGAGAGGGAGAGGTGGCTGACAAGGCTGGCCCGCATGTTAGCGGGGAACGGAGGAAAATGGCACGAGTGGGCTGGGCGTCGGACAGAAAGAAAACAAAGGCCTTGGGTCAGGGAAAGGATTGGGCCCAAAGCAAAATCTGAATTTTTGAATGCCTTTGAATTACAGAAATTGAGTTAAATCAAATAGGCTTTTAGAAAAAAGAAAATAGAGTTCAAAAATTCAGGAAAAATTCACAGAAATTCCCTTAAGTATTTTGAACTTAAATAAAACATTTCCAACTCAAAGTTGGTATTTAGATTTGTAGATAATTTAGTTTGGCTCTAAAATAAATAGCGAAAAAACTTTTAAAAAGTCCAAAAAAATTAAGGAAATTAATTAAATTTTATTTTTAACATAAATGAAATTTTGGGATATTACACTCATTAAACTACAACATTTCACCATGGTTGTGTCATTTTGAGGAGTGGGTGACGTGAAGACCTACTTTTAGTGCCCACATGACGCAAGAGGGGGTTACTGCTTGGCGTGAAACCTTGCGGTAGCAAAACCTTAGCGGACATAACTATGTTGGGATAGTGTAGGGTAGAGGCCTTGGGATAGTTGATTAGTCACACTCTCACGGAAGCGTGTCATAGCCGACATATTAAGCAGGCTATCTCTTGTGGGTAAAGTTGTGCAAACTCTACAAAGTAGAAATGTAATATCCCGTTCAAATATAAAACATAAAAGTGACTAGAAATAAAATTAAAAATAATTAGAAAGGAAAAATTCAGAATTTTGGAAGAGTTTTAGAACTCGGACCTTTAGCCCATAACTCTTTGGGCCTATGTGGGGGGGACTAAACCCTAGCCTCCAAGTACTATAGCACGCATCAGAGTGCCGCCATCACATAGCACAGCGCTACTTAGCACTCTCCTCTCCTCCGGTGCTTCCCATGCATTGGTTGACCATAAGGAAGAGAAAGGAGAGGGAAGAAGAGAAGAGGGAGAGGGAGAAGAAGATCCTCTTTGTGGGTTTTTCTTCATCGTCTTCCTGAGTGCTTCAAGGGTAATGAGTGTCGTTATTCGTTGTTTGATTAGTAGTAGATGTGAATTCGCCTAGAATTGATTGGATCAAATTGCTGCAGTTAGAAATTTAATTCTGTCCAAAAGGTTGTGCGACTGTTTTCACGATATTGAAAGCCGAATCAGAGGATTCCATCTCCTAGAGTTATGTGGGGTTCATTCTTAGCTTTCAGTGGACATAAAGATCGCATAATTCTGACGTACGAATCAAAAGTTATGATAGTTTTCATCCATGTTGTCCAGAATCCTGACGAGAATGATTTGTCAAATTGTCTTTTAAAATATGATTATGTTAATGGAAGATTTAGGGTTTTCACCCAACTAGGTTATTGTAGCAAATTTTATAACTTTTCTAGATTGATAAAGAACACTAAGTTTGGTTTAGCCAATTAGAAGTAATGGCTAATATCGTGTTGTTGCCCAGATTTGTCGGGTAGTTCTGACAGAAGGTGTTTATCGGTCTTTTGGAGTTAGATACATACCGAATTAGGGATTTCCACCAACTAGGTTGTTGTAGAATATTTTGTTACCTTTCAAACAAGCCTGAGTTTACATTTTTACGAATTTCAGAGCAAAAGTTATGTCACTTTTAATACTGCTGTCCGTTACGGCTTCCTGCTAGAATGTAGTTCAATTTGAGTAAAGTATATAATTAAACGTTGGAGTTTTGGGGTATGAGCTAGGAGCGTTGCGAGTAGTGTCTTGATATCGTGGTTCTTATTGAGTAATTCAATGGTGTAGGAGGTGAGGCTCTGAGGTTAGTGGTATCTTCCTTGCCTCCTAACGCATCGCAACGCGAAAGGCAAGTACATTGGTATTCGTATGATTTGTGATTACTGGATCATTGATGTTCGTATTGTGCTTTTATATGATATGTGAGAAGATTCAATGCTAATGTTTCTTCCATATGTGAAATTCACATGTTTGGAGATGATGTTAGTTATTATTCATAAGTTCATTCATGCATCCATTTTCATGTTCCGTCCACGGGAGTGGAGTTTAAAGTCCCATCAATTCCAGTATGGGCATGTGAGACCCACCATTCCAATGTGGGCAGTTTTGGATACCCGTATGAAACGTTCTTCATACGAGATTTGGATCCCCGTATTTCGTTAAATACGGACTTAAGTGAATACCGACAGGTGTGTCACTAGCTATACCGGTATAAGCAGGAGTGCAGTCCATTCATTTCATTACATTCATTCATTCCATTCATTCAGATAAACATTCAGTGTTATGTTCCTATTCTTCAATGTTGTTGGCTTGTTCATATTTGTTGTATGTCCAATTATTCACTGTACTTGCTGAGTCTCGGACTCACTCTTGTTTTGTTTGTTTATTTTAGGTGATCGTTGATGATGACTCTATTGGGAGGGAGTAGACACGAACTACTCATTCATTTCACCATATCCCGTTCTAATAATTAGACTTGGTTCGTCTTTCATTCGTGTAGTGATGAACTGTAATAAATAAAGTTAAATGTGGTTGATGACTCCTCTAAGTTATGGTTGGTTATTTCGCTTGTGATACTTGGTCATCCCCTTTGATATAACTATTTGGATTCAGGTTATTTCCTGCCATTGTTCTATTAAATGTTGATCTCTTTATGTCATTAGATGAGATAATGTTTAAATTCTTTTGCATTATGGTTGTATGTTAGATTCTTCAGGTAACATTTTGGCTTCCGAATAGCTAGGATGTTATAAGAAACTATTCGAATACCGTGTCCACAGTCATGGACATGCTGAGCTAAGCCACTCAAAGTTAGACTTTGGATTTTGATTGAAAAATCATTTAAAACCATGTTTTTGCATAGTTTATTAAATTGGGTAATTGGGCAGATAACTAGTGTTAAGGCGGTTATTCCTTCACCAATCATGTATGGAGGTTTATCCTACACTCAAAATGTTGATTAAAAATTTAGAAACCAATTTCTATACATAGTAACTTAGTAAAGATGTTTGAAAATGTCGTTTTATGCAAACTTAGCCATATACGCCATCCTTTGTCATACCCTCATGCATTATATTCTGTTAGTTGGGTGTAACATGCGAAGTACATTTCGTACTCACCTTGCTTAATAAATTATTTATCAGAGGAGGAGTACTACGTGGATGGTGAGAACTTGGATGGCTAGGCTATGCCCCAGATGATTGCCTATGGTGTATCGAGTAGCCTACTACTACTTTATGTTTTTGTTGTACTTTTCTTTTGGCTTCGTGCCCTTTTGTAATAAAACTCTGATAATATGAATAAAATACGTGATATGGACTTGCTATCATTTTTATTGAACTGTGTACACTAGCTGTTCCTGGACTAGTGTAGAAAACACAGAGAATCTAGGATCCTTCTACTCCTGGGTTCCACAAAGACGGTATCTGAGTCGTATCGACTATAGGTCGCAACCACAGCCAAAATGGAGAAACCCTAAGGACTTTTTTTTTCAAAAAAGTAAAATATTTTATCTGTCTTCCTGGTGTCCTTACTTATCTTTTCTCCTTAAAATGATTTCTAACTCGTGTCTTCTTTCAAAAATGGTAGATGGCTGAAGTACCTACCGCGATCTCTCACGGAGTGTACGCTGGACAGTTGGCAACTTTGCTTTGGAAGATGATGCAGCATCTACACTTTGGGAAGAGACCCACATTTCATGGATACAAATATAAGGTGGGGAGCCAGGAGAGGTGGAGATTAGAGGTGCTACTCCATGCCAACTCGAGAGACGACATCGCCTTCTACACCTTCGACGCATTGATGCTGTGTGGCTCATTCTTCACCGGCATCCAGGATGCAGCCCGAAGTGCTATCCTCAAGCTTCGACATCTTTATGATGTTGAGCTTGCGGGTACCACCTTCCACTACTTCCCACACTCCTTCCTGACCAGCTCTCATAGCACCACTCGCTCTGCCGCGGATGAGGACTACCCTAGTTTGACAAACTAGGTGGCAATGGACTACACGTACTAGACTACCTTGGATGAGCTTCACATCACTCACCAGAAGCTGCAGGAGGTAGAGGACCGCAACCACCACCACCTCCAGCTGATGAGCCTGACTGGTGTCGATGATGGCCAACCAGTCCCACTTGATCAACCTACTTGCCCATCCCTCAACAGCACTTAGAACATACAAGCAGCAGCAGCTCATGCACCACTTCCACCACCTCAAAGGGTAAACTTATCAGAATTCATGAGAATGTGCCCTCCAACATTTTCTAGCAGCACTAAGCTAATGGATGCTGATGATTGGCTCCGGGCAATTGATAAAAAGTTAGGTATTCCTAATGTAGTGACTGCTGGGATACGGGTAGGCTACGCTAGCAACAATTTAAAAATTCTACTACGTAAACCAGGATGCCAAGCAAGATAGATGATCACAGATCATTACCACCAGACGCGCAGTGCAGCGGAAGTAGAGTCGGAGCAGCCTAGTCCGACGATGAATGCGTCGATGTAGTGGTCGTGGATGATCGTCTAACGTCCTCGTAGTCGATCGTCTCCTCCAGCAGCCTCCGCAGTTCCTTGTGAAGATCGCGGATCGTCCTCAGCGCAACAGCGACCGCAGTAGCGTCTCTATGGTATCCACACGTCCAGAGAAGGAACAACCGTATGCCGGTGTGCTAGCACCAAGTTGCACGGGAAGGCTCTCACAAGAAGATGGCGGCTAGGGTTTTCGTAGAAACAACTCACGTGTCTGTCTCGCCTCTCCCATACTAGCCTCAAGCATCTCCGTATATAGTGCCCCGTGTCGGATTCTATCCGAACACGTTTTACGAATCGTATTCGTACTGGTTTGTTCCATCCCATTAAGTGTGTGACCAGTTAGGTTTATGTGTAATCGGTTGTGACTCGGAAACCCTTTCCGACCACGAGTCGTAGCGGTCCCTAGTAGGACATAACGATTACACATAAATTATTTCGGACGAACCTTAATGCAATATGATCTATGACTAGGTCCTCATCACTTACGACCAGGTCCTATCTTTATACGACCAATTCACACTCGGTCACGATCAGTTCGTAACTCCTTACGACTAAGTTTCGACCACTCTGTGATTTCATTCGATTAATCTACGACTTGCTCGTAACACCATATGACTTGTCTAGATCTGATCGAACTAAGCGACTTACTCTAGTATTTTCTCTTTGCCTCACGATATCTGGTTTGAACTCCAGGTGAGATAATGTGTCATCATGGACTGTTCAATATTTTCTCGATCGAGTCGTCGGATAACCTTACGTGGTTGAACACTTCGACCACTAGTGGCATGGCCATGTACTTTCTTTATCCGACTACTTCGAGGGGCCCAGAGACATCTCTCTCGTTATGTTAGGAGGGGCAAATCCCATATGCGACCAGTCACATCCCTCCGCATGTTTCATAGCATACCCGAAAACTACCTTTATAACTACCCAGTTATGAGTAGCGTTGGGCAACCCCTAAGAGTGCTATTACACATGTTGATCTCAGGTCTAAGGATTATACATCATCATTGCTTGAGACCAACTAATGACACACAGGATCATAACAATCTCAATAGTGTCTCAAGGTGGGTCAATCCAACCCCATGTTTTCTAACATGTGTTCACATTATTGATTCGATATCCCTATATCCATGACCGGTGAAACATGGTCATCAATCAATATATGCGCTGGTCGTAGAGTCACTGGTGTTCCGATCAGTGACATTCGACCAGGGATACTTTTAGAACGACATCATACAAGTCGAAGAGTTTCACCAACAAGTCACATACTCGTTGATCTTCAGAACTAACGATTCATTCAAGGAACAGAATAACATTTATTCAAGAACTCATAAACATAGACGTGATACAATCATCTCCATGATTGCCTCTAGGGCATATCACCAACAGTGACCGAGAGAGGCTTCTATTTGCCTTTCACCAGCTGAACGGACCAGCTTTAAAATGGTGGGGCAACTTCACTCAATCCCACGCTGATGCCCAAGCTATCACCTGGAATGAATTCATTCAAGCTTTCCACTGTGCACACATTTCTTCTGGCATGGTGGCCCTAAAGAAGAAAGAATTCTGTACCTTGCGTGAGGGCAACCGAACCGTCAACGAGTACCTTCACAAGTTAAGCCAATTAGCATGTTATGTTCCAAAAGATGTGGCCACCGATGAGGCAAAGCAAGAGCATTTCTTGGAAGGACTCAACGATGATCTCTTTGTTCGCGTGATCGCTCAAAACTACACTGACTTCCAGCAATTGATTAACAAGGCCATTCACCAGGAGGGCAAGCACTTAGAGATGGAGAACCACAAGAGAAGGATGGTGGCTTAGAAATTCAATTAAGGAGGATCTCTGAAGCCTTGCCCACTCCTTTTCAGTAGCTACAACATGGCAGATTTCAATATTCGTCATCTTCAAGGACGCTTGTGCCTGTGCCCCACTCCAACAACTCCGGCTCCCACAACCCTTTGCCAGGAGGCCAAGTTTAAAGGGATGCTTCGTTTGTAGCGGGCATCACATGCTATCACTATCAGGAGATAGGACACACTTTGCCAATAAGTGTCCTAAGCGACATCTTCGAGTTGTACCAGCCAAGCCAAAAGCAGGAGTCCCGGCTACCAACAGCACTCCAATGGCTAAGAAGCCAGCTCAGTTTGTGAAGGGCCGAGTGAACCATGTCACGGCCGAAGAACCTGAGACTACACCAGATGTGGTACTTGGTATGTTTCGTATCAATTCAGTACCAGCATCAGTTTTATTCAATTCAAGAGCTTCATATTCCTTTGTTTTAAATAAGTTTGTGGGAAATTATGGGTTATCTACCTCTCCCTTAGTTAACCCTATGATAATCCATTCCCCGGGCTTAGAATGAGGACTAGTTCCCTTTGCCCAAATCTTACCTTAGAAATATTTGAAGTATCCTTCTTGGCAGACTTGATAGTTTTTCAATCTCAAGGTATGGATATAATCCTTGGTATGGATTGGTTAGCCAAGAATCACGGTCAGATAGACTATGCCAATATATCAATCACTCACAAACGACCAAGGGTTAAAGTGGAATTGCACCACATCCTCCTACCACAAGAAACTCAATCCTTAACACTCTTAAGGAAGCAAGGCTAGAAGAAATCCCAGTGGTACAAGAATACCCCAACATAATTTTTGAAGATTTACCCAGTATACCTCCAGATAGGGACATTATGTTCCTAATTGGCTTAGTCTCAGGGACTGCTCCAATTTCAAAGAGACCCTATAGAATACCTGCTAATGACTTGGCAGAATTAAAGAAGTAGATCGAAGAATTGCAAAGCAAAGGTTACATTCAACAAAGTTCATCACCTTGGAGAGCGTCGGTATTGTTCGTCAAGAAAAAGGATAATAGTATGAGGATGTGTGTGGATTACAGGTCACTCAATGAGGCCACAATCACGAACATGTATCCATTACCAAGGATTGATGACCTCTTTGACCACCTAAAAGGAGCAAGTGTATTTTCCAAGATTGATATGAGATCCGGCTATCATCAGTTGAAGATCAGACCCGAGGACATTCCCAAGACTGCCTTCACAACTAGATATAGATTGTACAAGTTTACAGTGATGTCATTCGGTTTGGCGAATGCACCGCTTACTTCATGAATATAATGAATAAAGTGTTCATGGAATTCTTAGATAAGTTTGTGGTTGTATTTATCGATGACATTCTCATCGACTCCAAAGATGAAGAAGAGCACGAAAAACATCTCAGGGCTGTGTTAGAAAAACTCAGAGAGCATCAACTCTATGCCAAACTCAGCAAGAGTGATTTTTGGTTAAAACAAATGGCTTTCCTTGGTCACATTGTGTCTGCAGGAGGAGTTGCTATAGATCCTACTAAAGTTGAAGACGTAATGGACTGGAAGTAGCCCAAGCCTGTTATAGAAGTAAGAAGTTTTCTTGGTTTAGCAGATTACTACCGCAGATTCATTGAAGGTTTTTCCAAGACAGCTAGACCCATGACTTAATTGTTAAAGAAGGAAAAGAAGTTTGAATGGACAAAAGCCTGTGAGAAGAGTTTCCAAGAGCTAAAGCAAAGACTAGTTTCTACACCTGTTTGGTTTTGCCTGATATTCACAAGTATTTTCAAGTATTCTGTGATGCTTTACGTCAAGGACTTTGTAACATCCCAAAGTTCTGTTACCAAAAATAAAACTAATAAAGTTATTGTTTTATTGTATTTATTAGTTTTCAAAGAGTTTTCTTGTTTTTCTTGAATTTCCTAGATTTCAAAAGTCAAAAATAAAATTTATTGAGTTTTCTGTGATTTTCTTGGATTTAAAGTTAAAAGGAAAATTTAATTAATTTTTGGAGTTTTCTGGAATTTAAAAGGTTTTCCTTTTTCCAAAAATTTAAAATAATTTATGTGCACAAATAAAAGCCAACTTTAAGTTGGAAATAATTTTATTAAGTTCAAAATAATTCAAGGAATTTCTGTGAATTTTGCTACAATTTTTTAACTCTATTTGCTACTTTCTAAAAGCTTAATTAATTTATTGCTATTTCTGAAATTCGGAAAGAAATTAAAATCCTCATTTATTCTTTGGGCTGAGATCCATTCGCTTCAGCCCATTTCTCCCTCCACAGGGCCCATGCCGAAGCCCACCTCCCTCCCTCTCCCTTCTCTCTCTTACGCGTGAGGCCCGCCTATCATTGCCCCTTCTCTCTTTCTTCCTCATGTTCCTTCTTCTCTTCCCCGTGCGCACTGTCACCATGAGCGCCCCCACCGGATCTCCGCAAGTGCCACAAAGTTCTCCCCCCTTTTCTCGTACGTTTACCGCCAATCAAACCACATCATCTCACCTCCCTATTCTTGGCCATTTCCTCAATCCCATGACGATTTCGCGAGAATGCGCACTGGCGCCGAGATCCACGCCACCCAATCTCATAACCACCTTCTCCCGCATCTCAATCCCCCGATTCTCCCCTCCTCTCCTGCTTCCTCCTCTCTGCAATTGTACTTTCCCCACCGCCGCTCCTGGCGTCGTCAACCACTCCTTGGCACCTTCGTCCTCACCAATGGCATCGCACGGCCACGTTCTATATGGTGCTCCCCTCCTCATTGTCAGAACGCCACCGGAGCACCACACCGTTACAAGCCCATGCCACCGCCCATCTTCTCGCCGTCGGCGAGCCGTATGCACCCTAGCGCCGAGAAGGTGAGCATCACACTCCCCATGCCTCCCTCTCTCTAACACAACCCTCGTCGCTGGTCACCACAGTGTGGAACGCTGGCAACCCTCAGGTCCCGAGCTGTTGCCGCTGTCTTGCCAATGTGGCATGCCATGCATAAGCCACGTCATCGCCACCTCAGTGCCTTGCCCACTTGTCTGTCCACGTGTGTGCTTGTGTGGCAATTACATTTTTCTTAAGAAAATTAATTCGGCGGAAAAAATTCATGTGTTGATGTCATCATGATGCAATAAAGGGATTTTTCTTTAGAAAAATAATTCCAATTTCATCATTTCATGTGAATTTCAATCTTCTGAGAGCCTGTTCTCCTTCGTTCGAGCTCTGATTCAAGTGATTCAAATTTATAAATTCATATAAATCAATATATTACTATGTAAACCAAAATTTACTAATTTGGAGTTAATTTGAATTCCTATTTGAATTTATTTGAATTTATCTTATTTTCGCGTATAGATTTCGACGACTCCGAGGAACTTGAACTACTTGAAGAAAGTTCTTTTGAGCAAGGCAAGTTACATATTTGATCATGTTAAATTCCAATATTTTAAATTGTTTAAATTATGTTTTAAATTATTATTTCATGCTTATTTCTATTCAAGCTAATTTCAATTCCTGTTTTAAATTTATAGATATTCCCAATTCCATTGTGTAGCCAAATTTTGTTATTGAATTAGCCATTCCTTGATACCTTTTTAAAAATCTAGTTGGTACACTAGTATGAACTAGAAAATGTTCAAAAATTGTACTCTTAGTCAAAGCTTAGACAAAAAATATTGAATTTGAGGAGTTTAGCCAAAATGATTTAAATTTATACTATGATATTGGTTGGTTTTACCATAGAACTTTTAGAAAATGATTTGACTTGAAAAATAAATTAAAATTGATTTAGACTTGGGCAAAATAGATATTGGATGGTGCAAGTCAATGCACATGATCGATTCATTTCAATGATCGAGTCCAGGGTTTATGGAATGTTGCCCAAGTTGGTTAAGGACCGGTCTTCAAGCCGTATCTTCCTAGGCTCCACCGTACTACGACAAGTCTGGAATGGGATGGATTAGGCTAAGTAATTTGTTATATCTCGTTGTTAAATATGCCACATTGACGTGCAGGTGTTGGCTAGACAATATTCCCACTTGACGCAAGAGGGAGCTCCCGGTGGGTGATTAGCCCAATGAAAGTGAAACCTTAGCGGACATAATAACTTTGGGGTAGAATATTGTAAAAGCCTAGTGATATTTGCATAGTTGCACACCTTCAGAAAAATGTCTTGGCCGACATGTTAAGCAAATTATCTCTTATGGGTAAAGTTGTACAACCTCTGCAGAGTGTAAAGCTATTTGAATAGATATATACATGGTTAGGGACATGTTGAGCAAAGCCACTCAAAGTTAGAATTTGTTTTTGTTTTTAAAATGAATCTAGCAAATGCTTTAGGATGATTAATCCTTATGTAAAATTTGGGCGGTAAGCCATGTGATAGGAGGGTATCCTTCACCATCTTTTGTATGGAGGTTATCCACTATAAAATTGTCCATTTAAAACTTGATTTTAGTTATAAATTAAAACTGCTTTGGAACTTAGTAGGAATATTTAAATGTCGCTTTATGCAAAATGAACCCAATAAGACCCACTTGGTTACACATGCATGCATTATAATTCTATTAATAGGTGTAACTTGCGGAGTATTTATTTGTACTCACTCTTGCTTAATAAGTTATTGTTCAGATGAGGAGTACCACGAGGAGGGTGAGGACTTTGATGACTAGGCTACGCCCCTAGATGATTATTATCACGAATTGTGTGGCCTACCTTATTATTTATCCTTCCACTGTACTTTTATTTTTGTCTTAAAGCCCTTTTGTAATAAACTTAAATTATTATGAACAAATTGCATATTATGGTTGTGTTATCATCTTTTGTTTGACTATGTACAGTAGCTATTTCTGGACTAATGTGTGAAAATAGAGAATTCGGGATCCTTTGCTCTTAGGTTCGACAGAATTGGATGTGTGTTGATGCAAGAAGGCCAAGTTGTAGCATACGCATCTCGTCAGTTATGACCCCATGAAGGGAATTAAACAATACATGATTTGGAATTAGCAGCAATTATGCATGCTCTAAAAATTTGGCGGCATTATCTCATTGGTAATCGCTACGAGATTTTCAGGGACCATAAGAGATTGAAATATATCTTCACTCAATCAAAACTTAACCTGAGGTAAAGAAGATGGTTGGAGCCGATAAAGGACTATGATATTGGTATTCACTACCATCCCTGTAAAGCAAATGTAGTTGTAGATGCTTTGAGCAGAAAAGGTTACTACAAAAGTGTAACACCCTGGCTATCCGGAAGCCAAGATGTCACCTAAAACATCTAACATACATCCATAATGCGGAAGAACTTGAAACAAGTATATCAACTAAAGACAGCATTAAGATAAACAGGACATGGTGAAGGTATCCTTCCTTCACCTTCTAAGTTATTTAATCACGAACATCAATAAAGAGGGTTCACACGATAATAAATCAACTTCCAGGTGGAGAAGGTATCCTTCCTTCTCCAATTATAATTTAATTATTACAGTTCATCGATAACGAATGAAATATGAAACTATAATTTAGTCTTGAACATGAATTTGATGTTGTGAACAAGTAGTGTGTGTCTACTCCCTCCCAAGAGCCAACATCAGGGGTTACCTAAAATAAACAAACAACGCAAGAGTGAGTCCATGACTCAGCAAGTACAGTTATCAATAAGATAATCATTCAATATGAATAAGACAAACTCATCATCAGGTTCGATCACATCACAACTGAATACAAATGAAAACATGATATGAATGCTCAAAATCAAAGGAATGGACTGCACACATGCATATATCAGTATAGCTTGGTGAAACACCCGTCGGTGTTCACTCAAGCCCGCATCTTAACAAAAATGCGGGGATCCACTTCCCGTATGAAGAACGTTTCATACGGGTGTCCAACATTGCCCATCTTGGAGTTAATGGGTCTTACATGCCCATTCTGGAATTAATGGGTCTTTCAAATCCACTCCCGTGGACGGGACATGACAATGTCCAACACGCCCACACTTGGAATGGTGGGACTTGCAATCCACTGTGGATGAAACATGCATAATGAATGCATAGAATGAAATCTGAATATTGAAAGACATGATAACAAAACATGGATTCAACACATATGAAAGAACATAGACAATCCATCTTCTCTCGTATCATACAAAATCACAGCATGACCATATAAACATTCATCAATCACAATCATTAAGGGTGGCAATGTACTTGCCTTCGCGATCTGACGCGTTAGTCGGCAAAGGTGATACTCAAAACCCGAGGCTTCACCTCCTAAACAAGTAAAATAATTTCAATAAGGACATAATATACCCAACACTACTAATCGACGATAAACACTGCTTCACGATGACTCTAGTCATTAAAACAAAGCTTAAACTGAAATCAACAATTTCTGACATAACTTAATTCTGGACAGCAGCACGGTAATTGACATATCTATTGGTCTGGAACTCGGAATGAGGTGAGACCAATTTCCATGGATTCTTAACTGACATATCTACAATACTCTGGTTGGGCAAAAGTTCAGATTTTGCCTCTAATAAAATTTGGCCCACGGCTCAAATCTGTTGACTGAATTAATAGACAGAAATATCGGCTAAATTAAAATATCCATAACTTTTGTTGTACAACTCCAAATTGGACGTTCTTTAACAATCTGAAAAGGTTATGAAATTATCTACAATAACCTAGTTGGCACGACATTCAAATTTTGCTTTAATAAAAAGTGGCACACGGGACAAAACTAGAGATAAAAACTAACATACAATCTGGACAGACTGATCTACAATCAGGACAGTCACAATGAAAAGTGCATAACTTTTGATCTATAACTCCAAATGAGGTGTTCTTTATCAATCCTGAAAGCTAGTGATATCACCTTCAAAAGTTGTTATGGGCAAGACCTCTGAATCACCCTCTAACTAGGCCATAAATCAACCTATACAGAGACTGCTAATTCTCGTCAGGATTCTGGACAGCAGATAGTAAATCTATCATAACTTTTGACTCGAAAGTCGGAATGAGGTGATCTTGGCGGCCACCGAAAGCTAAGAACAAGACCTACATATCTCTAGGAGATGGGAAACTCAGATTCGGCCTCTAACATCACGAAAAAGTCCACGCAACAATCTGGACAGAATCGAATTTCTACCCGCAGCAAATCGATCTAATCAAAATTGAACCAAAACACATCTACCACTAATCAAAGCGATGAGGATCGGCACTCGTTACCCTTGTAGAAACCAGGACGTGGGTGGGAGAACTTTGGAGAAGATGATCTTCCTCCTCCTTTCTCCCCTCATCCTTCTTCTTCTTGGCCGATCCACAACCGGCGTCCTCCTTCTTCCTCCACTAGACGGCAGCGGGAGCGGTGTCCTTGGCCTGCAGCAAGGGAGAGCTCCAAGGGGAAGGTGCAGGGGCAGGGAAGGCGGCCATGGTGGAGAGGGGACAAGGAGGTGGCGGCCACAAGTGGGGAGGAGGGGAAAAGGGTGGGGCGGCTAGGGTTTGGGGAGGATGGCGCCTCCCCTATGGCAGCCAGCCCACATGGGCTTAGGCCCAAGCCCAAGTTGCCCCTAAACGCGGAAAACCCTCTCATTTCCTGATTTGATGATTTTCTAAAAGAACCCTTCTCCGATTCAAATACTCTCTCCGATTTATTTAATTTCTCCCGACTAATCCTTTCGAATATATTTTAGGGTATCACATTCTACCCCTTAATGTAATTCGACCCCGAATTCTACCCGATCTATAACAAGGAAAATCAGAATCGGAATTTAACAACGGTAAAATGATACTTGTTGCGAACAAATCAGATAACGCTCACGCATGCGAAACCCCAACTCCCAAGAGGCCTCACACTCGGATTGTTGAGACCACAACAAAAAACCGCGCATGGACTCGAGACGGTCCTAGCGATATGCCAACTAGCTTAAAACAACCCCAATGTATTTTGGGTTAACCTTCCCAAAGATACGAACCACACGACAAGCACAAAGAACACGAAACTCTTATTCCGCCTCTCAATTGAACTCTTCACTCAAAACAAGGATCACCTCCTTTAACCGGAACATACAATCGAATTCTTTTAAGCAAACTCTTTACCTGCAAAACACATCTGAATAAGAAAGATTCACATCACAACTATACGTTACCAATCGAATCTGAAGAGTAAAATCCAGAAATCGAATTTCATCAAGAAAACCTTTCCACTTTCCAAGTGGCAAATTGCGAATAAACGCCACAAAGCCAAAGGGGAGATCACTTGAATGCTCAAACCAAAAACTTCTTTTGTTTTGCTCGAATTGGAAAGAAGCAAACATGCCAACACAACACCAACTCACAATGCGAACACACGATCAACAACATAAAGCTCAAATGAGTAACAAGAAAACGCTTCAATACCAAGGAAACATCTTTTTTTTCTCAATTCCCTTTTAGGAATAAAATTTCTCTCGGACATTGGAATTCGAATTCATCGCATACCACAGGGCTCAAACCTCTTAATTTAACATCCTCAAATTAGGCTTAAACCAAATACATCATCCACACCTTTGTGGAGAGACTCTATTGATTCCATTCAACACTCTGGACCACTCCTTCAATCGATGACATTAACTTGATAGAAGGCACCAAAGCCCTCAAAAACCCATGCAATCTCATCACCTCCAACTTTCAAGAATAACACATCAGAATCCTCAGTACACCCGCTCATGAACTACCTCAGAAGGGTTCTATCGACAATCATTCCACTACTCAGAATACTTCAGTTTTCTATCTCCTCTACACACAAACCTTTGGCGACCAAAAGTCTAGCATGAGAATAGAAAGCTCAAATTTAACCTCCAAGACCCTAGAACGAATTCCTCTTATAACACATGGTGAAAACATCGGATTAAATCTCTAACATCCCCACAATTCTGACATACACACACATTGACATCCTCACGAATCACTCACACAACATCGCAAAACTTTCCAATTGTGTTACTCTATAAAATTGATTAAGGTTTCCATACATTTGATAATTCGCAACATTTCAACATGAACCAAGGTTCGGAACTACACTATACCATAGGTCCTACTTAGTCGAACAATATACAATTTTACTTGAAACCATACATTCCATCTGAATCAACTTCCTCCAAGAGATTCAGTCAAAACCAACTCATCTTCTATTACTCCTCCAATAATTGGTAGCAAAATCTCACCCTACAATCAATTAACCACCACCAAACAAACAACAACATACGAGTTGTAAAACTTTACAAACACAAAAGCGGTTGATCCTTTCTCAAAAGAAAGAGGCGAACAAGAACAAATTTCACAACAGGAAAAAGTTCTCGCTCACGGTGAGCACGAGACCAAAAGAAATAACTGTAACGAAGATGCGGGAAAACGAAAATTGAGTTCACCGTGGAGTGCACGCATCCTCGAAAGGGAATAGCAAATAACCACCAACAAGAAGAATGACATTGCGATTGAAACTCGACAACTCTTGAGTGAAAGGAGCAAAAGTTTATGAACAATTCAAATAACCACAAGTTACAAAACTTGACTCAATTCTCAAATATTCATAATGCACTCTCTCCTTTAACCCTGTAATTAATTCTTTGACTAACATCACTTTGCCACAAAGAACAAGATAAGGTCTTTAGTCCAAACCACAAGGACTAATTAAGAACCAATAAAAATTCTTCCATACGTTATATTTATTCGTAGCAGTTCAACTACACAAGAAACATGAGATCCAAATAATCTCAACCACCAAACTCAAACATTTCCAATTACGAGATTTGAAAAGTAAGTAGATTATTCTCCTCTTAAAGGAACCAACATAACTTCTTTGATTGCAACCTCGCGTTGCGGCTCAAACCAAAGAGCCTTTAGAGTTAAACCACACAAATCTCTTAAGAAGCAACGGGACGGTCCAATACCTTAATTTATTTAAAATAATTTCAGATTACGGATGATTTAAGAGCTCAAAGAAAATATCACGAAAGCTAAACTTGAAATATTCACATCTCAACGATATCACCAAGGGCGATCAAATTACTATGGGTATTAACATCAATTTCACAACAACAATTAGAAAACATTTCAAAAGACCCACGTGAAAAGAATGAGTTGATTCTTTCTCAAAAGAAGAGACAAATGGAAACGATTTTCACCAACTAGAAAACTCATCCTCCACTCAGACCGAACAAGGGACCAAGAGAACAAACCAATTAAGCAATGAACTCACAGAACATAAGTGGAGTCCACGGTTGAACGCATAAGCCTCACAAGAAGAGAATATCGAACCTTAAAGAGATAAGAACAAATAAGTATTCAAAATCAAACACTTGCATCATGAAGAACCATTGCAACATTGTAACATATCGTTACTCAATAAACTTCATTTACCACATAAAGCCTGAACCCCAAAAGATCATGAATACAAATTCGAAATTTGATCATTTAGGAAATATCACCATGGGTGATCAAATTACTACAGAATTAACCTCATTCTCACTTTTTGACTATTTAATAACATCGACAACATACATAGTACCAAGAATCATCAAACTTTATTACTCCATCCTAAAACTTCCCAAAGGAACACAAACCACAAGGTTGAAACAAATTTATCATAACAAGTTTATGCTAAGCAATAACAATATCACAAGGCACGCTAACAAAGACTACTTACGAAATTCATCTACTCAATTGTTGGTGTTGCTCAACACTTTCTTCAATACTCATTAACAAATGATGATTGTACTAACCACGCGTATACATACGGTACTAATTCTATTTGCAATCACATAACCATTTATAAACATAGATTCACATTTCACCTTTGTTCAGAAATCATTTCAAAACATGATTAAAGATTCACTAACATAATTTCCTATAACAAGGTTTCATGAGTCGATACACCAAAGACCTATCCGGTACTTTATACAAGTTTCAACAATTTTAGCATACTAGGAAATAGATAAATCTAGCTCTTATGTAAGATCTATAGGTTCTGAATAGATATTGACAGTCTTTATTTAACATACACCATGAATCAAATACAAGGACATATCAAATTAATCAGTTTCACTTCCATGGATGGTAGTTAAGAGTAATTGATTTGCACTATGCTAATAACCCAACTTGGTAACTCATATCATAACAATTTATTCGCTTAATCATAAATTCTCAATTTAAGCATGGCAAGACATCACAAAGGATTCTAACACCTTACTACAAAGAAAAGAGAGACTTCAAACCTCAACGCTCAAGTAATCCAAAGAAACACATAAAGCCAAAGCTTTCCCAAGCAACCGAACTTACCGCTGAAAACTGTTCACTAATCAAGTTATCAAATGAGTAAATGAGTCATTCTTTTTAATGAGAAAGAAGGAGCAACCAAGAAAACATCAATCTTGCCAATTGACAACGATCACAAGTAGTAGAAACAACTCAACAGTTGAAAGGCAATATTTGTTTCAGAGAACCAAGAGGGATCTATTGAAAACCACAAACTATCATGAACCACAAACCCAGGAGAAATTCATCAACCTCCACAGGACAAGAATTGCCAAATTCAGAAATGAAGGAAGAGAACAACTTTCTAAAGCAACTCACACTTAGCACTGAAACTATGATACTCAAGGTTAACTACTCCTCTAACCACGCATCTTTGCGAAACAGTGGTGTAACTCGTGAATCCGAGTAACAACCACGACCTCCACTTCTTATCATCCGATAACAACACGCTTCACCAAAATACTCAATTATGAATATACAAGATCATCTCATGACAATCATAGAATTAGTTCATAGATATTGAATATCATAGCAGATCATATATTACCAACAAGGAAGATAATACTGAACAACTCAACAATTGCTCAACGAATTAAACATAACAATAGAAATGCGGAAGCAATAGATTCCCAACCCCACCTATCATGCACACAGTGTGTCATTTTAATGTTCTTCTATTAACCACGGACCTAAAGCCCGCTCGATACCAATCTGTAACACCTCGCTATCCTAAGCCAAGATGTCACCTAAAACATCTAACATACATCCATAATGCGAAGAACTTGAAACAAGTATATCAACTAAAGACAGCATTAAGATAAACAGGACATGGTGAAGGTATCCTTCCTTCACCTTCTAAGTTATTTAATCACCGAACATCAATAAAGAGGGTTCACACGCAGTAATAAATCAACTTCCGTGGAGAAGGTATCCTTCCTTCTCCAATTATAATTTAATTATTACGGTTCATCGATAACGAATGAAATATGAAACTATAATTTAGTCTTGAACATGAATTTGATGTTGTGAACAAGTAGTGTGTGTCTACTCCTCCCAAGAGCCAACATCGGGGTTACCTAAAATAAACAAACAACGCAAGAGTGAGTCCATGACTCGGCAAGTACGATTATCAATAAGATAATCATTCAATATGAATAAGACAAACTCATCATCGGGTTCGATCACATCACAACCGAATACAAATGAAAACATGATATGAATGCTCAAAATCAAAGGAATGGACTGCACACATGCATATATGGTATAGCGATGAAACACCCGTCGGTGTTCACTCAAGCCCGCATCTTAACAAAAATGCGGATCCACTTCCGTATGAAGAACGTTTCATACGGTGTCCAACATTGCCCATCTTGGAGTTAATGGGTCTTACATGCCCATTCGGAATTAATGGGTCTTTCAAATCCACTCGTGGACGGACATGACAATGTCCAACACCGCCCACACGGAATGGTGGGACTTGCAATCCACTTTGTGGATGAAACATGCATAATGAATGCATAGAATGAAATACGAATATTGAAAGACATGATAACAAAACATGGATTCAACACATATGAAAGAACATAGACAATCCATCTTCTCTCGTATCATACAAAATCACAGCATGACCATATAAACATTCATCAATCACAATCATTAAGGGTGGCAATGTACTTGCCTTCGCGATGCGACGCGTTAGTCGGCAAAGGTGATACTCAAAACCCGAGGCTTCACCTCCTAAACAAGTAAAATAATTTCAATAAGGACATAATATACCCAACACTACTAATCGACGATAAACACTGCGCCTCGATGACTCTAGTCATTAAAACAAAGCTTAAACTGAAATCAACAATTTCTGACATAACTTAATTCTGGACAGCAGCACGGTAATTGACATATCTATTGGTCTGGAACTCGGAATGAGGTGAGACCAATTTCCATGGATTCTTAACTGACATATCTACAATACTCTGGTTGGGCAAAAGTTCAGATTTTGCCTCTAATAAAATTTGGCCCACGGCTCAAATCTGTTGACTGAATTAATAGACAGAAATATCGCTAAATTAAAATATCCATAACTTTTGTTGTACAACTCCAAATTGGACGTTCTTTAACAATCTGAAAAGGTTATGAAATTATCTACAATAACCTAGTTGGCACGACATTCAAATTTGCCTTTAATAAAAAGTGGCACACGGGACAAAACTAGAGATAAAACTAACATACAATCTGGACAGACTGATCTACAATCAGGACAGTCACAATGAAAAGTGCATAACTTTTGATCTATAACTCCAAATGAGGTGTTCTTTATCAATCCTGAAAGCTAGTGATATCACCTTAAAAAGTTGTTATGGGCAAGAGCTCTGAATCACCCTCTAACTAGGCCATAAATCAACCTATACAGAGACTGCTAATTCTCGTCAGGATTCTGGACAGCAGATAGTAAATCTATCATAACTTTTGACTCGAAAGTCGGAATGAGGTGATCTTGGCGGCCACCGAAAGCTAAGAACAAGACCCACATATCTCTAGGAGATGGGAAACTCAGATTCGGCCTCTAACATCACGAAAAAGTCCACGCAACAATCTGGACAGAATCGAATTTCTACCCGCAGCAAATCGATCTAATCAAAATTGAACCAAAACACATCTACCACTAATCAAACGATGAGGATCGGCACTCGTTACCCTTGTAGAAACCAGGACGTAGGTGGGAGAACTTTGGAGAAGATGATCTTCCTCCTCCTTTCTCCCCTCATCCTTCTTCTTCTTGGCCGATCCACAAACCAGGCGTCCTCCTTCTTCCTCCACTAGACGGCAGCGGGAACGGTGTCCTTGGCCTGCAACAAGGGAGAGCTCCAAGGGGAAGGTGCAGGAGCAGGGAAGGCGGCCATGGTGGAGAGGGGACAAGGAGGTGGCGGCCACAAGTGGGGAGGAGGGGGAAAGGGGTGGGCGGCTAGGGTTTGGGGAGGATGGCGCCTCCCCTATGGCCGGCCAGCCCCACATGGGCTTAGGCCCAAGCCCAAGTTGCCCCTCAAAGCGGAAAACCCCTCTCATTTCCTGATTTGATGATTTTCTAAAGAACCCTTCTCCGATTCAAATACTCTCTCCGATTTATTTAATTTCTCCCACTAATCCTTTCGAATATATTTTAGGGTATCACAAAAAGGGTTTTGGTTTAGGAAAATCAGCCAAGATTATTTGGAGAGTTGAAACATTTGAATTTGGAAATAATAAGTCAAGGTTGTGTAGACACTCTAGAAGTGTGACCCACAATCTAAGAATAAATTAGAGAAAATCATGAAACAGTATCAAAAAAATTCAAAAAAACATGAGAAGAGGTAAAGCCCTAGGATTTTCTGAAGATGAACAGGGTATCGTTTGGTTTGGAAACTGTATTTGGGTACCTAATCATAGAGAAATAAAACAAATGATATTGCAAGAAGCCCACAGATTTCCTTATTCCATTCATCCCGGAAGTACCGATGTACCAGGATTTAAAAGAAAAATATTAGTGGTCAGCATGAAACGAGAAATTGCTGAGGCCCTGTTTGGTACAACTCCAGATTCTTATTTTTCAGATTGTGCTCCTGATTCTCTGAGAATCCACTTCTCTGAGAATCTGGAGCTATCTGTTGAAAGCGTTTGGCTGATAGGTTGGCTCCAAAACCATATGAGGGAGGATTAGAGGCAAATGGACCAAGCTACCCCTTATACAAATACTTCAATTGTGTCTTGTAATACTTGCTACGTAGATCACTATACAGGGAAATTAGCCTGGACAATGCCGACTCATTGACTCATTTCTCTCTAGAAACGTACTCGGACTTTATTCAAATTTCATGGAATAACAACATACTTTCATCACACAAGTTCGCAGCATACAACGGCAAGAGTGCATCAGTCTTTCACCAGGTAATATGTACTTTGGATTAAACTTGCGTGTTCTAGCCAATTACTAGAGCACAAGGGTGAGGCCGCAATAGGATGTCAGGATGTTTTCCAGCAAAGTGGGAATTTCTTGCCACCGCCGTCTCATCATCATAGGTGATAAAGGCATCAGCGAATGTCATGCGATAAGGACAACTAGAAAATTAATATTATGATCATAGACTATGAAGCACCAAAGTTTTACTCAATCCACTTAGAACATCACTCCAATGTAGTCGCACTTTAACAAGATGTGACGTTACAATTATTTCAGTACTTAACAGGCATTGCCAATATGGCAATGTTTCATAGATAGCTCCATCCAGAATTACAATGTGCAACACTATGTGCTAAGAACTTCAATCTCGAATATCAGCACTGAGTTTGGCCGAATTCCCTAGGCCAGAAACCCACCTGCTCCATACGCATAATCTGGGTGCACTGCAATGAGAACACTCGAAATATCAAATGCCAGGATACCGGTACGATAAATAATTCTAAACAATACCATCTCTATGCAAATGGTCTATCGGAGCAAGGGAAATTATATGAATTGCAAAGGCCCATTATCCATATGTAAGATGTTTTAGACGAATTTCTGCCATGGATAGATAGAAGTACCATGTGTGCATTGAAGTACTGTAAATATTCCAATATGCCTTAGTCATCTATGCCGTTACCAGCATAAATCAAAGGCTTAAGAGTTCCTTCATCAAGAGAAAGGACAACTAGCAAGTTATGAACAAAGCTAAATGATGACATAAACAAAGAAAGGCAACAAAGGTGCATATTTGTAGCTATATCACGGATTTGATAGATACTCTCAAGTGCACAATAGAAAAACAACACCCAAAGCACTAAGTTCATGCTCTCATACATCAATAACCAATGAAAGAACTATTTTGATGGAACAATATGATATATGAAGTCGAAAGGAGAAATCAAGACAGCTAGATAATTATTCCCTTGCTATATCTTCTAATGAAGCAAACAATGGACCTTTAGATGTGATGAAAAGCTCATTCACTACCACTTCACTTGCAAATCGAACCTTTTTCCTTGGCCTTCCATCTATCATTAGGTAGTAGGTACTCAAACATTACATCAAGCTAGAAAAAATTAGGCAAGATCACAAATAATGATGAGATTGTATTATTAATCTCCTATATATATTGATGAGTCTTACATATAATCAGAAGATGACATGAATTCAATGTGTGTGTTTTATTTCCACATAGAAGCTCATCAGTTCATGGGTTCTACATTTGTACAATAGCATAAATCAATAGGCAAACATGAAACATGCAAGCCTTTCTTGATCCCCCACTTCATCTGGTGCAAAAGACTAGTCCTTTCCATTCATTCCTCTTCAGCTGGATCCGCATCCTATCTTGAGACCTCCATTTCATCCGAAAAATATCCTGCATAACCATTAAGCCACAAGTGAACCATAGATTTGAGTAAGGATGCAACACGTGCAACAAAGAACACCGTATGATCATAGTAGATACTAAATAGGGAGGCCATATTAGCTAGGACTGTAGAAGAGCAGAACAAAACAATGAAGAGTCCCACAATTTGATGAAGACATCAACCATTCGGATACAAGCGCTACTCCACGCCATGGTACAATGAAGGTTTCTATGTCACTTTGTGTCCAAGCCAAGCAAGAGTTAAAGTTGGACACGTTTTGGAATTCAGTTCGGCCTCCGGAGACAACTCTAACTTCAAACAGACATAACTTTGATATCTGAACTCCGTTTGAGGTCCACGAGTACTTGATTGAAAGCTTATCTCATCCTCTTTCAAATGGATGTAGCCTCACTTCCAAATTCCTTCTGTGCGCACCACAATCATCGAAAGAAGTTGTTGCATCACCTGTTTGGGCCATATTGGGCCTTGTAACCTATTTGGGCCGGCGACCTCCATGGCCACCCCCTTGGGCCGCACTATTTAGGTGAACAGTACCCATAAATAGTACCACCCCCTGAGCTCTTGGATATGTGCGACTCCCCATCCCCTATATAAGGAGGCCGCACTCCTCTAGTTTTTCTTGGATTTTGTTTATGTTTAGTTTGCCTTCATTGCAACTTGTATCTTTTGCGTGTGTCGACTAGATCACCCAATTAAGATCTTTATTCAGAATCCCAACTTAATTCAAATATTTCAATTCTTATTTGCAATTTCAGATTGCTTTATCTTGATCTTGCATGCTTCTTCGGTGTATGTCAAGAATCGACCTTCGTGGTCAGGTCATCCAGGTATTCGTGCACGGTTGATAACGACTTGTCGAGCAGTTCAGCGATTGTGTGGTTTCAGGCCTTGCAAGTTCGTAGCCAGGATCGTGAGAGTTGAGCGACTACAACCGAACTTATCTTCTCATCGAAAGATCGGGCCAAATCAGGACCTCTGTGGTTCGTCAAGTGGTATCAGAGCTACAGTTGATCGGTGAGAGTTTCTAGTTTTCTAGTAGTAGATTCATTTTTCATACCTAGAGTCCAGAAAATTGCCCAAAAAAATTATTGTGTCGATCATCCGTACCGAACCCCTTTGAGTCATTGCAATTTTCTTTTCAGTATTTTGCTTGTTTAATCATTAGTTGCATCATCGTGTCTAGTTGCTGATCTTTAGTTCTAGTTATTGTCTAGTTGGTCATTGTATAGAATGATTCTCGTGTTTTCCTTCGTGTTGCTTGATCGTTCGTTTAGGGTTCTTAGTTTTTGCATCTAAAACAGAAAATTCGTGAGTTAGAATTCCTCTAATTCGCACAAAAAATAGAAAATCCGTACTGTTGTTAATAATAAAAAAGAGAGGGTTGCTGTGATCTTTTGGGAGAGTTGATGTTATTTGCGACTTACGGCAAACCTTAGGGCCGACCAAATATTAGAAGGAGAAAGAGGTAGCCGCATAGAACAAAAGCTGTGGTAGAAAAAAAGAAAAAAGAAAAGTGCATGAAAATTGGTGGAGACCTTCTATATATAACCATAAGCTTCCACAAAAAATTTCAGAAAGTTTGGCCTACGGGTTTGAAAGATATAGCAGTTTCAAATTTGAACCCGAGACGGTTTCGAGTCCGAGTAGGATTCCATTTCCGAGACACCTTCAGTAAAACGGGCATAACATTTGCATACGGTGTCCGTTTTCGATATTCTTTGCTCGTTTTGAAGCTAATGACGAGGCGCATCCTTCCCACTTAAGCCACTAGTCGCCACCCAGGTGCCCCAAAATCGCCATCTTCGGCCCTAAATTTGTGTCGCATGTTTTTTGTTTATGTTTTTGTCATTTCCTTCGATCTTCCTTTCGGAATTTGGAGTTCGCCTCAACTACAAAGTTGTAGATCTCGTCAAAACCTTTCAAACGAGCATATATAAGCCATATAGAACTTTGCTTTTTCATCATTTGAGACTAGCTATTATTTCTGCTCAATCTAGAGGGTTGTTTGCATTGCACCGATATTGTTGTCATTTGTGCTCTACGTCGTGCGACCAATCTTGTGCCGTTTACAGAAGTTTGAGTAGTTGGCTAGCGTCTCTCCTAGCACTTGTTGTGAGGCTTTACCTTGCTTGCATCAAGTCACATTGATCGTTGCGTGTGCGTACATACACTTCTTTGCATAGGGCTTTGATTAGCTAGCTGTGATTAGACTAGGATCAGCAACATTATATTGAAACCTTCCAAGCTCCACTTCCTACTAACTCAGTAGGTGTCGTTCCTCGCAATCGTTGGGCAAATCGCAAGTGAGAGTATCACGAACCAGGCACCAGTTGTACCACTTCCTTGCTGCATTGGTAAGAACTTGTAATAACTTGGTATAAGCTTGAGTGTGAGTGACTTGATTTGAGCCTCTAGATCCTAGTAGTTGATAGGAACATATACTTGTGATTTGTTTCCTTGTTTTCTACTAACAATGACAGGTTGGTTGAATTTGGTAGATTATGATGTTATCGCAGGCCGATTTGAACTCAAAGGGAAACAATTACCTGCATACATATTGCCCCTCACCGCTGAGAGTACGTCATTGGACTACTTTCTATGGATTACTATGTTGGAAATCTACTTTGAAAGACAGGACCTTGATCCTTATGAGAAGATGAGCATGGCAAGGACGGCACTGATCGGTGATGTTCAACATTGGTGGTCGAGTCTCGAGTACCACTTCATGTACACATGGGAGCAGATGAAGAAGAAATTACAACGTCGTTTTGTACCTCCACTACCCACAGTCACAAGCGAGGCGCAACCGAAGGTAACTGAAAATGCTGACATTATTTTGGCTCCTACTCCATCTACAAATACCGTCGAGATGCATGAAGAGATGAAGGATGATCTGGCACATCTTATGCCACTAGAGGAGCAACTTGAGGTACCTACAGTATCTAATGAGGACGATCATGAAAAATGTACTGATTTAGTGCTACAGCAAGATATAGAGCAACCTTTTGAGTATATACTTGTTGTAGTGGTGCAATCTTTTGATATTCCTTGTGTTGACTTGAACAAACCATGTGCTGATCTGAATTCTCATAATTTTGCACATGTTGAATTAATTACACATAAGGAAGTATTGGATAGAATATTCCCTACTGAAGCTTTGTGTTATAGCATGCTTAATGATCCCATTAGTCTGGAATGTGCTATGGAGAAAGTTTCTGAAATTTCATATCTAAATTCTCCTTCTAACACCTACACCTACTGTTTTAAGTTAATTGGAGATTATGGTGTAGACAATCAATTTTTGGTATATCGCATATGCATAACTTGTGATCACATGGATGAATTGAAGCTTACTACTTGGGACAATAGTTCTTGTGTGCTGAATCTTGTTCAATATGAGAGGAAAATAAAATTTAATACTCATCCAATGCCTATGTGTTTAACTTTTATTGCACCATCTAGTATGGACAATCTGAATAAAGGTGTTGAATTATGGAAGAATTTACAAATCTTTTCACCCTTCCTAGAAGAATTTGCTATTGCTCAATTGAAATATGATTATATGAATAACTTGTGCTCTTTGGATTTAATTACTGTGCTGCCTTTTCACATAGCAATGAATAACTCCACTATATACTTGACTTATACTTGCAAATTGAGTTGCAAACTGACTGCTATAAGAAAATATACCTTTGCTGATTTGATGCATGCACAATCACCTGTAATTTTCAAAGCTTTCTCTATTTCATTGCCACTTGTTGTTGCTAACATTTTGCAGAAAGATGAGCATGCATTGCTACAAGTTTTGAAGCTTTTCTTGGAATTGGAGGATGAGCTTGAGTCGAGGACGACTCAAATGCAAGAAGGGGAGGATGATGAGGACATCAACCCTTCGGATACAAGCTCTAGTCCACGCCATGGTACAAGGAAGGTTTCTATGTCACTTTGTGTCCAAGCCAAGCAAGAGTTAATGTGACGCCCTGGCTATTCGGAAGCCAAAATGCTACCTAAAGGACTAACATAAAACAATACCACAAAGAATTTCAACATAAACTTATCAACTAATATAAAAAGACCAACATCTTTTAGAACCTAAGCGGATTTAAAACGTATCCAACAAAGAATTCACAATTTCCAATTATTTAAGTCCATTGAATCCACTAAGATAATCATATCAAACCAATAATCATGGAACATAAGCGATTATTTAAACAACAATAACATGAAGGATGATATCATCCACGGCTAAATTTATTTATTACAGTCCATCGCTTAACCAAAGAAAACAAAGATCCATTCTTTTATTGAATCTAATATCAAGTGAAGTATTTGAGTAGTGCGTGTCTACTCCTCCCAAGAGAACTTCATCAACAACCACCTAAAATAAATAAACAAAGCAAGAGTGAGCCCAAGACTCAGCAAGTACATTGAATATATGAATAGACCTCCAATATGAACAAGACAACCTCTTCACACTTTCAGAACATACAAAGCAAATGGATATTTATGAATGCATGAAATGAATGGAAATAATAAAGGAAGGACTGCACACGTGCTTATACTCAGTATAGCTAGTGACACACCCGTCGGTGTTCACTTAAGCCGTATTTAACCAAAATACGGGATCCCAATCCCGTATGAAGAACATTTCATACGGTGTCCAAAATGCCCACATTGGTGGTGGGTCTTACGTGCCCATACTGGAATTGATGGGTCTTATAATCCACTCCGTGGAAGGCACATGAAACAGATGCATGAATCAAGTATGAATTATGAAAGACGTCATATATATACTCATGGATATAACACATAAGAAAAGGACATAAACTTTGAATATTCTCGTGGATATCAGAAAAACACAATACAATCAAGCATGCATCATACACCAAACATATGAACATCAAAGTACTTGCCTTCCGCGTTGCGACGCGTTAACAAGCAACGAAGGTGCCCTTAAATCAAGACTCGCGCCTAAACAAGTAAATAATTGAAATAAGAACAACATGGTACAGAATACTAGCCGCATCGTTCTACAAAACCTTCCCGACCACTCTAGAACTAACTATTTTAACTAATCCGAAGACAGACAGCTCAAACAAGGAAAATGAGTCTGGACAGGACCCTTAAAACAAACATAACTTTTACTCCGAAGGTCAAAAAATAGCAAACTCAATTGGGCTAGAAAGATAATGTAAATATCTAAAATAACCTAGTTGGTGGACATCTCAAATTCTGTGTGTAAATGACTCTAATAGATCAATAAACAACATCTGTCCAGATCGTCTAACAAGCCTCGACAGCAGCACGGTATCGGACATAACTTTTGATTGGCTGAACCAAAATTGGTGTTCTTTAACAATCTGAAAATCTAAGAACAAAACCTACCAAAGTATAGTTGGGAAAAAGTGTAACACCCTGGCTATCCGGAAGCCAAGATGTCACCTAATACATCTAACATACATCCATAATGCGGAAGAACTTGAAACAAGTATATCAACTAAAGACAGCATTAAGATAAACAGGACATGGTGAAGGTATCCTTCCTTCACCTTCTAAGTTATTTAATACTGATCATCAATAAAGAAGGTTCACACGCAGTAATAAATCAACATCCAGGTGGAGAAGGTATCCTTCCTTCTCCAATTATAATTTAATTATTACAGTTCATCGTTAACGAATGAAATATGGAACTAAAATTTAGACTTGAACATGAATTTGATGTTGTGAACAAGTAGTGCGTGTCTACTCCTCCCAAGAGCCAACATCGGGGTTACCTAAAATAAACAAACAATGCAAGAGTGAGTCCATGACTCGGCAAGTACGATTATCAATAAGACAATCATTCAATATGAATAAGACAAACTCATCATCGAGTTCGATCACATCACAACCGATTACAAATGAAAACATGATATGAATGCTCAAAATCAAAGGAATGGACTGCACACATGCATATCCAGTATAGCGATGAAACACCCGTCGGTGTTCACTCAAGCCCGCATCTTAACAAAAATGCGGGATCCACTTCCCGTATGAAGAACGTTTCATACGGGTGTCCAACATTGCCCATCTTGGAGTTAATGGGTCTTACATGCCCATTCGGAATTAATGGGTCTTTCAAATCCACTCCGTGGACGGGACATGACAATGTCCAACACGCCCACATTGGAATGGTGGGACTTGCAATCCACTTTCGTGGATGAAACATGCATAATGAATGCATAGAATGAAATACTGAATATTGAAAGACATGATAACAAAACATGGATTCAACACATATGAAAGAACATAGACAATCCATCTTCTCGTATCATACCAAATCACAGCATGACCATATAAACATTCATCAATCACAATCATTAAGGGTGGCAATGTACTTGCCTTCCACGATGCAACGCGTTAGTCGGCAAAGGTGATACTCCTAAACCCGAGGCTTCACCTCCTAAACAAGTAAAATAATTTCAATAAGGACATAATATACCCAACACTACTAATCGATGCTAAACATCGCTTCCTCGATGACTCTAGTCATTAATACAAAACTTAAAATGAAATCAACAATTTCTGACATAACTTAGTTCTGGACAGCAGCACGGTAATTGACATATCTATTGGTCTGGAACTCGGAATGAGGTGAGACCAATTTCCATGGATTCTTAACTGACATATCTACAATACTCTGGTTGGGCAAAAGTTCAGATTTTGCTCTAATAAAATTTGGCCCACGGCTCAAATCTGTTGACTGAATTAATAGACAGAAATATCGGCTAAATTAAAATATCCATAACTTTTGTTGTACAACTCCAAATTGGACGTTCTTTAACAATCTGAAAAGGTTATGAAATTATCTACAATAACCTAGTTGGCACGACATTCATATATTGTCTTTAACAAAAAGTGGCACACGGGTCAAAATTAAAGATAGAAATCGACACACAAACTGGACAGACTGACATACAATCTGGACAGTCACAAAGAAAAGTGCATAACTTTTGATCTATAAATCCAAATGAGGTGTTATTTATCAATCCTGAAAGCTAGTGATATCACCTTCAAAATTTGTTATGGGCAAGACCTCTGAATCACCCTCTAACTAGGCCATAAATCAACCTATACAGAGACTGCTATTTCTCGTCAGGATTCTGGACAGCAGATAATAAATCTATCATAACTTTTGACTCGAAAGTCGGAATGAGGTGATCTTGGCGGCCACCGAAAGCTAAGAACAAGACCTACAACTCTCCAGGAGACCCAAACTCCTGATTCGGCCTCTAAAGTCACGAAACAGTCCACGCAACATACTGGACAGATTGCTATCTACAGCAGACCGACATTGATCCAAGCAATTCTATTCGTTTCCTCTCCTACGACCAAACCACCAACCCCAACCGAGATACATTACCCTTGGAGCGCCCAGGAGAACGGCGATCGAACCGTGGTGAAGATCCCGGCCTCCTTGATCTGAACCCTGCGAAACACCACCAAAGCGACGCGAAGGCCGGCAACGAGGGCTCTACACCGAGGAAAACTCCGGGAGAAGGGGCGCGACTCCGGGACCTTGGGGCAGCACCAATGGGGAGGAGGAAGGCGGCACCCTGCTGGAGGTGGCGCACAAGAAGGAGGGAAGGTGAAAGTGGCGGTGCACAAGGGGAGAGGTGGAAGGGGTGGGAGCTAGGGTTTCACCGCCCCTAAAGGCCCCTATGGCGGCCCTTGGTGGGCTTGGGCCCCACGGCTGCCCCCTTGGGCTCCAAGTCAGCCCCTGGCCCACAAGGCCTCCTTTTGGGCTTGTTGGCCAAAGGCCCGTGCCAAAACTGTAAGAATCGATAAACGTCGAAATTGTGAATTTTAAACTCGATTTGAACCGAAAACTTCCTAAATGAAAACGAGGTATTACATTCTTCCCCTTAACAGATTCGACCCGAATCTAAACACACTTTAGAGAAAGAACAACCACGATCGAGAACAAACAACGGTAACCACGCACTTGTGAACAACACCGTTAAAACTCACGCACACGAAACTCCAACTTCCCAAGTAGCATCTCCTCGGTCAAAATACCACAACACAACGACGTAACGCGACGCCCGAACTAACACTCAACCCGGTACTTCCGGTACACTCATCGGAGAAAACTCAAGGTAAGATCTCGGTCGATGGTCAGCGCAAACGAAAACTCAAACTCGGATCTCCGGTACTCACCCAACACGATAACATACAAGACGTTACGTACTCACGCATGGACCGAGACAGCCCGGCGATACGCCAACTAGCTAAAACAACCCAATGTACCTTGGGTTAACCTTCCCATTGAAACCGAACCACACGACAAGCACGAAGAACACGAAACTCGTGTTCCACCTTTCAATCGAACTTTTCACTAAAGCAAGGATCACCTCCTTTAACGTAAAACACACTATCGAAACTCTTTACCGCAAAACATATCTGAATAAGAAAGATTCACGCCACAACTATACGTTACCAACTGGATCAAGAGTAAAATCCGTAAATCGAGTTTCATCAAGAAAACCTTTCCACTTTCCAAGTGGCTATTTGCGAAAAACGTCACGAAAGCCAAAGGGGAGATCACTTGAATGCTCAAACCAAATACTTCTTTTGTTTTGCTGAATTGGAAAGAAGCAAACATGCCAACACAACACCAACTCACAATGCGAAGACACCACCAACAACATAAAGCTCAAATGAGTAACAAGAAAACGCTTCAATACCCAAGGAAACATCCTTTTCTCAATTCCTCTTTTAGGAATAAAATTTCTCTCAGACATTGGAATTGAATTCATCGCATACCACAGGCTCAAACCTCTTAATTTAACATCCTCAAATTAGGCTTAAACGAAATACATCATCCACACCTTTGTGGAGAGACTCTATTGATTCCACCGAACACACTGGACCACTCCTTCAATTGATGACATTACTTTGATAGAAGGCACCAAAGCCCTCAAAACCCATGCAATCTCATCACCTCCAACTTTCAAGAATATCACATCAAAATTTTCAGTACACCCGCTCATGAACTACAACAAAGGGTTCTATCAACAATCATTCCACTACTCGAGAATACTCCAGCTTTTCTATCTCCTCTACACACCAATCTTTGGGTGACCAAAGTTTAGCATGAAAACAGAAAGCCCAAAGTTAACCTCCGAGACCTCTACAACGAATTCCTCTTATAACAAATAGTGAAATCATCGGATTAAATCTCTATGATCCCCACAATTCCGACATACTCACTCATTGACATCATCAGAATCACTCATACCACATCGCGATACTTTCAATAGTGTTATTGTATAAAATTGATTACGTTTTCCATACATTTGATAATCCCCAACATTTCAACATGAACCAAGGTTCGGAACTACACTATACCATAGGTCCTACTTAGTCGGACAATATACGATTTTATCTCGAAACCAAACATTCCATCGAATCAACTTCCTCCAAGAGATTCAGTCAAAACCAACTCATCTTCTATTACTCCTCCAATAGTCGGGTAGCAAAATCTCACCCCTACAATCAATTAACCACCACCAAACAAACAACAACATACGAGTTGTAAAACTTTCAAACACAAAACGGTTGATCCTTTCTCAAAAGAAAGAGGCGAACAAGAACAAATTTCACAACACAGAAAATGTTATCATTCACGGTGAGCACGAGACCAAAAGAAATAACTGCAACGTAAGATGCGGGAAAACGAAATTGAGTTCACTGTGGAGTGCACGCATCCTCTAAAAGGAATAGCAAATAACCACCAACAAGAAGAATGACATTGCGATTGAAACTCGACAACTCTTGAGTGAAAAGAGCAAAAGTTTATGAACAATTCAAATAACCACAAGTTACAAAACTTGACTCAATTCTCAAATATTCATAATGCACTCTCTCCTTTAACACTGTAATTAATTCTTTGACTAACATCACTTTGCCACAAAGAACAAGATGAGGTCTTTAGTCCAAACCACAAGGACTAATTAAGAACCAATAAAAATTCTTCCATACGTTATATTTATTGAGCAGTTCAACTACACAAGAAACATGAGATCCAAATAATCTCAGCCACCAAACTCGAAACATTTCCAATTACAGGATTTCGCGAAAAGCAAGTAGATTATTCTCCTCTTAAAGGAACCAACATAACTTCTTTGGTTGCAACCTCGCGTTGCCAACTCAAACCAAAGAGCCTTTAGAGTTAAACCACCCAAATCTCTTAAGAAGCAACAGACAATCCAATACCTTAATTTATTTAAAATAATTTCATTACGGATGATTTAAGAGCTCAAAGAAAATATCACGAAAGCTAAACTTGAAATATTCACATCGAACGATATCACCAAGGGCGATCAAATTACTATGGGTATTAACATCAATTTCACAACAACAATTAGAAAATACTTCAAAAGACCCATGTGAAAAGAATGAGTTGATTCTTTCTAAAGAAGAGACAAATGAAAACGATTTTCACCAACTAGAAAACTCATCCACCACTCAGACTTGAACATGGGACCAAGAGAAGAAACCAATTAAGCAATGAACTCACGAACATAAGTGGAGTCCACGCTTGAACGCATAAGCCTCACAAGAAGAGAATATCGAACCTTAATGAGATAAGAACAAATAAGTATTCAAAATCAAACACTTGCATCATCGAAGAACCATTGCAACATTGTAACATATCGTTACTCGATAAACTTCATTTACCACATAAAGCTGAACCCCAAAAGATCATGAATACAAATTCGAAATTTGATCATTTAGGAAATATCACCATGGGTGATCAAATTACTACGAGAATTAACCTCATTATCACATTCTTGACTATTTAATAACATCGACAACATACATAGTACCAAGAATCATCAAACTTTATTACTTCATCCTAAAACTTCCCAAAGGGAACACAAACCACAAGGTTGAAACAAATTTATCATAACAAGTTTATGCTAAGCAATAACAATATCACAAGGCACGCTAACAAAGACTACTTACGAAATTCATCTACTCAATTGTTGGTGTTGCTCAACACTTTCTTCAGCTCATTAACAAATGATGATTGTACTAACCACGCGTATACATACGGTACTAATTCTATTTGCAATCACATAACCATTTATAAACATAGATTCACATTTCACCTTTGTTCGTAAATCATTTCAAAACATGATTAAAGATTCACTAACATAATTTCCTATAAACAAGATTTCATGAGTCGATACACCAGACCCATCCGGTACTTTATACAAGTTTCAACAATTTTAGCATACTAGGAAATAGATAAATCTAGCTCTTATGTAAGATCTATAGGTTCGAATAGATATTGACATCTTTATTTAACATACACCCTGAATCAAATACAAGGACATATCAAATTAATCAGTTTCACTTCCATGGATGGTAGTTAAGAGTAATTGATTTGCACTATGCTAATAACCCAACTTGGTAACTCATATCATAACAATTTATTCGCTTAATCATAAATTCTCAATTTAAGCATGGCAAGACATCACAAAAGGATTCTAACACCTTACTACAAAGAAAAGAGAGACTTCAAACCTCAACGCTCGAAGTAATCCAAAGAAACACATAAAGCCAAAGCTTTCCCCAAGCAACCGAACTTACAGCGGAAAACTCTTCACTAATCAAGTTATCAAATGAGTAAATGAGTCATTCTTTTTCAATGAGAAAGAAGGAGCAACCAAGAAAACATCAATCTTGCCAATTGACAACGATCACAAGTAGTAGAAACAACTCAACAGTTGAAAGGCATTATTTGTTTCAGAGAACCAAGAAGGATCTATGGAAAACCATAACTATCATGGACCACAAATCCCGGAGAAGTTCATCAACCACCACAGGACAAGAATTGCCAAATTCCGAAATCAAGAAAGAGAACAACTTTCTAAAGCAACTCACGCTTAACACCGAAACTATGGTACTGGGTAACTACTCCTCTAACCACGTTCTGCGAGCGGTGGTGTAACACGTGAATCCGAGTAACAACCACGACCTTCACTTCTTATCATTTGATAACATCACGCCTCACCGAAATACTCAACTATGAATATATAGGATCATCTCATGACAATCATATTATTAGTTCATAGATATTGAATATCATAGCAGATCATATATTACCAACAAGGATGATAGTACAGAAGCAATTCAACAATTGCTCAACAAAATGAAACATAATAATGAGATATTGCGGAAGCAATGTAATTTTCCAACCCCACCATCGTACGATTGTGTCATTTTAATGTTCGTCATTAACCACGGACCTAAAGCCCGCTCGATACCAACTGTAACACCCTGGCTATCCGGAAGCCAAGATGTCACCTAATACATCTAACATACATCCATAATGCGGAAGAACTTGAAACAAGTATATCAACTAAAGACAGATTAAGATAAACAGGACATGGTGAAGGTATCCTTCCTTCACCTTCTAAGTTATTTAATATCGAACATCAATAAAGAAGGTTCACACGCAGTAATAAATCAACATCCGTGGAGAAGGTATCCTTCCTTCTCCAATTATAATTTAATTATTACAGTTCATCGTTAACGAATGAAATATGGAACTAAAATTTAGACTTGAACATGAATTTGATGTTGTGAACAAGTAGTGCGTGTCTACTCCCTCCCAAGAGCCAACATCAGGGGTTACCTAAAATAAACAAACAATGCAAGAGTGAGTCCATGACTCAGCAAGTACAGTTATCAATAAGACAATCATTCAATATGAATAAGACAAACTCATCATCGAGTTCGATCACATCACAACCGATTACAAATGAAAACATGATATGAATGCTCAAAATCAAAGGAATGGACTGCACACATGCATATATCGGTATAGCGTGAAACACCCGTCGGTGTTCACTCAAGCCCGCATCTTAACAAAAATGCGGGATCCACTTCCGTATGAAGAACGTTTCATACGGTGTCCAACATTGCCCATCTTGGAGTTAATGGGTCTTACATGCCCATTCGGAATTAATGGGTCTTTCAAATCCACTCCCGTGGACGGACATGACAATGTCCAACACGCCCACATTGGAATGGTGGGACTTGCAATCCACTTTCGTGGATGAAACATGCATAATGAATGCATAGAATGAAATACGAATATTGAAAGACATGATAACAAAACATGGATTCAACACATATGAAAGAACATAGACAATCCATCTTCTCTCGTATCATACCAAATCACAGCATGACCATATAAACATTCATCAATCACAATCATTAAGGGTGGCAATGTACTTGCCTTCCACGATGCAACGCGTTAGTCGGCAAAGGTGATACTCCTAAACCCGAGGCTTCACCTCCTAAACAAGTAAAATAATTTCAATAAGGACATAATATACCCAACACTACTAATCGATGCTAAACATGCTTCACGATGACTCTAGTCATTAATACAAAACTTAAAATGAAATCAACAATTTCGACATAACTTAGTTCGGACAGCAGCACGGTAATTGACATATCTATTGGTCTGGAACTCGGAATGAGGTGAGACCAATTTCCATGGATTCTTAACTGACATATCTACAATACTTTGGTTGGGCAAAAGTTCAGATTTTGCTACTAATAAAATTTGGCCCACGGCTCAAATCTGTTGACTGAATTAATAGACAGAAATATCGGCTAAATTAAAATATCCATAACTTTTGTTGTACAACTCCAAATTGGACGTTCTTTAACAATCTGAAAAGGTTATGAAATTATATACAATAACCTAGTTGGCACGACATTCATATATTGTCTTTAACAAAAAGTGGCACACGGGTCAAAATTAAAGATAGAAGCCCGACACACAAACTGGACAGACTGACATACAATCTGGACAGTCACAAAGAAAAGTGCATAACTTTTGATCTATAAATCCAAATGAGGTGTTATTTATCAATCCTGAAAGCTAGTGATATCACCTTCAAAATTTGTTATGGGCAAGACCTCTGAATCACCCTCTAACTAGGCCATAAATCAACCTATACAGAGACTGCTATTTCTCGTCAGGATTCTGGACAGCAGATAATAAATCTATCATAACTTTTGACTCGAAAGTCGGAATGAGGTGATCTTGGCGGCCACCGAAAGCTAAGAACAAGACCTACAACTCTCCAGGAGACCCAAACTCCTGATTCGGCCTCTAAAGTCACGAAACAGTCCACGCAACATACTGGACAGATTGCTATCTACAGCAGACCGACATTGATCCAAGCAATTCTATTCGTTTCCTCTCCTACGACCAAACCACCAACCCCAACCGAGATACATTACCCTTGGAGCGCCCAGGAGCACGACGATCGAACCGTGGTGAAGATCCCGGCCTCCTTGATCTGAACCCTGCGAAACACCACCAAAACGACGCGGAAGGCCGGCAACGAGGCTCTACACCGAGGAAAACTCCGGGAGAAGGGGCGCGACTCGGGACCTTGGGGCAGCACCAATGGGGAGGAGGAAGGGCGGCACCCTGCTGGAGGTGGCGCACAAGAAGGAGGAAGGTGAAAGTGGCGGTGCACAAGGGGGAGAGGTGGAAGGGGTGGGAGCTAGGGTTTTCAGCCGCCCCTAAAGGCCCCTATGGCGGCCCTTGGTGGGCTTGGGCCCCACGGCTGCCCCCTTGGGCTCCAAGTCAGCCCCCTTGGCCCACAAGGCCTCCTTTTGGGCTTGTTGGCCAAAGGCCCAGCCAAAACTGTAAGAATCGACTAAACGTCGAAATTGTGAATTTTAAACTCGATTTCGAACCGAAAACTTCCTAAATGAAAACGAGGTATTACAAAAGTTCAGATTTTTCCTCTAACAAAATTTGGCCCACGGCTCAAATCTGTTGATAGAATTAACAAACAGAAATATCGGCTGAAATAAAATATTCATAACTTTTGTTATACAACTCCAAATTGGATGTTCTTTATCAATATAGAAACATTATCAAATTATCTACAATAACCTAGTTGAGTGAAAACCCTGAATCGTCCATTATCATATTCATATTTTAGGAGACAACGTGTTAGGTAGTTCTCGTCAGAATTCTGGACAGCAGATACTAAATCTATCATAACTTTTGATTAAATGCGTCGGAATCAGGTGTTCTTAGCGGCCAACGAAAGCTAAGAACATTATCTAAATATATCTAGGATATCAAAACTTCTAATTCAGCTTATAAGAACCCGAAACATACCACGCAACATACTGAACAAATTCGAATTTACCCCAGACAGACTTTGATACAATCAAATTTAATCGGTTTCACTTCTACGACTAATCAAACAACAACAACCGGCAATCGTTACCTTTGGAGACACGCGTGCCGCTGAAATCCCCGCTAGATGCTCATCTCCTCTTCTTCTCTCTCTCCTCCACCTTTCTCCTTGGCCGACAAAGAATGGAGAGCACCACCAAGAGGAGCAACAGAGTGCAAAGAGGAGGGCGTGTCAGAGCGGCATCAGTGTGGCAGCGAACAACGTAGAATGTGTGCTACGGTGGTGGGCTAGGGTTTCTCCATCCTTTTATTAGTGGCCAGTCCCTCATGGGCCTCCTAGGCCAAAACCAAAAGCCCAGGTTGTCAAAGAATTGCAGATTTTCCCTCTTCTAAAGTCTAATTTCTCTTTTCACTGCTTCCTTCATTACAATAAGTTGGAATATTACAGAAAAAACCCCTTTTTCGTTTACTCTCCTTCCTTAGAAACATTCGGGGTATTACAGTTAAAGTTGGACACGTTTTGGAATTCGATTCGGCCTTCAAGACACCCTCACTTCAAATAGGCATAACTTTCGGATACGAACTCCGTTTGAGGTCCACGAGTACTTGATTGAAATCTTATCTTGTCCTCTTTCAAACGGATCCAATCTCACCTCTAAATTCCTTCTGTGCACGCTGTAATCATCAAAAAAAAGGTGCTACGACACCTGTTTGGATCAAATCAGGCCTTGTAACCTATTTGGGCCAGCCACCTCCTTGGCCACCCGTTGGGCCATACTATTCATGGACATACTGTTCATGTGAACAGTACCTATGAATAGTACCACTCCTAAGCTCTTGGATATGTGCGGCTCCCCCTTCTCTATATAAGGAGGCCGCACCCCTCTAGTTTTTCCTGGATTTTTTTTATGTTTAGTTTGCCTTCGTTGCAACTTGTATCTTTTGCGTGTGTCGACTAGACCACCCAATTAAGATCCTTATTCAGAATCCCAACTCAATTCAAATATTTCAATTCCTATTTGCAATTTCAGATTGCTTTATTTTGTTCTTGCGTGCTTCTTCGGTGTATGCAGGAATCGACTTTCGTGATTAGGTCATCCAGGTATTCGTGCACAGTTGATAATGACTTATCGAGCAGTTCACCGATTGCGTGGTTTCGAGCCTTACGAGTTCATAGCTAGGATCGTGAGAGTTGAACGACTACTACCGAACTTATCTTTTCATCGAAAGATCGGGCCAAATCAGGACCTCCGTGGTTCATCACAATTGTTCTCAATTCTAATAGCTCTTGTGCAATGCATGCATTTCTTGAATCATTTCATAATTAAGCAGCATGAACAAGAAGGGGAAATGGAGATATCAGATAATCATATTCTTACCGTTGATGAAATAGGTCGATACAGCGAAATTGTGATGTATGTCAGAGTCAAGGCAAAACATTAAAGACTTGCAAGGTTGTTGCAACCATTACCGATTCCAGAATGAAAATGGGAAGAGATTGGTATGGACTTTATTACCGAACTTCCTAGGACCCAATCAAGATATGATTCCATTTGGGTGGTGATTGACCGATTGACTAAAGTGGTGCAATTTATTTCAGTCAAGACCACTTACAAAAGCAGTAAGTTAGCATAATTGTATATGGCAAAGATTGTTTGTCTGCATGTTGTTCCAAAGAAGATAGTGTCATACATAGGTTCACAGTTCACATCAAGGTTTTGGAAAAGTCTGCACGAAGTGTTGGGAACAAGACTCAATTTTAGTACAGCTTATTATCCCCAAACAGATGGCCAAACAAAGAGGGTAAATCAGATTTTGAAAGATATGTTGCAAGCTTGTGTCTAAGATTATGGAACCAGTTGGGACAAGAACCTTCCCTATGCAGAATTTTCGTACAATAACAACTATCAAGCCAACCTTCAGATGTCACCATTAGAAGCATTGTATGGCAGGAAGTGTAGAACACCTATTCAATGGGATCAAGAAGGGGAACATCAGTTCTTTGGCCCTACTTTAATTACAGAGGTTGAAATAAAGTAAAAGTGATAAAGGAACGGTTGAAAGTAGCACAGTCCCAACAAAAAAGTTATGCTGACAATCGTCGGAGAGATCTGTCCTTTGAACTAGATTTGTTGGACCATACAAGATTTTGGGAAAAAGCGGTGAAGCTACATATCAACTCGAATTACCAGAATCACTATCCGCAGTTCATGATGTCTTCCATGTGACTCAGTTGAAGAAATGTCTTCAAATACCAACAGAGCAAACCCCGCATGAGAGTATTAATATGCAGGAAGACCTCACTTATGTGGAGCATCCAATCAAGATTCTTGATGTGGCAGAACGCATCACTAGAAGCAAATTCATCCATTCATGTAAAGTTTAGTGGAGTAATCACTAAGAAGAGGAGGCCACTTGGGAACGAGAAGAAGATTTGAAAGACGAGTATCCCCACCTCTTTGCTAGCTAGTCTGAATCTCCGAGACAAGATTCCCTTTAAGGCGGTAGGTTTGTAACAGCCCAAATTTTCATTTCTATTAAAAAGAAAACTTAATTAATTTCCTTGAATTTTCTGATCTTTTTTTTTAAATCCTATTTATTTTAAAGCCAAAATAAATTATTTGCAAATCTAAATACCAATTTTGAGTTGGAAATATTTTATTTAAGTTCAAAATTTTTTGAACTCTATTTGCTATTTTCTAAAAGCCTATTTGATTTAACTCAATTTCTATAATTCAAAAATCCTCAAAAATCTGGATTTTGGCTTGGGCCCAATCTCTTTCCAGCCCATAGCCTTTTCCTTCTTTTCCCGCCCCTGCACCGGCCCACATGGCCCAACTCCTTGCGCCCATGTAACATCCCAAGTATTTGGCTTGTGTTTCAAATGTAAGAAAAGTGTGTAGAAATTAAAAACTTTTCTTACATCTAGTATTTCCTGTATGTTCTGGAGAATTCTTGTAAAGGAATTATGAAAATACAAAGTCACAAGTCATTTTGACCTAAACCTTGCCCTTCTAAAAACTTTCTTATCAAAATCTTGTGATCATTCTTTGAAAATATTTTTTCCAAGTTCTAGGGATGGTGTGTGACCCCTCTGAAAAGTTTCACAATTTTTAGAAATTGTTTGATAACTTTAAGAGGCCAGTCAAACATGTTTGACTTTGGTCAAACCTTAGCCCAGTACCTAATGGACGACATGAAAACCCCCGAAAATTTTATACAAGGTCAATCCCTAAGTTAGCAAGCTCGGTAAAAATTTCAGAATTTTTGGGGTTAGTTCTCTACCTTTAAAAATTCCTCAAAGTTTAGCTGTTAATTTAAAACCCTAAGTCAAAGTGTGTTGGGCACAAGTCAGACCCGAGCCCAACCTAATGGACTTGGTTGAACCCAACCACCTAACTGGACCTCGGGCTCACGTTTGAGGTGCGCCCTTTTGAGCCGTTGGATTTAGATCCAACCGCCCTCGTTCGTGTAACTTTCGAACCTCCGTAGTTGCGCTTCGCTTCTGGGCCGTAGGATTTCCATCGGGTGGTCTCTATTAGTTGGGTCTTTCGGACCGCTCCAAACGCCCCAAGCAATCTCAGCCGCTCATTTTCGATCGGACCGTTCGCGCGATTCTAAACGTTGGGACCCCCGATTGTCGCCGTTAAATCTTGATCGTCCATTTTAAATCCAACGGTCACAGCGTTCTTCTTCTGTTCTTCTTCTTCCTCCTTGCTCCCATACCGCGTGCGAGCCATGGCAGAGAGCTATTGTGCTCTGTCATGTCCTGTGCGTCACCCTCAACTACTCTTTGGCCTTGCATTAATTGCGGTCGACCTCCTCGCACTCAAAGTCCCCTTTCTCAGTTGCTCCCGTCGCTTTTTGGTCCATGGCTGCACCATGAACCGAGCTCACCCTTGAGCTCTTGTCTTTGCACAAACCCTAGTTTTCCATCTATAAATATCCCCCTTAGTTCCTGTAACACCCCAGCCCAACATGAGCCTAGAATGCTACTAAAGGAACACTAAACAATTCTAAACTAGGATAATTTACTAAATTTCGGCAGAACCTACTTTGTATAGTTAACTATACGGAGGTTCCAACAGATAAAAGAATATCATATCTAAATATTCCAACGTCCAAAAACATCACTAAGCATTAAAATATGCTACTCAACTAGAACATATTCAAAGATAACCAAAGTACGTTACTCATCATTATTATAAATAATCTCGATGCATGAGGCCTAACCATAATCATTACTTAAGCGGTTTACTTATTTATTAATGGACGATCGAAAATTTGATCAACTTTTAAAGATACGTGGCGGTCGTGAATCCAACTCAAGTCTACTCCTCCCATGCATGCCGTTCTTGCAAAAGGGTACCTAAAAACACAACAAAAGCAAGAGTGAGCCCAAAGACTAAAGAAGTACCAAAAAGAAACATTAACCTCGCAATTATAGCAACAACATTCAAGTCCAAAGCTTTACTCGGAAACATATCTCATGTGGTATGAATGCAAATGTGCAATGCATCTTTTCTCTTTCACTCTTTTTCGCATTTTACCGGTAATGCGAGATATGCAACCGTCGCTGCATACCATGCCTGTGCTCGCAAGCGCAGGGACCAATTGCCCAATACTCCGCAAGTAAAGGGGACCTCAAGCCCACACTCCACAAGTGTGGGGACCATAGGCCCATCATTTTCATGATGGGGACCTCTTTTCAATGTCCACATTCCACGAATGTGGGGACCTCAGGCCCATCATCTACATGACGGGGAGCTTGAATATGCATACCTGGTCACCACGTGACCAAGTCTTATGTATGCTCTCATTGTGCACATGAACAATTACAATTTCGCAATAGTCATGAACAGCATCAACACCATACATGAATAACAATAATTCGTATCATAAGTAGTCACCATCCTTAATCAACATATCACACTATCAACCAAGCATAGCTAATGTGTATCAAAATACTAGCATTCATCATCAAACAATTCATAATTACTCTACCAAATAGAGTACTTGCCTTAAGTGTGAGAATGGAGGATGTGAAGAGGGCGCTGTCCCCGGAACCAATCCCCACCTGAATATAATTATAAAGTATGCTAAGACAATTATACTGGACCAAAAGCATAAACAATAGCACAACCGCACTCGCTAGACTCTCAACAACATTCCCAATTCCAACTCCTAAAGATCGATCTGTCCCTTCTATGGACAGCTATATTCTAAAATTCATAACTTGAAAATTACTTGTCCACTGACGTGATTAAATACCCTAATTAAATCTCTCTCTATTTACTATTTAAGCATGCATGCATGCAGACTAGGTAGCTACTAACGTCATGCTCAAATTAATGAAATATGCATGCATCCCAACAAAATAATCCTAGAAGTGCACTATTGACTAAACATAGTAGTACACCGCAGACACCATTAGCTAGACAACTACTAACAACACTATTAGATTAATCTCTCCTGAAATGCATGCATGCAACACTATTAAATTAATCACTCTCTCTAACAATCCTAACTAAATAATCCTAGCGAAGGCACCAATTAACTAATTAACTAGAAGTACACCATTAATTAGTCAACTACTAATTGATGCAAGACTATCTAAGCCAAAAGAAGCTACTCAAGAAGAACACTAATTAACTACTACATGTGTACTAGTTAATACATCTCTCTCCCTTAATGCTCTAATGACACGCATACATACATCTCCAATTAAATCATCAAAGCACTATGGCATGCAAAGCAACTCCCAAGAACTAATATTTGTAGTACACCAACAACTAGTCAAAGAATAAGACAAAACTAATTATCTACTTTACCTACGTATGGATCGCAGCAAAGCAAATCCACGAATGGCCGAAGCTTCATGCGGCTCGGCGATTACAACTCAAATGGTGGAAAATACACGCGACAACAGGATCATGCCTCCGGACACCTGGAGAGAAAGCTTTGGCCGAGTGCACACCATGCAAGAGCCTTCACGCCACAGACGCACACGCCGGTTCCGCCGTGAAGTCGGATGTCTTTGGCCAACACGTGACCAGAGGCAAAGCGATGCTATGCGGCGAGTGAACGAACCGAAGACCTCCACGCGCACGGCGATCGCAAGAAAGAGACTATTTGGCGGCGATAGGAGATAGAAAAGAAAACGGCGGTGAAGGAAAGAAATAAAAGAAAGCTAGGGTTTTCTAGAATCCACTCTTCCACGATTCTATTAACTCTGTACAAGTCAACTCCTCTCTAAAATTCTAAAATATTCCGTTTTCATGTATCACCTTTCGTCTAATTACACATAGACCCTTAAGGATTAATTTCGGGATATTACAGTTCCTCCATTGAGTTCCTTTACACCACCCCTAGCTCTTTCTTTGTTCTTAGAGCTCAAAACCTCTGAAATTCCAAAATCGCCATTATAGGCCGTGGAGCTCCGTTGGTGACTTCGGCGCCCAAAGTGGTTCTTCTTCAATTCTTCTTGTACCCTTTTGAGCTCCTTAACCTCATAATCATTTCCCCTAGCTTAATTTTGGGTTTCATTCACAAGAATCACTCAATTTTAAGTTTGCATCTTTTAGTAGAAATCGCCTTTCTTCCTTAGCTCAGGTAAGTGGTTTCATTTGGCGATTAATTGCTCATGGACCTTCAGGCCTTAATGCAGCTATTTTGACCACCTAGTGGTGTTCATTTTTGCTCAGGCCATTTTTTCAACTTCATCTTCTTCAACTCCGGTGAGCTCCTCCGTGGTCAAAACTTCTCCGGCCATTTTTGAAGCTCTTCTTGGCTAAGGTAGCTTCCTATTAATCCTTAGATGTTGTGGCACACGCTTTGGACAATCTGAGCTTTTGGCTATTTTTGTTTTCGCCGTTTGGTCATCTGTCGTTATTTCGGCTCACGGCGTTCTAGGCCATTGCCGAGACTACCTCCGGTGGGTGAGCAATGTTATTGCGAACCCATTTTGGCCTTTAGGTTGCGCCGCCGTGGCTGGAGCTGCCGACAACAAGCTCATATTTGCTCTCGGGTTTTGTCGGTCAAGTTCCCTATCTGTCGTTGTCATTTAGGACACAGATCCGGTCATTAATGTTAATCATTGTTTAGCAGTTAATGGTTGTCTTAAAATAACTTTAGGAGTCACTGCCATGTGGGCCCGTAGGCCTAAACCACAGTAGCGGGGTCTTTAGGACAAAGATTGGGGTTATTAATTACTAATCATTGTTAGTAATTAATTGCTGTCCTAAAAAGCTTAATGTGTCACCGCCAAGTGGGCCCAGCCACTTAAGCACCCCTGGCATTGTGCGTTACCCTTCGGACATCATTAATGCTAATCATTGTTAATCATTACGTTTAGCATTTAATGACTATCCTAAAAGCCCTCTGTATCACTAACCTGTGGGCCCGCACCTTAATAAACCCCCTTGTGCGCGTAAACCCTCGCGTGTGACCCACGTGTCACTAGCAAGTGGGCCCCGCATCCTTAGCAGCTCTCTGGAGTGTGCGATGCACTTAGTTGATTGTGCACCGTCCATCTTGAGATCAGTGGCTCAGATCTCGTGGGACGTTCGGACCCCTCCTATCGTCCAATCCCTATAGGCCCTCCATCTTCAGATCTGCGGTCATGGTTTGTTGGGATGTTTGGACCCCTCCGGATGCCCCAATCGACGTGGACCGTTGGATCTTAATCCAACGATGAGTCGCGTACGGTGTTGTGCGCGTTCGTTCGGCCGTGCGCGTGCGCCGTTAGATTCTTGATCTGCGGCCCATGTGCGTCCATGTCATTTCCGTTTGATTAAGTGGTGTGTTTTCCGGTAATCTTTTATTTGTCAACTTAAAATGGTATTGGAACTTTAAAAATTCATAACTAATTCATTTTAATTCCTTTTTAGATGATTCCAACTGTGTTAAATTCCTGTTTAGCTAAAGTTTAACCTAAAAATACATGTAGGCACTGATTCTATACCAGAAAATTATATAGGTTGAAGTGACTTGATTAGGTATAAAAATTGTTTGGAAATTTATTTATAATTTGTAAAAGACACAAGTTATTCCCTGTAACTCCAAATTTAGCAAACTAAAATCTATTAAATTTCTCTGATAATGTACTTCAATATAGGATAGGTTTTGTTCATTTATTTCCCTCTGAAAAATGATATTCCCTAGTGTCACAACTTAGAAAAATCATAAGTAATTCATTTTAACTCCAAATTGAGTAAAGTCAGTTTTGCTCTTCTTAGAATGCCATGATCCACCAACCATAAAAATTTCAGGTTCTAGATCTTTTTGGAAATTTATGCTATGAACAGTAACCAAAATTAATTTAAATTGGATTTTCCTGGTTGAGAGAAATTGTTTAGGGCATAACTTTTTCATGCTTAGTCCAAATTGAACCATTCTTGTTTCTAAATTCATTTAAAATTATAACCTTACTGCTATGTAAATTTCATGGGATTTGGATGACTTTTTCTTTTGAGTTTCTTTCGGTGTTCTTTGTTCTTATCAGGCTTTTCGCGTTCTTGCGTTAGGTTGCGAAGATATTGTTGACCCTGAAATTGATCCTCTGCAACAACAGCAAGGCAAGCAGATGTAGCATCATTTGATCATGTTGCTCCTATTATTTTCAAATTCTAATATGTTGTTTGCAAAGTTTACGTATGCATTGCTATCTTGTTTTAAACTAATGTCGATTAGTTGACCTATTAGATGCATAATCTGTAGGCAAATATTTATCCTCTACTACTGAGCCTAGGATTACTTGCTGTGATTTAGGGTTCGCTGGATGAGCCCTTGTCACTTAGTAGTTTACGAGTTAATGTGCTTAGTCATGCTTAGCTACAGGTAGAAATGGGCGGTTGTCGACTTAGTCGATAACCTTGATCACACAAACTTATTATGACTTTGTGAATCGGCCTTTGTGCTATGTTTAACTGTGAAAACTAAAAATGAAAACAAAACGATTTGGACTTGGGCACAATGGTTTGTTGGCTTGCTTTTGGGTGTGACTGGAATGGTGCCCGAGTCAACAAGGACCGAATTACTTGCGCCATCGTACTGAGCAATTTGCGTGCTAACCACACTAGAGAGAAATGGGATCTCTCTTGACTAAGTACTTTGGGGGGTGTTAATTAATGAGTCGCGTGGTGGGTTGTATATTTAACTATATGCAACATGGACAAGTTTGTAGGGAGGGGAGCACCCGCCTAGGCCGGTGTATCCTACTCTACGTATGGGTCCTTAGTGGGGACCGAAAAGATGGTCCACTAGGTGATAACCCCCATACGTGCGGCTCTTGATTAGCATTTTCCATTGGAAAGCATCTTGTAGGACTTAGCCGTCGGCATACCAAAGGAAGTGTGCTTAATAGCTTGGCAAAAGGCGATGCAAGTGTGTGTACATTGGTACACCTGCAGGGTTAAAAATATTCGAATAGCCTCGTCCTAGGTCATGGACACGCTCGGATACGCCCCGTGAGAATTAGACTACAACATTTTAATTAAAACTTGATGGGTGGTACGAATCGGGGATTCATGCTATGTTGTGGTGGCTATTGGGTTAGTCACCTCTAGGTGGTTGCTTGTTATTTATTGTTACTCGATGTTATTTCAATGCTTAAAAACAGATTTTACAAATTGCCTTCAATCTATTACATTATTGCAAATGAAAATTGCTCTATGCGTTCAATTAACCATATAACCATCTCCTTTGTTACAGCTTTCATGTAGCTATGTATAGGCTTGTTACTCGTAAGTCTTGCGAGTACATTATTGTACTCACCTTCATCGCTTGTTGTGTGTAGAGGAGGAAGTGGATCCCCAAGGGATCTACCTCTGTGAGAATTACTGCGGTGGGTGCGACTAGCTTGGCGGCCCGGTCGGTTGCCTTGTGGGTTATGGCTAACCGGTCGTCTTTTGTTCATAGTCATCTTATGGTGCTTTTGCTTCCGCTGTCTTATGCTACTTTGATGTTATTGGCCGGTCGGTTTCTTTTGTAATAACTCTAATATATGTATGTCTTTTGCTTGAACTAGTGTTGTATGTTGTATGAGAATGATGCATGACTTTGTATGTATGTGTGCTGCAATTCTGGGAAGCACATGTCCATCGAGGCACGGTGTATTTTGTTGTGATGCTTGAGCCAATGGAAGGCTAAGTATTACAAGCTAAATAAACCGGGGTCTCACAGCCCACCTCTCTCCTCTCTCCCCTCACTAACACGTGGGCCCGCCCCGTCAGCCACTCTCGCCTCGCTCTCTCTCCCTCTCACCGACAAGTGGGGCCTACTTGTCATCCATCTCACTGCCTTCTTCCTCCACCAGCCGCGTGAGCCTCGCCACCATTCATGCCGCTCTAGTGCATTCAAGCGATAGTTTTCACTCAAAATCGTGTGCTTTATCACCCAGGATCTTGACACTTTCTACCGCTTTCACTTGGTTCTTTCCAAATCACGTTAATTCCTATTTTCACCGCCGGCGAGTTAAATCCCTCGCACATTCTCCCCTCTCCGGTCATCCCCTCGCCCTATAAAAGAGAGCACCCTCACCCCCTCCTCTCACTCATCCAACCCCCGTAGCCCTAGCCCCTCTCATTTTCTCTCATCGCTAGATTTTGCATTTCTTCGCTAACATCCCCGAGGTGTGCCGTCATCAATTGCGCTGTCGTTCGTCGGTCTCCGGCAATGTTATCTACACCAAAAGCTTCGCCGGCCCATGTTCTACATTGTGCGCACGCTCTCGCTGCCGGAACGTCATTGGAAGGTCTTCACCGCCATAGACCCGAACGCTCCACCGCCTTCTCCCTCGCCGCCGGCAGCTCCATCACGCACCATTGACAAGATCGTGCACATAAGGTTCCCCATCACTCCCTCTTCCTTTTGGTACCATCTTCGACCGCCACCGTAGCGTAGAACGCTAGCGACCATAAGGTCCCAGGTGCTACCCCCTCGCTGGAGTGGCGTGGCAAGCCACGTGGAGACATCTAGCAGCCACATGTGTGCCACGTCAGCCCCATCGGCCCAGTTAGCACCCACATCAATGCCTACATGGTGCTTACGCCAGCTCATGCGTAAAACCCGTACTATTTCACGGACATAGTCCACCGTGGACCAAAACACTTTCGTGGACCTGGTCCATGGACCATGGGCCCACATGTCAGAGACTCATTAGGATTTCCCGTAACAAAATAATTTGGCCGAAAAATGAAAATCAGCCGCTAACATCATGCTTGAATAGTAATTAGATTTTCCTTATGAAAAATAATTCATTAATTCTAAAAAATGAATTTAGGTTAATTTCTTTAGAATTCAAACTTCCGAGGACTCATTCTTCTTCATACGAGCTTGTAATACCCTGTTTTCGTTTAGAAAGAATTTTGTTCGAATTCAATTTTTAAAACAGAAATTTCGGCGTTTCGTCTGCTCTTCCAGTTTTGGGCCTGGGCCTTTGGCCAGCAGGACGAAGAGGGGGCCCCTTGTGGGCCAAGGGGGGCAGCCAGGAAGCCCAAGGGGGGGCAACCGTGGGCCCATAGGCCCATTAGTGTGGCCATCCAAGGAGGGGCACAAACCCTAGCACCCCCCCACTTCTCCCACTTCCCCCACCTCCTCCCATAGGCAGCCGCCACCCCCTTTCCCACTTTCCCACCCCATGGCCACCACCTCCCCTCCCCCATGCTGCCGCCCCATCTTCCCTAGGTGCTGCTCTGCTGTGGTGCTTCCCCGTGCCGCCATCGGAGCTCCCCGTTGTCGGCCAACGCGACGAGAAGAGGAGGGGGCAGCAGGTTTTTCGGCCAAAGGAGGGAAGGACAGGGTGATCATCTTCTTCGCGGATCGCTCATCATCATCCCGTAGGTCTCCAAGGGTAACAATCGTCGATTGTTGTTGTTCGATTAGCAGTAGAAGGGAAACCGATTAGATTTGATTGGATCAAAGTCTGGCTGCAGTAGATTCGATTCTATCTAGTGTTTTGCGGGGGTTGTTTCGGCTTCTTAGAGGCCGAATCAGAAGTGTTGATCTCCTAGAGATATTTAGATAATATTTTTAGCTTTCGTTTGCCGCCACGAACACCTGATTCCGATGTATGGATCAAAAGTTATGATCATTTTAGTTTCTGTTGTCCGGAATTCTGACGAGGTCTACCTTTCAAGTGTCTCCTAAAATATGTTTATGATAATGGACGATACAGCGTTTTCACTCAACTAGGTTATTGTAGAGAATTTCGTAACCTTGAGGTACCGGGAAAGCGTTGTAGAACGTTGTTGAGTCATGTCGTGTACCATGTTGTTGTTATTTCGTTTATTTACTTGATTAGGCAGCGAGGCTACGGGTTTGGGAGCACCATCGTTGCCTGCTAACGCGTAGCAACGCGGAAGGCAAGTACTTTGCTAATCTTAATGATTGTGATTGATGAATGCTTACATGATTATGTTGTGACATCTTATGATACAAGATAAGATGAATTGTCTATGTTCTTTCATATGTGTTGAATCTATGTTAAGAGATGATGTCTTTCATTGTTCATATTCATTCTATGCACCCATTATGCATGTTTCGTCCACAAGAGTGGATTATAAGACCCACCATTCCAATGTGGGCAGATTTGGATATTGTCATGTCCCGTCCACAGGAGTGGATATAAGAAAGACCCATCAATTCCAAGATGGGCATGTAAGACCCATTAATTCCAAGATGGGTAGATTTGGACACCCGTATGAAACGTTCTTCATACGGGATTTGGATCCTCGTATTTTTGTTAAGATGCGGGCTTAAGTGAACACCGACGGGTGTGTCACTAGCTATACCGGTATAAGCACGTGTGTAGTCCATCCTTTAATTAATTTCATTCATATCATGCATTCTTAAATATTCATTCGTGTTTTGCCATAGAAATTTGCAAATGATTTGTGAAACAAAATAAATTTAAAAATAGTTTACACTTGGGCGAACTCGATAGCTGGTGGGTGCAAGTTTATGCATGGGATTGATTCAGCGAATGTTCGAGGCCCAGGGGTTCTTTTTGGAAGTCGCCCAATCAATTAAGGACTGGTCTGAGAGCCGCATTTTGCTAAGCTCCACCGTACTACCACAAATCTGGAGATAGACCTAGCTAACTAAACTGTAATATTTCACTATGGTTGTGTCATTCTGAGTGGGTGTCGTGAAGACCTACTTTTAGTGCCCACATGGCGCAAGAGGGGGTTATTGCTTGGCGTGAAACCTTGCAGTAGCGAAACCTTAGTGGACATAATTACATTGGGATAGTGTAGGGTAAAGGCTTTGTGATAGTCGCTTAGTGGCACGCCCACTGAAGCGTGTCTTGGCCAAAATATTAAGCAGACTATCTCTTGTAGGTAAAGTTGTACAAACTCTGTAGAGTAGAAACTATTCATATAGACGTGTCCACAGTCATGGACTGCTAAGCAAAGCCACTCAAAGTTAGACTTTGGATTTTGATTTAAAAATGATTTAAAACCATGGTTTTGGATAGTTTATTCAATCAGGAATTTGGGCAGACAGCCGGTGTTAAAGGGTTATTCCTTCACCAATCATGTATAGAGGTTTATCCTACACTCAAAATGACGATTAAAAATTTAGAAACCAATTTCTAGACATAGTATAATTGCCTTGAAACTTAGTAAAGATATTTGAAAATGTCGTTTTATGCAAACTTAGCCATATAAGACATCGTTTATCATATCTTCATGCATTATATTTTGTTTTTTGGGTGTAACTTGCGTAGTAAGTTTTGTACTCACCTTGCTTAATAAATTATTGATCAGAGGAGGAATACTACATGGATGGTGAGAAGTTGGACGGCTAGGTTGCGCCCTAGACGATTGCCTGTGGCGTATTGTGTGGCCTACTACTACTTTATGTTTTCATTGTATTTTTCTTTTCGTTTCATGCCCTTTTATAATAAAACTCTGATAATATGAATAAAATATGTGATATAAACTTCCTATCATTTTTTGAACTGTGTACACTAGCTGCTCCTAGATTAGTGTGGAAAACACAGAGAATCTGGGATCCTTCTACTCCCGGGTTCGACACATCATGATGACACAATAATTGTTTTTCCTTTAGAAAAATAATTTCACAAATTCTATTTCTATTATTGCATGTGAATTTCAATCTTTTGAGAGCCCATTCTCCTTCGTACGAGCTCTGATTCAAGTGATTCAAATTTCTAAATTTATATAAATTAAATACCTATCTCCCAAAAGCAAAATTATTTAATTTGGAGTTTATTTAATTTTTGTTTGTTTGCGCATATATATTTTGATGACTTCGGAGAGTTAGATTTCGACGTTATTTTAGAACAATAATTATTTGAGCAAGGTGTGAGGACCCCAGTTTATTTGGCTTGTAATGCTTAACCAACCACCTGGCCCTAGCATCACAAATCAAATAAACCAAGCCTCGAGATATGTATACTTCCCAGAACTGCAGTATTCACACCTCTTCACAAAATTAGGCATCAACTCCATTCTAGACATAGAATCCAAACATCACGATACTAAACAGTAGACAACAAAGTAGAGTTATTACAATAGAGGGCCGACCGGCCAAATGACAAACAGATGATAGAGTAAACAGCGGAAACAAAAGTGTCATAAGATGGCTATAAACAAAAGCCAATCAGTGTGCCTTAGCCCACAAGGCAACCAACCGGACCGCCAAGCTAGTCATCCCAGAACCCGCACATCTCACAAAAGTAAGGCCCTTGGGGCTTACCTTCTTCCTCTGCAACAGAAACATTAACTACGAGCCGCTCGTATGGATAGAAATCCATACGCTTACATGGTAAAGCCGAAATGACAACTACCCACAAAGGGTAAAGCCTTTCAGACAACTACCATGCTCCCAACACCATCCCTCCTGCGACCCCCTGCGACTCAGAGCCAATACACGCCAAAGTACTAAGTCAAGAGAGGTCCCATACCCTCTAGTGTGGTTAGCACGCAAAATGCTCAGAACGGTGGCGCAAGTAACTCGGTCCTTAAATGACTCGGGCACCATTCCAGTCACACCCAAAAGCACACCAACATACCGTTGTGCCCAAGTCCAAATCATTTTATTTTCAGTTTTTAGTTTTCACAATTAAACATAGCATAAATACTGAAACACAAGTTATAATAATTTTGTGTGATCAAGGTTACCGACTAAGTCGATAACCGCCCAATTCTACCGATAACTAAGTATGTCTAAGCAGTTGAATTCGTATCTACTAAGCGACAAGAGATCATCCAACGATCTCTAATCACAGCAAATAACCTAGGCTCAGGTAGTAGAGGAATATCATTTACCTGCAGATTATGCAACTAAAGGGCCCACTAACCATATTTTAACACAAAATAGCAATGCATACATACAAGTTGCAAATAAAATATTAGTTTGAATATAAAGGGATTAACATGATCAAACTGCTTGTCTGGTTGTTGCTGCTCAATATGTTGCTGAGGCTCACTCTCGATAATACCAGAATCGTCGCAATCTATCGATCGAGCAAGAAGAACAAATAAGAACAAATAATACCGACAAAAGCCAAAATTCAATTTAATCCAATGAGCACAAATTTCACACAGCAGCTAGAGCATGATTTTACAAAATTTTAGAAAGAGAGAACATTTTATTTGGAGTTAAAGAGGATTTTCTAGGGATTTTCCAAGTTAGAAATACATAAAAACATCTTTAAATTAATTATCAAAATTTTATGAACAGAAACATATTTAAAACTTATTCTGGTAAAAAGTACATTAAAAACTAAAATTAACAAAATTGGTTTCATTCGATTTGGATCAAAATTGAATTAGTTATGAATTTTCTAAGTTTAATTGAATTAACAGTGCAAAAGAAATTCAATTCGGAATTTCTAATAGCACTGAAAACTTTTCTTACCGACACTCAGCCGACCCACCGCGGCCGATCGGTGGGGTCGAGCGAAAAACCATTGACAGTCGCTTTGACCAATTGGCGCCAACGGCGACGTCGGCGTATTTTATGAATACGTCTTCGGCTTACCAAAAACGTAATCCTAACTTAAATGTACAGAGAAATACGCTTCCCTAAAGAGAAAGCGTATTATCAAACTTTACACAAACACTAAATCGGCAACATGGGCCCACATGTCATGGACTCAGAGGATTATAAACTGCTAGATTAAGATTCCTAAACACGCTTAACTCAGGAGGGGTCCACATGTTAGTGATATAGTTAAGCGGAGATTAGCACTAAAGAGGGAGGTTAAACCTAACGCTGCCGGCGGCTTACCGACGTTCACGAGGACAGCGGCGCGGCCGCACAGCGGATCTAGTGAACCAGAGGGTCCCTGGGCGAGTGGGTTATACCTTCAGTGTAACATCCCAATTTTGGGCTTGTGTTTCAAATGTAAGAAAATGAGGAGAAATTAAAATTTTTTCTTACATCATGTATTTCCTATGTGTGCTTGACAATTCTTGTACAAGAATTATGGAAATACAAAGTTGCAAGTATGTTTATCCAAATCTTGATCCTTCAAAAACATTCTTGTTCCATCTGGTGATAATCTCCTGAAATAATTTTCTGAGTTCTTGAGTTAATGTGTAACCCTCTAAAAATTTCACAATTTTTAGAAATTGTTTGAATATTTTTAGAGGGCGATCAAACTGTTTGACTTCCAGTCAAACCTAAAACCTGTACCTTGCAGAATTTTTGGAGAAAATGCATAGCATAAAAACCTCTAAAAATTTTACACAAGGTCAATATCTAAGTCGAAGCTCTGTAAAAATTTCAGAATTTTTGGAGTTATTTTGCTACCTCAAATAAATCCTCAAAAGTCTCGACTTAATTTAAAACCTAAAGTCGGTTCACTTTGTTCCTTGGGTTTGAGTCGGACTCGGGCTCGAGCCACTTGGTTGAGCCTAATCAACTAATCGCACGAGCCCTCTTTATAATCGCGCGTCCATTCTCGGCCTTTGGATCTAAATCGCACACACCCACGTGCGTGTAAACATTCGGACCACCGCGAAGAGCCCACGATCGGATCGCCGATCGAATCTAACGGTGGACTTTGCGTGTGACATTCGGTCACCGAAGAGCACCTAAATCGTGACCGTCCATTCCTGATCCAGCGATCGTAAGCTTTGCTTTTGAATTTAAAATCGAAGCGGCGTGGCACTATCTCAGCCGTCCGATTTGAATCGTAGGGCTCAGGAACGCCCGAGCCTTTCCTCTGGTCATCTTCAACCTCGGTAGTGCATAAGCAGTGAGGGTTAATGGCGTGTCAAATCATGCTCCCTCTGATCGCTCTAGCTAACGTTTAGGGGCATGGAGACGCTACGAGCCGAGCCATACCCTAATGCACGTCTACCATCTTTTTCCCTTGTCGGCGGCGCCTTGTGCTCTGTGCTTTGCCGCCCGAAGAGCTTGTGGTCCTTACCCTAACGCTTTCAAGGCCTTATAAGCACCCAAATCACCTCCTGGAGTTCCTTTAGACCACCATCAAGCTCCATTTACAGTATTAGAGCTTAACACCTCAAGAATGGCAAGTCGCCATTGTTGACCCGAAGAGCTCCATTGGTGTTCTTGGTGTTCCAGTGGTTCTCATTCATGTTTCTTTGCCCTATCCTTATCCATTTTCTATCTTGAACGTTTCCCCTCACTTAATTTTGGATTTGATTCTCAAGAATTGTCCAATTTGGGGTTTGTTCAAATTCGGCTGAAATCGGTCATCTTCTTCCTCAGCTCAGGTGAGTGCTCCATTTTCTAATTACTTGCTCATGTAGCTTCTGTGGACCATAATGAAGCTATATTGATGCTTTGGAACCACTCATTTGGCTCAGGGTGCCATTTTCAACCTTTCTTCTCCAAGTCCGGCAAGCCTCCACCGTGGACAAGCATCTCCGGCCATCTTTGAAGCTTCCCTTCATCAAGGTAGCTTCTTATTAGTCCCTAGAGGCTCTGGCACCCGCTTCCTTGGACTGCGGTGAGCTTTCGCTATTTTCGCACTTAGCAAGAAAAGCTCCTTTTTCATTTTCCGGCTAGCCGGCGTTCTAGTCCCTCACCGCCGGCGAGAATGCCACCATTAGATCCGTAGTGCTATTGCGATTCCATTTTAGTGCTCAGTGGGCGTCGCCGCGGCCAGTGTCGCCGGCGACGAGCCGTTGAAGTCGCTCGGGATTTTGCCGGCGAGGAGCTCCTGTTTTCGTCATTTGTTTAGGACACGTTAATTGCCAGTGATTGCCTATCATTAGTTCATTAATGGTGTCTTAATCTTTGTCGTTGAGCCACTGACCAGTGGGCCCAACATCCTTAAATCACCCGCTGGCACAACTCCGTGCTGTTCCGGCATCATTAAGGATTAATCATTAGTTAATTAATGTGTCCGAGATTATCATTGTCGAAATCCACCTTTTGGGTCTCGACATGCGGGCCTCCAACCTCTTAAATCACGGTAGTGCGATCATTAGGACACATTAATTACTAAGTCAATCGCTAATCATTGGATCACGTAATTAATCGTCTTAATTGTTCCTCTGTCTCACCGACGTGTGGGCGATGCCGTGCACGTGGGTTAAAGCGTTCGCGGTTGTGAATCGAAGTCAGCGACAAGCGCCCCACGTGTCGAGACGTCTTTGAGCCGCGATCAATAGCGCCGTCCGATTCTTGATCGTGGCCAAGATCATTTGGGACGTTCGTAACCCGATCTCCACAGCGTTGTGAGCCGTCCATCTGGAGATCAGCGGCTGCGATCCGTGAGACGTTCGCGAGGTCCGAAAGCTCACCGCCTCGACCTTCCGATCGTAGATCGACGGTGGAGATCTCTTGGGCGTTGGTTGCCTCGCTTCCTCGCGCGCGCCGTTTGATTTCGAATCAATGGCCCTCGTGCGTCCACGTCTTTATCTTTTGATTAGATTATCGGGTTTTCGATAAGTAATTATTTTACAACTAAAATTTGTGCAGAAGCCTTATAAAATCGTAGTAAATTCATTTTAAACTCTTTTTGGTTGTTTCCAACTGTAATAATTTTGTCTTAGGCTAAAGTTTCATTTAAAAATGCTTTAGGCCTTGTTTCTGTAATATAAATTCGTGTAGACCTTAAAAACTTGTTTTCTGTTATTCTGGCTTTCCCAGAAAATAAATAAAACCTTAGAAAATGCATATCTTGCTCTGTGTATGTCCAAAATGAGTGATTTCAACTTTGATAAATTTGTCATTAACCAAACTTTAATATAAAAATGATTGTAGGCCCAGGATAGCAACAGAAACCTTGATTAATGATTTTGGACCTATTTTCAGCATTTAGAAATTCTAGAAATCTTATAAAAGGCACAAGTAATTCTCTGAAAATGCAAAATACATAAAATCAATGCTAGAAGATCCCTCTGTTAGCATACTTCGATATAAAATTAGTTTTGGGCATATTTATGTTTCTGGAAATTGTAATATGCTAGATTTGCACCTTAGAAAAATCATAAGTAAATGTGTATAACTCTAAATTTAGTAAATTCAACTTTGCTATTATTAGGATGTCATAATCTACTTGCTGTAAAAATTTCAGACCTTAGATCATTCTGGAAAATTTCGTCATGAACAGTACTAGCAATTAATTAGATTGATTTTAAGGCTGAGAAAGAGTATTTTGTCCATATCTTTTGCATGATTAAGTCCAAATTGCATGATTCTTGTTCCTACCTCTGTCTAAAATCATTCCCTAGCTGTTGTGTAAATTTCTTTAGATTTGGATGTCTTTTCTTTGTTGGAGTTTATTTGGTGTTCTTCGTTCTTATTTGCTTATCGCCTTTTCGCGTTAGGTTAGAAGATAATATTATTATCGATATTGAGCCACAAAGAACGGATCCTCGCACTTGACCGAGCAAGCGGATGTAGCATTCATTTGATCATATTGTTCCTACTATCTTCAAATTCTAATATGTTGTTTGCAAATTCTATGTATGCATTGCTATGTTGTTTTAAACTATTGTCGATAGTTGGCCCATGAGTTGCATTATCGTGAGGAAATGATTATTCCTCTACTCACGAGCCTAGGATTACTTGTCGTGATTTTGGGTTATTGGATGAACCCTTGTCACTTAGTAGTTTACGTGTCATTATGCTTAGCCATGCTTAGTTATCGGTAGAAATGGGCGGTTATCAACTTGTCGATAACTTTGATCACACAAACTGTTATGATATGTATATTTCAGCCTTGTGCTTTGTCTAAATTGCAAAACTAAAACTGAAAATGAAAAACAATTTAGACTTGGGCACAATGGTATGATGGTGTGATCTTTTTGGGTGTGAATGGAATGGTGCCAGGGTCAATTAAGGACCGAGCTACTTGTTACACCAAACCAAGCATTTGTGCGTGCTAACCACACTGGAGGGTATGGGACCTCTCTTGAATTAGTACTTTGGGAGGCATTAATTAATGAGTCGCTGGCTGTAGTTTATAGAGAAAAAGGATCACTAAGGCGTGACCGGGGTGGTTCCTTTCTAGGTCCTCCACCCCGACCGGGGTCTTGTAATGTCCGGCTAGTAACTATTGACTCCCGGCTTTGCTTGAGTCCACCACAACGTGTGGTCCTAGTGGTCCATTGCTGGCTGGTCGCTAAGGGTTAACCCCATATGTGCGACTCTTAATTAACGCATTCCATTGGAAACGTCTCGTAGGACTTAGCCGTGCCGGCATACCAAAGGAAGTCCGCAATAGCTTGGCAAAAAGGCGATCCAAGTGTGGGTACATTGGTACACCCTGCGAGGATTAAAACTATTCGAATATCCTCGCCCTAGGTTATGGACACGCTTGGGGAAGTCTTTCAAGAGTTAGACTACAACCTTTTTAAAATTAAAACTTGATGGTGGTATGAATCTGGGATTCATGCTATGTTGTGGTGGCTTTAGGAAAGTCACTTCTAGGTGGATACTTGTTACTTATATTTACTCGTTGTTATTTAAATGCTTAAAACAGATTTTGCAAACTCATTGTTCAATCTATTACAATATTGCAAATGAAACTTGCTTTGTGCGTCTAAAGAACCATATAACCACATTCCTTTGATCTGACTTTCATGTAGCTATGTATAGGCTTGTTACTCGTAAGTTTTGCGAGTACATTTTTGTACTCACCGCATTGCTTGTGTTGTGCAGAGGATGATAGTCGATCAGATGGACCTCACTTTTGTGAGTTGTCTTGTGGCGATTTAAGGGCGATTAGCTTATGCGGCCCGGTCGGTTGCCCTGTGGTGTTATGTGGCTAACCGGTCGTCTTTTGGTTTAAGCCATCTTATGGCAACCTTTGCTTCACTGTTACTTATTTGGTACTTATGTCATTTGGCCGGTGTTTGTGTTGTAATAACTTATATTATGTATGTCTTTTGGTAGACTTGTTATATTTCGTTGTGCAGAATCGATGCATGCTTTGATATGATGTATGTGTCTTGCTTGTTCGGGAGGCACATATTCATCGAGACGGATTATTCTATTTGTGATACTAGAACCAGAGGAAGGTTAAGTATTACAAGTTTAATAAACCGGGGTCTCACATTCAGGTTCGCTGAGACCTCGCGAACTCGATGACGGCGACGCAGGCCCACGGAGATGCCGGCGGCGAGCTGGCGGCGAATGGAGGCGGAGAAGAAGCTATGGCTCACGCGGAGAAGACGCTGCGGGCTTCGAGAAGACTCCGGGAGGTGCGCCTAGGGATCGCCTCGGCTCTAGGAGAAATACGCCCAAGATAACGTCGACGAAGGAGGTCCGAGGCGGCCGAAATCGCCGCGGCGGCGAATCACCGTGCTCGGAGAAGAACCGGCTGCACGCCCTCAACGATGCACCAAAGGCGAAAAGGAACCCACCGTAAGTCTCAGTGGAGAAATGCGATCACAAGGGATCATGTGCTGAAGTTAGAGACTCACTAGAACGCCCTAACGGCTACGGGGCCGAGGCTACCGGAGGCGGAGACGACGAAGTCACTCCAGACGATTCACTGGATGCCAAGGACCCGAGCTGGGCAAAATGGAAGCGGCGTTGAGTGTGGATCACGATGGTGAGGTTGCGGGCTCGAGGGCGGCTCCGACACGGCGGCGCTACCTTCGTTTCCTTCTCCGGCCAAAATAAGGAATTGGGAGGAGAAAGCACGAGAATGGGAGCGAGGAGGAATGGGTGAGCTCAGTGGGTAGATGGGCTCCCGACGATCCTCCGGAGGCGGACACGTGTCCACGAAGTGGCAGCGACGAGCTGCGTGGCATGCATGCGCGAACGCCAACGAGCTCCGGTAGGCAGCGGAGACGGCGAGGACGAACCTGACAAGAGGGGCCCACTCGTCAGCGATGGCGACGAAGCGGCGCGAGCCGGAACCAGGTATGGCGCGAACAGTTGGTTTGACTCGATCAAGACGACGCTGTCCGCTAGATCCTAAATGCACGGTCGAGATTCGATGGCATAATAGGACAGTCCGAATAGATCAGGCGCACGAGGGCCGTGCGATTTGCATCGGACGGTCGCAAGCGATTGGACTTGGGCGGTGCGGCTAGTTGGTGCGGTAGAGCCGAGCGTCGCGGTCGGACTCGAGTCCGAGCCTGATGAATAGTGACTCCAGATTTTGATTTTTAAAAGGCTGAGAAGATTGGGGAATTTTTAGAGGTAACTCCGAAGCTCCAAAAATTCCGAAATTTGTATGGTAATTCCTTTGGACAGAGAAAAACCTTGCATAAATTTTCCATAAATTTTTATGTAGTGCATTGTTCCCAAGAAAATTCACAAGCTGCTGCCCTAGGGATTTGACCAGAATTCAAACTAGTTTGACTTGCTCTTTTGAAATAGCAAACAAAATCTAAAAATTGTGAGATTTTGCAGAGAGGTTACAAGGATGGTCAAGAAGATAGGAAAAATACTTCCAGAGGATGATCACAAGTTTTTGCCTATGATTTCTCTTTGGAGTTAAGATTTAAGTTACATGTTCTAATTGATTTCAAAAATTTCAAAAACAACAAAACTAGCAAAAACTCCAGAAATTCAAACATGCTCAAAAAGTTTTAAATTCTTCTCATTTTCACATATTTGAAGTACAAACTTGAGTTCTGGATGTTACACAAGGCAAGTTACATCCTTTGATCATATTTGATCCTAGTATTTTAAATTATTTAATTCTATTTTAAATTATTACTGCATGCTTAGTTGTATTCAATTTAATTTAAATTCCTATTTCAAAATTATAGTTATTTCCACTACCATTGTATAGCCAACTTTAACATTGAATTAAACATACCTTGACATCTTAGATAAAAATCTAGTTTATGTAATAGTATAAACTAGAATACTTTGGAAAAATATATGCCTAGTCATGGTTAGATAAAAAAAAATTCAATTTGGAGAATGTTAGCCAAAGGTTCAACTATGAAATTTACAAATAATTTAAAAAGCAAAATAAAAACTGATTTGGACTTGGAAGAAAATGGATAGCTGGTGGGCATAAGTTTATGCACAGATCGATTTAGTGAATGTTTGAGGCCCAGGAGTTCTTTTTGGAAGTTGTCAGTCGACTAAGGACTGGTCTGAGAGCCACATCTTGCTAAGCTCCATCGTACTACCATAAGTTTGGAGTGGGACTGACCTGGCTAATTAATCTGCAATGTTCCACCGTGGTTGTACCATCCGAATGTGTGGGTGTCAGAATGACCTACTTTTTTATTATCCCACATGGCGCAGGAGAGGGCTTCCGTTTGGCATGAAACCTTATGGCAGCGAAAACTTAGCGAACATAACTACGTTGGAATGGAGCATTGTAAAGGCCTTGTGATAATCACTTAGTCGCACACCTACAAAAGTGTATCAGACAGATATCATAAGTTGATTATCCCTTATGGGTAAAGTTGTACAACCTCTGTAGAGTGTAAGACTATTCAAATAGCCATATCCACGGTCATAGACATACTGAGCAAAGCCACTAAAAGTTAGACTTTGGTTTTTGATTTCAAAAGATTTTATCAAATAATTTAGCTCGATGGACGGCCGCGGCCACGACCCGCTCCTCTCACCATCTAAGAGCACCACAACAAATAAACTAAACATCTAGCTCAACAATTCAATGAAAACACAGAATCAATATCACAACTGCTCATGAAATGAAACATAACAGCGGAAACTTGTAGAAACAAAGAATGACCCAACCCCACCTACTGTGCATAGTGTGTCAATTTAATTTATAACTATCATCCACGGACCTAAAGCCCGCTCTGATACCAACTGTAACACCCTGGCTATCCAGAAGCCAAAATGTTACCTAAATACTCTACATACAACCATAATCATGAGAATTGAATCAATAATCCAAGTTATAACGAATGGAAGGAGAATAGCTCAAAAGGCATAATCGCACAAATATAATATGAACCTATGCAGGTCAAGTACCACAGCGGAAAATAAACATCCATAACCTAACAGGGGACATCATCCACATGTCACCTCAATTATTACAGTTTATCTCTAAACAAATAAAGGAATTCAACCAAGTTCTATTATTGAAACTGGAATTTGGTGATGTGTGTTTAGTGCATGTCTACTCCCTCCCGATAGAGTCATCATCAATGGCTACCTAAAACAAAACAACATACAAGAGTGAGTCGGGGACTCAGCAAGTACAACGATTACAAGAGCATACTTCATGTAGATACATAGCACATAAGAAATATCTGAAAGAAAGAACTGCAATGCATGGATGCCATGAACTGGATGGACTGCACTCGTGCTTATACCGGTATAGCAAGTGACACACCCGTCGGTGTTCACTTAAGCCCGTATTTATCGAAATACGGGGATCCAAAATACCATATGAAGAACGTTTCATACGGGTGTCCAAAACTGCCCACATTGGAATGGTGGGACTTCACTTGCCTATACTGGAATTGATGGGACTTTAGACTCCACTCCCGTGGAGCTCCATTCCCATGGACGGAACATGAACATGATTGCATGAATAAATTTATGAACAATGGTTAATGTCATCTCCACACATAAGAAAGAGTGTACACAAAGAACATAATAATCATAACATTCTTGTCTACCATAACCTCCACTCCCGTGGATGGCACATGATCATTTAAGCTTCTCACACATCAACATAACACCATACCAATCAACGAGCATCCGGGGTTTACAAATCACACAAAAGTCATTGTACTTGCCTTTAGCGTTGCGAAGCGTTGGGAGGCAACGAAGAAGCCGCTAACCTTGGCGCCTCACCCCCTACACCAAAGTTACTCAATAAGAACCAAGTCATCAAGACACTACTCGCATCGCCCTAACTCATATCCCCAATTCCACCATCTAATTTATACCCGTTACTTGCATTAAACCACATTCTAGCAGAAAGTCTATACGGACAGCAGCGGTATAAATAACATAACTTTTGATCTAAAATTCAGAAAGAAGTGTTCTCAGGTTTGATTGAAAGGCTAATACAATTATCTACAACAACCTAGTTGATGGAAATCTCGAATTCTATACGTATCAATCTCCACAAGACCAACAAACACTAACTGTCAGAACTTCTGGCAATTTCTGGACAGCAGCACGGAAAGTGCCATAACTTTTAATTGGCTACACCAAACTTTGCGTTCTTTATCAATATCAAAGGCTAAGACCAAGGCCTACAATAACCTAGTTGGGTGAAAGCCCTAAATTTTCAATTAACACATCCATAATTTAAAAGATAACTTGACAGTTTATTCTCGTCAGGATTCTGGACAGCAGAGACGAAAACTACCATAACTTTTGATCCGCACGTCAGAATTCAGTGTTCTTGGCGGCCACCGAAAGCTAAGAACAATACCTACGTATCTCTAGGAGACGGACAACTCAAATTTGGCCTCTAAGACCACGAAACAAGCCACACAACATTCTGGACAGAACCGATTTTCTAGTTGCAGCAATTTGATCTAACCAAAAATGATCCAAATCATATCTACCACTAATCAAACGATGAGGATCGGCATTCGTTACCCTTTCAGCAACCAGGAAGTAGGCGGAAGAACCTTGGAGAAGATGGTCTTCCTCCTCCTCCTCCCCTCCTTTGACCGAACAGCTGCTGTCCTCCTTGGATCCTCGCAAAGACCGGCAGCGGGGAAACTCCGTAGGCGAGTTTGGGAGGCACCACCGCAGGGAGCAGCCACCAGGGATGAAGGAGAGGCGGCTCCAAGGGCAGGGACGTGGGGGAGGAAAGAGGGGATGGGGGCGGCGGCCAAAGGAGAGGGGTGGGGTTCGGCCAAGGGGGAAAGGGGCGGCTAGGGTTAGAAGGGGTGGGCGCATGGGCCTAGGCCCAAGGGGTAGATCTGGCCGCCACAAGGCTCGGATGGCTCTGCCGAGGCCCAACCCACTAAATCACGCAAAAAGCGGAAAAAGATTTAGCAGCCTTTTCCCGATCAAATTCCCTCTAAACGAAACTCGGAGTATTACATTCTACCCCCCTTAACAGAATTCGACCCCAAATTCTAACCATCGAGGTGAACACAGGAACGGAATACTAATAGGTTGGAAATAATGGATTAACACGTACCGAAAGTGAATAGGTCTGGATACTGCTCACGCATGCGAAACTCTAGCTTCCAAGTGGCCTCCCTCTCGGACTGATGAGACCAAAGAACCTTGACATACTTCAAAGTCTTGTTCCTCAGAACCCACTCTGACTCTTCTAGAATTTTCACCGGTCGGGACTCAAAAGTAAGGTCCTGCTCAATGCTCAAAGGCTTCAATGGAATGGCGTGCTCCGAGTCCCTCAAGAACTTTCTCAACATCGATACGTGGAACACATTATGAATTCCTTGCATGGATTCTGGAAGATCCAATCGGTAAGCCAACTTCCCAACTCATGCCAAGATTGGAAAAGGTCCAATATACCGCGGGCTAAGCTTCCCTTTGGTACCAAAATGCACCACACCTTTGGTAGGCGATACCCTCAAAAGAACCTGGTCCCCACCTCGAACTCCAAGTCTCGCCATCTCACATCGACGTAGCTCTTCTGTCAGCTCTGAGCAGCTAACAGGTTTTTCCTTATCTCCGCTACCCTGGCCACGGTTTGCTGAACCCAATCGGGACCCAAAGCGCCTGTTCCCAACCGCATCCCAGCACAACGGAGATCTACACTTCCTCCCATAAAGAACCTCAAACGGAGCGGCTCGAACGCTAGTGTGATAACTGTTGTTATAAGCGAACTCTGCCAAAGGTAGGTGGTCTTCCCAACTTCCCTACTTGATGCGTCGGGACATGGGGGAGGAAAGAGGGGATGGGCGCGCCAAAGGAGAGGGTGGGGTTCGCCAAGGGGAGGGGCGGCTAGGTTAGAAGGGGTGGGGCGCATGGGCCAAGGCCCAAGGGGGTAGACCTGGCCGGACACAAGGCCTGGATGGCCTGGCCGGAGGCCCATCCCACTAAATTGCGCCAAAAACTGGAAAAAAGAACTAGCAACCTTTTCCCGATCAAATTCCCTCTAAACGAAACTCGGAGTATTACAGGCCCGGATTAACTGTCGCGAGTATCTACCGGACCAACCTCTTGGGTTGGAGTTCGACGTGGACACCAACCTAGGCTCAAATGGTAGTGGAATTATATCATCGCAGATGCTTTATGTGGCATCAAGACTTGATGATATTGCGGTGCGTTCACTCGTACTGCCGCAAGAAGAAGGGTCCCAGTGGGGGTTTGACACCGACACGCTCTTAGTTAGGCAGCATGTAACACCCAGCCCAACACTGAGCTTGGAATGCCACTAAACTACCTTTCCAACTAAAAACCTTTAACAAACAAAAAAATAAATGGTTGTTTTGGGCACTCAATTGAGTTAGCTTTTGGCTTGTGGTGTGTAAAAGAGTATTAGTTGAGAGAATAGCTTGGTGGTATTCGGGCTCAGTGTTGGGCCGGGGTGTTACACAGCACTTCCCTAGCAAGGCGGCCGTGCAACAAGCTATAGAACGGTACGCCTTGTCCATCAGCCTTGTGTACAAGGGAAAAGGGCTAATGCGGCACGAAGACTAATTTTGATCCCTAAAAAGCGTCATGCGTGTATCTTGCGTGTAGCAAACCATGCATCGCATTTAATTTTCAAATTATAAAGTGTATTCTAGAATTTTGTCAAATTTATTTTTTCAAATTTTAGACTACAACTCCACATGAAACGTCCAAACTCTCGTGATTTCATGTGAAGCTCGGTGTATTCTGATTTCATGTTAGTCCGGAACCGATTTACTCCAACAATACGCACATAACATACAAAATATGCATACAAATATAGCACAATAAAAACACATAACATATATGTAGTGCAATTACACACGGGATACAATATGGCTCACTTGTCTGAACCACTCTCTGCTTGATGCGTCTACGTGCGCGTCCTGGTTTTGCGTCGAGCATGTCCCGTAGGATACGTTAGCCGGTCCAAAGAGCGCATATCGGTTTGAAGGGGGTACGAAGACCGTTGAGTGGGCAGAGATGCATCAGTAAGCTGACTCTGGCCCAATTGAGCCTGTCCAACGTCAATGTCGTCCAGCAGAGTCATGCCAAATTGGTTGCTAGCTACCTGCATTCATGTCATTAATGAAGCAATCAAGAAATCCACGCCCGGATCGTCCGCCCCATAGATAGGCTGTCTGCAAGTCCCTTGATGCAGAGGAGGTATGGCCTTGATCGCGCAACGTGCCGCCGCCCCGAGGAGTTTCGCGCGCATCGATTAACGCACGGCGCGTGGGTGGGTGCCTTAGGTGCCGCAGTCCAAATTCTGGCGCTCTGTACTGCTCGCTGGTAGAAGCTGGGAGGGCCGTATCCTCATCAGTTGACGGATGGTCGTCAAACCCATGGTTAACTGAAGGCTGCAATTAGGCAAAATAAATACTAAGGACGTAAACTAAACATCTCATACCTCCCGGATGTGTAGTGCGGATGACCGAGGGGGAGCGCTAGTCTGAGTACGTGGTGCGAATGGCATAAATGATACATCCCGATGGACGTGCGGCTGGAGAATGGCACGATGTTAGCAGAATCTAAGGCATAATAAAAAACAGAACATAAATTTGTGCATAACTTACCTCCCACCTCTAGAGCGTGGATCACCGATGGGGAGCATTACGACGCCCGCTGGTCTGACTAGGCCGTGCTGACCTAGCAGGTGAGCACGGTCGTCCTAGTCGGTGCGCGGCGTGTAGGACGTCGTCTCTCGAATAACTACAGCTCATGTTCTTTATTACATTCTTCGACTCCACAAAAATGTATTTTAAAGTGCTCAAAAGCCTCGGTACAGTGCGCTCTGGGCCGCAGATGGTGGTCTCCAATGCGCTTGCGATCCGCTACAGCTGCTCCAACTGAAGTGACAGACAAAACTGGTTCAGTAACAAACAGTACAAATATCATCAATGAAACAAGCAAAGGTTGTAAGTGTTTTACAGTGTCATCACACCGCGAAGCGCTGTATCGATCGAATGAGTGGTAGCGCATCTCATAGTGTGTCACCTGCTCCGGACGCTCTGGTGGAGGATGAGTGAGTTTTGTGCGTGACCGTGGTACGTACCACTCGATGTACTGATGGTATGTTCATACGTCGTATGATCGCTGCTCCTATAGGATCTCGATGTTCACCGTCTCTATCCAAACTGTAATCCACCCATGTCAGTTCTCAGTATGTTGGTCCGTCCTCGATTATTTGCATTCTAGAAGGATTGATGTTAGAACAACAGATGTAGGTATGAAGTGTAAATATTACTCAGATGAAATTGGACTCATATATTCACAAGTGGACGGTTAATTAGTTGTACAGTGCAGTAATGTTTACGCCTAACTGCTGCACTATATCCAAAGTTGTGAGTCCACACGCGCGGAACTTTGGGTGCAGTGCAGTGAAATTGTTATGAATAGCGCTTGTATTCAATATGGGGCCAATGGGCCAGTATATATACACAAGTACATGTGGTGAATATGCAAAGAGCCCCTTATAACATTAGGGAATAACACATCCCAAGTACCAGTACGCTCGAGGGTAGCAATCTCCTCGGCCATAGCATGCTGCCACTTAGGATGAGTAATAAAGATCCCGATAGGAGACAAAGCTCAAGAGTAGCCGCACGGAAAAACCAAACGGCGGGAGGCCGAATCGACTGGCGATCGCAGAGAGCGTAGCGAGGAGAAGATAACCCATCAGGGGAAGATGGATCATCAGGAGAAGATGGCTCATCTGGAAGATCCTCAATACGAGGTCGACTAGTGTAGACGAGTGTAGTGGGAGGAGCCTGAGGAGCCACAAGAGACAAAGCAGGCGGCGACAACGGCGGAGAGGCCACAGGAGGAATATGTGGAGACTCACTGGGACGGGTGGATGAGGGCAAGACAGATATAGGTGTATCTGGAAAGGTCAAAAAGTACAGAGACTCCACAGAGGAAGCCAAAACCGAAGGAGAGGTAGGACGTGGGTAGAAGGAACGAGACTCGTCAAAAGTCACATCCCGAGAAATCCGCATCCGTCGACCAACAGGATCCCAGCACCGATATCCTTTGTGCTTGGCACTGTATCCCATAAAGACACACTCAACAGACTGAGTAGTCAGTTTGGTACATTCTCGAGGGGCGAGGAGAACATAGCAAACGCAGCCAAACAGACGAATGGCAGAGTAGTCAGGAAGAAGACCACAAAGACGCTCAACAGGAATCGCACCCTGAAGAGCAGAAGAGGGCTGGATGTTAACGAGATGGGTGGCAGTGGAAACAGCCTCGGCCCAAAAGTGAGGTAGAATAGAGGCGACAATCATTAGTGCACGAGCCGTCTCAAGGAGATGACGATGCTTGCGCTCAGCGACACCATTCTGAGCATGAGCACCAGGACAGAGAAGCGAAGCGAGAGTACCGCTCGAAGGAAGCGCGCAGTAACGAGAGAGGTACTCGCCAGCGGAGTCAGCACGAAAGACACGAATAGGGGTGGAGAACTGTGTATGGACCATAGTGGCAAATTGTTTATAGATAGATAAGACCTCACTACGAGAAGACATAAAATATATCCAAGTGTGGCGAGAAAAATCATCTATAAAAATGATATAATATCAATGACCCCCTTTCGAAACGAAGGGAGCTGGACCCCAAATATCTGAATGAATAAGATCAAAAGGACGCTGAGACACTGACTCACTATGAGGATAAGGAAGCTGAATCTGTTTACCTAACTTACAGCCGTGACAATCTAAAGACACATGTGAGGACCCCAGTTTAATTGGCTTGTAATGCTTAACCAACCACCTGGTCCTAGCATTACAAATCAAATAAACTAAGCCTCGAGACATGCATACTTCCCAGAACTGCAGTATGCACACCTCTTCACAAAATTACGCATCAACTCCATTCTAAACATAGAGTCCAAACATCACAAGATTGAACCGTAGACAACATAGTAGAGATATTACAACAAAAGCCGACCGGCCAAATTACAACATATAACTAAATAAACAGCGGAAGCAAAAGTGCCATAAGATGGCTATAAACAACGCCAATCAGTGTGCCTTAGCCCACAAGGCAACCGACCGGACTGTCAAGCTAGTCATCCCAGAACCCGCACATCTCACAGAAGTAAGGCCCTTGGGGCTCACCTGCCTCCTCTGCAACAAAAATATTAAGCAAAGCATATGAGTACAAAAATTGTTTTTGTACTCGCAAGACTGACGTGTGGACTAGCAGACCTATACATATGCTACATGCAGGCTTATCTGGTGGAGGCCATATGTTTCATTTGCATAAAGCCAACTTTATTTGCAATAATGTAATAAAGTTTAAAGGCAAGTTTACAATTCATTTTTTTGTTGAAATAATCACAAATAAAGATAGATACAAGTAACCACTGGAAGTGACTATCCCAATAGTCACCATTAAAGATAGCACGAATCTCGATTCGTACTCACCCATCAAATTTTAGTTAAAAGGTTGTAGTCTAACTCTTGAAAAGCTTACCCAAGCGTGTCCATAACCTAGGACGAGGCTATTCGAATAGTTTTAACCTCGCAGGTGTACCATCGCACTCCACACTTCGCATCGCCTTTAAGCCAAAACACACTTCGAACGTATCTTTGTACGGCTAAGTCCTACGAGACGTTTTCCAATATTGTGTATTAACTGAGCCGCCGTATGGATAGAAATCCATACACGACATGGTAAAGCCGAAAAGACAACTACCCACTCGGGATAAAGCTTTTCGGACAACTACCATGCTCCCAACACCATCCCTCCTGTGACCTCCTGCGACCCGGAGCCAATACACGCCAAAATACTAAGTCAAGAGAGGTCCCATATACTCTAGTGTGGTTAGCACGCAAAAATGCCTGGATAACAGGTACTCACAAGATGTTCGGTCCTTAATTGACTCGGGCACCATTCCAGTCACACCCAATAGATCACACCAACTTACCATTGTGCCCAAGTCCAAATCATTTTATTTTCAGTTTTTAGTTTTAACAATTAAACATAGCAAAAATGTTGAAACAACAATTTATAATAATTTGTGTGATCAAGGTTACCGACTAGGTCGATAACCGCCCATTTCTACCGATACTAAGCATGTCTAAGCAGTTGAAATTGTATCTACTAAGTGACAAGAGATCATCCAACGATCTCTAATCACAGCAAGTAACCTAGGCTCAAGTAGTAGAGGAATATTATTTACCTGCAGATTATGCAACTAATGGACCCACTAACCATATTTAAACAAAAATAGCAATGCATACATAAAAGTTGCAAACAAAATATTAGTTTGAATATAAAGGGATTAACATGATCAAACTGCTTGCCTGGTTGCTGTTGCTCAATATGTTGCTGAGACTCACTCTCGATAATACCAGAATCGTCGCAATCAATTGATTAAGCAAAACGAGCAAATAAGAACAAATAACACCGACAAGAGCCAAACTTCAAATTAATCCAAAGAGCACAAATTTCACACAGCAGTTAGAGCATGATTTTACAAAATTTTAGAAACAGAGAACAATATTTTTGGAGTTATGAAGAATTTTCTAAGTTAACAATACATAAAAGCACCATTTAATTATTTAACAACATTTTAACAACAGAGACATATCTAAAACCTATTTTGATAAATAGTACACTAAAAATGAAAATTTACAAAATTGGTTTCATCTGATTTGGATAAAAATTGAATTAGTTATGAATTTTCTAAGTTTAATTGAATTAACAGTGCAAAAGAAATTCAATTCAGAAACTCTAAAAGCATTGAAAACTTTTCCTACCGACGCTCAGCGAGCCAAGGTCACTGACCGATGGGACCGAGCGAGAAAGGCTGACCGGGTCAAAGTTGACCTCACTCGCTGATAAGCGGCGTCGGCGTATTCTAAGAATACGTCTTCGGCTTATCAAAACGTAAACCTAACCTAAACGTACAGGGAAATACGCTTCCAAACAGAGAAAGCGCAACATCGAAGATTACACAAACACTTAACTGGAATAAGGGCCCACATGTCATGGACTCAAAGGATAACTAACGGTTGGATTAAGATTTCTAAACGCACTAAACTCCGGATGGGCCCACATGGCAGTGACACAGCTAAGCAGAGATTAACATCAATGAGGGAGATTAAACCTAAGGCTGCCGGCGGCTCACCGGCGTCCACGGGGACGGCGGCGCGGTCGCGCAGAGGATCTAGCGAACCGGAAGGTCTCTTGGCGAGTGGGTTATACCTTCAGGTTCGCTACGAGCTCGCGAACTCGATGACGGCGACGCGAGACCTCGAGGATGCCGGCGGCGAGCTGGCGGTGAACGGAGGCGGAGAAGAAGACACGGCTTCCGCGGAGAAGATGCTACGGGCTTCGAGAAGACTCCAGAAGGTGCGCCACAGGATCGCCTCTTCTCCAGGAGCAATAAGCACAAGATGATGACGACGAAGGAGGTCCGAGGCGGCGGAATCAACGCGCGTGAAACATCGAGCTCGAGAAGAACCGGTTGTACGCCCTCAACAATGCACCAAAAGCGAGAATGAACCTACCATAAGTCTCAGTGGAGAAATGCGATCACAAAGGATCAAGTGCTGAAGCTAGAGGCTCACCAGAACGTCGAAACGACTACGGGGCCGAGGCTGCCGGAGGCGGAGACGATGAAGTCGCACTTGATGATTCACTGGACGCCAAAGACCCGGAATAGGCAAAATGGAGGCGGCAACGAGCGTGGATTACGGTGGTGCGGTCGCTGGCTAGAGGGCGGTGCTAACACGGCGGCGCTGCTCTCGGCTTCTTCTCCGGCCGAAACCAAAAACTGGTCGGAGAGGGTGATAGAGTGAAGGAAACGAGGAAAGGGTGGGTGTGGTGAGATGATGAAGACCCGGCGACACTTCAGAGAGGGACACGTGTCCACGAGGTGGCAGCGACGAGCTGCGTGGCACGCATGCGATCGCCAGCGAGCTCCGGTGAGACGCGGAGAAGACGAGGGCGATACTAACAAGGGGGACCCACTCGTCAGCGACGGTGACAAAGGGGCGCGAGTCGGGGTCAGGTGCGGTTCGAAGCTTTGGTCTGACTCGATTAAGAAGATGTCGATCGTTCGATCAAGAATGGACGGTCGAGGTCCATGGGTGCAATCGGACAGGTCGATTAGATGAGCGTTTGTGGACCGTGCGATTCACATCGGACGGCAGACAACGATCAGGCTCGGGCGGTGCAATTAGGCGGTGCGGCTGAGCCAATCGATGCGGTCGGACTCGAGCCAGAGGTCAGGTCCGAGCCCGAGGAACAGTGATTCCAGATTTGATTTTCAAAAGGCTGAGAAGGTTTGGGGAATTTTTAGAGGTAGCTCCACAACTTCAAAAATTCCGAAATTTTTATGGGAGCTTCCTGGGACAGAGAACAACCTTGCATAATTTTTCCACGAATTTTTATGCAATTCATTATTCCCAGGAAAATTCACAAGCTGTTGTCCCATAGAGTTGACCAGAATTTAAACTAGTTTGACTTGCTCATTTGAAATAGCAAACAAAATCTAAAAATTGTGAGATTTTGCAGAGAGGTGACTAGGAAGGTTAGGAAGGTAGGAAAAATGTTTCCAGAAGATGATTATGAGTTTTTGACTTCTTTTTCTCTTTGTGTTTACAATTTGGGTTGTATGATTTCAATTGTTTTCAAAATTTCAAAGACAACTTTTCAAACAAAAATTTCAAGAAATTAATACATACTCAAAAGTTTTAATTTATACTCATTTTCACACATTTGAAGTACAGGATTAAACTACAGATGTTACAAATCTCCCCTTACAGAATCTGCCAGAGATTCAAATCACTGAGAAAAGAAGGATGAGTAGTCTGCACGGAGACGATCTTCCCGCTCCCAAGTGGCCTCATCCTCGGAGTGATTCGACCACTGGACTTTAAGGAACTTGATGGCACGATTCCTTGTCCTTTGCTCAGATTCCTCAAGAATACGAACAGGACGCTCGCGGTAGGAGAAATCTTCTTGCACATCGAGGTTTTCCAATGGAGTTTCTTCGGTCGGAACACGAAGGCATTCCTTCAATTGGGACACATGGAACACATCATGCACCCCTTCAAGTGTAGCTGGCAACTCCAACTTGTACGCAACAGTTCCCACTTTCTTGATGATGCGATACGGCCCAACATATCGAGGAGCCAACTTGCCTCTAATGCCGAAACGCCGGTGCCCTTTTAGAGGCGAGACTTTGAGATAAACAAAGTCATTGGGCTGGAAACTCAACTCACGGCGACGACGATCTGCATAGCTCTTTTGCCTGGACTGGGCCACACGCAGATGCTCGCGAATCAACTGAACCTGACTTTCAGCTTCATTGATGGAGTTCAGGCGAAAAATCGCTCTCACCGCCGACCAGTTCAACGGTGTTCTGCACTTTCTCCCATACAAGGCTTCAAATGGTGCCATGCTAAGACTAGCCTGAAAGCTGTTGTTATAGGAGAATTCCGCAAGTGGCAAACACTTTTCCCAATTCTTTCCATAGGAAAGAACACAAGCGCGGAGCATGTCTTCCAAGACTTGGTTAACCCGCTCAGTCTGACCGTCAGTTTGGGGATGATAAGCTGTACTAAAAGAAAGACGGGTTCCCATGGCTTCTTGCAATTTGTGCCAAAACCGAGAGGTAAAAAGAGAACCACGATCAGATACAATCGTTCATGGCACACCATGCAAACTCACAATACGGGATATGTAGAGGTCCGCCAGTCGACTGACATTGAGAGTAGTACGCACTGGCAGAAAGTGTGCTACTTTAGTCAGCCGATCGATAACAACCCAGATAGCATCCTTCCCAGAAGAAGTACAGGGCAAACCGGTGATGAAGTCCATACCAACGCAATCTCACTTCCACTTAGGTACTGGCAAAGGCTGGAGAAGACCAGCTGGACGCTAATGCTCGGCCTTAACCCGACAGCACACGTCGCACTCGACCACGAACTTGGCAATCTCGCGCTTCATTCGGGTCCACCAGAATCTCTGACGAAGATCTTGATACATTTTGGTGGCCCCGGGATGGATGGACAAGGGAGAATCATGGGCTTCGCGGAGAATCAACTCCTGCAATTCCATGACTTTTGGAACCACAAGTCGCTGCCCAAACCACACAACACCGTGCTCATCTTCTGAGAAACATCTGGCTGACCCATTCCTGATGTTCTCCGTGATGTGACCTACACCATCATCAGATTGCTGTGCTGTCTTGATTTGATCCACCAAGGTTGGTTGCACAACCAAAGCAGCAAGGGAACCGTGCTCAACTAAACCCAGCATTGAGCCGCTGAAATTCTTCAAGAAGGGCGGTCGCGCGACTTGGAGCATCAAAGTATTGCAATACACTTTTCGACTCAGTGCATCAGCAACAACATTGGCCTTGCCCGGATGATACTGAATGCCCATGACATAATCTTTGATCAATTCCAGCCATCTTCTTTGCCTGAGGTTCAGATCCGGCTGGGTGAACAAATATTTCAAGCTCTTGTGATCAGAATACACTTCACAGCGGTTACCGATCAGATAATGCCGCCAAATCTTAAGTGCATGAACCACAGCAGCTAACTCCAAATCATGGGTAGGATAGTTGAGTTCATGAGGCCTCAATTGCCTTGATGCATAGGCCACTGCTCTGCCTTCTTGCAAAAGAACACAACCGAGTCCCTGACGAGAGGCATCGCAAAAGATATCGAAGCTCTTGTGGACATCGGGAAGAACAAGAACAGGGGCTGATGTCAATCGCTGCTTGAGTTCCTGGAAGCTTTCATCACAAGCAGAAGACCACACAAACTTCTTGTTGGACCGAAAAAGGCGACTAGAGGGGGGGTGAATAGGAGCACGATCTCTTTTTCTCCCAAGTTCAATTCAATACGAATCTCACTCCAATAGCTATGAAAGCTATAAAGATCAATGAATCATGCACAGCGGAAGACTTGTATTGAATCAACTCAAAACCCCGAAGTAAAATCAACACAAAAGCAAAACACGAAGACACTGGCGGTCTGACCTCTCACGGGGGCGGTCAGACCGGTCGGTCTAGCTGTCAGACCGATCCAAGCGGTCAGACCGATTTCTCGGGCGGTCAGACCGCTGGTTCGATGAACAGAGAAAACAGCCCGACAAACCCAAATGCAAATTGATCAAACTTTTGATTCGTGCGTCCAAACTTCGTGAAATTTGACACACACCTACCTAAGTATGTCAGGAACCTATTCCAAGCAACAATCGTGATAATTCTTGCCAAGATTCTGACCTTTTACAGTTTGAGCGAAGTTAGGTCAAAAACCGAGTCAAAACGAAAATATGATCTTGACACTTGCTCGTGGGTGATTGATGATATTGATGATCCTAGATGTATTCCCACACGTCACAGCAAGCTAGATCACGTCCAGAAACTAAGCAAAAACTCGCGGATCAAAAAAAGACTCAAATCATCAAAAAGAGAGAAAGAAAGCAATTGACCTCATCTCGAAGAAACTTTCTTTGGATTGATTTGATATGGTATTGGTTTACAGCCACTCCATCAATGGATGACAAAGACTCAATACATGAGCACAAAATCCAATCCAACTCTCTAGAACCCTAACCTCCTCTCCTCCTCTCCCTAAGCAAATTAGGGTTTCTAAACAATGAAACGTCGAAAGGTCGGGGGGTTAAGTGCAGCCACCTCTCTCCTCTATTTATAGTGGAGGCTTAGGGTTTCTAATAGAGTCTCCCTAATGGGCTCCCGTTAAGGCCCAAAACAAACGGGTGACACACGCACACATTTTAAAGCGCCGTGTTCATATTGTGCGAAGCACTCGCTTGCTCCGCCACGTGTAGGTTGATCCAACGGCTCTCATCATGTCGGCAAGTCTCTCCCATCCGGCTCCCACCGAAACCACCATGGCACTTGCACCGACCCCCGCGCCGCTTGATTCAACCGCCGCACCGACCGCGCTGCTGTTCGGTCACCTTTGTCCATCTTGCACCATAATTGAGTCCAATGACTTCACCGCATCGCCGATCGTTTTGAACCTCGGCTCTCAAGCCTAGTCCCGATCATCCTCGCCGTTGACCGTCGTTGACCACCAAGCAACCTCGCACAACAATAGACAAGAAAATCGAATTCGGAACAAGTTCTTCACAACTTGACCCACGTTAGTCAAAACATGCATCATGCAACACATATGACATGAAACCCATGAACTTGACCTAATCAAGAACCATCGCCACCACACGGCCGACGGCGTAAGTGAAAACCGGTCGATCGCCACCTTGGCCGGCTCGATCGCCACCGCCGGCCCGATCGCCAATGTAAGGCCTGGCCGACCGCCACCAAAGGACTTAGCCAAAATTTCAACACCAAATCCGCAACCTCTCTGGAAATTTAAAACGAATAGAACTTTTGACCGAGGCTCCAAAATTATGGGACCAAGTGCGATGAGAATCTCCTCACTTGCCTACACCTCTATTTTTTGCCGACCTCAAACTCCAATGCCACTCAACTTGCCGGTCCGATCAGCTCATCGACGCCGGTCCGATCGCTACCTGCTGATCGGACCGCCGACCGTGCCGGTCGGACCGCCAAAGACAAAACACCGAGGCATGGGCGGTCGACCGCTTGAGACTCGACAGATCGAACTTTGCCGAAAACTCGTGTTTCGCAAACCTTCAACGCCACGCCAATTGTCACATCATCCTAAGATCATGAGCATATCCCCATGATATCCACAATCTCCCCCTTGATGAACACATTGGCAATTCCCCACAAATGCAAGTTTTGAGGTTTGAAAAGTAAAAACTCAACGTTTTCGCGCAAAGGCACAACTTGGTCCAAATGCAAGAGAAAGTAATGGAAATGACCAAGCTGGCTTCAGAATAGCATCGGCAAGTGAGATAAGGCAAAAGAAAGCAAGAAAGCTTCAATTTCCAAAGAAGAGTCAAAAATCTCACTTAAGGTCCATATGAAAGAACAATTGTTCGAAATGACCTTTGATCATGGTGAGGCTCAAGAATTGCAATTCAAGTTCAGAAAGAGCAATAAGACCATAAGAATGCAAATAAGAAACTCCCCCTCACTATGATCCTCAAATTTCAGAAAACTTCAAATTCTCCAATTTTCTCCTCTTTTAATACTTTTAAATCCTCTCCCTTTACACATTTTGAAATATCTTCTCCCCCTTTGACAATGGAGTCATCAAGGAATCACGCCTTCCTCTCGTCCAGAGATAACAAATGCAGAATGAGGAAAAAGCATAAGAAGGAGCATGCATGAAATGCAATGGAGTGGCTTCATATTTTTGTATTTTTCAATTTTGGATTACAAGAAGCTTTGGAGATTACCCAAAAGAACAAGCTAGCATCTCAAATTTTGCATAAACACCATATCAGCCTGAATGCGCTAGCAAGATCATGATAAGACATATATAACAAAGCTAAAGCAAGAAGGCTCAATGTAAAACAATAAATTTTAGCATTTTAAGCAAAGCTTCAAAACTAGCAAGTTCATCAACAGAGATCCTAAAATGATACTGGCCATGTCAAAATGTCAATGTGAGATCAAGACGCTAACAAAGACCACATTAAGAGACAAACAGTCTGAATTGAATCATTTTGCTCAAATTGTCTCAAACGCCCATTTTTCAATGATTTTCATTTGCAATAAATATTGAAGTTGATTAAAGGTATATCTTAGTGAAGAAGATCATGGACTAGGAGCCATCCACAAACTCTTCCTAAGCTTCTACCAATTTTGATAATTCATTTTCTTATCCATGTGCTAGATCTCAAGCCTTGCACGACCATCTTAAGCACAAAAAGCTTAAAACAATGGTCTAGGTCATCCAAATCTCCCCCTGAGTTCATGCCTAGTGCAATGGCAAGCCGTCTCATGAGAAAGAATTGGTGAGATCAGTTTTTTCGCACAAAAGAGACCCTTTTTTTCACAAGAGCAATTTTAGATTCTTAAAAGAACAAGAAGCTCAAGTAATGATCAATACTAGATTCAAGAGCTAACACAGCAATTTTGACAGGGCCAATGTCACAAAAGGAGCACTAATTGCGTAACTAGCTAAAACATCCACAAATTACAGTTTTTAGTTCAAGTTGTCTTAAAGTTACGCTCATTCAAAGAAAGACTTAGCTACATATGTGAAAGCATGATAATTCTAGCAAGTCAAAGAACTAGACATGGTATTGAGCAGAATTGAAATACTAAAGCTCAAGAGGGTAATAAGCAAAGCTTCATCAATTTTAAAAGACAAGCAGAAAAGCTTATATTACAATGCATCTTTTTGGATTTTCATATAAATGCAATATGATACAATGAGATGCGAGAAGAACTAAAAAAAAACCTAAAAAGATCAAAAGTGCAAAGAAGATCAAGAAAAGATCAAACTCCCCCTCAAACCAAACCGTAGGGATAAATTACCCCTAACTCACTTCTCAAGATGGCAAACCTAGTTGGATCTAAAGGCTTGGTGAGAATATCATTAACCGAGCCTCGGACTCCACGAAATGCAAACACAATATCACCCTTCTCGACATGATCTCTAAGAAAGTGATAGCGAATGTCTATGTGCTTGGTCCTAGAGTGTTGTCATGGGTTTTTAGCAATGTTAATCGCAGAAGTGTTATCACGAAAAGAGGAACACTATCAAATGCCAACCCAAAATCCTTAAGAGTGGACACCATCCACAAAATCGACTCTGACAACTAGCGGCTACATATTCAAACTTCAAAGATGGATTGTGCAATGTAAGCGCTTCCTAGAAGACCAAGAGACAAGAGAAGTGCCTAGGAAGTGACAAGTGCGAGGTACTCTTCCTATCTAGCCGATGACCCGCAAAATCGAATCGAAAACCCCCGAATGGACAAGGACGAAGAGCAGGAATACCAAATGCCATACTGGAGGGTAGAGTGTAAATACCTGAAGATGCGCTTAACGGCTTGGCGATGGGAAGTCCTCGGAGACGCTGAAACCTCGCATGCAGGCAACCGCGAAGTGGATGTCGGTCTTGAGGCCGTCATGTATGCGAAGGGAGCCAATCATCTTTGCGGTACTCGCGTTGATCCACGGCTTCTCCTTCCTCATCGGATCCAAAAGCGATCGAAGTCGCCATGGGAGTGGTGATCGGCTTGCAGTCACCCATCTCGAAGCGCTTGAGCAGATCCTTGGTGTACTTCGTCTGATGGATGAAGATCTCTTCCTTGCATTGCTTGATTTGAAGCCCCAGAAAGTAGTTGAGTTCTCCCATCATGCTCATCTCAAATTCCCTGGACATTGTCTCAGAAAAACTGGAAACAAGAGCATGAGAAGAACCACCAAAGATAATATCATCTACATAAATGCGAGCAAGCGGAAGTCATTCCCACGCCTAAGGATGAGCAGGTCTTGTCTACCTTACCCATCTCAAAATCATTCTTAAGCAGAAAGGTCTTAAGTCTATCATACCAGGCTCTAGGGGCTTGCTTAAGACCATACAAGGCTTTGGATAGCTTGAAAACATGATGTGGATACTTGGGATTCTCAAAGCACAGGGGTTGTCTAACATACACTTCCTCCTCTATAAAACCATTCAAAAGGCACTCTTAACATCCATCGATAAAGTCTAAAGCCCTTAGAAGCGACAAATGCAAGCGAGAATGCGAATGGCTTCCAATCTAGCAACAGAGCAAATGTCTCATCAAAGTCTAACCCCTCAACTTGGCTAAAACCACGAGCTACCAATCTAGCCTTGTTTCTAACCACGAACCATCCTCATTTTGTTTATTTTTGAACACCCAACGGGTTCCTATCACATTATGACCACTAGGAGGTTCTACTAGATTCGAGACCTTATTCCTCTCAAAATTCTCTAACACCTCATGCATGGCATTAACCCACTAGAATCGGATAACGCATGTGATATATCGCGGGGTTGAAAGAAGCAACAAATGAGAATGAGAGTAGAGACTTGGATCGTGATACAGGCGAGTGACTCGCTCATTAAGATTACCAATCATCCGATCAGGAGGATGATGTCTCTGAATATGAAGTGGGCGCCCGGGAGACAATATCTCCTCAACCTCCGCAGTATCTGGCGATGAAGAAGATGCGCATGAGCCTCAATTGGAGGTGAAGCGGTCATAGCGAGTTCGGAACTTGGGCAGAGCCTCAACGGCAGCAGTGGAGGACAAATATCAACCGTCATCATCTTCCTCCACAAAAATGCTTTCTCACACTGTGTATTACGAAACGTCGGATCTAGCTCTAGGGCTAGTCTCATCAAAAGTGACATTGCATGTCTCTGGACAATGTTAGTTTCAACATTAAAACCCGAAAACCCTCGAATGTGCGGGATAACCGAAATAAACCATCAAAAGTCCTTGATTCAAATTTATCTAGGTTTCTGTCTTGAGAATGAAACACTTAGCTCCAAAACTCGAAAATGAGAAGCAGAGGGTTTTCTACCAAAACGAAGCTCATATGAAGTCTTGCCCAAAGAAGGTCTCAAGTAGACACGATTTGCAATATGGCAAGTGAGAAATAGCCGCCCAAAACCTCCTCGGTGTGCTATACTCATCTAGCATTGTCCTAGCCATCTCGACTAAGGTTACGCTCTTCCTCTCCACAACGCCATTCGTTGAGGGCGTGTGGAGAAGAGAAGCGATGCTCAATTCCGCTTCGGCACAAAAAGAGGCAAGCGAGGCATTCTTGAACTCCGTGCCATTGTCACTGCGGATCGCTCTCAAGGCACGAGAAAATTGAAGCCAAACGAAGAACAAGATCACGATAAAACCAAAAGCTTCATCCTTGAAGCAAGAAAGAACACCCAAGTGTATCTCGAAAAATCATCAACTATGACAAGAATGTACCACTTGCCACCAATTGACCGAATCCTAGCAGGACCAACAGTATCCATGTGAAGCAACTGTCCCAGTCCGTCAGTCATGACCAAAGTCACTTGAAGGGTGTGAGGTGGCAACTTGCTTGCCATGCCTACGAGCGCACATCTGACATCCTTGACGGCTTTGAGTTTGGGCAAACCTCTCATGAGATCAAGGTTGCTAACTCGCGTCGATGATCAAAACCAATGTGCAACAAGCGTCGGTGCCAAATCCGAACTTCGAAGAAGGTGTAAACAAATATTTAAGAGAACCGAAGAAGAGATTCGGAAAAATCAGCTCCAAAGATCCTAGCAACTCTATAAATCCCAAAACGAGCTCACCCAGCAGAATCAAGCACCGACAAGTATTTTTCTTAAATATAGTCTCATAACCATCATCAAGAAGTCGTGAGACGTAAAGTAAGTTAAACCTAAGCTTGTCCACAAGGCGACGTCCTTTAGGATGAAATTATCGTTCACCCCGATTGATCCGTTCCTTCAATCCGCCCTTGTGTATTGTCTCCAAAGGTGATGAGGACATCACCTATCGACCGCGTGAAGGAGGTGAACCATTTTGAGTCTCGGTCATGTGGCGTGAGCAAATGAGTCGGCGAACCACGTGTCCTTCCTTCGCGGCGATCACGAAAATCAAGGTGCGGAAGAACGATGTGTCTCAATACTAGGGTTAGTTAAACATGACTTGGGAACCCAGTACTGAGACACACGTCTGCGAGTAGTATGCAAAGCAGAAGTGCTATCCTTGATTCTATTTGAAATTCTGTTGTGAGCAATGGTTACTCTAACATGAGAGTTATCCTGTCTAGGAGCATGAGCATGATTAGCATGTGAAATAAATCCTAGACCAGGTTTCTTCCTTTCTAAATTACCATGTCTCACAAAAGCTCTATGTTGATTAGATGACATTCTAGCAAGATTTTCTTAGCATTTTCAAACTACGCCAATGAACTCAACCAAATGCCCATCCTTCTTGCAATAGGTGCAATGGTACTTGGTACCTTTGGGAGAAGCACCTTTTGGTGAGCAGATGGTTGGGCAAAACCTCTGATTTGAAAGTGATCTTTGCGGGTTGGGTATCAAATTCAACTAAGTCATTTCTCAAAATTTGAATGTCATTAGATTTATCTTGGGCAAAGTTGTATCCTAACCCTTGCTTCTTATAGGGAGTTTTTGACTTGTCAAGAATCATGTTTAACTGTTTCTTACCTTTAGAAAATCTTTCTAATGTGTCATTAAGGTAAGCATTTTCTTTTCTAAGGTTAAAACATGAATCACAAGTTTTAGCATTAAACCTCTTCTTATAAGGAGCAACTTCAAGCTTAAGAACTTCACATGAAGCACAAGTAGCAGAATTAATACTGTCCTTAAGCTTGGCATATTTAGCTCTAGCTGCTTCTACAACATCATGTAATTCACGTTCACGTTCTAAGCAGACAGAGCAAGAGCTAGATTCAACCACATCAGAAGCAACCAACTTGCTAGACTTTAAGCATTTTTCACAAGGAGCAGATTTAACTTCAATTAACTCAGTTCTAGCATTTTCAAGTTGTTGCAAAGCAATATCATGAGCAGATTGCAGTTTAGCAAATTCAGAATGTAAAGCATAGCAAGATGAACATTCATCAGATTCAAGACTCTTAGCATTCACAAGTTCTAATGTGAGTTTCTTTACTTGTGACTCTAACTCCTCATTCTTAGTCATGATGAACTTTAAAGTTTTATCCTGACCTAGAATTTGCTCATAGACAGTTTCACATCTAGCAAAGAGAACATCATAGGAAGGAGATACCTCATTGTTGTCATCGATGTCATCCGAGTCAGCCATGAAGCACATGCCGGTGAAGTCCTTGGCCTTCCCCTTCTTGTCTTGAGGGAGCTCCTCCTCCTTGTCCTCCTCGCTCCCGGAGTCCACATCACTCAAGGATCGATCTCCAAGAGCGGCAAGAACCGGTGGCGCCTTCCGAGCTTGGCATCATCAAACTGGACTTGCGCCCGAGGCTTCTTCCAAGATGGCTTTTCATCCTTGTGGTTGCTCTTACCTTTCACTTAGGGCAATTTGCCGGATGTGATTAAGCTCTCCACATTCATAACAAGTCACGTGGTGCCTCTCTTTTATTTCTCATATTGTTGTAGGCCCTTGTGAACTTCTTAATCAAAAGTGTCATCTCGGGCTCGGGAATACTCTCAAGATCCTCTTCTTGGATTGCAGATAAAGAAGCAAGTGAAAAACCTGAAGAAGACTCAAACGACCCATCAGAGGCTCTCTTGAGCGGGTCTGCTACCAAAGCCATGTTACCCTTCTTAGAATGGTGACTTTACTGGATCTCATGAGTCTTGAGCTTGCTATAGAGCAGCTCAAAGTCATATCGAGAAGTTGACATTTTCTCGAATGGCGGTAGCCTTTATCTCCCACTCGGTGTTGATTGCGGCGGGAGATGGATGGCATTTTGGTGTGTAAATTCAATACCAATGGACTTCATCGATTTATCACTATGTTGAAGCGATGAAAATGTCATCGATGCTCTCACCAGACGCATCTCGAATTTGTTATATTCTCTTTTATAGACTCTGTGACGCACTTGTTTGATTTGGGAAGAACCCTCATGATAGGTTTGAGGGTCTTCCAAATCTCATGTGATCTCAAGATTGCAAATCTGTCATATTCTGTCTACCAAGCCCACCATACGAGAAAATTCTTTGCCTTACGGTCATTAGCCAAAGAGCTTGAGTTGGCGTAGCAACCTCGAGCAAGATAAGCGGACCTCGAACGACCTCCCAAATACCTCGTGGTTCGCTCTCAAGAAAGACACGCATGCGGTTCTTCCAAAAGGCATAGTCGTGCCCATCGAAGATATGCGGTTTGGAAGAGTATTTATCCATCGCCAAGTTCGGTGACGGTTAAGATCAAGATTGAACTAACGGGCTCTCGATACCACTTGTTGGACCGAAAAGGCGACTAGAGGGGTGAATAGGAGCACGATCTCTTTTCTCCCAAGTTCAATTCAATACAAAAGCAAAACACGAAGACAATGGAAGACTTGTATTGATCGACTCTCACGGGGCGGTCGAAGACCGGTCGGTCTCAGCGGTCGACCGATCAAGCGGTCGACCGATTTCTCGAGTGGTCGGGCCGTTGGTTCGATGAATAGAGAAAACGGCGACAAACCGAAACGCAAATTGATCAAACTTTTGATTCGTGCGCCCAAACTTCGTGAAATTTGACACACACCTACCTAAGTATGTGGGAACCTATTCCAAGCAACAATCGTGATAATTCTTGCCAAGATTCGACCTTTTACGGTTTGAGCGAAGTTAGGTCAAAACCGAGTCAAAGCGAAAATATGATCTTGAGACTTGCTCGTGGGTGATTGATGATATTGATGATCCTAGATGTATTCCCACACGCCACGACAAGCTAGATCACGTCCGAAACTAAGCAAAAACTCATCGGATCAAAGAAAGACTCAAATCATCAAAAGAGAAAGAAAGCAATCTTCTTGGCACAATCGATCTAATAGAGTCCCAAATGTTGGGACAACGCACGTCCATGCCAAGAATTACATCCAAGTCTCTCATTGAGTGGAGCAGATGAGATTTGCCAAGAATCCCACTCCTTCGACCGATAGGAACATTCGGTGGTGACTTGGTGACCCCAAGATAGCACATCATTGACCTTGCATTCTAGCTTTCCCAAAGACAAGCCGGATGCTCGGCACTTTCATCTCCGGTCCGAGGAGATCGAATGAGCAAAGGAATCCTCAAAGGAACACGGTGAAGACCACTAGCAAAGACAAGCGAGCTCGAAATAAAAGAATGTGATGCTCACGAATCAAATAAAACTGCGGCGGGGCGAGAATTGACAAGAAGTGTACCCATCACGACATCGGCGCCTCCGAGCCTCCTCGGTGAAAGATGGTTAACTCGACCACTGCCCGCACTCGGTCTTACGGGCGATCTTCGTCGGTCGGTGGTGGCCACTCCCCGCCGCGTCCTCCATTAGGGCGAGGCCGCTGCAACATTCGAGGAAAGCGTTGGCGTAGTGGCCCTTGTTGTGGCGGTGAAAACAAGTAACCTCGGCCGCCGGATTGCGGAGGCCACCTGCTGCTGGATCGCGGCGCGCGTGGGTGAATCACGGCTGCGAGGCGGTGAATGGCGCCGATGGCCTCGGCGGTGGGAAGCAAAGAAAGGGCCTGTTGTAGGCCCAACACGGGGACGGAGAGGCGCTGCGCGATCGCTGGGCCTCCCACTTGCGCTACGGGACTCACCCGGCGCCTTCGCCTTGTGCTCGGCGGCGATAGCCTTGTCCACCAAGGTCGAAAATCAGCAAAGTCCACCACAGACCCTCCATAAAGATCGGTGGCCACCTCGGCGGAGCATACCTCGCCAAATGATTGAACTCAGCTCGCATGCGGAATATTTAACTAGTAACACTTAACCTCCAAATGGTTCTAGCATTACTAATTAAACATTCTAAGCCTCGATGGACCTGCTAAGGCTCCTCAAATAGATCAATATACAAGAATGCATGAGCAAAAGCGCCATAAGATGGCCAAATGATTGAACCAGCCAACTTTATTTGCAATAATGTAATACATTTCAAAAGCAAGTTTACAAGTTTTAATTTAAAAGGTTGTAGTCTAACTCTTGAAAGACCTCCCAAGCGTGTCCATAACCTGGGACGAGGCTATTCGAATAGTTTTAACCTGCGGGGTGTACCAATGTACCCACACTTGACAGCCTTTAAGCCAAAGCACACTTAGTAGGTATGTCACACGACTAAGTCCTACGAGCGCTTTCCAATATTGTGTATTAACTACAGAGCCGCTCGTATGGGTAGAAACACCATTGCGACTCCTACGACTGGAGCCAATACACGCCAAAGTACTAAGTCAAGAGAGGTCCCATACCCTCTAATGTGGTTAGCACGCTAAAATGCTTGGTTTAGTGTAACAAGATGTTCGGTCCTTGTTGACCGGGCACCATTCGATCACACCAAAAATCACACCATCATACCATTGTGCCCAAGTCTAAATCTTTTGTTTTCAGTTTTAGTTTTCATAAGTAGACATGGCACAAGGTGGAAATCATAATCATAATAAGTTTTAAGTGATCAAGGTTATCGACAAGTCGATAACGCCCATTTCTACCAAACTAAGCATGGCTAAGCAATTAATTAGTAAACTACTAAGTGACAGAGCCCATCCATGAACTCTAAATCACAGCAAGTAACCTAGGCTCATGGTAGTAGAGGATAATCATTTGCTAAGGAAATGCATCTACTAGGCCAACTATTAAAACAAAGTAGCAATGCATACATAGAATTTGTAATCAACATAAATACTTAAAATACTGGGATTAACATGATGAAACTGCTTGCCTTCTTGCTGTTGCTCAATTTGTTGCGGAGGATCGTTCTCGGGATTACCGCAAATGTCGAATCCTAAGCGAGAGGCAAAAAGAACCAAGAACAACCAATAAGACGAGCCACAAATAAACCAATGAGCAAGCAACAATTATCCAAATGCGACAAAATTTATACATAAGGTAGAATACGAATATACCTAGACATAGAAACTGGAAAAACCTAATTTGGATTTGTGGTGCAAAAGATATTGCCTAAAAACACATTTTCGGCCATAATTAGCACTGTAGCAAAAATATTTTCTAGAAAGATTTTGAAGCTGAAATTTTTATGGTAGCTACCTACTGGTATAGAGGTAACCCATATAAAATTTCAGGTCATTTGGAGTTAAAATGATTTAGTTATGATTTTCCTAAGATGCAAAACTAGCATAATGCACTTTCCAGAAATATAAACATGTGCAAAACCTATTTCACATTATAGTATGATAACAGAGGATTTCTAACATCAAATTTCTATTTTTAGGATTTACTGAGGAATTCTGGTGTCTATTACCTCATTAAATGAATTTTTAATTGCTACTAATAAGGTTAAATCTTCTAACATATTTTTAAGTGTGATATAGACCTTCCACCATTTTTAGATTAAAGTTTAGTTAATGACAAATTTATCAAAGTTAAAATCATTCAATTAGCAGATATCTGAAAAAAATATGCATTTTCCAAGGAATATATAAAAATAGCGTAAAACCAACTATTAAAGCAGAATTTTCTACTACTGAAGCATAGCTAAAAGCATTTTTATATTAAACTATAGTGGAATACAAATTTATTGTAATTTGGTTTCATGTAAAAGGATTTATCTAGAATTAGTTATGAATTTCTAAAGTTTTGATACAATTTTGGTGGATAAATAAACACTACGAAATAAAACCAACAACGAAAATAAGCAGCGTGGGCGCTCGTGGGCGTCGATGCGAAATCCAACGAGCCACACGCGACGGAAACGAAACCACCGTTGGATCAAGATCCAACGGCTCCGAGGAAACATGCAGCGGGAGGAGCATTACCTACGCAGATCTAAGATCGCTCAAAACCCAAATCAAATGATTGAACTCATGGAAGTACTCGAATGCACTTACGATCGTAGATCATAGCGGTGGATAATGATCGCGATTCAAAGGATCTTGACATGTGGGACCGCATGTTGAGAGCACGGTGACCATGGAGGAGAAAGCTTTATGCGCATTAAATGCATTGCAGAGAGACGTTGGATTTAAAGCAACTTGAGGTGACACCACAAGCCCCCATGCTCTCTTTCTCTCGCAAGAACGAGCGCGCCCGGAGAAGCCGAGGAGGAAGAAGAACAGAGAAGATAAACCACGACCGTTGGATTAAAAATGGACGGTCACGATTAAACGAGTTCGCCGGACAGTCCGGTTGCCCTCAGGAATCTGGACGGTTGGATCGAGATCCAACGGTCCCAATTTGTTAATGTAACCGGAGGGTCCGAATGCTCACACGAACGTGGGCCGAGCGATTTGAATCCAACGGCTGATATCGCACGCGCGTTTTAAAACGCGGCTCGGTGCAGTTAGGTGGTTCAACCGAGTCAAGTGGCTCGGACTCGAGCCCGACTCAACCCAATGAATAGTGAATTTGGTTTTAGGTTTTAATTAAGCTGAGACTTTTGAGGATTTATTTGGGTAGCAAAATAACTCCAAAAATATTTGCGCCTGTTTGGCGCAAGGAATTCTTTCTTCTTGACTTCACAAGACCAAGCGGGGACATGAGCCCGACGGAAAGCAATCTGAAACTCCTCCCATGTGACCACATGGCGGCGGCTGCATGGCGAGGAAGTTCTCCCACCATGAGTGTTGCACCCTCAAGCGGTGGGATGCAAGCAGCGCCTTCTCACGCTCACGGCATCGGCGATGTTGAGCTTCGCTCAACCGCACGCGACCAATCATCTGCGTCAAGTGGGTCCTCGGGCCGGGAGAATGTCGGCGGCTGCGTACGGAGGAACTCCGCAAGTCCCCCATGAGTCTGGTGTCCACCACCACCAGGTCCCGAGGCACCCGCGGGAATCGAAGTGTTCCTCGCGATGACTTCCAGAATCCGTGTCTGGTCCATACGATTCTGCTCGATCTGGGCGAGAACCTCAGCCATAGTCGGAGGAGGGGGAAGCTCTCATCGAACCGGATCGGTGACACGACCACTACGGGTTCCTTGACCATCTGTTCCACCAAGAAAGTTAGTAATAATTTTATTACAGAGAACATAGAAAACAAGCATCCACTCCGCCAAATAAACTCTAATAGTTCATAACAACAAGGCAAAGTTGCAACTCATAAAATCAACTTCCTAATATGACTAACTCGTATGGAAGAACGAGCAATCAGTTTTAGGAAGATAATTTCGGAATACAGCTGGAAAGCAAAGTAAAATCTTCAAATAAAAAGTTAGACATTTAACTAACTCATACTTCATCTTACCCTTTTATCCCCACAAATTTGATTATCCTCTCATTTCCAATCCTACACACTAACCACTAGCTGGTTGTTCAGACTTTCTTCCTTAAGTTCGTGGCTGAAGTCTTCAGCTCCAGAAGTTTCAATTTTCCATCGACAGACAGCCAATACTAACGGTTACAACTCTCAGGGTTCTCCCAAACTAATTTAACCGATATTTAACTATCTTTTGAAAGGAAAGAGAGGAATCAATTTTTAAAATTCAAACTAGAGCAAGATGAGAGTAGAAAACTAAGATAGATAAGGAATAAATTCTGAGAATCTACTTAAGCTTTCATAAACTATTTGTTACTTTGAAAATAAACTTTTGCTAAATATCCTAAGGACGACCATGCTTGGGTTACTACGGTCAGGATGGCTCTGATACCAACTTTGTGAGGACCCCAGTTTAATTGGCTTGTAATGCTTAACCAACCACCTGGTCCTAGCATTACAAATCAAATAAACTAAGCCTCGAGACATGCATACTTCCCAGAACTGCAGTATGCACACCTCTTCACAAAATTACGCATCAACTCCATTCTAAACATATAGTCCAAACATCACAAGATTGATCAGTAGACAACATAGTAGAGTTATTACAACAAAAGCGGACCGGCCAAATTACAACAGATAACTAAATAAACAGCGGAAGCAAAAGTGCCATAAGATGGCTATAAACAACGCCAATCAGTGTGCCTTAGCCCACAAGGCAACCGACCGGACCGTCAAGCTAGTCGTCCCAGAACCCGCACATCTCACATAAGTAAGGCCCTTGGGGCTCACCTGCCTCCTCTGCAACAAAAATATTAAGCAAAGAATATGAGTACAAAAATTGTTTTTGTACTCGCAAGACTGACGTGTGGACTAGCAGACCTATACATATGCTACATGCAGGCTTATCTGGTGGAGGCCATATGTTTCATTTGCATAAAGCCAACTTTATTTGCAATAATGTAATACAGTTTAAAGGCAAGTTTACAATTCATTTTTACTGTTGAAATAACTGCGAAATAAAGATAGATACAAGTAACCACCTGGAAGTGACTATCCCAATAGTCACCACAACATAGCACGAATCCCTGATTCGTACCACCCATCAAATTTTAGTTAAAAGGTTGTAGTCTAACTCTTGAAAAGCTTACCCAAGCGTGTCCATAACCTAGGACGAGGCTATTCGAATAGTTTTAACCCTGCAGGGGTGTACCACTGTACCCACACTTCAGACCGCCTTTAAGCCAAAACACACTTCCGAAGGTATCTTTGTACGACTAAGTTCTACGAGACGTTTTCCAATATTGTGTATTAACTTCGAGCCGCCCGTATGGATAGAAATCCATACGCTGACATGGTAAAGCCGAAAAGACAACTACCCACTCAGGATAAAGCTTTTCGGACAACTACCATGCTCCCAACACCATCCCTCCTGCGACCTCCTGCGACCCGGAACCAATACACGCCAAAGTACTAAGTCAAGAGAGGTCCCATATACTCTAGTGTGGTTAGCACGCAAAAATGCCTAGATAACAGGTACTCACAAGATGTTCGGTCCTTAATTGACTCGGGCACCATTCCAGTCACACCCAATAGATCACACCAACTTACCATTGTGCCCAAGTCCAAATCATTTTATTTTCAGTTTTTAGTTTTAACAATTAAACATAGCAAAAATGCTAAAAAAAACAATTTATAATAATTTGTGTGATCAAGGTTACCGACTAGGTCGATAACCGCCCATTTCTACCGATACTAAGCATGTCTAAGCAGTTGAAATCGTATCTACTAAGTGACAAGAAATCATCCAACGATCTCTAATCACAGCAAGTAACCTAGGCTCAAGTAGTAGAGGAATATTATTTACCTGCAGATTATGCAACTAATGGGCCCACTAACCATATTTAAACAAAAATAGCAATGCATACATAAAAGTTGCAAACAAAATATTAGTTTGAATATAAAGGGATTAACATGATCAAGCGCTTGCACAGTTCTTTGTTGCTTATTATGTTCTTTGAGGCTCACTCTCGATAATACAGTAATCGCCGCAATCTATTGATTAAGCAAACGAGCAAATAAGAACAAATAACACCGACAAGAGCCAAACTTCAAATTAATCCAAAGAGCACAAATTTCACACAGCAGTTAGAGCATGATTTTACAAAATTTTAGAAACAGAGAACAATATTTTTGGAGTTATGAAGAATTTTCTAAGTTAACAATACATAAAAGCACCATTTAATTATTTAACAACATTTTAAGAACAGAGACATATCTAAAACCTATTTTGATAAATAGTACACTAAAAATGAAAATTTACAAAATTTGTTTCATCTGATTTGGATAAAAATTGAATTAGTTATGAATTTTCTAAGTTTAATTGAATAAAAGTGCAAAAGAAATTCAATTCAGAAATTCTAAAAGCATTGAAAACTTTTCCTACCGACGCTCAGCGAGCCACGGTCACTGACCGATGGGGCCAAGCGAGAAAGGCTGACCGGGTCAAAGTTGACCCAGCTCCGCCGATGGCGACGTCGAAGGCGTATTCTAAGAATACGTCTTCGGCTTATCAAAACGTAAACCTAACCTAAACGTACAGGGAAATACGCTTCCAAACAGAGAAAGCGCAACATCGAAGATTACACAAACACTTAACTGGAATAAGGGCCCACATGTCATGGACTCAAAGGATAACTAACGGTTGGATTAAGATTTCTAAACGCACTAAACTCCGGATGGGCCCACATGGCAGTGACACAGCTAAGCAGAGATTAACATCAATGAGGGAGATTAAACCTAAGGCTGCCGGCGGCTCACCGGCGTCCACGGGGACGGCGGCGCGGTCGCGCAGTGGATCTAGCGAACCGGAGGGTCTCTTGGCGAGTGGGTTATACCTTCAGGTTCGCTACGACCTCGCGAACTCGATGACGGCGACGCGAGACCTCGAGGATGCCGCGGCGGTGGCGGTGAAGAACGAGGCGAGAAGAAGACACGGCCGCGGAGAAGATGCTACGGGCCGAAGACTCGGAAGGTGCGCCACGGGATCGCCTCGGCTCCAGGAGCAATAAGCACAAGATGATGACGACGAAGGAGGTCCGAGGCGGCGGGAATCACCGCGGCGGCGAAACACTGAGCTCGGAGAAGAACCGGTTGTACGCCCTCAACAATGCACCAAAAGCGAGAATGAACCTACCATAAGTCTCGTGGAGAAATGCGATCACAAAGGATCAAGTGCTGAAGCTAGAGGCTCACCAGAACGTCGAAACGACTACGGGGCCGAGGCTGCCGGAGGCGGAGACGATGAAGTCGCACTTGATGATTCACTGGACGCCAAAGACCCGGAATAGGCAAAATGGAGGTGGCAACGAGCGTGGATTACGGTGGTGCGGTTGCTGGCTAGAGGGCGGCGCTAACACGGCGGCGCTGCTCTCGGCTTCTTCTCCGGCCGAAACCAAAAACTGGTCGGAGAGGGTGATAGAGTGAAGGAAACGAGGAAAGGGTGGGTGCGGTGAGAGGATGAAGACCCGGCGACACTTCAGAGAGGGACACGCATCCACGAGGTGGTAGCGACGAGCTGCGTGGCACGCATGCGATCGCCAGCGAGCTCCGGTGAGACGCGGAGAAGACGAGGGCGATACTGACAAGGGGGACCCACTCGTCAGCGACGGTGACAAAGCGGCGCGAGTCGGGGTCAGGTGCGGTTCGAAGATTTGGTCTGACTCGATCAAGAAGATGTCGATCGTTCGATCAAGAATGGACGGTCAAGGTCCATGGGTGCAATCGGACAGGTCGATTAGATGAGCGTTTGTGGACCGTGCGATTCACATCGGATGGCAGACAACGATCAGGCTCGGGCGGTGCAGTTAGGCGGTGCGGCTGAGCCAATCGATGCGGTCGGACTCGAGCCAGAGGTCAGGTCCGAGCCCGAGGAACAGTGATTCCAGATTTGATTTTCAAAAGGCTGAGAAGGTTTGGGGAATTTTTAGAGGTTGCTCCACAACTCCAAAAATTCCGAAATTTTTATGGGAGCTTCCTGGAACAGAGAACAACCTTGCATAATTTTTCCACGAATTTTTATGCAATGTATTATTCCCAGGAAAATTCACAAGCTGCTGTCCCAAAGAGTTGACCAGAATTTAAACTAGTTTGACTTGCTCATTTGAAATAGCAAACAAAATCTAAAAATTGTGAGATTTTTCAGAGAGGTGACTAGGAAGGTTAGGAAGGTAGGAAAAATGTTTCCAGAAGATGATTATGAGTTTTTGACTTCTTTTTCTCTTTGTGTTTACAATTTGGGTTGTATGATTTCAATTGTTTTCAAAATTTCAAAGACAACTTTTCAAACAAAAATTTCAAGAAATTAATAAATACTCAAAAGTTTTAATTTATACTCATTTTCACACATTTAAAGTACAGGGTTAAACTACAGATGTTACAAGACATCTCCTGAGACAGACCCTAGAAGACCACGACGAACCAAAGACGACAGACGAGATCCACACAGATGACCAAGACGGTGATGCCACTGCTGGAAAGAGCTGGTAGGCGAAGTGGCAGAAGCTGAGAGACTGGTGGCAACGGTGGCAGCGGAAGGAAGGTGAAGCCAGTCAAGCTCCCAGAGACGTTGTGAGTCAAGGCGCCGAGGGCCAGAACCAACCAGAGCTCCCGTGCGGCGGTCCTGAACACAACAAGAGTCAGAGTCGAGAATGACCCGACAACCAAGATCAGTAATCTGCCCAGTAGAAAGAAGCTGCATGGTAAGGCGAGGAACATAAGCAATAGAAGGTACATGAAAAGATGAGTTGCTAAGAGGGCCTCGACCAGAGACAGAAAGAGATGTACCATCAGCAGTAAGAACACTGATAGGAGAATCAAGGGGTGTAATGAAAGACAGAGTGGAAGGATCAGGAGTCATGTGAAAAGATGCTCCAGAATCAAGAATCCATGGGGAGGTACCTGACTGTGTAGAAGGTGGTTTCTCGGTGCAAGAGTCGATGGTAGAGCCAGCGTAACACGCCGAGGAGAACTGGCGGCAAGCGGCCGAAGTCGCTATCTCGGCTCGAGAGAAATCTGCTCAAGAAGTCGATGCAGCGTCGATGTAGAAGCACCGATGCTAGTGCTAGTAGAAGAACGCGAGAAAGATGCCGCTTCTTATAGCATTGGGACTCAATGTGGCCGACCTTATTGCGAGGAGCGGTGAGGGCGACCACCGCCGGATGGGCGGCCACCACCACCGTGGCGGCCGCCGGAGGAGGCGATGTCTTGGCGACGCGTGAAGCCGTCGGTGTAGCAGGTGGGCGGGCGGCGAGCATGGAGGGAAGTGGTAGCAGGCCAGCACCACTCAGGCGAGTCTCCTCCGCACGTATCTCAGTAAGAGCCTCCAAGAGAGTGACACAAGGGTGGCGTGCAAGGAGCTGGGCATGCCGCTGCTCGAACTTAGGACGAAGGCGAGTAAGGAACTCGTAGATCCGCTGAAACTGTGTCAACACGGACGGACCGAACAACGAGGGCGGGGCGACATCCAAAGGTGCGAAGGAGTCGGTGACGCCAAACAGCAGAGCTCTGAGCATAAAAAGCGTCAACAGTAGCATCACCCTGCTGAAGAGAGTGCTCCTGGCGGACCACGGAGAGGTACAGGGCATCACCAGAGGGCTCATAGCGCTGACGAAGATGAGTCCACATCTGGAAAGCCGTAGAGAGTCCCACAACCTCAGAAGAAAACTGAGGTTGGATACTGGCGATGAAGACAGCAGCAGCCCGAGCATCATCATCGTACCACTGAGTGTAGGCGGTCAGACGATCCTTGTAGGAATCCAGAGCCTCTTGGTAGGCGACGAGCTTCATCATCGCAAGACCGGCCTCAATCGCAGCCTTGTCATTTGTTGAAGCGGCGCAGCGCAACAGGCGTAGGCTCCGTCGGAGGAATAGGGCAAGGCGGGCAGGTGACATCACCAGAGAGGACGCCCCAGAGACGAAGACCACGCATGTGGATGCGCATGTGAGACACAAAGTCGGTGTAATTAACACCATCGAAGATCACCGGGCAGCGAGGGAGGGAAACGGTGCCCATTGGTAGGCGGCGCTGGACGGCGCGGCGACCAAGACAACGAGGTCTAACAGGCGGCGCTGGATGGCGCAGCGGTTAGAACGACGTTTTTTTTGGTGGGCCGGCTCACTTAAAACCGGCCGAAGCACTCGCTCGGCCCGTTAGGGTTTCTAACTGCGCGAGTGGCGGCGCAAGTGGCGGCAGCGGCGCAAGTGGAGGCGGCGGCGCGGCCACGCGCGATCGGCGCGCGGCGGCGCAAGTGGAGGAGGCGCGGCGGCACAAGCGACGGCGGCGGCGGCAGGAGGCGGCGACGTCGGGCGCGCCGAGCCGCAACAAGGATGCGGCGGCGCGGCCAGCCGGCGCGCGCGGGCGGCGATGCGGCGGGTGGAGCGCCCGCTGGCCGGACGACGGCGACGGGTGGAGGCGGCGGAGCCGATCTCGACGGGTGGAGGCGGCGGATCCGATCGGGAGATGAGAGCGGCGGCAGGACGAGCGACGCCGGCCGGCTCAAGCCGAGACGGAGGCAGCTCCTCCGTTCGGGAGACGTCAAGATGACGTCAAGGCGACGACCTCCAGACCAGACGACGTCTCCGGCGGTGGCGACAAGCGAAGCGACGACAAACCCTAGGTTCGCTCTGATACCATGTTATGAATAGCGCTTGTATTCAATATGGGGCTAATGGGTCAGTATATATACACAAGTACATTTGGTGAATATGCAAAGAGCCCCTTATAACATTAGGGAATAACACACTATACATATATATCTCTAACAGAAATCACACGCCAAACTTCTTACAGTAACATGATCCTGTACAACGCCACGCCGTCTACAACGCCACGCCCGCTATGCTGAGAACCTGTCAAATTAATGCCAATGGAACTGAAACAAATCTGAGGTCTTGTGGCCGAAACAACAATCAGCTTGAAAGATTACAGTTCATACGGTGATAACACTGCCCTTGTGGGAAGCTCGCAAAAGGGAGGAGCATCTTCGCCTCTGTGATCGGCCGGCCGGCCGGCGATGAGGCACGGCGCAGAGAATCCAGATCTCGCGCAGGCGCAATCGCTTGTCTTCCATAATGTGAGGCAGGCGCAGGAGTGATGAGGCATTGAGCCTCCCTCGTCTAGCATGGCCTTCCACGCTTCTGCTTTGGCCCCCACCCCCACCCCAACCCACTTACAACCAAAAGCAAACGCCAACACCCATCCTAGGCTACCCCTCACGCGTGCCTAATTATAGTGTCAAGCCCTTTGCAGCCAGATCCTCTACAGTTCCGTTCAAAGAAACGGCAAGGCGCTTGCTTTCTCAGCAAAGGCGAAACGGCACGCTCAATACAGCTGGATGTCTTCTGATCAGGTCACAAGCGGTCTAGAACAAATAATGCATTGATTGAGTTCTGATTAAATGCCACTTGCAGTCGCAGGCTCAGCGAGGCAGAATTCTCCTACCCTGCAAAGGCAACGGACCAAGATCATCAGACAACCAGGCTCCAGAGCAACATGAGAAACAGGATAGGAGAAATGCACGCACAGTTCATGGCTGCACAGCCCAAGAAAAACTCCAAAAACAGAGAACAACGCCCTGAAACTCCATGTGCACACAAATTGTACAGACTTCCAATGGCATACATGCAGCTTGGGAAGAAAACTATACCACACCGGCGTACAATGATACATAAAAGGCAAATTATTGAGGTACCAGCAGCAGAAGTATCATTACAGCGCGTATAAAGCGTACAAAGTAGGAGATCAAATACACAAACATATATAGTACGTAACAGAAAGCAAGAGAGGATAAGAGTGCACCGGCATTCTACTCCACATCAGGCACACACACTTTGTTGGACCCCAGGAACACACACAACACCTACCTCGCGCCATCTCCCTTTGGGTCAAAAGCCATGGACGCATACAGCACAACACTGCACTTTGCATGGACTTCTTTCTTCCTTCTTTCTTTCTTGCCTGCCTCCTTTGCTTTGGATCACACTCAAGGAAAGATCTTTATAGCATCGCATTACTTATTGCTCCATCAACGCCATGAAGCCTTTTGAGGGAGGAGCTTGAACAGGCACCGACACGGAGAAGGCGCGCAGAGATGAAAAAGATGGTACTAGTTTGCTGGAAAGCAGCGAACTAGGTAGATCTGTGGTCGCCAGGAGTCCTCGGTGCTCCACACTAGGAGGAAGGAATACATGCCTGCCAGCCTCAATTGAAGTAGTACTGCGATACTGTGTGCTCATTGTAACCACTCAATCATTGGAGCCTTGTGGGAACAAGGCTAGCTAGGAAGCAAGCACCATGGAGTTTCCTATCTTTTCCCAAGCACGAAATGTAACTAACTTGGACTCTTCACCTTATTACTATCGTTACTTGTAGTTGTAGCTCATATATATAGAAAGGTATCACCGTATCAGATTCAAGAAACAGCTCACAGCTGCGCTAGAGGGAGACAGCTCCCAGCGTCTTGACCTTGAGTTTGAGATACTTCAAGTAGCAGATTGCTTCGTCAAGAACAGCTGTGGCATCTTTAGCAATGCCCCCAGGAACAATCTTTCTGAGAGCGGCAACAGTCTCTTGGATCCTCTCTCTTCTACGCTTCCGATCGTCAGGGCTGTCACCTTCTGCGTCTTCTCCTTCCCTCAGAGTCAGAGCAAACTTGTGGTCACTTTCCACTTCACCAAAGCAACAGGACTGTGCATCATCGTCATTGCCAAGACGCTTCTGTCCAATGGAATGGTCAGGCCTTGCTGAGCTGGCTGTGTCAACAACAGACCTGTCGGTACCAGAGTTGAGTCTTCTCTTCTTGGTAGGTTGGGCAGTACCTGCGCTAGCACCAGCACTGGCTACTGACTCGGTGTCATTCTCTACAGGAGATTTCCTGGCTTTTTTTAATTCATGTGCTTTCTCGTACCCTTCATCAGAGTCAGAATCCAGGAGTGCATCAATCTCCTCAGTGTTCTCATGAGTATCCCCGGTGTCTTGTGCTCCAATAGCAGTTACATTAGTTTCATTGCTACCTTGGAGCTCTGGCACAATGTCCAAGGCCTTGCTCAGGAAAGGACATGCAAGAGGAGTAGTATGCTTCTCATTCTGATAGATAACCAGAGATCTCTTTTGTGGAGGATCCGCTGCGGACAATCCCACACTGGGTGCCAATGCTGTGACAAATCTCGTAGACATTGGAAGAGGTCTGTCAGTAACAGATGCTGTGAAAAACGGCACAGGTGCAGCAACTCCAGAATAAATGTAGGCATCATTGTTCAGACATGTGGGCAATGTCACGGAATTGGAGTTATCAAGCCCAACATCAGGTGGATAGGGGTTGCATGCAGAGCTGTCGATATTGACTTTCCATGGAGGATTAGGCCCATGGCACCAAGGATTAGCCTTCTCTCCCATCAACAAACAACCACCAAACAGAACTACCTGAAATTAGCAAAACACAAATCGAGTTTTAGTATGCCCATATCAAATAAAAATAAATAGCTACAACATCAATGAAAGATATTCTTACCAGCAGAAAATTCAGATGAACGGGAAATTCTTCCACTTGGATTCTGTTTGAGAAAAACTTAAAACAGCACAGAGTTATATTCAGCAGCAAACGAGAAAGTAGAGTCAAGCTACGTAACGGGCTTGAGGAGGTGGCGGAAGTACTCGGCCTACAACAAAAATACCAAAACAATATCAGCATTATTCACAGTGAAGAAAGGCAGTCCTTAACAGGTCAGTTTTTTCCTCGTTACCTGGCAATTTTGCAACGGCTGGAAGCAAGCTATAACTCTCACAGCGATTCCATTTTCATGCTTAAACACGCGGAATCTCGTCTGAGCCGCCGCTTGCCACACCATTAGTACTCCTCTCCGTTCTCCTCAGAAGATTTGACCGGACAACCACAGCACCCAAACAGAAACGCCAACAAGCAGATCAGGAATTCTAAACTGCCTTCACAGACCTAGGAATAAAGGAAGTGTGCAAAGGTCTACTATAGCCACGGAGGTGATTTACAGAATAACCCGGCAGTAAAGGTCCAAGGAGATCCCTTTGCGGAACACGTCAACCGAGAGACTCAGCCACCGCATGCTGCCAGGGCACCGTGCTAGTTTCAATTCTTCAGTCCTTCTGATTGTTCACAGCAGAATTACCTGCATTAATGTGTGTGTGTGGGGAGTCAGATTCTTTGGTGAGTTTCTTTTTGCAGAATGATGCAACAATCTTGATATACAAAACTGTAAAGTGTGTCTAGATCAGATTTGTGCTCAATGAGGTATTCCATGGAGTATCAACCATTTCAGAAAATATTGTACGCCCAAGACTAGTTGATTGAATCGTTATCACTTATCACCACTATTCATTTACTGCAGCGAAATTGACTGGCAGCTCCAAGATATAGGAGCCTTTTGAGCTTAATACGAATTCATAAGCACCTAGTAAAACATCCACAGCAACGAAAATAAAAGATTAACTAGAGCGAAATTTACACGAGCACATCAGAAAAAAAGAAATCAAATGTTGAGGCTCTAGCATGCTCGCTTGCACTGGACACTAACATTTTAGTGGTAAATCCACAGATTCATGCACGCATCGCGATATAGAAAGATGACAAGGTCACACAAGAAGGTCCCCAATGAGCCACCTCTTCAACCAAAGCCCAGAAGGCTCCAAATTAAGGTGAGATTTTGACACTAGAACACAGATCAATCAGGCCATTCATCAAGACCTACCGACCTAGCACAAGAAATCTGCACAGCGGCGGATAAAATCTCCAAAGGATCCCCAAAACTCAGGTGAAAGAAACGAACCCAGTAACACCAACCAATCTCACACCATTTTAACTACGGCATCTACGAATTTGGACTAAAAACTTTCCAGCACTACATGATATCAAACCCAAAAAGAAACGCCCCCCGAAGCCACCCGCCGGGCACTCACCAGATCGAGCAGCTGGGAGAGGAGAAGGAGCGGAGCACGCCGGGGCGACCCCACGCGCGAGGAGTGAAGGAAGGCGACCGAAGAAGAGCACGCGCGAATCGGGAGGCGAGAGGGGAAGGGACTCCGGGAGTGGGAGGAGATCGGGCCGCGAGTGAGGGAGAGAGAGAGGCGCGTGCGACTCGGAGGGAGAAAGACAGACGAGAGGGAGTTGAGGGAGGCAGGGCAAGCGTGCGGTCTCTTATTGGCGCCCTCTGACCGAAATGCCCCCGCGGCGTGCGGGTATTTACGCGCGTGAACTGTACTGTCCGTCGATGTTTCTTCAGCGGTTAAAATGAATTATTATTATTATTTAATTCTTTCTAAAGATAGTCTCTTTTTAACTTTATTTCTAATTCTGATCTTTTTGATCACGCATGACCCGTGGTGTTGTCAAATTGTTCTCACATCGTCCTCTTGACTTGACATGACTTAGTCCAAAAACAGACGCGTCCAAATGTTGGCGTAACAGCACAGTTTGACCACGGGTCATGGTGTGACTATATGGGCCAGAATTGAAAATAAAGTTAAAAAATATTATCTTTAAAATATTTTTAAAAAAAAAAGACTCCAGTCAACACAACTTGTCTTCTCTTTCGATTTTTTTTTTTTGCGAGAATATGTTTTGGAATTCTGAGTGGCATCACAATTCATGATGCATGGCAGAATCTCGTGAGAACGGAAGATATCCTAGTTTAAGTAATCTCATCCTCGAAAGATTAAGCTCCTTGGCTCTGGAAAAGTTTTGGTTAGTTTTATGTTTTCTGTGTGCACGCGTCTATTAAGAATGGAAAATTTGATCATATACCTCAGTAAACTATGTTTTATGGTGCATGTCATTGAGGTGGGAGGATCTTTTGTATATGACAATATAAGAATTGCTCATTAAACTATTTTTATTGCTCGATCTTTTGTTACATATATGTTACTGTTCAGGGGTGGAGCCGGCCAGCTGCTGTTTACCAAAGTTTAATTTTACTGTTTTTTCAAGAATTTTATATGAGCTTTTATCCTGAGTCTCGGGTTATTGTTCGGGATTGTGTTACCTTAGACTATGTATAGCATTGGTATATTGGACATAACCGCGCCCTATTATCAAATGGAGGAGCCGTAGAAACATATACACTGGATGTTCGTTAGTCTTAAAGTTGGTGCATGATCGACCGGCTATCATTTTCGATTCTTAAATGTAAAGAATACTGGCAAAGGTGGCAAATGAAGGCGAGAATATTCCTCTTTTTTCCCCTTTCTGGACGGATACATATTTGTTTATGGTTGGTAAATGCTAGTATAGGATGCAATGCATGACGATATGGCATGAGAGAGAGAACAAAGTTTTCTTAGGCGGCACCAAACCGTCCGCACGCGCGCGCCAGTGGATCGGTTGACGAGACTGCATACTCGCAGCATCAAGTAAATCCATCAACCTCCTTTGTAGTAGTACGTGGTAAGCCACCTTCCATGATGCATATGGAGTTTGGTTTGGAATCTTCTAAAGTGGAACCACAGTTAATTTACTTGCCAAGTTCGACCGGCGCTTCATGAGTAGAGCTAGGAGTCGGGCCGTCACGATGGGCTTCCGGTCGCGTCGGGCTATGCCGGTCTGGCACCGTGTCGGGCGAGCTATGCCGGTATGACTCGCCTCCGGCGAGGCCCAGCCTCGGCCCTGTCAGACGCGTAGAGCCGTGCATCTCGTCCCTGTGGAGCCTTAGATCTAACGCCGACAAGATGTTGAGCTCTGCCCCTTCACCGTCACGAGCCGCATCCTGCGCCCCAACCCGGTCGCGCCCGCTGCAAGGCCGCCGCGCCGTATGAGCCGACAGCAAGGAGGCGGAGGAGGAGAAGGTGCAGTGGGGCGTGGGGTGAGAAGGACGACAAAGAGGAGGTGGTGGTGGTGGCAGCGAAGGGGGTGTCGGCGGCGCTCGGCCGTGACGATTGTGGAGAAAGAGAGGAGGCCAGGAGGGATTGGGCCATTGGAGAGGTTGTGCCGCTATTGTACTGGGTCGACCCGAGCTTAGCCCGATGGGTCCCATCCCAGGCCCAGCCCATCCTAACCGTTCGTGCCATACCAGTCTGGCCCGCCACATGTCGTGTAGTGCTATGCTTAGGACGTGTCGTGCCAACCAGGCCTTAACGTGGTCCGGAAAAGCATGGCCCGAGCTCTAATCACGAGCCACCTGGAGCAAGTTTTTGTTTGGCTGATGGCGATAACTTGCTTGGTGGTTTTTTCGTCTATCCGGACGTTGCCCGTAATATTTCTTCACTTCATGAAAAAATGAATGCAGTTCTCCTACGGTCTTTTTTTAAAAAAAGTTTTGTTTCCTGGCTTTCCATGGAAGAGTTGTACGCGAAGGTTTACTCTTCAGTACACTATATCGTGTGTTAAAATACACAACGATGGGCTGTTTGGCCAAGTTTCTTTTTTTAAGCTCGATTTCACCGATTTTCGTCAATAATATACATGTGCGTAGTCTTCCCTCTAGTAGTGACATGGAGCTCTTAATTATTTCACGGGACAAAACATGCATTTTCTTTCATTGCTTTTTGAAACAACGTTTTCTTTCTCAATTTTACAATTCTATCCTCAGCTTTTCATGTCGCTTTCTAGATAGCACTGCTCCAGTTCAGAAGCTGTGACATAAGAAAACAAAAGGAAAACAGGGTGGAAAACCAGAAGAAAAAATAAAGTAGAGTGGAAAGATCCCCAAAAGAAGCACGCGTGCACTCGTCCCTCCCAGGACCATCCATATGCTGTGTAGATTGAATTGATACACTTGACTTGTCCTGGAGGTGATGCTGGATACAATGAAAAACAACCGCATATCTTAAGGGCAGGCTCCAACCGAAAAAATGTTTTAGAATCCGGATTCTCTGCATTACTGCAAGATTCATTGTGTGAACAATATTTTTTTTAGCGTACACTCTGTAGTGTACACTCTGTAGTGTACTATAGCAACCGTGAAATATTTATTGTGATGATTTTACTGTAGCAACTATGATAGCAAAACCGTTGTAGCTTTTAATCTTAACATTTGATTTTTGATCAGACGATAAAGATCACTCCTGATACCATGTATTCTGAATCATCTGTATTAAATACTTTAACTCAAAGGATGCCAATCCAAGGCATGGGTGTGCCGTCACTCTTTTCCACGCATCTCTCTCTCTCTTCGTGCACTGAGCAAAAGAAAAGAGGAGAGGGGTGAAAAGAAATGCTCCATGCCGGCCAATAAAGCCATGAGCATTTTGTGTTCTTGCCCCGTGTATGTGTGTGTACGTCGTCCAGTGCTGCTGCTTTTGGAGCTGAGTGCCCAGCCGCAGCCGGCAGCGTCGCCGTGGATGGTGGCATCGATGAGACGATAGACTCCCTCCCCCCCTGTACGTCGCCAGCTGCGGGCGGGCTCCCCCTTGTTCTGCAATTGCAAAGTTGCCACTAGCTAGTTCTGCTGTGTTATGTTGTTGGTGGCGATAGCATTTCCCTTTTTTTCTTTCGGCTGTGAGCATGGTTGAAATATTGCTTTGCTGACAGAGACACGGTCGCACCGATTTCTGTTGTTATACATGCTTCATGCTTGCACCCATCACCCATGCAAATCTGAAAGCGTTTCGTGGTGGATGGTAAGCCACTCCTATTCTATGCATGCGAAGTTGTGCCTGTGAGTTTCTCTTAAAAGAATTTCCAAGAAAAAATGGAGCTAGACAAGGACATGGCCTTTTCTTTTCTTACTTCCTCTTGTTTCAACCATTTTAACCTTTCCCGACCTCTTATGAGTAATTATGTAGTCATTAGATAATACCCCCCCGGTCACAAATAAATACACGTCGTTTTGGGATGCGTACAGTCAAGCTTTCAAAACTTTAACTATCGATATCTTTCTAAATATTTAGATTGGATACATAAAAATCGCAGTTATAGATTTATCTCAAAAAATATTTCCATAATATTATAATTTCATTGGGGTTTATAAATATATTACAATATAAATTAGTAGACAAAGTTGCGTTTTAGGGACCATACTGATGTCCAGAACGACATGTGTTTGTTACTTGATGGAGTAGATCATTAGCCACGACAGTGCAACTTTAAGCATGATGGAGAATGGGCCAAACTAAAAAAAAACATTAGAGACCTTAGCAAGCAAGGACCAACTTAGTTAGGCCCTCTTGGCCCGACTCCCACAGGAATTGAATTATTTCCTATGAAAATCTTACATTCTAGATAGAGCCTTACAATTGGATTTGAATTTGGATGTTACTCCCTCAAGTCACAAATACATGCCGTTTTGAGTATCGACACCAGGGGCGGATCTACAGTGCAGCAGCAAGAGTGCACAGGACACCGGGTTCAAAAATATTTTTCTTTAGATATAACCTTGTACATGTAATGTGGACACCCCTAACCCAATATGAAGGGACACCCCAAGCCACAGCTCAGCCGAACATAGCCCTCAGGGATCTCGGTCTTTTTCGTTCTGAATCCGCCACTGATCGACACAATCCCCAAAATGGAATTTTGATCACTATTTTCTATTGTAGTATATTTATAAAACTCAAAAAAGTTTTAATGATATGATAATACTTTTTGAGATAAATATACCCATATGATTTTCATGTAACCAAATCTAAATATTTGAAAAGATACCGATAGCCAAAGTTTTCAAAGTTTGACTGCACGTATCCAAAACGACGTGTATTTATGACTGGAGCGAGTATTACAAGTCATAATTTTTCTTAACATGTTTTTTTTTTCAAGAGGGAAGGTACACCCTCTTTGGCCTCATCTCAAGGAAGCCCCATCAATGATTTGTCGATCTAAACAGACATGGAACCCAATTTATATGCATTTCCCTGGCTTACGTAGTATAATTAGGTACACAATATTCCGGCGTTGTAAATCATGCTAGGTAGATATTCTTTTGTGAATGAAAACTTGATTACATAGCGAGTATATCTGTTCGGTTGGCCATACGTACAAACCAAACACACTCTGTACCACATTCAGGCAACGTTTAGAATGCAATAATTTCACATAATTTTCACACAAAATAGTTTAATTCCTGCGTAATTTGACGAAAAAATGAATTCCAGACGTGGGCCTCATTGGTACACGCTGCACACACGCTTCTTTAGACAAAATCGCAAAGTAGGGACAGTACTGAAGTCTTAGGTCAAAATGAACTGGCCGGTTAAGCATATTTGGCCGTACCGACAACAGTATGAGGAGTGCACGTACGAATTCGTGGAACGCCGGGCACGCATTGTCTTCTTCCCACGAGGAACGCAAAACAACTACTTTAGCTGCTGCATCCTGCACAATAGCATAGCGTGCATACAAAGGACTTAGGAGCTCCCCGCCATCCCATCGTGATCCGTGCGGTACTTTTTTTTTTTTTTTTTTGAACCAGAGTTAACCCTGGATCCGTGCGGTTGATCCGTGCGGTACTTGCACGCGTATCCCAAGCATACGACCGTACGTCCGTTTCCTGCGACTGCGAGAGTGCGAGCCATACTTGTAGATACTGTTCTGGAGTTTAACTCTGGGAATGATATATTCTAGTACCGGGTTATATCGGTGCACCGTTCCGATGTTTAATGTATAATATATAGGGACTGTTTATTTATAAGGTAATTGAAATTTTCTTAAATATAAATCACGTTTTTTATCCATTGAATCAATATCCAATCATATAACACATCAATCTCTATATTACTTCTAATATTACTCTGAATACATAGTAGTAGGATCAAATGTAACATATACTTCAATGAAATCAAGTAATACGGTATTTTCAATTCCATCAAATATATGTATATATATTTGTATGTCTGAATACATAGTAGTAGGATCAAATGTAACATATACTTCAATGAATTCAACAGACGGTATTTTCAATTCCATCGGTATGGCCAGCATTGTCCGGTATTATAAGCTGGTATGACAAGTATTGACCATTGTCGAGTCTAGTAAGGAACGTCATTCTACTCCATACCGTTTTAGGTGGCGAAATGGTACATACCGGTCAGTACCTAAACGGTATCGATAAGTTTGGTGCGAGCCCATGCGATTGTTGATGACTGCTGCTGACTCAGCAATGTACCATGTCCATGGGCACGAATATGAAGTGAAGAAATGCCCACATGATTAGTGAGGTCGAGCTTACTTGATTCCGTTTGCAAATCCAAGGAATTAGGGGCTGGATCTATTTCCGTCTGATATAGACTCGGTCCACACATATGTGCATGGACCTATGGCGAAGCTACATATCTCTCCATATAAAAGGAATCAGAAAGGGGCTGAGGAGAGGATGGCCACGTCGATAAGATTTTCCTGACCGTCAGATCTTTGCTTCGTGCGTCCGCGCCGTCCGATCGCGTTCGGTGCTTCGCTCAGCGCGCGCTCGCTCTGATCGCCACGTGAGGCTTCGTCGTGTCAAGCTGGCTTCCCCCAGCACGCAACTTCTGTGCTTCTTTTCCTCTCCTCGCGCCCCACGCCGCCTTCTCCTCCCGTTTCCCTTCCTCTCCTCGGATCCGTGCTTCTTTCCCTCTTCCTCGCGCTTCTCCGCCTCCCCTCGCCATTTGTCTACCTCCCCCGTTGCCCCTCTCCACTGGCGCCGCCGTTCCCTCCCCCACCAGCAGCCTCCCCTTCGTCTTCCATCTCGTGGTGCTCGTCTCTTCCCTTCGCCGCCCTCGCTTCCCCCTTCCCCTCCCCTGCCCTTGCTTCCACCACCAGCGGCCTGTCTCGCCCTGGATCTACGCATCTGTCGTTCTCCTCAGGGCCTTCTTCCTCTCGTCTGCCTTCTTTCTTGACGTATTGTTGTCTTCTTCCTCTTCCTCTTACGTATCTTTTCTTTGTCGTGGTTTTGAGTGCGTACGCGGGTTCGACGGCAGCTCTGTTGGCGTCGCTTCCTACGGCACCGCCGTGTAAGCCAGGCTCCTGGGCCGCTCTCTCCGTGAAACAAATATCTCTTGTGTTTCTTGGTTTTTCTTGGTTTCTTTTTTCCAGCTACAGATGTGCTAATATCTATTGTCATTTTCTTACTACAGATGATGAAATGACCAGAGTATTATGCAACTCTATCGAGGACAAGGTAATCAATATGTCATGGTTCTTTGTGGCCTGATTAATATGATTCGCTTGCTCGTGCGGTGTTGTTTCTGTTTTTCGTATGCTACCTGCTAATAATTTTGTTTACTTAGGTTTATCTTCCCAATTTTTTTATCTGACATCAAGTACTATGACTTGGGGATTCTGCACCGTGAGGCAGCTGATGAAAAGATCACGGTGGATGCTGTAGAGGCTGCTCTCAAGTATGAAATTTCAGATATTTCAGGTTCCATGCTCAGAATATGCTTGATTTGTAATCACATTAACACCATTTACAAGGATTTCTGCAGAATGTAGTTTGTTGTGTCTTAACTTTTTATCATTACTGATCTGCATGTTGTGGTAGGTTTTTCTTGGGATGCTCAATTTGTTTGGGTGGTAGCTTCTTCCTTCAATCTTGTTGTTTATTTATGTTGTATGCATAGCCCCAAGATTGAAAGGTGAGATAGAAAGATTTGATTGCCTCATGTCTGAAGGCTTTTACCATATCACTGTGTTGTAGTTCTATAGCTTTGTTGTTCTGTATTTCTTAGCTCTAATTCAATGTTATTCAGGTACAATGTAGTTGTTAGGTGTGCGACAATTACTCCAGCTACGTTTAATATTTGTCGAATAAGCTGTACTATTTGATGATCAAGCTTTTCTCATTTATGTCTGTTCCAACACCATGCTAGATGAAACTCGAGTTGCATACCATCTCTTCTCATTGATACTACCAGAATTAAGGAACCACATGTCGCACTTTATTCTACTCGAAAGAGACTCTTCGAATCATTATCCACTTCAAAAGAGGTCAGCAATTGCAACAACCTTTCCTTTAGTCCTTCGTTACCAGTTGCGCTGCATTTAGATGCACATATGTCGTGTCCGAAACCAACACATCACAATGGTCTTCATCCCTAGGTTGTCATACTGTACGCACGCCCTACATACTCATCTATATTTAGCTACATATGAATACCCATTTGCATCTAACTACCTGTGTATAAGCTGCTTGCAGGACATGGAAAAAGACCAGAGCTCAGCTCAAAAAGAAAAATAGCCACTGGCAAGAATAGTGCAGTTGGTCCTCTTGAAAAAGACTTAGTCTATGTAAGTGACTACTGATCTAGCCTTATAGTTTACTATCGACTTTTTTTCCCGTGCTCTCTGATCTTGCTTACTCTGTTATGCAACATGCTTACTACTATTTACTGCTTGACTACGATACCCATTTTTTCCCCAAAATTGTACCCATCTACTGATTAGTATATTAGAAGAATAGTGCATCTATTCTTTTGCTCACTTAACACAGTAGTTGTTGCTCGTGCAAACATCATCTGTCGTCTGCTGATAGAGCATAGTAGTTTTGTCTGTAACTTAATTTTGGATTTTATAGGTTACCAAGGGGATTGTGGATACATACCAACAATCGGATTATGTTCTGCTAGGAGGGGAGGTGAGATTTTCCTGAAATTTGCACTTATGATTTAGCAGTGGAATCTTAGCAGTGATGAATGCCTTAGTAAATCAGAATAATTGCCTCAGAATTGGTCAGCTATCTTGCAGTGGATTGGTGGCTACCGTTGCTCCATAAAAGTATATCTCGGACTCTGTTTACACACTAATTATTTGACGATTCTCTGACTAACAAGCGCTAACTTGAACCAGCATGTTTGTCACCTGAATCTTTATATATGTTGGTACGAAGGATTAGTCTTATTTTCACGTCATGAACCTCATTTCTTGTCATGTTAAGATTTATAACATCATGGTTTGTAAATGCAGCGAGAAACCTTTCAAATCGAAATAGATGATTGATAGTACAAATTCTATTCTTTTGCCCTTGGTGTTTTCCTTTTTCTTGAATTATTTATGGTCAATGATAGCTGAAAACGTTCTTATTTATAGAGCATTGGCCAAAAGTGGACTCTACTTGACTGATCAGCTCCCAAGAAATTATTGTGTAACAGCTACTGTTTGTAAAGCTCTCATGGAAATATATGGAAATTCTTAGATGAGTTACTTGGACATACTGATTTTTTTGTGCCATGGAAATTCTTAGCATAAGAAATTTGTGCTAATTAGAGAAACAATGGTGTTGTTTTTAACTTTCAACTACAGTTTCAATTCAATTGATTTAGTTCGATTACTACCAAAGCATAGTGGTTTCTCTTGGTTTCTCATGAAAAATCTTACAGTAGGCTTATCACTTTCTGATGAATGAGTAAGTGAAAGACTTTAGTAGATTGTTACTGCAGTTTATATCATTGTATTACTGCAATTTATATCATTGTAACATTTGCAATTACTTACATGTTTTGTTTCTTAAGTCTCTTGCAAATATTCCAGAGGATTAAATAACCCAAGCAGCATGTGTGCTTTTAGACATATGTTTTTTGCACACTCACTGAGCATGGTAAAGTGCTCTTTTAAGTCTTAACTCTTCGGTGCGCATTCGTACTTCGGCAGAGAACGGGGCTATGTAGTACATTTAGTTAGGTTCTACTTTAGCTTTGAAACATCCCTGGCCTAATTCTAAAACCTTGGAAGCCTTGAAGTAACAGCATAGTCTTGTAGGGCTAAGATCTGAAGTAATAGTGGTTTTACTCCTATAAAAAAATATGGGGAATAATGTTTAACTAGTCCCATAAGAACTTAAACCTAAATAACCGATATTGCTATTTGAGAGATCTTGTTCTCTTCCTTAACACTGTTTTTTTTTTCAAAAGAATTTTCTTTATCCTCAACATAATCGCATCTGGCGTGCTATCTGTGAATCCAACAATTTATTTGTCCTAATCACAGTCACACGCTTTTAACTTCGCCCGCCAATGGCTCGCGGGTTTCTAGTTCCTAATCCAACCCCAAGGAAATGTTTGTCAATGTAGACTTTGCCGCAGTGCCATGGGAAAGATTTTCAGGGATTTGATTCCCTGGAGCACCAACCGGAGGAATATCCAAAATAACCCTTGGATGTTATAAATGATAAGAAAATATAATAGTATACATTTCATAATGACCTATTAATACCAAATTCTTGCTGTCAATATACAGTGTATACTTTTCGTACTATCTCTGCTTCACAATATTATTTATTTGCTTACGAAATGTCATTTTCACAGTGTTTGTTAATTAATCGTGGAAATCAAGAGTACAGTTATTATAATTTTCTTACTTCTGCCCTGCTTTAGTGAGTAGTTGTAGCGTGTCAATATAATAGAGGTGCGTATGATACAATATACTTAACTATTTCTTGGATTTGGTGCCTTCTTATCTTACCCGCGACATGTCAGACTTACGCACATGACTATTATGAAGCACCAAAAAAAGTTCGGTTGCAACACTGATTCTACCGACAATCTATACATATTTAGCCAGGTAGGGAGTAGTAAGAAATCGTCTGAAGATGCCACATATATGGCCATACAAAATTCCATGTGTATATAAGAAAAACAAAACCGAGAGCGTGCCTATGCAACCAAATCTTAAGAGCCCCAAAGTGGAAGATTTGGCCACCAGTTGTTTATTCCGTCTCACTCACATACTAGTTTTTTTAGATAATGGAAGAGAAAATCTCTCCTGACCTCTGTATCCGAAGATACCCACAGCCCAAAATTTATTACATAAACTTCTTAACCAGGCGAAACAACAGCCCTATAAACCATAATGAAGCGACAAAATAAACGCCGCAAAAACAAAAAACCAACGGCAAAACAAAAGCCGTAAAAACAGAAAACATACTTCTGAAGAGAAACAATGATATAAAAGTGTTTCAAACATCTCGAAGTCTATTACATAGCTTCCACCAATTCTTGTTGAAGATCTCCCTTGTAATAACCTCCAATGCTTTGCACCCAACTATCAAGGCCTCCCGTCTTCCTTAGTATTGCAAAGCTGACCAAGAGTGAATCCAATGGATGCATCTGAATATAATCTGCAGAGGATGGTCAATAATTTTTTTGTCGAAAACGACATCATTACGACATAACCAGATAGACCAGCAGAGCGCCGTCGCCCCCACTAAAATAGATGCTTTTGAATCCGAATTAAGACCTAATAACTAGTTCCCAAAGATATTACGAATAGTATTAGGTCTGTTAAGATTAAAAGCAATTTGGACTATGCGCCAAGCAAAACGGGCAAAGCGACAACCAAAAAACAAATATTGTATGGTCTCTTTTTTATCACAAAAACAACCATTTGTATCACCTCTCCAGTTCTGTTTTAATAAATTATCCTTAGTGAGAGTAACTCCTCTACAAAGATACCACCAGAAAAAATTTATCTTAAGGGGTACTTTAACTTTCCATAACTTTTGACATCGAAAACGACAATTGGTATCACCCAAAACATCATACATAGATTTGACGGAAAATTGTCCATTCTTATGCAAATTCCAACGAATTGAATCCTTATCCATGGTAAGATGAGCATTGGCTATTCTCACCATAAGATTATTGAAAGCAATCAAATTTGATCCAATAATTGCTCTCCTAAAACTTAATATTAAAGGCGTAGTTCCTAAAACATCCGCAACTAAAGCATGTTTCTTTTGGACTACCTCAAATAAAGTTGGATAAAGTTCAGAAAGAGGTCGATGCCCAACCCAAATGTCCTTCCAAAATCTGATTTGTTTCCCATTCCCAAGATTAAAAGAACAACATTGAATAAAATCATGCTTTACCTTCATCAATCCCTTCCAAAAATGGGAATCCCCAGGTTTACTATCAACTTGAGAGACAGACTTATCATTCAAATATTTATTTTTAAGCAATTGCTACCAAACTCCTTCCTCATTCAAAAGTTTAAACAACCATTTAGCCAAAAGACACTTATTCTTTATCTCGAGGTTTTGAATTCCCAAGCCACCTTGTTCTTTGAGCCTACAAAGAATATTCCATTTAGCCAACCTATACTTTTTTTTTGTGGTTATCACTCTGCCAATAAAATCTGGACCTAAAAAAATTCAATCTTTTAAGAACCCCTTTAGGTATCTCAAAGAAAGAAAACATAAACATAGGAAGGCTACTCAAAACCGAATTTATAAGTAACAGTCTACCATCAGTAGATAAATTTTTCCTTTTCCAATTACTCAACCTTTTTTCGAAGCGATCTTCCAAACTCTTCCATTCATTATTCCTCAACTTTCTAAAATGAATCGGAATACCCAAATATTTAAAGGGGAAAGAACCCCTCTCACATACAAATAAATCTAGGTATTGAGATTCAAATTTTTTTGCTTCTCCAAAGCAAAAAGAGCTCACTTTTATGAAAATTAATCTTTAAATCTGAAAGTTGCTCAAACGCACAAAGAATAAGCTTCAAATTTTTTGCTTGATCAAAATTGTGATCCATAAAAAGAATAGTATCATCAGCATATTGAAGGATAGAAAGACCATCATCTACCAAATGCGGAATGATCCCATTGACATGGCCCTCATTCTTAGCCCTTCCAATCAAAATAGCTAACATATCCGCAACAATATAAAAAAGAATTGGAGACAGAGGGTCCCCTTGCCTAAGCCCTTTCTTGGTTTGGAAATAAGGTCCAATGCTATCGTTAATCTTAATCCCCACACTGCCCCCCGCAAAAAATTTGTCAATCCAAGCACACCAACTTGGAGAGAAACCCTTCATTCTAAGAGTTTGCTGCAGAAAAGGCCATTTGACCTTACCATAAGCCTTTTCAAAATCAATCTTAAGAATGATACCGTCTAATTTCCTTTTATGAAGCTCATGGATTGTTTCATGTAAAACAACTACTTCTTCCATAATATTTCTCCCCGACATAAAAGCCGTTTGAGATGATCGAACAACCTTTTGGGCAATGCCCATGAGACGATTAGTACCTACCTTAGTAAAAATTTTAAAACTCACATTTTATAGGCAAATTGGCCTATATTACTGAATTTGTCGTGCATCTTCTTTTTTTGGAAGTAAAGAAATGACACCAAAATTGAGCCTGAAAAGAGGTAAATAGCCTCTATGAAAATCTCGAAAGAGAGCCATCAAGTCATTTTTAATATTGTTCCAAAAAACTTGATAAAATTCAGCTGGAAAACCATCTGGACCCGGAGCTTTATTATGCTTTATTTGAAAAATTGCATCTTTCACTTCCTTTTCAGTAAACTCGGCAGTAAGATAATCATTTTCAAAGGCAGAAACTTGAGGTATACCATCCATGATAGTCTCAACCATGAAAAAGTGATTGCTATCAGGAGGTCCAAAAAGACCTTTATAATAATTTGTAATGTACTGCTTTAAATGAACCTCACCCGAAATAACACCCTCCTCCTGTTCCAACCGAAAAATTTGTTGCTTTCTATGTTTACCATTGGCTATCAAATGAAAATACCGAGTATTACAATCCCCTTCAAGCAAATGCTTCGACTTAGCCCGTTGATACCATTTGATTTCTTCCTCTCGCAGCAAATGGACAAGACGCTCATTAATCCTGTAGACTCAGCTTTCTTATCAATATTATCAATGATATTCAAAAGACGTTTTTCTCTAATTTATACACACCACTAGTATTTTTAGCCCACCCTCTAAGAAATTATCTAAGCGCTCTAATTTTGTTTTGCGAACGATCAATTGCGGTATTAGCAACATTATTTTGTTGCCACACCTGAACCACCAGATCAAAAAATCCATCCCTCTTAAGCCAGCCCAACTCAAATTTAAACAAATGTTGGTTCCTAGTATCAGAGGCAGCCCCAGTGTTAAGAACAATAGGCGTATGATCATAAAGAACACGTTCCAAAGCATTTTCTGTTCCCAATCTGTACTCACAAGGATTCTATCAAGTTTTTCAAAAGTAGGATTATCCAAATTATTTGCCCATGTAAATTGTCTACCTGATAGCCTAAGTTCTCTTAAGTCTAGACTCTCAATAACAGCATTAAAAAGAAAAGGATAATGCCCATCAAAATTATCATTATTTTTCTCCTCACTACGCCTTATGATATTAAAATCACCACCAATTAGAATAGGCAAGGTTTCCTTGCTACATGCCTAAACTAATTCAGTTAAAAATTTATCTTTATAAGCTAGTTGTGCAGCACCATACACAGCCACAAGGATCCATTGGAACCCATCTTCCTTATTACGTAAATGAAGCTTAATAAAAAAAATGTTCCTAAAAAATGGAGCCAACCTAAAAAACAACCATGTTCACACCAAGTAAAATACCCCCAGAATGGCCATGGGGTGGTAGCCAGTGCCAAAAAAAAAAAATCCATACCACCACTAAGATGTTTTAAATGTGAATTGGAAAAATCATTCTTAACAGTTTCTAAAATAGCAACAAAATCTATATGTTGTTCCCGAACTAACTCTGCAATGAATCTATGCTTCGCTGGGTCGCCAAGACCCCTACTATTCCAAAAAACACCTTTCATTTTTTCCTTTGTTTGTTTTTTTCCTTTGTTTGTTTTTTCCTTTGTTTGTTTTTAATGCGAGATTCAACAACTTTCGCAAGCGCTTTTTTAACACTCGTTCTTTTCTTTTTGTGTGAGACCAATTGCAAATCACGATCATCACCCGCAGCTAGTTCCTCATAACACAAATTGCTACATAAGCTATTTAGAAAGGATAAATCAAGGCTATCGGTTTCCTCATCCAAATCCTCTTGGGAGGTATGTTGTTTACTAATTTTTCCCGAACAAGCCAATCTACAAGCCAACCTACCAAGTTCGGTCTTTTTAATAGCTTCTAAAGAATAGGTCCCAAATTATTAATTCCTAAAGAAACTCCTATTTGATTCAAATTAGAAATAGAAACCTCATCTGAAATATCCAAAATTGAAAGTGCATTATTTAAATTAGTGCCTTTGCTCTCCTCCAAATTTTTATACTTGGCCCTTCGAACAGCCTTCACGAAGGAGTCCTCATCCGCTCCAAGTTTGTTCGCGAGACGCCGGCTCCACCTTGGCTCCTGTTTCGAAACCATACCAACCGACCCCCCTTCATTTGCCACCGCCACCGCCCCCGCCGACCTCCCATTTTTCTGAACCACTGTCCATTCCAAACCGTCGGATAGCGAGGCCCCCATCGATCGTTCCCGCGGCATCTTTTCCGCCGCACCAGCCGACCCTCCTTTCTTGGGCATATCCACCAGCAGTAAAATTGAACCCTCAGGCCCTCCTAGAGACAATTTCACCTCCCGGACCGACAGCGTAGCTGCCTCCGATGAGTACACCTCCATATCTGCATCATCGGCTGGTAAGACCTTTTCAACCGGTACCACTGGCTGCCACAACACCATTGCCCCCTCTAGAGCGGGAACCTTGACGTCCGCTATTTTCGTTCCATCCAATCCCTCTTCGACAACCTCTTGCTGTGAAATAGGAATGACACAAACGAGACTATTACCAAGAACCAGATTACTAGCTTGAGGCGACGAGGTGGTACCCCTTGAATTCGGTCCCATCCTCTCTGCAGAATTTTTTGCCCTGTTAGCATCACGGTCCATCATCTCACAGTCCTTCATATCCTCATATTTGTCCCCATCTTTATCCTGGCCGCCTCCATTATTTTGCTCACCCCCCACATTTTCTTGTCCCATATGTCCATCTAAATCTTGCTCAAATTTAAAAAATAATTCATACACATTGTGTCCAACAACAATATCAACATTCACAGGGTTTAGAGAAACATCTATAACCCCCACCTGCAACTGACAACAACTTTTTCCTTGTACTTATCATGTCCACTTTGAGGGTAGCGCCAACAATAGAACCAATGGTACAAAGACTAAGGTAGTCTCGAACCTCATATGGAACCCCAAAAACTTGCACCCAGATTGAGCGAAGCTGAAACTTCGGAGTAGGGTCAGGCTTCCATTCCTCAAAACAAAGCACCACCCCTTGAATTTTGACCTGTATATCCCCAATCTGAACCATTCTTGCTAATTCAATGGGCGTCGAAAATTGAACCAAAAAAGAATTCCGACCATTTTCTTTCACATCCCACTGCCAATCAATCGGGATGAGTCTTCTTAACTCTCCAATGACCCCTTCAACTGACAGTTGCCCATCAACAATCCTTACTACCCCCAGCGTGCCCTGTTCATCCCTTGACCTCGATGGCCCTACAGAGGGTACTGTATAGAACCCTAGACCATCAGCCCCATATCCACAGAAATTTGCCACTGGTTTTGGTAATTTGAGCAAAGGACATCTCGGTGCCAAATGATTGGTATAGTCACAAATATCACAGTGCAACACAACTGGACAAGCAACAATGGTATGTCCGTTCTCCTTTCATCTGACGCAAATACCTCTTGTTCTTGTCAGCAACACCATTCTTCACCGGCCGCCCATGGTGCTAAACAGACAACCCGCCACGTTTCGCTGGCACTACTGTCTGAGTCGACGTCCCCGGCCCTGCCACTGCAGTCGCACCAGCAGACGCCGCCGAGGCCATGGCCACCATCCCATCTACCACCACCAGAGACACACCATGTTGCCCGCCAGCGCCAAGCTGTGCAAATCCACCTTGACCATGGTGCTCAGCCGCACCGATGAAAGCCGTCCCGCTCGCCGAACCAAGATGACCGACATTGGTACCTGCTTTGCCGTTGAAGCCAACATTACCTCCTATCTGGTGTAGGCCTCGTCCCACCCCAGTATTTCCCATGACGCCGCCGTAGCTTCCCCGGCCGGTGTTCCACCGCCCCCGACCGAAGCTGCTCCGATCGCCCCCAACCTTGCCACACCCGCCATCCCTGCCACCAGCGAGGGATCTGCCAAATGCTCCACCTCCACGCCCCATTGGACCAGATGATCGAAGAACTTCCACGTACGTGCGCTGGATAGAAGACCGACATATCCCAGCCACCAGCGAGACCCTAGCTGACACCTTTGGATCACGTCTCCACAGATGGGCACGCCCACGTTTGATGGGAGGAATTACCGGCCTAATTGACCAACTTGATTGCGAGTCAATCCCCGTCGACGCACTCTGAGATGACTCAAACGTTGGCCCTGTTAAAAATGAGGGCAATATTTTAATTCCAAATTTTATTAGAAGGCAAATATTGCAAAAGACTAATGATGCATAAAACAGTACTGCTAGCAGACAACTCATTGTACTTCACAATATATGAAAACCAGGATGTAAACAAGTCTATCAATCACACAGTAGACTTACAGATGGGTCTGATGAAGAGCGAGAAGCGGCGCAGAGTTGATGCGATGCGAAACGTAGATGTCGCGATCGCGACAAGCGGTCGCGCAGATCGTTGCCGAAACCTTATTGCGCCCTCGTGCAAGTCTCCACAGCGAACGGTTGGAGATACCGCTTCCTTCTTCACGGTGCACGCGAGAAGAAGAGTCGGCGAGGTTCGAGCGGCGCGATCTGGCGGCCTGCATTAGAAGGAAGAAGAAATGGAGGCTATTCTTATCACCGACTATGCTTTGGGCGTCTCGGACATATATAGATGCGATCGTAATCGACAGATTAAACGATCATTTACCCATCAGTAAGCGACACACTTAACGACCATTTACCCACTGTAATCATGTCACATAACCACCTTTTACCCATCGGTAATCGTTACACTTAACGATCATTTACCCATGTAGTAAGCACTGTCATCATCACTCAATAAAGCCTGAAATTTAAACATTTGAATCTCATTCAAACAGAGAGAGAGAGATGCATGGTTCAGCAAAAATAAGGTGGACTTGGTCTGCCACGTCACAAGTCACAAGTCACAAGTCACGCGATTTTTCACGCGAAAATAAGCGAACGCGCGCGTGCGTGCGTGCGTGTGTGTGTGTGTTTAGCCAGAGCCCTCCTCATGCCATCCTCATCCATCCATGTGTTACATGTTTCAAAGAGTGGCAAGGACTCCACCTTATATGTTGGTCACTTCCACCTTGCCTTAGCAATATGGTACTAACCCATAAATACTTTGGAATTATAGAAAATGGGCCTCACTCATATGGGCCAATTTCTAACAGGCCCCACATGATTCAAAAATTGAACCTGACGCTGAAATCCTGGCTTGGAAAGTGCCTCCAGATTGATCGGATGAGAAATCTTCGCACAATACTTCGTGGAAGTAGCTGGCAACCGGAACACTGCCCGCGCCAATACATCACCAAAGGAAAGTTTAGGTGACGATCTAGGTGATGGCAGTGGACCCTACCAAGGTGATACCATCGGCTTCTTCTTCCATCCCCCTACCGACTGCTCCTTCTGTCCACCAACCTCACAGCCTGCACCGGTCTGCAACGACGACAATCTGGTTTGCGACGACGACGCCTCACCGCCAGCACCGGTCTGCAACGACGTCTCCTCACCGCCTGCACCTGAACCCTGGTCTGCAAAAAAATGAAAACTCTGAACCTATGCCATACCGGTTGCTTGACAAGCTTCCTCATCCGAGTAACCTGCCGCTCGCACGTCGGTGAAGATAACCGTTGCCTCATCATCTTCGTTCTCCGAACTAGCTCCATCATCAACCCGCCAAAATCAAGTTTGCAGCGGCCCTAGCATCTCTTAACCGCTAAACATAGCTCGTTTCATCGGTTCCAGCAGCCAAAACATCAGAAATACAGAGAACAGAAAATTGCCGTAAGATGAACAGTGTAATCGATACACTGTTTGACTAGATAAAACCTGCTTCCTCCTTTGTATGGCTTCGTGATGAAAAGAACAGTGTACGCAATACACTGTTTGACTCTGAGCAGCTGAGGTCTGCCTGCGCCGCCGACCCCTGCGCGGGCAGCTCGATGGCGGCGCCGATATGCGATGGCCGGCTAGAGCTCCCTCGCCGTCGCCGTCGAGTTCGCAAACCTGTGTGAGCGAGCACTGGGTGGGCGCCCGGCCGGCGGCGGATTACGCCGGGCTTGCGAGAAGTCGAGACGAGCACAGGCGAGCGCCTCTCCTCTTCTGCGTCAAGAGAGGCGTCGGCGGCGTCCGAGGTGAGGGAAGGCGGCGACATTGGGGGAGTGGATGCGACGTCGGTGTAGGGGTGGCGTCGGTAGGCGGCGTCAGGGCAGCGGAGGCTGCGGCACTGGGGATGGGGGGGGGGTGGGGAGGCGGCGGCGCTGGGGATGGGAAGGGAGGCCACACACTAGTAAATACTACTCTCGACGCCTCTCCCTCTAATCACCTTTCCCATTTTAACCCGGAGAGCGCGAGAGAGATGATTAAAAGGAAGGATTAAAGGCATCGTGTGGTTGGCCCCTTTAGCTAATCGATTAATTAATAAACAAAGGCACCACATAAAGACCGCCTCTCTTTTTTAATACACTATTACTCCTACCCAAAGTTTCAAAAAAAAAATTGAAGTTTGGTTTGAATTTGGGCTTTTGCGAAATTCAGAAAGTTTCTTCGTTCTTTCCTTTTCCTAGCTTAATGGCGTCTTTTCCCGTGCGCTTTCTCCACTTTTCTTCTTGCTCGCTTGTCACGCCGCTAATCGCCGTGCCATGCACCACCCAGCTCCGCGTCGCGCCAACCTGCACCAGTGCCCCGCCAACTCACCGGCCACCTCTCTCGCACCATTAAATGGCTGCGCCAGCACCATTCCGCCTCAGACTTTCGCCCTACGTCGCCACCGCCAAGTGCTCGATGCCCTGCTCAAGCTACAGCCGCCCTCGCCATCGCATGCGCCTGCGCCAGTGAGACTCCATCGTTCCCGCAATGCCAAACAGCCGCCAACTTGCCCTACGCAGCGCAAATTCGGCCCCTTCGTTGTCGGGACTCAAATATGCAAATCTAAATCCTATGTGTATACTACACTAGTCCAGAATCACACTAGTGCACACAGTTTCAACATAAATGAATATCATTCTACAGATAGCGAATATAAGAATAAATGACTAACTTGAATAGTAAATAATGGTTGTGACCTTATGGTCGAGTTTACACTTATTAAGCCACGCGGGTTGAACACTAAATAAAGAAACAACAGCGGAACGGAAGAAACTCCAACAGAAACCCATCGACTTGCCACAGGTAACCGACTGGGATCAAGACATAGCGATCAACCTCCTTGTGGGACTCCTCAAAAGCAGGTGAAGACTCCTCCATTTTAGTTGAATGATGATTGCAATAAGAATGAGTATTCCGAATACTGAGCAAGTTGTACAACAGAATGCAATTATGGATGATGGCTTATTTAAAAGAAAATAGCTTCTATGGTTATTTTATGAAAGCAACATTTGTAGTTGAATACAAATAATAAATTGGAAGCATAATTTCAAACAAATAAACAATAATAATTTAACAAGTATTTCACAAAGATCGCATAGCCTAATTAATTTCTTTCACACAGTCATATGTGTTAATTCACACAGTTGTCCCTCCCAATCATTTTATGAAAATCTACCCATCGTGTGAAATCTCTGAACATGTTTATGACTGTGGATGTAGCTATTCAAATACATTGATTAACACTCTGCAGAGGTTGTACACTTTACCCACACGATATAACCAATGTAGCTAGCACCAATCATAACAAAACCTTTTCAAAACTTTACTCAACAATCGACCCTCCCAATGTGCATACTGCTGGCACCAATCCCCACAAAAGGTCATTGGCCCATCGCACACCGTTGGACCTTGAGACGGCAAACCACTCATAAATGTGAACCAACCATAGAGAGAGAGAGAGTCACAAACATACTGCACACAACTTTTCATAAAGGTGTTCTATAATCGCTTAGTCAAGTTTAGATTTGCAAATTCAAAATGATATCAATAACTCGTTGCATGACTAAGCATACTAATTGATGAACCACGAAGGTCCTGATTTTGGACCGATTTTTCGATGAGAAGGTAAGTTCGGTTGTAGTCGCTCAACTTTCACGATCCTAGCTACGAACTTGCAAGGCTCGAAACCACGCAATTGCTGAACTGCTTGACAAGTCATTATCAATTGTGCACGAATACCCGGTTGACCTGATCACGAAGATCGTTTCCTGCATACACCGAACAAGCACGCAAGAACAAGATAAATAGCAATATGAAATTGCGAATAGGAATTGAAATTATATTGATAAGTGGGGTTCCGAAGAACAATATCGTTGTTGATCTCGCCGAAAAAGAGGACAAAGTATAAAGTAGCAAAGCTAAACTTCAATCAACAAAACCCAAGGAACTATAGGGGTGGCAGCCACTATCTATAGGTGAAGAAAGAGGCGGCGCGGGTATTGTTCACGTGTGAATAGTACTAAAACCCTAGGCGGGACGGTCATATGGGCCATATGGGCCAAATCAACCCATTCATTACAAAGCACATGGGCCAACAATTGGTGATGCAGCACCAAGGCATGTAGACGCAGCACCATGGCATGTAAACGTAGCACTATAGCATGTAGACGTAGCACCATGGCATATAGACGAGGTTCAGCTCGTATGAGTAGACGTAGCTCGGTCCAACCGGCGAATATGGTAGTGCATTAGCCGAAAGTCCTATCGGCGAAGATGTGGTTGAGTAGAGGATGCAATGCAGTGGGTCAAAATAGTGGTTGCATCCTTAGAGTTGATGTCCTCATCATCCTCCCTTTTTAAAATTTGAGTCGTTCTCGACTCAATCGTATTCTTCAAGTCATTACTTTCCTGCAAAATGTTAGCAGCCACAGGAGGCAAAGAAACACGCAATTCTTCTAATGGACATAAAGATTATTTGCAAATCATAGTATAGTATTCAGATTCATGTTTTTTCCATGTCAATACAATCAGATTTTGTAGCTAACATAACAGGAGCTTTCAATTTAGTCTAACTTGGAGCTATAATCTTATGATCAACTTTTTTCTTCTCCTGACTTGTTCTCTGAGTTCTTTCTAATTCATCCTTTAATACGACAGCAGGAGATATTGAAAGCAAAATAATTTTCTTTTCTTTATATGTGAAAGTATAATGATTAGATCTACCATGATGTTTAGTATATCTATCATATTGCCAAGGTCTACCTAATAATAATGAGTATGTTTGCATAAGTACGACATCGCAATCAACATAATCATGATATGATCCAATAGAAAAATATACGCGCACAAGTTGTCACCTTCAACTTACCACAAGAATTCAACCATTGAATGTAGTAAGGATGAGGGTGTTGAGTTGTGGTCAACCCAAGCTTCTCGACCATGTCTGTGCTAGCAAGGTTGTCGTAACTTTCGCCATCGATGATGACTTTACAGGAACGTTCCTTGAGGACGAACTTCGATTGGAACAAGGTGTGATGTTGATTTTGTTTAGTAAGCTCTTTTTGAGCACTTAGCACACACTGGACAACTAGGCTTTGGTACTTTTCAGATGCCTCATGGCTTATATGTTCTTCCTCAATGTCATCACCTGCATTGTTAGTTGCTACCAAAACATGTTCTTCCTCAATATGACTAGCTGAAGTATACTCACTATTGTCCTTGACAAGCAAAACTCGCTAACTTGGACAATCGCGCATCAAGTGCCCAAATCCTTTGCAATGGTGACATTGTACATCTCGAGATCGCCCCGTAGAAGCAATGAAAGAAGTACTTTTTGTAGGGACTTATACCTTTGTTGATTTGCTTGCATCAGGGACATGCGCAGGAGTAGAAGGAGCAACAGGGGGTGCACGGCTTGAGGAGGGTGCCACGTGTTGTTGCTGACTTGGCCGACCTACACAAGATCCTTCAAAATTGCCCCTAGAGCGAGATTGCCGACCCTGCACTTCTCTTTTAGCTTTGCAAGTAAGATGGAACAAACGAGTGATAGAATTGTATTATTTATAATCAAGTATGTCCTAAATTTCTCGATTTAAACCACCCAAAAATCTAGCAATCTTAGCATCTTTAGTTTCATCTAAATTTCTCGATTTAAACCACCCAAAAATCTAGCGATCTTAGCATCTTTAGTTTCATCTAAACCACAACGCAATAAACCAGTTTGCAATTCTTGATAATAATCCTCTATAGAACTACTATTTTGTTTCAAGCGTTGTAATTTATTAAAGAAATTACGAGAATAATACTGAAGGTATAAATCTATGTCTCATTGCCCTTTTCAAAGCATTTCATGTTCTAGGTATGTCCTGATGAGTACGACCATATTCACTCCACTAAATTGATGCAAAATCAGAAAACTCACTAGTAGCAGCCCTAACTTTCTTATCTCCAGGGAATTCATGACAAGTAAATTTTTGTTCTACAGTAAGCTCCCATGTGAGATAAGCATCAGGGTCATATTTTATAGCAAAAGAAGGCATAGTGAATTTAATTTTACCAACTTCATCATTATGGTCACGTACCTCACGTTGATTTCTTCCCATACCTTGACTATTGTGACAAAGCCGGTGATGGTTGCGATCATTGTGAACATTGAATCTATCGGTTTCCGTATCAGCAGTGTAGTTGTTCATTTCTTCTTCTTCCACCTCATCTGTGCAAGAGCGAGCAGCAGGTGGTGTGTGGCGAGCAGGAGGTGGTGCACGGCGAGCAGGAGGGTCGTGCACCCTTGGTTCATCCTAGGACGTGTTTTCAGCAAGTGGCTGACGTTTGAGGAGCGCAACGCGTGTGTGGAGCGTCGCGAGGTTGTCATTGATCTTATCCAAAGCATTGTGAATGCTCTCTCTGAGCGAGTGCTCCATGTGCCGCACGAGCTCTCGTGTGCGAGGTGTGAAAGATCCCTCATCAGCATGCTCCAAAGAGTGGTCGTTGTTGTTTTCACCATATGTAGATCCGTGTGAATCTGCCATTGTTAGCAGAAAATGAAGAACAAATCACAGTGTATATATCCCCATGAACTACTAGGTTCTGGAGTTTTCAACAGTCGCTCACACTCAAGCTTTTACCAAGTTCTTACAAGCTCTTACCAATGCAGCAAGGAAGTGGTACAACTTGGTGGCAGGTTCGTGATACTCTCACTTGCGATTAGCCCAACGATTGCAAGGAATGGTATCTGCTGAGTTAGTAGGAAGTGAAGCTTGGAAGGCTAGTATGTAGCAAAGGAGTAGCAATTGTTTAAATCAGTATGCAAAGTTGAAAAGTAGTTCAAAGTACTAGTCATAACTGCTAGTTCTAGTCTAAACCAAGCCTAGCTAGAGCAACTCACAAGAACGACTAGTAGCAACAATGGAAGGGTAGCACAAGAACTATCAAAGCAAGCGAGCAATGGATGAACTATGCCAAACTGAACAAGGAAAAATGTCAAGAAAGGAGGCAGCTTTGATTTTTTTCTTCTTCTTCTTCTTCTTCTTCTTCTTCTCTTTCTTTTCTTTCTTTTCTTTTCTTCTTCTCTACCTCAGTAACCAAAATCAATTTTTTTATGTAGCAAAGGAAAAAACTGATTTTTTGCACTTCAGCAACCCCTAATTTCCTTCGGCAAACTGAAATTTCTTTGGCAAACCGAATTCGGCTAGTATGGAAAAACCGAAACCAAGTCTTCTCTTGCCCAACCGACTCAAACTCTTTCCTTTCTCCTTCTTTTGAAAAACCGAAATCAATCCCTTTCCTTCTCTCTTGGCTCTCGGTCAAACCGAAAGAAGATAGATATTGAAACCGAAATAGGATAGGGATACAACTTTCCTTCTTTCTAGCACTTCGGCCAAAATAGAAACCGATCTCTTCTCTAAAGCTAAAACTCAATCTATCTCTTGCACAACCGAAGGCAGCGGCGATAGCAGCAGTTGCTTGCCGTGGCAAAGGCGGCAGGACGCGTCAAGTCTTGTGGCAGGGAAGATTTGGTGAGGTGGGTTGCCTATTGGCAACGACAAGGATCTGTGGGCTGATGCGTCAAGGAGCGATGCTTGGCGGCTGGAGTTTCTTGGTGGCCGCAGTAGGAGTGGCAGCGGCAAGGATCGGGGGGGCAGCTGCGGTAAGGAGCAGTGCTTGGCTGCTGGAGTTTCTTGGTAGTCACGGCGGGAGCGGTAGCAAGGATGGTGGCCATGACAGGGCAATCCGATTGTCGTGGCAGCGGCTGATAGTGGCTTTATGGACTGTAGGAAAAAAATTCTCACTGAAGAATTGTAGCTTTGATACCACTTGATGAACCACGAAGGTCCTAATTTTGGCCCTATCTTTCGATGGGAAGGTAAGTTCGGTAGTAGTCGCTCAACTCACACGATCCTAGTTATGAACTCGCAAGGCTCGAAACCACTCAATCGCTGAACTGCTCGATAAGTCGCTATCAACCATGCATGAATACCCAGTTGACCTGATCACAAAGATTGTTTCCTGCATACACCAAAGAAGAACGCAAGAATAAGATAAATAGCAATCCAAAATTGCTAATAGGAATTGAAATTGTATTGATAAGTGGGGTTTTGAAGAACAATGTCGCTTTTGATGTCGCCGAACAAGAGGATAAAGTATAAAGTAGCAAAGCTAAACTTCAATCAACAAAACCCAAGGAACTATAGGGGTGGCGGCCACTATCTAGAGGAGAAGGGAGAGGCGGCGTGGGAACTATTCATGCATGAACAGTACTGAAACCCTAGGTGGGACAGTCATATGGGCCAAATCAGCCTATTCATTACAAAGCCCATGGGCCAACAATTGGTGACGCAGCACCAAGGCATGTAGACGCAGCACCATGACATGTAGACGTAGCACCATGGCATGTAGACGAGGCTCGGCTCGTATGAATAGACGTAGCTCGGTCCAACCGGTGAATATGCCAGTGCATTAGCCGAAAGTCCTATCGGCGAAGATGTGGTTGAAGTAGAGGATGTAGTGCAGCGGGTCGAAGTAGTGGTTGCATACTTAGGATTGATGTCCTCATCACTAATTGTATCTAACCAACCCACGTTAGTGCTATGATAATACCAACTAGTAATTAACCAAGCTATGGTGATAAATGATCAGGGTAATACAATAAGCAAGGTGGACATAGTCAAGTAGGTGCATAGTAATCTCAAAGTACTACCTCCGTGTTTTATTATTTGACGCCAGCTAGTACAAATCAATGAACGGAAACGTCATTTATTAAAGAACGGAGGGAGTATTAAAGAAGTTAATAATTGAAATAACATGTAATAGTTTGAATCAAAGTAATTTATGAAAATTGGGTGCAACATGGTCAAATCACAACTTGCCTTGAAATATGTCTTGGTACTGGACTTGAGCTTTATCAACTTCTACTTCCTCAAACACTCCCAAAGTATTAACGTCTACTCACAAACAAAAACAAAAACACAAATTAATACAAAACAGAGCAACAAATGAACTTCAAAAATTAAATAAAAATCATAGGAAGGTAGATCTTGAATTTATATGAAGAATGTGCTCTTGGAAGTTGGTTGACTAAGAAAATCAAAGAAAAAGAAAAGGGGGGGGGAGAAAGCTGACAGGTGGGGCCAACTCGAAAATTTAATTTTGAAAATTAAAGAAATTCCCAAAAATAGGAATATAGGCTGACAGGTGGGACCCATGGTCTATAAACTGGGTCCATGAACTTGGTCCACGGGCTCATGAGTCTATAGCATAGGGCTCTAACATGTGGGGCCCACATATCAGTGTCTTAGTCCATTGTGGACTAAGTCCATGTTGACGAGATCTAGGGTTTAGGCACAGGTGATAGTTGAGGTGGCGACAGTGCACATGCGGTGATAGGTGGAGGACACGTGGACAAAGGTGATGATGTGGCAATGACACAGTGAAAGGTTGACGCGACGCGAACTTGTGCTGGCATGGCGCCAACTGGAAGCTAGGTGGCAGACACACAGGTGGCCACGTCGATGAAGATCGATGGCAGCTACAGCTCGACAATGGCGATAGTGAAAGGAGGGTAGCTCCGGCAAGCTTGTTCTCCAGTGATTTCATCCAACGGCTCCGATGCAACGAGCAAGGGGGTCAACGATGGCGAGGGCGATGCCAATGGCTCGGGTCGACACCGGTGGATTGGGTTAACGACGAGACAGCGGTGGAAGACTCTGGTGACGTCTTGGACACACGCAAAAGATTCATGAGGACGAGGATATGCTACCGAGTCATGCACGAGGCCAAATGGTCACCGGCGACGACTAGAACACGATGGTGACAGCAAGGCAGGCAGCGACGTGGGCTCGACCATGCGAAGACGCTATAGGGCATCTTCGACAAAGAAAAGGTGCGCACCAGGTAGAACACGAAGAGATGATCCCAATGGTGTAGACGAGGACAGCAAGAGCTCACCGGCGGCGCGGAATCAGCGAAAAATAGTGGTAGTGACGCTAGGGCTCAATCCTCAATTCCGACGAAACGGTGGTGAAATCTAGCTCAGGACATTTAGGGATTGGCGGCTATGATTCAAACCAAGACCGACACTGTTCATTCGAACCCGTTTAGACATATATATCCATTTCGAGCTCGTGAAACCCATTTTCAACTCCATTTGACCAAATCAAGCATCCAATAAATCCCAATCACTAACACCACCTTTCTTTTCAATTCTTTTTGAATTTTTTTTCATTTTTGTAACAACCCAAAGTTTTGTTACCAAAATTAAAATTAATAAAGTTATTATTTTATTGGATTTTCTGAGTTTTCAAAGAGTTTTTGATTTTCTTGAATTTTTGAGATTTTAAAAGTAAAAAAGAAAAATTATTGAGTTTTCCAGGATTTTCTTGGGTTTAAAGTTTAAAAGAAAAAATAATTAATTTCTTGATTTTTTGGATTTTTCCTATTTTTCAGAAATTAAAAATAATTTATGTGCAAAAATAAATGCCAACTTTAAGTTGGAATTAATTTTATTAATTTTAAAATAATTCATGGAATTTTTGTGAATTTTTCCAGAATGTTTGAACTCTATTTGCTATTTTCTAAAAGCCTATTTGATTTGTTATATTTTCTAAAAATAAAAAAGGCTAAAAAATCTGGAAATTCCAATCAGGCTGAATTACTTTTCTCTTAGCCGGTTTTCTTTTTTTCCTAGCCCAACACACTTTATTTTCCTTTTATTTTTCTTCCTTTTTCCTCCTGACCTGTTTGGCACATCTCGCGTCGGCATGCTCCCCAGCCCATCCCGCCTCCCTTTCTCTCCCTCTCTCACTGCCAATTGGGTCCCACCCGTCGGCACCTCCCCCTTCTTCTCCCTCCTTTCCTTCCTTTCTCTTTCTCACCCGCACGCTATTGTCATTGCCTCGCCTCGCGAAGCTCCGTACTATCATGATTCCCTCCCCCTTTTCTCGCGCCATCAAGGGTATTAAAACTCTCTCATCATGCCGCATCCGTTTTACCCCCACATCACCCTCTTTCACGCATGTATGCACTGGATTGAGCAATCATCATCGCAAATCCCGCTGCCCTATGTCGGACTCGGGAGTCACACTCTCAAATCCTCTGTGTATTCTGAACTAGTCCCATGATCAATAGCTAGTTCACATAGTAAAACAGATATAGTAACATCTATAAATTGCCAAACTTTATTAATAAATATCAGAATTTATTACAAGAAAGGCTTACGAACCAACAATAAAGAACACAACGGAAGTCGAAGAAGTAGTAGATCGAGAGCCCAACTAATTTGCCACAGGCAATCGACTAGGGAAGCGGCCTAGTTGTCGAGATCCACACCGGTAGTGAGGTCCTTCTCCTCTGAACAATATTTTATTAAGCAAGGGTGAACACAAAAATATACTCTACAAGTTACACCCATAACAGAGTTAATGCATGCATCGATATTATCAAAGGAAGGCTTATTGGGTTATTTGTGCAAAAGTAATATTTCACAATTTAAATACAATAGCTAAGTTCAAAAGCTCAAATTTTACAATATCTAAAATCAAATTTTATTTTTAATCATCAATTCTTAAGTGTAGGATAAACATCCATACACAAATGGCGAAGGACTAACCCCTTTACACTAGGCTTTCTGCCCAAATTTCCCACATGGAATAAATATCTATGAAATCATTTTTGTCAAAATATTTTTAAAACAAAACCATAGTCTAATCTGCGAAAGGCTTTGCTCAGCATGTCCATGACCGTGAACATGGCTATTCGAATTGTTTTACACTCTGCGGAGGCTGTACAACTTTACCCACAAGAGATAATTGACTTTTAATGTCCGTCTGACACACTTTCAAAGGTGTGTGACTAATTGATTATCACAAGACTTTTGCAATGCTTCATTTCAAAGTAGTCATGCCTGCTAAGATTTCGCTATCGTAGGCTTCACACCAAACGGTAGCCCCGACTCGCACCATGTGAGTATTAACAATAAGTCTTCACGACACCCACACATCAACATGGAACAACTAACAGTGGAACTTTACAAATTAATTAGCCCGATCTGTCCCATAGTAGACTTGTGGTAGTACGGAAGGGCTTTACAATCCGTAGCTTGCAGACCGGTCCTTAATTAACTAGGCGACTTCCAAAACAATCCCTAGGCCTCAAACATTCGCTAAATTGAGCCGTTGCATAAACTTGCACCCACCATCTATCCATTTTGCCCAAGTCCAAACCAGTTTTATTTTATTTCATTTTTCAAATCATTTGCAAACTTCCATGGCACACCAATGCTATGGATACAATTTAAACAACATTTGATTTTTGGCTGAAAATTCTCAAATCAAATATTTTTGGTCTAAGCATTGACTGAGCATAATTTTTCAACATGTTCTAGTTCATACTAGTGTATCAACTAGATTTATACTAAGGTATCAAAGAATGGCTAATTCAATAGCAAGATTGGCTATATAATAGAATTGGGAATAACTATAAAGCTTAAAACAGGAATTTAAATTACTTGATTATAAATAAGCATGCAATAATAATTTAAAGCAATTTAAATAATTTAAAATATTGGGATCAAACGTGATCAAAGGATGTAACTTGCCTTGCTCAATTAGTTATTGGTCTCAAACGATGTCGAAATCTGGCTCTTGGAAGTCGTCGAAATCTATACGCGCAAATAAGCCAAATTTAAACAAAATTCAAATAAACTCCAAATTAAATAATTTAGGTACTGGGAGGTAGATATTGAATTTATATGAATTTAGGAACAAGAATTGATGGTGTCAACAATCGAGTTATTGATCTTCCGAGATAAATAAAGGAAAGCAGCGAAGAGTTCTTAGGAGAGAATAGGACTGCTCTTTATTGATATGAACTGGCTATTACATGGGGTGCCTGCGACCAGGCGGTGGACTAATCCTAATTACACTGAGCATAATGCTTGCTATGCTAATGCTTCAGATGGAATCCAATTGTCTATCGATCTTCTCCATTGGGATTGCCTTCTGTCGTATGCGTCCTCCTTTAAGTAGTTGATGAAGTGGTGACAATTACTCCTGGAGGAGATGCCTATTGAGAAGCGTCGCGACTGGTCGGAGCGAGGCGGCGACTGATGGAGTATCAACCATCACACGATTGAATATCTGTGAAATGCTTAACAATGTGGTAGTTATTGTCAGTGTCTTAGGATCATGTGATGTCGTGCGGTATGGAGAATACAACATGTGTTCTATTCACCACACGACATAGAATATACTGAGTTAGATCCAGATGCCAGTTCGTAACTTCTACGAGCAGCTATCTGGTCGGAGACTAGGCGCAACACCTTGTCTGACCAGGGTACCCATTATGTAACCTCTGGAATCCTTACGACCAGGGAGGTCGTTAGCCTTAGGGATTGCGATTATGAAGACGTATGGTCTTTTATTATGTATTAAAGATAATACATAGAGGTTTTTTATCCTCGTTAAATGGATTTGGATGTAACATCCCAAAATCCTAATTCTGGGATTATCTAATATAAGTGCATTAGAGAAATTTCTTTGAACATTTGCATGTGAAATATGCTATGTCGAAAATTGTATTTGAATTTAAAAGCAAAACTTGAACTACAAACAAATAGGTGCTAAAAAGGAAATAGATGAAAGAACATAAAAATTTTAAATGAGAGAAGTATTTCGAGCATATTATCCCAAACAACTCCCCAAATCTTTTATATGAAATGTTGTTTAGAAAAACAATTACAAAAGCACAAAATAGAAAGTTGTATGAATTTTAGAGAAATTTACAAAAGTTCTAAACCTATGAAAATTTTACTGGAGAAACTGCATTAGGTCAGAAGCCTACACAAAAAATTTCATTAATTTTAGAGTTAATACGACTAGTAAATAAAATCAGAAAATAAATCAGTAGAAAAATAAAAAAAAATCAAAAACCCTAACTCTCTCTCTCACCCTCGCTGACCGGTGGACCCCGAACGCAGGGACCTTCGTCCACCTCATGCTCAGGTGCGCCAGTGTGGCACCACAAGCTCTCTGTCACACCGCCCACTATTTCACCGCCTCACCTGTGATTTTGCCACCGGCCGCACCTACCTAGTCCCCTCGTCATCAATCCTCGCCCATCCCCCTGCCCCGACCGCACCTACCCTGCCTGTACAGTGGAGAAAAACCCTATCACCTTGCCCGCGGTTGCCCGAGGCCTTCCTCATTGATCTTCGCCCCATTGTCTATATAAATGACCCCTTGAGCTCAGTCTCTTCTTTTATGAGCCAATACGCACCTCCTCTTCTCTTCTCCTCCACCAAATCGAGCTCTAGAGCTCAAGGAGCACGAGCCCTAATTCGGCCGTGTGCTGCCACCTTTATCTCCAATGCCGTGAAGGGTTTTGTATCACCCTCATCGTGTCATGTCACGCTCTAAAGCTCACTGATGCCCCCCACTCAATTGGCCTTTGATTCATAGGAGCCCCCGAATAACTTCTTCTCCTCCAGCTCTGACCAGAACCGCCGCTCCAACCATCGTCGGCGATTCATTGCGCTTCGGACCAATTCCCTGTACCTGAAGCATCGCCTGTACCCCTTGAAGTTTCCACGACCATCAATCAAAGCCCTCCTTCACCCTAGCTTCTCCTCCACATGCGACCGACTTCGCCGCCTTAGCTCACTATCGACCAGTCGCCTCCGACCACCTCCGACCTCCTTCTCGCTTCTGGTATGACCCTAGTAGCCTCTAGATCCTTATGCGTGTAATAGATAGTCGAGGGCGTAGCCCGTTTGCAACTTCATTGGTTGCCCTAGTTGCTCCTCCACTCGACACCGGTGGGTGCGAATTAGCTTAGGGTTTTTGTTTGGTCATTCTCCAACCTCTCTGACAAACACAACACTGGCGACACGCGCGGTCGTGAGTACCACCATGCGGCACAACGGTGACTGCACTGTAGCACGTCATCAGTGTTCCTAAGCATGGTCATTAACAGAAATCTGATTTTTAATGTTTAGTTAAACCTTATTGAATCACTAACGTGTGGGACCGAGTCATTAGGTTAAAGAAAAATTAAACGAATCGTTATTACCAGATGAATCTATGACATGCAGGTCCCACGGCTTAAGTGCACAGTGAATCCACTCTGTGAACCCGTGCGCTACACGTATAGACCGTTGGTCTATACACTGTGCTCATGAGCCGAGCGACTAACAATGGACCCCACATGTCAGTTTAAACAAAAATCAAACAATAAATGGAAAATACATTTTCAGTTATGAGGAGAATACGCTTTCCTCACTGGAAAGCGTAAACCTTGTTAGAACAAACGTGAGAATGTGCTTTCTCCGTTAGAAAGTGTATTTCTCATTTAATCTGGATTTATCAAACCGAACTAAAATGAAACCTTAATAACTTTTGTTACAAAACTCCTAATTGAATGAAATTTGTCTCTAAATTTGTCTAAAATCATAATATACCAAACTATGTAAAAATATTTAATTTTGGCCTCTATTTAATTTATTGAATGTTATTTAATTAGTTTCTGGCACTTTTTAGACATCAATTATTCGGGTTATTATTGCGACGATCAATCCACTATATCTCCAGAACAGCAAGAGCCAGGCAAGCACCCCCTTTGATCATGTTGATCCCAGTATTTTAATTACTGTACTTTGTTTTGTAAATCCTATTATGCATGCGCGTATGTTGTGTATGAAAAATGCTATTATTGGGAAAATGGTAGTTGTAATCTTATTTGTTGCATTTATCCTTTTGAAATATAGATCCCCTACTATTGTAACCATTAGAATATGGGCTAGACATTATGTAAAGGTCAATTGGGAATTTTTGAGTGCGATTATCGCACAAATGCAACTAGAGCGATAGATTTTCTGAAAAATTTATAAAAGGACGATATGATAATTTGGGATATGTTGAAAAATGTCCAGAGAGGGTATCTTTGTTATTTTATGAAAATAAAACTAAAATTTGGTTTTTAGACGAGTGCGAGTTATATTGTATTTTGAAAAAGTAAAGATTGTGACTCACTAATAGATATGGTGGAGTTCTCACCCGTAGTCGATTTAGGACCGAAGCCAGCAAATTTGGGACTAAGAACTAATCGTATAACCATATGTGCTAGTATGGGATAGTCGTAGCTAACTAAGTTATCAAATCTTAACCTTACATGATTAGTAGGCAGAAGTAGTGCGAGCACGACTAGTTAGGTCTGCCGTCACAACTGCAAATGGCTTGTCACAGCCCCAACTAATTAAATTGGATTAGTTTGTATTTCACTAACATGCATTCTCAAATTCAAATCATTTCATAATATATTGCACTTGGAAAATCTGTTAAAAACATGAACCTACCCTTCAAATTTGAATTTCAATTCAAATTAGTGATGAAAATTTGTGATCATCATCTGGAACCAATTTATTCAAATACTAAATTAATTATCATGAATTAATATAATTTTTCCAAAATTTTTGGGAAGAGTTTGAACATAATTAAAATTCAAACAACCTTCATAAACATACCACATGTTTGAATTTAAATATCACAAATTATATTATGAACAGTAGGGTTTCATAATTTTTATGGGAACTATATACTCCCAGGAACCTCCACAAATTATTTCATAATTTTTGGAAATTTATTTCTATTTATAAAGCTCTGGTCAAAGTAGTAAATCTAATTTAATTCTCAGTCAAACTCAACCCTAATCGGCTAGCACTGTTCCTCGGACTCGAGTCCGACTCGACGACTGGACTCAACCCAACCGCCTAACTGCACCCTCACATGCGTCCGTCGGATCGAAGATCAACGGTCGGATCTCGTCACCCGTCGACTGTCCAATGCCCCACTCATCTCGTCCGTCCATTCGCCATCTAACGGTCCCGATTGAAACCTCTCTCTCCCGAGCCACGACCTGTGCCAGCGACCGGTTGGGTCCACCGGTCACCGCTGTCTACCTCGCGCAGAGCTGAGCTCCACGCGGCCGCGCGTTCGACGCGCTGAAGCGGCAACTCGACGCCGTCAATCCGCCGCTGCCGTTGGCCACTCCGGAACCACCTCCACTTCACGCCGCCTCCATTGCCGTCATTGCCCGGGCATAACACCCCCTCGCAACCCTTCCTTCTCCCTCACTTCTCCTCGGTTGACAGAGGGGAGGGAAGCCCACTTGAGCTCATTTCTCTGGTAAGCTTCCCACCTCTGGTACCCTCGGCTCCTCCCTTGCATGCCATTTCCATTTTTGCTTATGCGAGCTCGTGACTTCCTTTATAGCGCCGGGACCGACCTCGCGCTCCTTGAAGCTCGAGCACGCTCCGGTGGACATCCCTTGTGTTCTTCATCTCCGGTGAGCTCCTCTCTATCTCTCTCGCGTCACGTTATGTCTTAGGATCTAACTAAGTTTTCCCTCAATCAATTTGGTCATTACATGACAGTGTGAGGATTTGAAGGAAACTCATTTCGAGGCGGTGAGAGTCTTTTCGTCTCCCACTTAGGTCCGGTAAGCTATTGTCAAATTCCTCGCTTCTATAGCTTCCTCCGATGATCTTTAAGTCATCTTGATCATCCTCTCTTGGTTGTTTTGCTCGAGCCTCTGTCCCGTGAAGCCGAAGTTGGCCGTCTTTGTCTTCTCGGCTCGGCCAGACTCAGTCAACCTCCGACTTCCCCAAGCTTCCCACGGCTCGGTGACCTCCTTAACCTTTAGGTAGCATAGCGTCGCCGAGTTGTCTTGAGGAGCTCGGTTTGGCTACTTGCACTTTTGCCGTTTGAACCGCCGGCGCTCACATCCGGCTAGCCGCCGGCACGAGCCACCTCTAGCACTAAGACCACTACCCCTAGCTGCGCCAGCTATTTCCAAGCTAACGCGACCACTGGCAGGCTCCGCCGTGGCGCGTAGCGCCGGCGAGCCAGCCGGGCAAGCGGGCGGCAACGCGATTGCCGTGCCGTACGCGGACCAACACTGTAGCACGTCATTAGGACTAAGCGCCAATCATTAGCATTTAAACGCTGTCTTAGCTGTCTCAATGTGTCGCCGCCATGTGGGACCTTGCACAGAAAGCCGAGTGGGTAAGCGAGATGCGAAAGAGACTGACGAGTGGGCCCATCGCCGTAAGCCCCGTGCACCATGCACGGGCGCGCGTGGACCAAGTTCCATGGTAGGGTCGACGATGGACCCGCTGTCGGCGCTTCGTTTTCTTTAATCGAGTTAAATAGAAAGTGCACTATTCATGGGCCCGCTAGTCATTGACTGCGGCTAGCGTATGCCTCGGTAAGGAAAGTAGTAAAAACTTTAGTTAATTCGAAATCAGTTTATTTGCACACTGAAAAATAGGAATAACTTTGAAAATACATAACTAAATCATTTTAACTCCAAATCGCATGAAACCACTTCTGAAAATTTTCACTTTTAGTAAACTTTGTATTAAAATTAGTTTCAAACCTGTCTCTGTAGCAGAGAGATTTATTTGGAGATTAATCCATTTAAAAACCATTATTTTACAATAGGAAAAGGGCTGATAACTTCAAAAATGCATAAGTAATTATTGGAAGTTCAAAAAACAGTGAGACCACTTCTGATAATTTTCATTTTCAGTGAACTTGATTCTAAAAATGGTCTCCATGTTACCTCTATCACAGAAACTATTTTGGGAGAATATACTCCTTAACTCCATTATTTTTATACTATAAAAGGCTGATAACTTTGAAAATCAATAACTGAATCATAAGAACTCCAACTGGGACAAACTCAACTATTCTGAACTTGTATGAATATTACCTATTTACCTATGTAATCCTTTACCCCACCACTGTTCTACAAATTTTGGCCAAATAATTAAATTACATGATTTAAGGTTTAATGAAACCTGAAATTCAAAATAGCATAACTTCCAATTCATAACTCCAAATGGAATAATTCTTTTACCTAAATCCATTTAAAATCATGATCTAACTACTGTAGAAAAATCATGCATTTTGAGCATTTTGGTTTTTGAGTTGTTTTCTCGGTATTTATTTGATGTTATAATTATATAGATCCCGAGCATATTGACATCGACACTTACGCTACCGAGAGTGAGCAGCTATTGTACCAGCAAGGCAAGCATCATTTGAACTTTCTTTTGCATCATATTTGATCCCAGTTTTGGTTAAGTTAGTGCAATGATAATTGCTTGCATGCTATTTTGATTATGTTAATATTTTTGTGATGTGTAGTTTAGTTATGTCCTATGCTTGAGGTTAATCTTGAATTATGCCAACTCCTATATGCTTAAGATAGGATGTGTGAATTATGGGTTATAGAATTGCTTAGCCATGCAAGTCTAGACACGGTAGTTCGATCGTCGGGACTAACCCGACGGTTTTGGGATAAAACACAACTCTCATTTTGTGATTTATACTTTAGATCTTGTAGCTGTTTTATGAGTTAAATTTTGTTATTTTTAAATGAGCTTTTAGTGCGGACAAGTGTTGGTTAGTGATGGTGCTTTGTGCATGAGCATTGGGTAAGTGGAAGGACTTGTCGGACAATTGAGGACCGAACTTTGGTAACGTCGTTAATTCAAGTACACTCGTCTTTGCCACACGCGGTATATGGGTGCCGTATGGTTAAGTAGGGGAGGGTTTTATTGCGTTAAGTCCTTGGTGGTGTAAGGGCATAGCGACTAGTGAAATCCTATGTTCTTTAGGAGCCGATGTAATCCTTTATAGTGTGCAAGGGAGCGCCAATTCTTTTGTTTTGGATTGCATCGGTATTTCCGATATAACTTGTGAGCCCCCTAGCAAGTGCTATCAGATGCTTGTACTAGGCAAGGAACCATCTCACAAGGAGGACTTAGCTCAATAGGGCTTTCTTCTTGAAAATGACTATATCTTGATTTACCCGTCAGGCATACCATAGGAAGTATGCTATTTTCGGAGGCATCTGGAGGCTTACGGGCTAATCAAGTCGTGTGGGTAAAGTAGTACACCCCTGCAGGGTATAATCTATTCGAATAGCCGTGTCCACGGTTATGGACAACCGCTTGAGTTCGGGAGTTACTATTGTTAGACTTTTTAATTAAAATTATGGTTGAACTTGGTATTCGTCATGAACGGGTTGTTCATGTGTTTAGTATATCAAAGTGGGCTGCCACTTTGGTCTTTGTATGATTCAATTGTTTATTACTGAAATGCTTTACTACAGGCTTTACTTCTACTTCAAATCTGATTTTAAAATGGGCACATGAAAACTAGTATGTGTAGGATGTTAATTGTTGCGTCTCTTTATAAAACTAAACCAATATGAGCCATCCTTTGAATGACCCTTATGCATAACTATTTTTATTTGTGTAAGACTTGCAGTACACTTGTACTCGGCGGATGTTTCTTGGCCTTTTAGGTGAGGAAGGTTATGATTATGATGATCTCTCTAGTGTTGACTTGGGTGACACTAATGAGTAGTGTGCTACCATTTAACCCCGATCGGTTGTCGATGGGTGATGGGCATACTGCTGCTGGTCTTTTGCTTTATCTATTTACTTCATTGCTACTTGATACTTACTTTGAATTTGGCCGGTCGCCGTATGTAATAATTGTAGACCTTAACTATTATGCATATGTCTTTTGAATTCTGTTGTATGTGTTGTATGGATGTAATCAACGTTGGATGAGGTATGAGTATATTGGTCGTTGATCTTGGGAGCCAATATAAGTCATACTCGTTGTTGATGAATTCCCATTTAACTCACTAAGTGTAGTGCTTGAATCGAAGGAGAATCGTATATGGGTGATTGTGGATCGTTTGACCAAGGTTGCCCATTTTATTCTGTCAAGACCACTTACAGGGGCCAAACTAGAGAACTTTATATTTCCAGGTGTTTGTCTCCATGGTGTACCAAAGGTGATTGTTTGACAGAGGTCCCCAATTCACCTCTCATTTACTTTGCTTGCATCAAGCAATAGGAACCAACCTATCCTTTAGCTCAGCTTATCAAGCGGATGGACAAGCGGGAGAGGTAAACCAAGTTTTGGAAGACCTTCTCCGGGCTTGTGTGTTATCCTCTGTGATAGTTGGGAAAAATGTTTACCGTTTGCGGAGTTCTCCTACAACAATAGTTTCCAATCGAGCATTCAAATGTCACCTTTGAAGCATTGTATGAGAGCTTGTAGAACACCTTTGAACTGGTCGAAGCGGGGAGAGGGCATTCTATGGCCCAACCACGGTGGAAGATCTTTGAAGAACAAGTTCGTGTCATTCGTGAACGACTTAGGGCGACTCAATCGCGTCGGAAGTCATATGAGACCGTCGTGATCGTGCGAGTTGAGTTTAAGTGAGCGATCATGTATATCTTAAAGTCTCTCCTATGAAAGGAGTTAAGTCGCTTCCAAATCAAAGGTAAATTAGCACTATATTGGACCTTTCCGTATTCTAGCTAAGTTGGGATCGGTGGCATACCGATTAGAGTTGCCACCATCACTTTCGAACGTGCATAACGTCTTCCATGTCTCCCAACTCAAGAAATGTCTTTGAGTCCCAGCGGAAGCAACCGAGTTGGACAAACTCGACTTGACCTGATCTATCTTATCGAGAGAGTCGATTCGTATCCTCGAAGAAGCGAGCGCAAGACAAGGAATCGTGACATTAAGTTCGTCAAGGTCCAATGGAGCAAGCACACGGAAGATGAAGCGACTTGGGAGCGTGAAGGCCGGATGCGGCGACATATCCGAACTCTTCTCTGCATGAAGTGCCTTCGTATCAAGAAAGGAAAGGTAAAACATATTAATGTAAATTATAACCTGTCAACACTATCTTTGAAGGAAATCAAGACAACATAAATTATAACTTCTAATGAAAACTTTCTAATTCTTTCTCCACGGATCTCGGGTGAGATCTTTTGTAAGGGGAGGTTTGTCACAACCACAACTAATTAAATTGGATTAGTTTGTATTTCACTAACATGCATTCTCAAATTCAAATCATTTCATAATATATTGCACTTGGAAAATCTGTAAAAACATGAACCTACCCTTCAAATTTGAATTTCAATTCAAATCAGTGATGAAAATTTGATCATCATCATGGAACCAATTTATTCAAATACTAAATTAATTATCATGAATTAATATAATTTTTCCAAATTTTTTGAACAGTTTGAACATAATTAAAATTCAAACAACCTTCATAAACATACCACATGTTTGAATTTAAATATCACAAATTATATTATGAACAGTAGAGTTTCATAATTTTTATAGAACTATATACTCCCAGGAACCTCCACAATCATGTAGCGCCGCAAGGGAGCAGCGCGCATGATCGTTGAGGCTCTTGTACTCAGCTAAGCCTCTCACTTGGATAGAGTTAAATTGGAATTCATTTATCGGAGACCCGTATTTATGTCCCTAAGATCTTGTCTAATCTCGGTCTTATGGAGATAATTACCGGGGTCCCCACATGGCTCATTCCATGGGTTTCTATCAAGGTGAAGTGAAAGACACACCTGACGAGTTTCTATCCGTCAAGTGAGGGACTCGCTCAACGGGTTTCTATCCGTTGAGTGAGGACTCCTCATACTGCAGGTTTCTATCCGAGTAATTAGGGATAATCAGTCGTACGACCAGTGTAAGGTTAGAGCTAGATAATGTAAAGGCTGCGTCACGAACTCTAGGCTACTTACCTTCGATAGTGAGCAGCGATATAGAGATATTCCAAGCAACTGGGATACCGCGTACTGTGGTAAAGTTGTACACCTCTGTAGAGTGATAAACTATTTGAATAGTCGTGCTCGTGGTCATGAGCGTGCTTAGTGCGGCTGTTATGGCGGTAGCTTTGTTTTTTCAAACTGTTTTGCCACAAAAGATTGGGGTAATGACATGGGGTTTCCAAACTGTTGTTATTTGATTTAGTTCTTTACTACTATCATGTACTTTGCTTGCAACTGATTAGGGTTGCAGGTGTTGTTGTTATTTGATTCAGTTCTTTACTACTGTCATGTACTTATTGAAATTGCTCTTTTAAATTCCGTTGCAAAGTACTATTTATGAATATTGCAAATGAAATCTGCTTTGAGCAAAATAACATGTAGAGTAGAGCCTCTTTCTTTCGATAGCCTTCCATCTGATATAACTTTTGCGATACACTACAAGTCTTGCTAAGTACACAAGTACTCAATCTTGCTTATGTTGCTGTTTAGAGGTTGAAGATGAGCCGATGCTAGACGATGAGTTCTTTGCTTCCGGCACTGAACGGTTCGGTGACAGGTCTACCTAGGCCTTGATCCTTGTAGGTTGCCTATGGGATCGGATGGGCATGCCGTTGGACTTTTGCTACTACTATATATCTTCCGCTGCTATATTTTACTATGACTACTGCTTTTATTTGGCTGGACGGTCGTGAATGTAATAATGTTCTGTAATAGCTTAAGCAGAGTACCACTTTCTTTACTTTTGTATGTGTATGTATGGATGTGATTGCCAAATATTTTGAATGTGTGTGCTAGACACTAATCCTAGGACTAGCACAGTATACACATAGGGTCTTTGGGTATTCCATGCCCAGCCGTCCGACAACGCTTGTTATCAGAGCGATACTGACTGTAGGACAAGCCCTAGTTAGAATGGCTAATAGATTAGGACTTAGAATTAAAAATGAAACCTAATGTAACCATAGGAATGGTTCTGAAATTTTAGAAATAATTGCTAATCTTTTCCTTCTTAGCATTCTCTTCTCATCTAAAATCTATCTATAATCATCTTCTGTCAACTTGTTCAAAATAGTTCTAGATTTGAGAGAAGGGGTGCTCTCTGAAAATAAAAATATTAAACTACTTTTAGGATTTAAAAACAAAGCCAAAATGTTTTCAAAACATCATAAAAACATCCCCCACAAAGTCCTTTTGGGAATCCTCTCTTGAACTACTAAGGATATTGCTCTAGGTCTCTCTTTTAACAAAATTTCATAATATAGTGCTTGCTGAAATTTTTGTAATGTACTATCTTTTTAAACCTTCCCTACTTTCATTTGGAGTTAAATCGAGTGATATTATAAAGGTCTACGTATATAAAGACCAAGGGGATAGAAATACCTGAATATAAGTCTTAAGGATTAGTTAATTTAACTAGGGAATGGGTAAAAGTGTGTGCTGAAATTTCTTTCCAGTCTATCGTTATTTCTTATCCATACCTCTTGTCACTTGATCTCTAACTCTCCTTTTCTTTATAACATGAAGATGGCCAGCTAGTGGGAGCCGCAATACCGCATGAGTGCCTTTGAGGAGGGCACACTACAACACACTTTGTGGGTGATGTTGCAGCACATCGAGTGGCCACACACTCCACAGTACACAGTCTACAGTGCACCCGTGAGTGCAGCATCCACCGAGTATCTCACTCAGTGCTGATCCAGGGGACGGACTTCGGTGACCCGTCCTTCCATTGTTACGGGAGGGGCTCTACCATCCGGATGTCTCTGCTCGATGCGGCTCATGTCGCCATCGTTCGTCTGCGACACGAGCTACTAGCACTGCGGCAGTCGTTCTTTCACTTCCCGGCCTGGGCTGCGGACCAGAGGAGACCACCTACGAGGTGGAGGGGAGGCAGTTCCTTACTCCTCACTTGCACCTTGTTGGCCTCGTGAGGTCTCTGGACGGGTATCTCTGGCAGATGTCTCGCGATCTCCTAGAGACTCGCTAGAGGATCTACACATTGGAGGACAGTATAGCTCTGATGGTGGCTTAGGGGTTCTTCTCCTGTGAGGTACTATATGGGGAGGACACTGTATTAGCACGTGCTAAGGAGTTGCCGCAACCTATCATCCACCTCCAGTCCCGTACTTGACGTCCTCACATGTCGGTGATCAGACATCGTCGACGAGTGATGACCATCTACACTGGTGCAGTGGATCCTTCGCAGCTGCAGCGCTACCACCACCGCCTCGCTGGATGTGAGGATGCTGAGCATGATAGCACTCCACCCTCTGCTGTCCCTAAGTCCTTAGGAGCTGCTTCGCGCGATTAGGACGTCTAGACTGCAGCAGTTGGTCTACAACTCACCTATAGGCCTTAGAGTGAGCCCTTTTGGACATTTTGTAGGAGTAGATCGAGGTGGGACCTCGCTGCAAAATATTTGTAATGTACTAATTATGTTGTTCTATTTGCCCTCTTTTGTAATATGGAACAACAGGCTTTAGTGCCATGTAATGTTTAACTAGTATGTTAAGAATTCATGTGTGCTACCCCTAAATCATAAAAAAATGCATGCTATTAGTTTAGATTAAGTTAAAGTAGTTTGGGATGACAAAACTTACTGACCTACTTAAGTTCTACTTTTTCCCTCTTATCCTGCAGTCATTTGTTTACTCTGCCTCTTGATTGATCAGGATGCTGGTTACTCGCTCAGTGCACCAGATCATGGCAGTAGGAGCCACCTCCGGATCGCAACTAGAAAGTGTGGTTCCTACGCCTCCGCAACCCAGCACTCAGCATCCCTCTACTTCGGCACCGCAAGCTGAATAGTCTCAGCCTGCCGCTACTACCGAAACTCAAACTCTACCACCACCACCCACCATGGCGCAATTGCTTTCCATGATTGAGCAAGGGCGGCAGACCAACACTTTTTTGCTCCAACAGTTGGTGTGGAACACAACAGCTCTTGGCACTACTGTGGGAGGAAACAGAGCTGCTATCAACTTGCCATCATCTAGGATGGGCGAGTTCATGCGGACTCGGCCATCGACCTTTGCATCAATTGCCGACCCTCTCGACACTGATGATTAGCTCCGTACAGTAGAGAGCAAGCTGGTCATTGCCCAGTGTAACGACAAAGAAAAGGTGCTATACGCATCCTATCAACTGGAGGAAGCAACCGCAGTTTGGTGGGAAAACCATCAGACCCTCATTCCTGAAGGCCAGACTATCTCTTGGGCTGCCTTCAAGGAAGCTTTCCATAATGCCCACATTCCTTCGGGTCTTATGGACATCAAGAGGCCGGAGTTCTACGAACTCCGGCAAGGGAACTAGTCTATGATGGAATTCCTGCATCGTTTCAACTATCTTGCGTGCTATGTAGTGTCTAAGATACTAAATGAAGCCCGGAAGGTCGGTCTATTCTAGGAACACCTAAGTGATGAGATGAAGTGGTCGCTCACTACCCACGATATCTTCAACTTTCAAATGTTGATCAATAAGGCAATCAGGGTCGAAGATAGTACTCGGACAGTGGTGGAAATCCACAAATGCAAATGACTTGCGCCAAAATCAGCAAGCAGTGGTCAACCGTTCTCCTTCTCCAGCCACACCCTCTGCTCCCGTTGATCATCACACATGTTATATAAGGATAGCCTCAAAAATTTTGCCTCCTGCACACAGGTTCAAAATTTTTTGAACTCCCGCACTACGAATCATAGACGGTTTCATACAAAAATCGTCTGTGACAACATATCACAGACGTCTTTGATAAGTATCTCATGACAGACGGTTTGTATTAAAAACCGTCTGTGACTTGAGATACTTATAACAGACGGTTCGTATTAAGAACTGTCTGTGAAGTATCATAGACAGTTCGTGATACAAACTATCTGTGATATGATGACATATTATAGATGGTTATTCTTAAGAACCGTCTGTGATACTTCACGGACGGTTCCAAAGGAACCGTCTGTCATGAGGTATCTAGTATGACCTATTTTGTAGTAGTGCCAACAAGTGCCTAAAGAAGCACTTTTCGGCATTTCAACCTCAGTCTTTGGGAGTCCAGCAATGACCTTAGGGCCCTGCTCGAGGCCCAGGAGGGCAGCAAGCACCCAAGCCGATGCAAGGCTTCGGACGCGGTCGTCTGAACCACACAACTGCTGAGGAGGTTGATGCATTGCCTGATGTGGTGACAGGTATGATTCTCGTACATTCCGTACCCACATTAGCATTATTTGATTATGGAGCAACTAATTCCTCTGTTTCCAAGAAGTTTTCTATGCATCAACAATTGGAAACTACATTGCTAGATAACGCTATGCTAATTCATTCGCCTGGGTTCGTCCTAAGGACACAACTCGGATGTTTTGAAGTTCATATAGAAATAAATGGGGTAAATTTTAGAGCCAACCTCATCCTAATAGATACCCCTGGTCTAGATATAATCCTTGGAATGGATTGGTTATCCAAACACCAAGGAGTCATCAATTGTGCAAATCGAGCAGTTTCTCTCGTCAACCCTGACGGAGAGCGCATCGTGTTTACCTCTACATATGCTGCCCCATTGCAGCAGTTCAAGCTCAATTCCATATCAGTCCTAGAGCTTAGCCAAGTGCCTGTGGTATGCGAATATCCTAACATATTTCCAAATGAACTGCCAGGAATACCATCGGATTGAGACATGGAATTTGTCATTGATTTAATACCCAGGACATCACATATATCCAAATGGCTTTATCATATTGATTCTGTTGAGTTGTCCGAGTTGAAAAAGCGACTCAAGGAAGAGCTGGACAAGGGATTCATTCACCCTAGCTCATCCCTATGGGGAAGCCCTGCTCTGTTTTAACAAAGAAGGACGACAGTCTACGGATGTACGTCGATTATCGTTACAAAGTCACCATCAAGAAGAAATATCCTCTTCCAAGGATTGATGACTTGTTCGACCAGATGAATGGCACGTGTATCTTCTCCAAGATTGACTTGAGGCTCGGATACTTTCGACTCAAGGTCAGACCTGAAGATATCTCGAAGACTACATTTACGACCCGTTACGATCTTTACGAATACACCGTAATGTCTTTTGGACTTACCAATGCTCCTGAAAATTTCATGAATCTTATGAACAAGATCTTCATAGAGTATTTGGATCAGTTTGTAGTAGTCTTCATCGATGATATCCTTATCTACTCTAAGACTGCAGAAGAGCATGAGCAATATCTACGATTAGTGCTCGACAAGCTGCGGGAACATCAGCTATACGCCAAGTTTAGTAAGTGCGAATTTTGGCTAAAAGAAGTTGGCTTCCTAGGCCATGTTCTATCTGAAGGAGGTGTGGTAGTGAACCCAAGCAAGGTTCAAGAGGTTCTAGATTGGAAGCAGCCCCACACCGTTCCTTAAGTCTGAAGTTTCCTCGGTCTAGTAGGATATTACCGTTGGTTCATCGAGAACTTCTCAAAGATCACAAGACCCATGACTCAACTTCTAAAGAAGGAGAAGAAGTTCAAATAGCTAGCTTAGTGCGATGAGAGTTTCCACGAATTAATCTAGTATTTAAATAAATTATTTCCAACCACTTTTAAACACACAATTTTCTAGAATCAAAAGAAACTTGAATTCAAGTTAAAAGTTTTAAAATCTGATAAAACTTTTATTACAAAAACAAAAGTTTTACAATCATATCTGGATTTACACACGTAACATGAGATGCTCTGCTAAACCACCTTAAGCATTTTTTTAGGACATTACATCTATCCACCTCGTTGCCAAGTGCGGTGCCACCCATCTCTGGACAGTCATCACCACCTCTAACGGCTATAAAAACCGAACCCCGATGCAACACCACCACCATTAACCCCAAAACCACCTCACCAACACCTCCCTTCGTCCCCAACCCCGGCATCAACCTTCAATAGCCACCGCCCCCATCTTCTTCCCCGATGAGCCCAACTCCAATCTGCCACCACCCTCGTGCCCCTAGCCCCTAAACATTGTCACCAGCACCCTCTTGACCTCCCATAGCCATCCCCCACCACCACTCACCCCATCTTTGCCGCCAGATCGCTGGCGCAGGCTTCCCCGTCGCGCCGCCCACGACCACTGTCGCCAAGCCACCACAAGCCATTCCTGACCCTGCCTTCGCCACCTCTAAGACCCTCTCCACCCATTGATGCTCAAGCCCCGACCAATTTGGCCAGAGCATGGCCGGAATGCTACCGCCATCGTCCTTTGCTACGACGAACCCACCCCTCCCTGAGCCACCTCTGCGCACGCAAGACCCAAAAATGGGTTGCGTGAGCCACGGCGATGCTCACCGCACCACACGGTGTCGTTGCCAACCATTGGAGCTGCCGCCATCCTCGTTGGTATCGCTATCTCTAACTCAGGTGCCGTGGGAGCACGCTCTTGGCTCTTGGGCCATGCGGCTTAAGCCACTCCAAACTGGGGCAAAGGCCTGCCCAATCGCTTCTCAGCCTAGCATGGCAAGTGGGTTAAGCCTGGTGCTGCTAACACTATTGTTCATGGCCCAACCCAACAGAACCCTTTACTATTCAACCCGATAGCCCACAGCCCCAAACACATACTATTCACACAACCCAACACACTAGGAATAGTACCAACCCATTACTGTTCATCCAAATCCATTTAGGCATATATATATACCCATTTCGACCATTTTGAGCTTGTGAAACCCATTTTTGACTTTGTTTGACCAATCAAGCACCCAATAAATCCCAATCACCCACACCATCTTTCTTTTCAATTCTTTCCAATTTTTTTAATTTTATTTTGTTCCTAGCTCGCTCCTTGTCGAGCACAGATGATTTATTTGATCTTTCTTTTGCGTTAGGCTCTGACTTTGAGGAATAAGCTCTAGAAGACGACGGTCAAGATGCTGGAGAAGCAAAAGCCACCGAAGAGTTTGAACAAGGAGGCAAGTTGCATTCTTTGATCATTTTGAGCCCACATTTCAATTATTCATATTGTTACTTTCATTATTGTATTTATGCCAAATACTTCTTTATTGTAATAATATTTTTAGAATGCCATGATGATAAGTTAGATCCTCCGACCCACACCCACCCACATGTTCATTTGTAAACCATATTCACCTTGAGAGGTTTAATAAATATAATATATTAATAAATGTTCAGCATTATCTCACAATGTGTTTGCAAAAATTGATAAGGAATATTGGCTGCTCGCCAATAGTTTTTAGTGGAAAGTTGAGGTTTGAGACCTGGAGGTTAGAGAATCCAATAGAATTGATAAAAGTGAGTCAAAGGTGAGGCTAAGAAGGTGGACATCCACGAGTTGGTTGTTAGTGCATCTCGTCACTAGAGAGGTAAGGATTACACATACCATCTTGTGCAAATAACAGACATAGAACTCGCTGAACCACGGGTTAGGTATATTCAACATGACTATTACACTGCTCTTCCAATTGAATATCTACAGGATGTTGCCTGCTCTTGTTGTATAGAGCAGCTGCAGATTGTGGTAGGACACCCACAGATTCGGACCACACATTCCACTGTTGGCCGATGGTTTCCCAATGGCTATATTATTCAAGAACCTATCGGGTAGAGGCTAGAAAGGTTGAGTAGTGAAAACACCTTGTTAACTCAGCTCACTACACGCTATCATGTTGCGTGTATATAGCTTGACATTGTGACTTTGAGGTAACTTGTGGGTAAAGTTGGGCAATTCCGCAGAGTATAATTAATGATATTCGGATATGCCGTACTTCGAGTTAATGAAGTTGTGTTCATAGGTGATTTCAATAAATAAGGCACAAGTAGAGATTTAAAGATGTTAAGTTGGTAATTATAGATGTTAAAAAATTCTGATGTTATATTACTCTGGTTTTACGGTTTTAAAGGTAACTTGTTTAAAAACGAATGATGCTTCCATATACTCCAAATATGGTGAAACCTTATGTAACAACCTAATTTTCAAATTTCAGTAGAAATTAAAATTTATGTATTTTTGTGGAATTTTCTGGAATTTTAAAAGCTTTTTATAATTATTTTAAAGTCAAAACAAATTTATTTGCAAAATTAAATCCAACATTAAGTTGGAAATAATTTTATTAAGTCCAAAATAAATAAGGAAATTTCTGTGAATTTTTCCATAATTTTTGGAATTATTTTGCTATTTTCTAAAGCTTATTTGAATTATCAGAATTAAAACAAATAGAAAATCAAAAGAAAAACCTAAAACTAGATTTGGGCCGAAATCCAAAGGCCTTGGCCCAAAACCCATTCCCGCACGTGGCCAGATCCGGCCCAAGCCGCGTCCGTCCCTCCTCTCTCTCCACCGCTCGATCAAAATCCAACCGTCGCCCACACGCACCCTTCTCCCTCTCTGTCCGCCTCACTCCTCCTCGGCCCTTGGAGCAAAATCCAACAGGCCGCACCCATTCTTCCCCGTCGCCTTCGTCTTTGCACAGCCGAGCCCGTCACCGCCATTGTTGCGCATGCGCGATCTCCGCAACGGACGCGCCTCCAACTGCCCTGCCTTCCCCGCGTCGTCGCGCACGACCCGCGCCTGCCCCTGCACGACCCCCACCTCCCTCTCCCTCCTTCTCCGCGTGCGTGCGCACGAGTCCCGCAACCGCCGCCGCCACGTCCCCCACATCCTCCTCCTTAACCCATTCCCTCACTCACTTCCTCACTCGCCTCAGCGTCGCCGAATTCTGCCGTTGAAGCTCGCTGCCCGAAGGAGCTTTCGCCGCCGATTGCGCCGCCGTCGTTGAAGCTTGGCCCTCGTCCTCGCCGCCGTTAGCATCGCCTCGCCATCGCGAAGGTCGTGCGCGCTCTCTCTCTGGAGGACCACCGGAGCACCACTTCATCGTCGAGCCGTACTTCGCCGCCGCCTTCCCCCTCATCGCCGGTCACCGCTGTGCTCCTTTTAGTCGCCAGGGTGAGCACCGCAACCCCCGTACCCCTATCTCTCTTTTGCGCACCTCGCCGCCCGCCGCCGGGCACCGAAGCGCTGGCGACCCTCGGTCCTGACGCCGGCACCGCTTGTGCCGACGTGGCTCGGCCACGTAGACACCGTGTCAATACCACGCCCCCTCCCCGGTCCGAGTCACCGCCCGCATGGCTCCCACGTCAGCACGTGCGCGCCACCTCACCGCAACCCCGTGCCACATAGCCCGTGGGCCTGGTCCATGAGAGCCGTGTCTATGACACATGGGTCCCACACGTCAGAAAATAGTTTTATTTCCTTTAATTCTGAAATTCTGTGGCTGACGTCATCATTGCGCAATAATTAGATTTTCCTTTAGAAAAATAAATCAAGAAAATCTAATAAATTCAGAATTTAGGTTTTTAATAGATTTAAACTTCAAAAATTCATATCTTTTGCATCTAAACTCCAAATTGGGTGATTCAAGTTGCAAAATTAGTATAAAATTATAATCTAGCTAACTAAACCAAAATATTTCAATTTGGAGTTAGTTTGAGCTATCGTTTTGAATTTATTTGAATTTGAATTGAATTTGTCGTATTTTCGCGTATAGACTTCGACGACTCCGGAGTGTTTGACCATCCCGAGGACCTAGATTTTTAGGACATCAACGAAGGCAAGTTATACCATTGATCATGTTGAACCCATTACTTTAAATTTATTTTCAGTTTATAAATTACTTAATGCATGCATATGTTTATACAATTATTTCAATGCCCTGTTTTTGTATATAGTTATTCCAATCTTCATTGTATGGCCAATTTGAGTATTGCACATGAATGATTTGTCACCATTAGACAAAATGTTACTAAAACTAGTCACATGCTTAGCCATGCTTAGAACACACTTATGAATTTGGGAAGGTTTAGCCAAATCTTTTATAAACTTGATTTAAATTTGACACCGTGGTATTGTTTTACCATAGAAGGTTATAAAGAGGGTTTTACTCTAAACAAAATCAAAAATGGGTTTGGACTTGGGCAAATTGGTTGAACGATGGGTGCAGGGTTTGTTGGAAAGACGGCCAAATCAATTGATGACCGGTCTTTGAGCCGCTTTTTGCTATGCTTTACTTTACCACCACATGTCCTGTGTGGGCAGGATTTGGCTAAGTAATTTGTAATGTTTTAGTGTATTTGTGCCATGTTGATTGTGTGCGTGTCGGTTAGACATTTTATTCCCACCTGGCGCAAGAGGGGGCTCCCGGAGGACGGTTAGTCCAATGGAAGTGAAACCTTAGCGGGCATAAGTACATTAGGACAGAACATTGTAAAGGTCTCATGATAATCGCTCAGTCGCATGCCTACGGAAGCGTGTATTGGCCGACATAATGAGCATGTCATCTCGTGTGGGTAAAGCTGTACAGACTCTACAGAGTACAAAACTATTCGAATAGCCGCGTCCGCGGTCATGGACATGCTAGCAAGGCCACTTGAAGTTAGATTTGTTTTTGGTTTTTAAAAGGTTTTATCAAATGGTTGAGGATGGTTAATCCTTGTGGAATATTAGGCGGTCAGCCATGTGATAGGAGGATATCCTTCACCTGTTCATTTGGAGGTTATCCATAATATTGTCATTTTAAAATTCTGACTTTAGATATATTATAAAAATGGCCTTAGAAATTAATATGAGTATTTAAACTGAAAATGTTGTTTATGCAAAATAACCCCTGCCTTATTCACTTGTTTACCTTATGCATGCATTTTCATTCCATATTGGGTGTAGCTTGCGAGCACAGTAGTAGTGCTCCCTCTTGTTGAATAACTTTTATTCAGGAGAAGATTTCTTCCCCGACGGTGAGGACCAGGACGTTTAGGCCTTCGACTCTAGACGATTGCCTGTGGCGAATCGTGTGGCTCACATTTATTACTATGCTTCCACAATGCTATTTGTTATTTGTTATTCGTTTATCAGACTCAGTTGTATTAAACATTTGATTACTTAATGTTATTTAAGTTTCTGTGATATGATTGTGATATCAATTTTGTGAGACTGTGTACACTGGAAATCCTGGACCGGTGTATGAACATAGAGAATTCGGGATCCTTCGTTACTGGGTTCGACACCTTATCGATCATTTAAAACCTTGTTAAGTAGTTAAATAGATTTCCATGCAATTTGCTGAGTACTGTTGTGCTCATACTTGCTAAACATCAACAGAAGAACTCTGGGAAGATATTGGTGATCATTATGAGCAGGAGGAACCACTGGATGGTGATGATTACTGGTATTATTTCTCGATCACCCTCTAGAGTGCCTATGGTTTAGAAGTACTTTTGTCTTGTAATATATTAACATTGGGCTTGGATGCCGATGTCTGTGTCAAAACTAGCTGTTAAGTCTTAACCTTATATAATAAAAGTTTGACTCCTATTGTAATCATAAGCTTGCTTATGATGCTATTTCTTGCTTCGCAACTATACATCCTGGACGGTTGTGAAGAGTTTGACGGCGTCACAAATGGGTCGTCACGTAATTCACTTGATATGCAGTGCAAAGCATGAGCGAGAGGGCTCCCTTTAGCTTTAGTAAAGCCTACGATTTAATTGCACCCATAATAATTAGTTATTTCGTTAGAATCTTTTGAGAAATTTTATAGCAGATTCTACTAGTAGTACACGGTGGTAGTATAAATCAAATCTGACCATTGATTTTTTAAGGGTATAATAGATTTTTTTTGTATTTATATTTTTCGTGATGGTATTATGGACTTTTCCATCTAAGGTTGAAAATATTACTCTTATGCAATGTGACCCCCTCCACCCACCCCATCACACACGAGTAATTACAATAGACTTGATAAAAGTGAGTCAAAGGTGAGGCTAAGAAGGTAGATATCCACGAGTTTGTGGTTAGTACATCTCATCACTAGACAGGTAAGGATTATAATCTTGTGCCAAATAATAGAGAGAGAACTCGCTGAACCACAGGTTTAGTATATTCAACATGACTTAGTACACCGCTCTTTCGATTGAATATCTACAGGATGTCACCTGCTCTTGTTGTATAGAGCAGCCGCGGATTGGAGGTGGGACAGCCGCTGATTCGAACCGCGCATTCCACTGTTGGCCGGTGGTTTCTGTTGGAGATATGCCCTAGAGGCAATCATAGAGATGATGATATTTCGTTGTATCCATGATTTAATAAATGTTCCTTGAATATTGCCTTTGTGTTGATTAACAAGTATGTGACTTGTTTGTGAAACTCTTTACTTATATGGTTATTCTAAAGTTGTCCCTAGTCGGAGTTCATGTGAGGACACACGTGAATGATGGATTAGCACATGTATCGGTTGATGACCATGTTTCACAGGTCATAGACATGGAGATGTCAAACCAATAATGTGGACACATGTTTAGAACATGGGGTTGGACCGACCCAACATGAGACATAGCAATTATACTTATGGTTCTCTCTACACAATGTGTACGCCTTGTCCTTAGACCTAAGATTGTTGCATGTACTTGAGATGTGAATGGACCTACTTAGGGGCTATCAAACGCTACTTTGTAACTGGGTAGTTATAAATGTAATACTCCAGAGTAGAAATCGGGAGAAAATTAAATATATTAAATAAAAAGTATTAATTCGAAAGAGATTACGTTTGAATTAGGAGAAAGAACTTATATAAAATAGTTTAATCAGCGTTTAGAGGAGGGGTTTTCTGCTTAAGTTGGGCAACTTGGTCCTGGGCCTTGGCCCAGGTGGCCATGTGGTGGCCGGCCAAGGGGGGGGAGGCGCCACCCTCCCCCAAAACCCTAGCCGCCCCCCTTTCCCCCTCCTCCCACTTGTGGCCGCCACCCCCCATCCCTCCTTCCTCCCAATTTGGCCGCCCCACTTCCTCCCGTCCCACACCACCTCCCTGCTGCTGTCCAAGGAGGTGCCCCCCCGTTGCCGGTGTCGAGGAGGAAGAGGGAGGACCGCCCGGGAGATCGCTTGGCCAAGAAGAAGGAGAAGAAGAAGGAGAGGAGAGGGGGAGGGAGAGATCGTGGCCTGCGCTGGGAGTTCTTCAGGTCTGGCGGTGTTTCGTCAAGGGTAATACCCGTTTTCCCCCGAGTAGATGCATCTTTTGATTGTTGTAGCAATGTCGGTATTTCTGTCTCCTCAGGACAGATCGCGTTATACGGACGTTTTGATGTAGTTAAGTGCGGATTCAGTCTTGGGCTTCTCCTAGAGAGTTGTAGAGGTCGTCAATAGCTTTCGATGAAGTGCTAGATCATATTATTTGGACCTCTGTAGCAGAAGTTATGAATTATTTAGTGTGACTGTTCTGCGAATCTGTTAGCATTTTGATAGGTTTTAGTAATCTGACTTGTGCGATAAGTTAAAGAGAGAATTAGAGGATCTCAGTATAACGAAAGTTGTAGATAATTGTCGTAGCTTTCAGGGAAGCACAAGAACGCGAAATTTGGATGAACGAGCTAAAAGTTATGTTAGTTTTAGTGATCTGTCCAGAAAGTCTCACGTGAAATCGATGTTTTGTTAAACGGCTTAAAAGTGATTTTAGATGGCCGAATCAGGGAGGTTCACCAACTAGGTTTAGTTGGGACATTTGATAACCTTTCAATGAAGTCCAAGAACACCTAATTTGGATCCCGGTACGAAAAGATATGAATTTTAGAACATGACTGTCCACAGGGGGGACAAAGCGACATCTAGAAGTTGGGGCTGGGTTCGCGCTAAAGGAACTTTTGTGAGTCCGTGTTTACTTTTATGGTTTGAGCGGTCCTCTATTGCTGTCTTAGCATTTCTTAATTGAATGTTTAGGTGGGAACTGGTTCGAGGCGGCACCCTCTTGGCGTCCTTCGTTCCCGCACGGTTGAGGCAAGTGCATCGTTTGATCCTTATTTGTGATTGCTTGGACGTGAATGCGGGTTTGATGCTTGTTAATGTCGTGTGGTTGTTGATAAGTGTGCATAATCAGAATGGTGAATGTTCAAACTATGGGTATGCTTTATTCATGAAAGTTGTTATTGCCTTTATTCATGATTGTTGTTATCGCCTTAATTCAAGAATGTTGTTATTGCCTTTATTCATGAATGTTGTTACCACCATTGGTGCTTGATGTTGAAAAGAGATGGTGCATATGCATTTTTATATCATGTTGAGGCCTGGTCTTGTGATGACCAAGCATGCACATCTTTGAGGTCCCCGTCATGAATGTGACGGGCTTGAGATCCTCACACTCGTGGAGTGTGGGCATGAGGTCCCCAATACTTGCGGAGTATTGGGCAATTGGTCCTGTGCGTGCGCGCACGAGCATGGGTATCTTGGCGGCGGTTGCATACTTTGCATTATCGGTGTAATGCACAAAGAAAGTTAAAGAAAAGGAACCACGAGCATTGCATTTGCATGTGAGTTGTGTTATTGTTGATCTCCTACATATGGATGTTGATGTTATGGATTGAATTATCGTCTTTTATTTATGTACTTGCTGAGTCTGTGGACTCACTCTTGCTTTCTTGTTGTTTTTAGGTACCCAGTTCAAGCGCAGTATGCATGGGAGGGAGTAGCGTTATGCTTTGCACGCACACTGTCATGAACCTAAATTCTCGGATCATGCCTTATTAAATAAGCTCTTGATCAAAGATTTGACTTTGTTTATGTTACTGTATCGGATTATTTGTAATAATGAAGAGTAGTCTAGTTGGAAGTTTGAGGATTTGTTCGATCGATTAGTAAGATCTTGAGTATTTATAGTTGATCTTGAATATTGCGATGCTTCGTTATAACTCCCTTTAAGCTGTTGAAATCCATGTGATGTAGAAATACAAAGGAATCTCTCATGAAATTTAGTAAATTATCTTAGTTTAGTTTTGTGTAAGGATCTGTAGTAGCATTCTTGGCTCTTGTGGAGTGGGGTGTTCTGATTGGTATCGAGGAGCGGCGATGAGTCCGTGGTGACTGGATTTACAACTTAGGCAACTTAAATTGCTAAAATTCTGTAATGGTTAATGAACTTAAAAAAATTTGACACACTGGTGCACAGTAGAATGGGAATGGGCATATCATTGCATTTTCGTTTCCGTTATATCGTATTGATGATTGCTGGTATGAATTGAGTACGTTTGCTCATTAATGGATTATATAATTATTATGTGTGAAGATAACCCTTATTGAGAGGTTGAAGTCGTGGTTGTGGCCCTGGGTTTTACCAGGTTACACCACCGTTCGCGGTATGAGAATAGGGAAGTGGTTACCCCGGAGATCGTGATACAAGCGTTGATAGCAAGTATATATATTTAGAAGAGTTGTTCTCTCCCTTGAAATTTGATTTGGTCAACTCTTATCCGGTTGTGATTGATGAGTTTCTCTTGGGTATTAGTTCATCCCGGTTGATGGGTTGCTTTGAATTAGGTTTCTATTGGCTTAACTTGTCCCTTAAAGCAATTATTGTTTTTCCTATTGTTGAGTTATTCTTGTGGCTGGTGGACTTGGTTAGTTGTCAATACTGACTTTTGTATTGGGGTTTCCTCTTTCTTACTAGAAAACATGACCTATTTATTTCGCTGGATGATTTGGATAATGAAAGTTTCCTTTTGCAAGTCCTGTAGTACGTGGAGGCTTTGACTCAATGTATCTCTCTTGAGTATTTGGAGTGTTGAAGCTTGATGGTTCTTTTTGTGGAAGAAGTTGTTAAACCCTTTAGTAGTGTTTTGGCTTGGTTAAGCGAGAGGTTATAATCAAAGCAATTAATGGAAAAGGTATGGATTATCAGGTTAGGTCTATGGTGTGGTGTATAATCGATCCTAACTAAGATCATTGGAAGGAAAGTTGATTAATTTGATGGTGCCATATAGTAGTTCTTGTTGAACGGTGATTAAGGGTATGGCTAAACCTAATTGGAATCAATAGAGTTATTAAAAAGATGTGGAACTTTGATGAAAAGGTTGATCATTAGAGTCGTTTAGTTTACTAAACTTGTTAGATTATTTGATTTCAATGGATTAATCTAACTATGTAGGAAGGGAAGTATAAGGATGTGTTTGATCGTTGTCTTAATAGATGATAATATGTAATTATATTTAATTGGCTATTTGATGATTTTATTTTTGCTCGTGAGAAGGCAAATAGAGAAAGGACCATCAATTTCGTCTAAGGTTGAATAATCATCAATGGTTTAGGATGGGATTTAATAGGTGACTTGTGTTTGTGTGATGGTGAAATTGTCGGATAATAGTATGTCTTTGATGAAAGGGTTTTGGTGTAATCTTTTAAATTTTGTAGTAGATTCCCTCTAAAAAAAGTGGTTGCTATAGTGAGATTATAAGAATTTGGTGTACTCTCATTTGAGGATGAGATGATAAAGTGATATGTAACAGTTTGGTCAGCTTTTGGGGATTTTATAAAGGAAGGGTTGATGATAACGAACCATGTTAAGAGTGAATTATTCTTGATGTTAGTAATAAGGTCTACAAGAGATTGTGACGCGTTGGAGTGGTGATGATTCTTCTAGAGAGAAAGTAAGTTGATTGTTTTAATGACGGTTAAATGAAATGTTTGGAGTTTTGAATTCGTGATCTTTTGGGGGTTCATGATTTATGTAGTAGATGAAATTAGTTGAGCAATATGACATATGGAAAGGTTCTGTTTGGTTCTGAAGTGATGAATGTGATTTGGTATTAAAGGCATCTCTTGTTTGGTTTGACAAGTAATGTTGTAATCAAAGACTTAAGAGTTTCTTGGGATTGCATAGCAATGTGTTATTAAGATTTATGGAGGTGGAAAAAATTCTTCATGTGGGACTTGTGCCTCATTGTGGACTCGTATTTTGTTTTCTCGAGATCACTACTATTTGATTATTTCTATTGGTCTCGTGCTTACTTGAGAAGCCACAATTTCTTGTGCGTTGAACCTTGTATCTTTTATTTCTTCCTTTTGAGTAAGGTATTAACCAAGTTGTGTTGCCTAGTGTTATAAAGAGTATTATGGTGATTGGTTGGAGGTGGTCAAGTATTTGGAATTTGTTGAGATTTTTGGGAACCAATCTATTTGAAGGGCAGTATAAAGTGAATTGGTTTCGATTTACAACACCCAGAGAGAATTATATTTAAATGGAAAGTTGTCGATGAGATAAAAGTGATTAGTATTACAATTAGTGGAACCTATGACGAATTATGATCCAGTAACCTTTGTCCATGTTGGAATATTGGGATTATCGAAATTATGGACTCCTGACAAACTTATCAGAATATCGCAATTCGATACTTAGTATGATTGTGCAGAAGTGTTGTGGTGGTGAAGTTTAATGAGAGTAGCGGTGTGGAGGAACCTCAGTGTCATGCTAATTAGTGGGATAGCAGGAATTGTTGAGCTTTTGTCAAGCATTACTCGGCCTCAGTAAGAAACCCTATGGGAGTTAAATTATTTCTAAGGATGTCTTGGTCAAATTATATATTTATTTATTGACGTTAGTGATTGGGTATGTTTGAATCTTGGTCAATCAGTTAAGGTTTTGCGAATGGGTATATTGTGGTTGTGTAACTGAATTGGATTGGTATGGATTAGAGAAGGTCTAAGACCTGTGAAATAAATCACCTTGGGACGGTTACTCCATTAGTGAGAAACGTGGATGTTAATGATTGAGGTTATTGTGGAGCTATGTGAAATTTTAGTAAACGAATTTGAGGATTTCCTATGAATCATACCAGAAATTCATTGTAGGAGACTTCGAGGTTGGTTTTGGGCTTTGCATTCTTAGGTTAGAACCTTGGATGCTAATGATTATGTGTAGAAATGATAGAATAAGAGTGGATTCCGAGTAGTGGGATGATCATTGATAGTATCCTTTGAGGCTAGTATATGAGAGTGTGTGTTGTGAATTTCAAATTGTTCATCCTTAACAGATTAAGGGATGTGACGGTGGGTGAAATCTATATTGAGTTGTGTTGGAAATTATTTTGACAAGTAATTCATTCGGTAGGGAAGTTGGCTAGAGTACGATATTGTGGATTGGAAGAATCTCCCTGCATAAGTGTGGACTTTGTGTTCGGTAGAGCGTAGGTTTGAGGTTGCCAATTTAAGAGAAATGAGTTAATGTGTTATGCGATGATTTGGGATCCTATGGTCTAAGAGAAAGTAAAAAATTCTTAAAAGAAAGATTGTGGTAAAGGGTGCGATCTTGGATAGTGAGGTGTTTTCTTAGTTATTACTTGAACTATGTGGTTATGATGGATGTCAATTACAAATTGAGTTGGTTCTTGCCGGTATGTGTGATTCCTTTCAGTTAAAAAAAATAAAATGGTTAAACTGGTTTTCGATTGATTTCGCTTTTGGCTTGTGTGGCATTTATTTCTAAACTGCCTATTTGGAAAATGGAAAAGATTTCGTGGTAAATCCATTATTTTTGGATTGGGTTTTTCTAAGAGAAGATGACTTTGGGTTGGATGCATTTTGATTCCTTTGTTTTTCGATTGAGTTTTTGGATTAGTGAGTCGATAGGCGAGTTCTTTGTGCGTCCCTTGTTAAAGGAGATCTCGCTGCGTAGATAAAGTGATCGGCTGAGTGTTGGAACAAGAGTTCCATGTATTTTGTGCTGACGGTGTACTTCGGTAACAAAAAGAAGTGTAACCAAAGGTGTGTCGGATAGGTTCCTCAGTCATGGGAATTTGTAGATTGGCGTATCGCTAGTACCGTCTCGAGTACTTGTGAGGAGTATGCAGTGTCTTATACATTTCGGTGCTGATAGAACACCTGAGATCGGGAGCTTGAGATTTTTGTTAGAGCTGTTGGCCATCGAGTAAGACCTTACCTCTGAGCCCTGTGTGTTAAGTGTACCAGTAAAAGTCAAGACTAGTGTTGAGGTGCAAGACGTTAGTTTTGGATATCCGTCAAGGTGATGTGGTCCCATAAGTCCGAGAGTGAAGCGACTAGTGAATTGGTGTCTCGCATGCGCACGCAATATCTGGAGTTACTCACAGTAGGCATGTGGTATTGTTGGTAAGCTTTAGCTATGATTATACTTTGGCGTAAGCATGGATAGAATTCGAGGACGAATTCAGTTTAAGGGGGGTAGAATGTAATACTCCAGAGTAGAAATCGGGAGAAAATTAAATATATTAAATAAAAAGTATTAATTCGAAAGAGATTACGTTTGAATTAGGAGAAAGAACTTATATAAAATAGTTTAATCAGCGTTTAGAGGAGGATTTTACGCTTAAGTTGGGCAACTTGGGCTGGGCCTTGGCCGGTGGCCATGTGGCGGCCAAGGGGAGGCGCCACCCTCCCCCAAAACCCTAGCCGCCCCCCTTCCCCCCTCCTCCCACTTGTGGCCACCACCCCCCATCCCTCCTCCTTCCTCCCCCTTTGGCCGCCCCACTTCCTCCCCTCCCACACCACCTCCCTGCTGCTGTCCAAGGAGGTGCCCCCCCGTTGCCGGTGTCGAGGAGGAAGAGGGAGGACCGCCCGGGAGATCGCTTGGCCAAGAAGAAGGAGAAGAAGAAGGAGAGGAGAGGGGGAGGGAGAGATCGTGGCCTGCGCTGGGACTTCTTCATGTCCGGCGGTGTTTCGTCAAGGGTAATACCCGTTTTCCCCCGAGTAGATGCATCTTTTGATTGTTGTAGCAATGTCGGTATTTCTGTCTCCTCAGGACAGATAGCGTTATACGGACGTTTTGATGTAGTTAAGTGCGGATTCAGTCTTGGGCTTCTCCTAGAGAGTTGTAGAGGTCGTCAATAGCTTTCGATGAAGTGCTAGATCATATTATTTGGACCTCTGTAGCAGAAGTTATGAGTTATTTAGTGTGACTGTTCTGCGAATCTGTTAGCATTTTGACAGGTTTTAGTAATCTGACTTGTGCGATAAGTTAAAGAGAGAATTAGAGGATCTCAGTATAACGAAAGTTGTAGATAATTGTCGTAGCTTTCAGGGAAGCACAAGAACGTGAACTGTGGATTTACGAGCTAAAAGTTATGTTAGTTTTAGTGATCTGTACAGAAAGTCTGACGTGAAATCGATGTTTTGTTAAACAGCTTAAAAGTGATTTTAGATGGCCGAATCAGGGAGGTTCACCAACTAGGTTTAGTTTGGAAATTTGATAAACTTTCAATGAAGTCCAAGAACACCTAATTTGGATCCCTGTACGAAAAGATATGAATTTTAGAACATAACTGTCCACAGGGGGGACAAAGCGACATCTAGAAGTTGGGGCTGGGTTCGCGCTGAAGGAACTTTTGTGAGTCCGTGTTTACTTTTATGGTTTGAGCGGTCCTCTATTGCTTTCTTAGCATTTCTTAATTGAATGTTTAGGTTGGGAACTGGTTCCGGAGGCGGCACCCTCTTCGCGTCCTTCGTTCCCGCACGGTTGAGGCAAGTGCATCGTTTGATCCTTATTTGTGATTGCTTGGACGTGAATGCGGGTTTGATGCTTGTTAATGTCGTGTGGCTGTTGATAAGTGTGCATAATCAGAATGGTCAATGTTCAAACTATGGGTATGCTTTATTCATGAAAGTTGTTATTGCCTTTATTCATGAATGTTGTTATCGCCTTAATTCAAGAATGTTGTTATTGCCTTTATTCATGAATGTTGTTACCACCATTGGTGCTTGATGTTGAAAAGAGATGGTGCATATGCATTTTTATATCATGTTGAGGCCTGGTCTTGTGATGACCAAGCATGCACATCTTTGAGGTCTCCGTCATGAATGTTACGGGCTTGAGATCCTCACACTCGTGGATTGTGGGCATGAGGTCCCCAATTCTTGCGGAGTATTGGGCAATTGGTCCCTGTGCGTGCGCGCACAGGCATGGGTATGCGGCGACGGTTGCATACTTTGCATTATCGGTGTAATGCACAAAGAAAGTTAAAGAGAAAGGAACCCTGAGCATTGCATTTGCATGTGAGTTGTGTTATTGTTGATCTCCTATATATGGATGTTGATGTTATGGATTGAATTATGCGTCTTTTATTTATGTATTTGCTGAGTCTGTGGACTCACTCTTGCTTTCTTGTTGTTTTTAGGTACCCAGTTCAAGCGCAGTATGCATGGGAGGGAGTAGCATTTTGCTTTGCACGCACACTGTCATGAACCTAAATTCTCGGATCATACCTTATTAAATAAGCTACTGATCAAAGATTTAACCTGTTTATGTTACCGTATCGGATTATTTGTAATAATGAAGAGTAGACTAGTTGGAAGTTTGAGGATTTGTTCAGTCGATTAGTAAGATCTTGAGTATTTATAGTTGATCTTGAATATTGAAGTGCTTCGTTATAACTCCCTTTTAACTGTTGAAATCCATGTGATGTAGAAATACAAAGGAATCTCTGTCGAAATTTAGTAAATTATCTTAGTTTAGTTTTGTGTAAGGATACTGTAGTAGCATTCTTGGCTCTTGTGGAGCTGGGGTGTTACAATAAAGGTAGCTTTCGGGTTTGTCATGAAGTATGCTGCGAGGCATGGTCAGTCGAGATGGGATTTGCCCCTCTCTACCTGAGAGAGATATCTCTGGGCCCCTCGAGTGTTCGGATCCAGAAATGCATGGCCATGCTACTTAAGGTTAAGAGTTAACCTAGTAAGGGATTTCGGATCACAGGATCGAGAAAGAGTGGTCAGCTTGGAGCTCGACCGAATATCGTGAGGCAAAGGGATTGGCATGTACATAACGTTGTGATGGTTCGTCCGATATGATCTTTGTGTATGTTTAGGAGTTGGCACGTCTTGCTAGAGGCCGCTACCAACTATTGACCAAGTATGTGTACTCGTGTCATGTCTAAACATACGTGAACCCATAGGGTCACACACTTAAGGGGCTGAAGCCTAATTCAGATTGGATCCGAATTAGACTGGGCATTGAGTCCTAATGGGCCTCTATTCGTAGAAGCCCATTGTAAGGACGTCTATAAAAGGAGGGCAGGGGCGCACAGGATTGAGTGATGAGTTTTTCATGACATCCTCAAACCCTAGCCGACACCCCTCCCACGCCCTAGTCGCTCGTGCGGATCTAGTAGTTCGGCGTGCGTCGCTTCCTGTAACAGCCCCAAGTTTATAAACAGTAATAAAATGCTTTATGAACAGTAATGAGGTGCTGTTCATAGCATTACTGTTCATTTCTACAATTTGGGCAGTATGTTACAAATTAAAAACCTTCCTTTTTAGCCAAAATCCTAAAGAACCATTTAAAGTCTTAAAGGAATACAAGCTAAAACTTGTATTATGACTGGGAAGTATTTTTAATAAAGCCTAGATAAATTATCTTGGCTGAAAATATTTTTGTTGTATTTTTAGAAATTATTTTTACTTAAAGAAAAATAATTGTCTTTGAATGAATATTTTCGGGCTAAAATAAATATTTATGTATTTTACAAATTGATCATGTGATTTTAAAATTTATCTGGGAAATATATCATCCCAGTAGCCTCCAGCAAAAATTTCATGATTTTACAAATTTATTTGCTATTTTTAAACCCCAGTCAAACCTTTTAAGCATTTGAATAGGTTCTGATCAACTAATCTGGTCTAGACATGACCCTCATCACTGTAGTGACTCGAGCCATGTGTTTGGGTCCAACCCAGTGCAACTGGTCCGGCTCTGTCACGCTCGGGCGCGAGCCCGAACCCCATACGTGATGTGAGCCGTCGATTTTCAATCGAACGGGCGAGGCTATGACGCTACGCGAGCTGTCCACGTATGCGCCCTAATCTCCGCCGTTGGATCTTAATCTAACGATCGAGGTCAGTGTATGCAATCGGACAACTCCGGATCCCCTTCTGATCTCCACCGTTCATTTTCGATCCAACAACACCGCCCTTTTCTTTTTAAACCTAAAGGCGCGCTTTTCTTTGGGCCGTCAGATTCAAATCCCACGGCTTTCCTTTTTACCGCGTGCTATTAAAGCCTGCGCTCCTCTGGGCCGTTAGATCTTCATCGTGTGGTCCAGAGCGGTGTATGCATTCGGACGACTCCGGATCCCCTCACGATCTCCGCCGTCCATTCTTGATCTAACCGCGTCGCTCGTTTCATTTTGAAACCAGAGGCGCGCTTTTATCTGGGCCTTTGGATTTAAATCTCACGGCGCTCCTTATTGATTGAGTGCATTTAAGGCCCAAATTTAGTGGGTCGTTGGATTTTAATCGTAGGGTCCAGGTGAGTGTATGCAATCGGACCATCCGGATCCCGCGTCAATCCTGACCGTAGAAGTTTAATCGAACGGTGCTGCATCAGTGCCTCTAAGGGATGACGTGTATCTTTTGAGTTGGGCCGTTGGATTTCAATCCAACGCCCCTATTTGAACTTAAAACCCCGAAATCCTTTTGGGCTCTGTTTTAATCTCGATCGACCGATCTAGATCGCACGGTCCATATTAAAAGTTACCGATTAAACCCTTTTAACCTCTCTATTAATCACAGCCGCTCATTTCCAATCGGATGGCTGATGTTCTTTTGAGGCTTTAGGAAGCGCGCGCGACTGAGAATGACAAAGGGACCCACATGTCATATGTTGCCTCCCTTCTTCCTTATCTCTCTGCGCGCAGATCTCTCTGTAAACAGAGGAGAGGATTTATCCCAAGTATTATGCAACTAATTTTTGGGATAATCAGCCCTAAATGGACACCTCATCAACTCTAGACTTTTCCATCTTGCTCTGTAGCTCAACATCCATATATAAACCCTAGCTTTTGCTGTTACCATTGTTGACCACTGAAGTTCATCCTCCATTGTTGTCCAGTGGAGTTTCTTGCTCCTGTTCTTTGCTTATCCATCCCAAGAACTGGTTTTACCTTGCACTAAGGTTTTGACATCCTTTGTAGGTTAAAACCGAAGGCTATCTCTCTGTTGAGCAGAATCAACTTTCTCAATCTTTGGTGTCTTTCCTACTCTGGTAAGCTAAAACCCTAGTTTTGACCTCTTGAGCATCTTAAGGACCTTAGGAGATCATATGAATCATTCTTTTAAATATCAGTAGCTTCAACTTGCTTCAAACTGAAAAGTTGTTATTATAGCTTTTCGGTTTTCTATATCTTTTTCAAGACCTAGGGTTTCTTCTGTCGACTTGTTAACCTAGTTAGGTCTTAGCTAAACCCTAGTAGCATAACAAGTTGATCTTTCAATTCTTGTCATCATCTATTTTGCCTCATAGCTGAAATATGTCTCTTTTCTCTTTTGTCGACTCAACCGACAAAAATAGGTTTCTTTTTAATTGATGTAACCTAATCGATTAGGGTTAGGTTAAGGTTAGTTTAGGGTATTAACTACCCTAATAGATCAGGTTAAGCTTCATTTTAGAATCTTTGCTTGATCTATCTTTATTTTTCCCAAATCTGCAATCTGTCCTGTTTCTGCTCTTTTCAAAATCTGAAAACCGAAACTTTGAATTAAACTCTAGTTTCTACTTTTTGAAAACAGTAGGTTATAAAATGGGTTAGTATCACTATTATGGGTAGTTATGGCTTAAGCATACTGATAATCATGCATTTCCAGATTGATCATGCATATTTCTTCCATTTTGAACTTATTGTCGATTTTGGCATTTATTGGACTTTATTGCTTCTTATAGAATCTGGTTCTTCTGAAGCACTTGAATTTATTTCTGAGCAACCTGAACCTGCAACAGAAGTGTATTATTATCAAGGCAAGCTTCCTCTCTGCACCATATTGGTCCCAAATTTTATACAATAGATTTTCTAAATCCAGTGACAACTGTGCATGCTATTTTTCTGAAAATACAAATTGTGAACTGTTAGTAGTTAGTTATGACCTAACATGATGGATTACCTCAATTGTCACCATACACTCAAACTTAGTATAGTATTGTATATTATAGTATATTTTGATTTTGGCTTAGACATGCGATCTAGAGATTTTAGAGTTTGACAAGGGTATCTTGTCAAACATGGGAATCAAAAGACCTTCTCATTATTTGAAACTCTTTGTCTAGTTTACTTATTTCAGAAATGAGTTTTATATTTAAATTGATCTGGACAAGAGGAAGCTAGTGATGGTGCTTTTGTGCACGAGATTGGGATTTGTGGTGGACTTGTTGTAATACTCCGAGTTTCGTTTAGAGGGAGTGGAATCGGGGAAGAATTTCGAGTTCTTTTTCCAGCTTTTGGAGCAGTTTCTGGGTTTGGGCCTCCGGCCAGGCCTTCCTTGCCTAGTGGCCGGCCAGCAACTCCCTCTTGGGCTTGGCCCATGCGCCCTTTTCCCCCCTCCAAACCCTAACCAGCCCCCTTGTCCTCCCCTTTTAACCCCTTGGCCGAACCCTCCCCTCTCTTTTTCCCCCTTGGCCGCCACCCCTCCCCTCCTCTCCTCCCTTGCGCCCTGCCTTGGAGCCGCCCCCATCTTCTGTGGCTGCTCCTCCTACTGTGGTGCTGCCCCAACCAATCTTCCGAGGTTCCCCGCAGTTGGTGTTCGCAAGGAGTCAAGGTGGGTTGTTGGTTGCTTCGGCCAAAAGAGGGGAAAAAGGAGGAAGATCATCACCACCAAGGATTCTTCCATCTACTCCCTGGTTGCAGCAAGGGTAACGTTGCCGAGCCTCGTTGTTTGATTGTTGGTAGAGGTGATTTGGTTACGTATTTGATTAGGCAGACTCGCTGCGAGTTAGAATCTGATTCTGTCCAGTATGTTTCGGGCCCTGTTTCATGTGCTTAGGGGCAGAATTTGGGATTTTGGTCTCCTAGAGATAGCTAGAGGATGCTCTTAGCTTTCGGTGGCCGCCGAGATCACCTCATTCCGACTTTCGAGTCAAAAGTTATGATAGATTTATTATCTGCTGTCCAGAATCCTGGCGGGGATTAGCAGTCTCTGTATAGATTGATTTATGGCCTAGTTAGAGGGTGATTCAAAGGTCTTGCCCATAACAAATTTTGAAGGTGATATCACTAGCTTTCAGGATTGATAAAGAACAACTCATTTGGATTTATAGATCAAAAGTTATGCACTTTTCATTGTGACTGTCCAGTTTGAAGGTCAGTCTGTCCAGATTGTATGTCAGTTTTTATCTTTAATTTTGACCCGTGTGCCATTTTTTGTTAAAGGCAAAATTTGAATGTCGTGCCAACTAGGTTATTGTAGGTAATTCCATAACCTTTTCAGATTGCTAAATAACACTCAATTCGGAGTTGTAGCTTAAAAGTTATGGATGTTTTAGTACTACTGTTTATTATGTTCGGACAGATTCTGTACTGCTATTTCAAACAACTGTTAGCCCATCAAATTGGCCAAATTGGTTTATCACCTCAACTAGAGTTTTGTAGGTTAGTCAGTTAAGAAGCTACAGAAATTGGATTCACCTTTTTTCGACTTCCAGATCTTAAGATATGTCAATTACCGTGCCGCTGTCCAGAATTAAGCTATGACAGAAATTGTTTATTTCAGTTTAAGTTTTGTATTAACGACTAGAGTCTTCAGGGAAGCGGTGTATAGCGTTGATTAGTAGAAATGGGTATTTTGGTGTTCTTATTGAATGTATTTCATTGGTTAGGCGGCGAGCTTGAATTTAGGAACGCCATCGGTGCGGCTTTAACGCGTCTCAACGCGGAAGGCAAGTACTTTGTTAATCGAACTGGTTGTGCATTGTGGTTATTGATATGGTCGTGCGGTGATAACTTTTGTGTAGTATGAAGTGAAATATCCATGTTTTGTCTCTTGTGTTGAATTCATGAATAGAAATGATGATAATGTTTTATTCAATAAGTTGCTTCATGCATTCATTATCATTTGCCGTCCACGGGAGTGGATGAGGAAGACCATCAATTCCAGGATGGTTGAGTAAGACCCATTAATTCCAAGATGGGCAATGTTGGACACCCGTATGAAACGTTCTTCATACGGGAAATAGATCCCCGCATTTTTGTTAAGATGCGGGCTTGAGTGATCACCGACGGGTGTTTCACTGACTATACCGGTATATGTGTGTGTGAAGTCCATTCCCTTGATTTTAAGCATTCATGTCATGTCTTCATATGCACTCAAATGTGTTATGACCAACGTTGATGCCGAGCATGTCTTATTCGTATTGTTAAGTGTTTTATTAATCATTGTACTTGCTGAGTCTTGGACTCACCCTTGCGTTGTTTTGTCTATTTCTAGGTGATCGTTGATGAGATTCTCTTGGGAGGGAGTAGACACACACTACTTGTCTACATCACCAAATTCATGTTCAAGACATAATTCTAGTTCAATATTACATTCGTTAATCTTTGAATTGTAATAATTAAACTTTAATTGGAGAAGGAAGGATACCTTCTCATTTGTGATGTTGATTTATTCTGCATGTGAACCTTCTTTGATGTTTCTCAGTATTAAATAACTTAGAAGGTGAAGGAAGGATACCTTCACCATATCTTGATTATGTTAATGCTGTCAGTTGGTTGATATAATTATTTCATAATCTTCCGAAATGTGTAGATTGTTAGAATATTTAGGTGGCATATTGGCTTCCGTTTGGCCAGGGTGTTACACTTGTCCGGGTTAATTAAGGACCGAACTCTGATTATTCAATTCAAGTCCCCCACGTACTTCCACATGCAGTGTATGGGCGCTGTTTGGTTAAGTAAAATGTTAAGACTATTGGGTTGGAAACAGGAAAGTAAGAATATGTGTATTAACCTTGTATGGCATAGATGTTTTGGTCTTATGACTGCGTTGTATGCCATGTGAGCTTGTATGTCAGTATCAGATGTTCTTAGAAGGGTGAGGGCGTATATGTGCTCCGTAGCATATACGTACCTTAATGGTGCCGATTGCATCCTAATATGGGTAGTGAGCCCAGTTCGCATTAAATTGTTTGGATCGGCATTACTGACGCAACATGTGTGCCCCGGTTAAGCAGATGCTATCAGTCGTTGTTTAAGCGGGATCAGTTCACACATGGGGGTCCAACTCAATAGTGTTAGCTTGTTGAAAAATACCTAATCTTAGTTTCCCGATTCGGCATACCAAAGGAAGTATGTCATCATTCGGAGGCATCCGAAGGCAACGAGCTAGCTAAGTCATGTGGGTAAAGATGTACACCTGCAGGGTATAAACTGTTCGAATAGCCGTGTCCACGGTCATGGACGATAACTTGAATTGATGTCACCTGTATAGAAGTTTTAATTTTCAAAACTGGTTTCGGTTTTTATGGTTTTGCATGAGGGATTCATGCACTGTACTGTTTACAATTATGTCATTTACTTACTGTTCTAGCTAAACTTTGATTTACTAAATTGCTTTGTCAAAATTTAGTAGTTGTAGGTTAAGATGTATCGCTTTATGCAAATTTGAACCTTTATACCTTCCTGTTGTAACCTTATGCATATATATAAATTCTACTCCTTTGTATAGGCTCTAATAACCACTTTCTTTTATTAGTTTGTGTAAGACTTGCTGAGTACCTTCCGTACTCAAGGTGCTATCACCTATTGTTGCAGGTGAGGATGGTTACCTTTATGAAGTACCCGTTAGCGCCGATCAGGGTGACGCTAACGAGTAGAGCTACTTCTTTCCTCCACGCAATTGCCTGCGGGTGGATGAGGCCATTGGTGGATTTTAATATGTTGTTTTTGCTTCCGCTGTTAGACTTTTGGAGTGACCAAGTCACTTAATATTGTAGTACTAAACTGAATGATGTAAACTTATGTTTAATTATGTCAATGTATGACTTGTATGTATTTGATGCAATGTTGTTGAAGGATATATATGCAATGGTCGTTGATCCTGGGAACCATTGTGGTATATATATATCCGGGGATCCTGTTTATTGGAATTGTCACTTGTTAAATTTATGCCTTTAGCATGATCTTTAATAAAGGGACAGTACTGTTCCTTCATTAATAATTGTGCTACAGTATGAATTTATTTAAGTGCATTTCCAATAAACCGGGGCGCCCACAGCGTTGGTATCAGAGCATACGTTGCCTGTAGGTTAGAAGTAGCATGGCCGAAGTTATTAGAGAGTCTTCTGATAAAATTATTTTTAAGCAGTAATATATTTTCGAAAGCTTAAGTATGACATCTTTTATTTCTTACCTTTCTTAATATCAATTCTTGCCCCAACTTCTGTTGGTTCATTTAAAAGTGAATTGTTTCTTACCTTGTCCTTTTGTCTATAGATGAGTGGGTGGTACTTGGTCAAGGAGACCCGAGCTGAGGATGTTGATGGCTTTCCAGCCTTACTTCGGGACATGATGTGGCGATCCAATTTCACCTACCAGCCGGAGTATGCCATCTATCGACGAGACCGAGGACCAGGGATGGAGGAGTATCGTGCCTTCATTAACGTCATCGCTAGGCATGTATGTCGAACCCGGGAACGAAGGATCCCAAATTCTCTGTGTTCATACACTAGTCCAGGAGTTCTAGTGTACACAGTTAAACAAAAAGTGATAGCACAATCATATCACGAGTTTATTGATAATAATTCAAAGTTTATTACAAAAGGGCCTGCGGCCAAAAGAAAAGAAATAACACAATGGATGAGTAGTAGTAGTAGTAGGCCACACGACTTGCCACGGGCAATCGTGCGGGACGCTTGACCTAATCGTCAAGATCCTCACCGTCGGAAAACGTCTTCTCTGAATAAGATTTATTCAGACAAGAGTGAGCACTACTACCGTGCTCGCAAGTCACACCCAATATAGAAAGTTTAATGCATGCATAAGGTAAACAAAGGTAATGGCAGGGTTGTTTTGCATAAACAGCATTTTCAGATTATATTGCTAATACTTTTGTAAGACCAATTTTAATAATTCGAATAAAGACAGTGACAAAACTGACAACGAATATTGGATGACCTCCATTAGTTGAATATTGAAGGATATCCTCCTAACACATGGCTAACCACCCAATTTTTACCATAGGACTATCCATCCTAAAACATTTATTGAACACATTTTATAAACCAAAAACAATTCTAACTTAGAGTGGCTTTGCTAGCATGTCCATGACCGCGGACGCGGCTATTCGAATAGTTTTACACTCTGCAGAGGTTGTACAGCTTTACCCACACGAGATAAAATGCTTTTAATGTCGGCCAAAGCACGCTTCCGAAGGCGTGTGACTAAGCAATTATCATGAGGCCGTTACAAAGCAGTGTCCTACTGTATTCATGCTCGCTAAGGTTTCGCTACCTTTGGACTATCCATCCTCCGGAAGCCCCCTCTTGCGCCAGGTGGGACTAATGTCTGACCAACGCCCACACATACAACATAGCACAAATAACACTGAGACACTACAGATTATTTAGCCAAATCCTGCCCATACAGGACATGTGGTGGTACGGTAAGGCGTAGCAAAATACGCTCAAAGACCGGTCCTTAACTGACTCGGGCGACTTCCAATTTAAAACCACGGGTCGTAATCCTAACAGATTAGACCGTGCATGAACTCGCACCCACCATCCATCCATCTCGCCAAGTCCAAACCCATTTCATTTTATTTAGAGTAAAACTCCTTTATAAACCTTTCATGTTAAAACATTACCACAGAAACACATTTTAAATTAAATTGTAAAGATTTGACTAAATTCTCCCAAATTTGTAAATATTATCTAAGCAAGGCTAAGCATTTGACAAATTTTATCTAAGGTGTCAAGGTATTCAGGTTTGATAGTCAAATTGGCCATACCAAGGAGTTTGGAACAACTATATACGAAATCGGGATATTCGGATATTTTTATAAACATATGCATGCAATAGTAAATTGTAAATAGTAAATAAATACTTTGAAACAATAGGAACAATATGATCAATAGTGTAACTTGCCTTCGTTGAAGTCTTGGAACTCTAATTCGTCGGAAGGATCTAACTCTCCGGAGTCGTCGAAGTCTATACGTGAAAATACGACAAATTCAACTCAAATTCAAATAAATTCAAAAACTCAGACCAAACTAACTCCAAATTGAAATATTTTGCTTTAGTTAGCTAGATTACGATTTTAGACAAATTTTGCAACTTGAACCACTCAATTTGGAGTTCAAATGCAAAAGATATGAATTTTAGAAGTTTAATACAAGATCTGGAATTTAATTGAATTCTCTGAATTATTTTTCTAAAGGAAATTCTATTTATTGCGCAATGCTGACGCCAGCGAAGAATTTCCGGAAATTACAAGAATTATAATGATTTTTCTGACAAGCGGGTCCCACATGTCATAGACTCGGCTCACGGTGGACTGATTCCACCGAGCCGAGGGTGATCTGGCGCGGTGAACCTGACACGCGGGTGCTCACGTGGCGATGAATGGGACGCCACGCGTACACCACGCAAGCAGGGGGTTGAGGTGGCGCTTAGGTGGCACTGCCACGCGGCGTGACACGTCGGACCGGCGACGGTGGCGCACGGGAACCAACGGCAACGGCGAGGTTTCGCCGGCGATGGGTGGTACCAGTGTGTAGCTAGGACTATTGTGAACCTGCTAGACTAGCTCGGGTGGTCGAGGTGGGCGGTGGTGGCCGGCGGCGAGGTTGAAGCGGCGAGAGGTTCGGTGTTGGCGACAATGCGATTCCGCGCGTCTGGCGAACGGAGGTGAGCACCGGTCGGCGATGATGTGGCGGCCGTTGGTAGTGGCGGCGGGACGGAGCGTCGTCGAGGCGCGGAATCGTGGAAGAAGGCGATCGCGGTGAAGGAGCTTCCACGGCGGTTACGGCGAAGCTAGGCGTGCGAGGAGTGATGCGTGGGGAAAAAGGTGGAGGAGGAGAGGGCTACCATGGCTCCTATTTATAGGGCCGGGAAGACCGGAGCGGCGGCGACGCGAAGGTCATGCGCGGCGGTTTCGGTGATCGTGGGTAAAGCGATGCGGAGAAGGAGAAAGCGGCGGAAGTGGGGCGGCGTGATGCGGGTCGTCAATGCGCCACGATGGCGAGGGAGTGGGGATTGAAGCGGCGTTACGAGTTCGAGCGTCGGTTTTAATGGCGGCGCGCACGAGGGTCGCGCGAGAAGACGACGAGGAAGACGACAAGCCGGGCACGCCCGATTTTGATCGAGCGGTGGACAAAAGATGGACGGCGTTAAGTTGTAATCGTCGTAGCCGTTTGATCTCGATCTAACGGTTGAAATAGATCACGGGTTGCGGTGAATCGTTAAGTGACCGATGCACGTGGGCCGTTGGATTTAGATCTAACGGTCCCGATTGCTCAGAACATTCGGACCTTCAATGCTTTGTGGAGTCGACCGTTGGATTTTAATCCAACGGTTGGGATCTGGTGTGTGTGGTGGGAGAGAGAAAGGATCGACGGGTGGACCCCGCTATCGCCGAGAGAGGAGGCGGCGCGCGGAGCGGGGCGTCTTGTGTGGGAAGAACGTGGGCAGTGTGGTTTGGCCCAATTCCTATTTGAGGTTTTTCTTTTGATTTTTCTTTGTTTTAATTCGGATAATTCAATTAAGCTTTAGAATATAGCAAAATAATTCCAAAAATTATGAGAAAATTCACAGAAATTCTTTGGAGCATTTAGGATTTAAGAAAAATATTTCACTATTATCGGTAATAGATTTTGCACATAATTTTTTTAGCTTTAATTTGGTTAAGGAAAAGCTTTAAAAATTCCTCAAAAATCCAATAAAATAATTAACTTTATTTTCAACTGGAACTGAACTCTCTTTCAGTACTGCTTATCATCCTCAAACTAGTGGTCAAACTGAGAGAGTGAATCAAGTAATGGAAGATCTTCTTCGAGCTTATGTGTTATCTTATAGCAAAGACTGGGAGAAATCTTTGCCATTTCTGGAATTTTCCTACAATAATAGCTACCAAGCAAGTATTCAAATGTCACCTTTTGAAGCCTTGTATGGGAGAGCTTGTAGGACTACATTGAATTGGTCCGAGTCTGGTGAAAGATCATTTTATGGTCCAGACTTGGTAAAAGAAGCCGAAGAGCAAGTTCTTTGATTCGAGATTGTCCGAAACCGCTGCGATCTCGTCAAAAGAGCTATGCTGACCATCGTCGTCGTGTGTTAAGCTTTGAGGTAGATGACCATGTCTATCTTAAAGTATCACCGATGAAAGGCACTCATCGTTTTCAGGTAAAAGGGAAGCTCGCACCTCGTTATATCGGACCTTTCCGAATCATTGCCAAGCGAGGAGCTATAGCTTATCAATTGGAACTACCTGAATCCCTCTCAGCAGTGCATGATACCTTTCATGTGTATCAATTGAAGAAATACCTTCGTGTTCCTATTGAGGCAACTGCTTATGAGCATCTTGATCTCCAACCCGATCTTTCCTATCAAGAACAACCAGTGCGTATCCTCGACACAATGGAACGCAGGACAAGAAATCGCACTGTCAAGTTCTTGAAAATTCAGTGGGCTAATCATTCCGAGGATGAAGCCACTTGGGAGCGCGAAGATCTGATGCAGATTGAGCACCCCCATCTCTTTGTTGTTTAGAACTTTCCTTTGAATCAAGAAAGGAAAGTTTAAACAAAGCAATGTAAACAAAGATGTAATGATAACACTATGTTGTTATGTAAAGTTCCTCTTTGTTATCTTTGAAGGAAATCAAGACAACAGATGTTGAATTTCCTTATAAATCATTTCCATTCCACTTCTTCCTAATCTTTAACTTGTTCCAAATCTCGGGGACGAGATTTTCTTAAGGGGGGTAGGTTTGTAACAGCCCCAAGTTTATAAACACTAATAAAATGCTTTATGAACAGTAATGAGGTGCTGTTCATAGCATTACTGTTCATTTCTACAATTTGGGCAATATGTTACAAATTAAAAACCTTCCTTTTTAGCCAAAATCCTAAAGAACCATTTAAAGTCTTAAAGGAATACAAGCTAAAACTTGTATTATGACTGGGAAGTATTTTTAATAAAGCCTAGATAAATTATCTTGGCTGAAAATATTTTTGTTGCATTTTTAGAAATTATTTTTACTTAAAGAAAAATAATTGTCTTTGAATGAATATTTTCGGGCTAAAATAAATATTTATGTATTTCACAAAGTGATCATGTGATTTTAAAATTTATCTGGGAAATATATCATCCCAGTAGCCTCCAGCAAAAATTTCATGATTTTACAAATTTATTTGCTATTTTTAAACCCCAGTCAAACCTTTTAAGCATTTGAATAGGTTCTGATCAACTAATCTGGTCTAGACATGACCCTCATCACTGTAGTGACTCGAGCCATGTGTTTGGGTCCAACCCAGTGCAACTGGTCCGGCTCTATCACGCTCGGGCGCGAGCCCGAACCCCATACGTGATGTGAGCCGTCGATTTTCAATCGAACGGGCGAGGCTATGACGCTACGCGAGCTGTCCACGTATGCGCCCTAATCTCCACCGTTGGATCTTAATCTAACGATCGAGGTCAGTGTATGCAATCGGACAACTCCGGATCCCCTTCTGATCTCCACCGTTCATTTTCGATCCAACAGCACCGCCCTTTTCTTTTTAAACCTAAAGGCGCGCTTTTCTTTGGGCCGTCAGATTCAAATCCCACGGCTTTCCTTTTTACCGCGTGCTATTAAAGCCTGCGCTCCTCTGGGCCGTTAGATCTTCATCGTGTGGTCCAGAGCGGTGTATGCATTCAGACGACTCCGGATCCGCTCACGATCTCCGCCGTCCATTCTTGATCTAACCGCGTCGCTCGTTTCATTTTGAAACCATAGGCGCGCTTTATCTGGGCCTTTGATTTAAATCCACGGCGCTCCTTATTGATCGAGTGCATTTAAGGCCCAAATTTAGTGGGCGTTGGATTTTAATCGTAGGGTCGGGTAAGTGTATGCAATCGGACCATCCGGATCGCGTCAATCTCGACCGTAGAAGTTTAATCGAGCGGTCTTGCATCGGTGCCTCTAAGGGATGACGTGTATCTTTTGAGTTGGGCGTTGGATTTCAATCCAACGCCCTATTTGAACAAAACCCGAAATCCTTTTGGGCTCTGTTTTAATCTCGATCGACCGATCTAGATCGCACGGTCCATATTAAAAGTTACCGATTAAACCCTTTTAACCTCTCTATTTATCACAGCCGCCCATTTCCAATCGGACGACTGATGTTCTTTTGAGGCTTTAGGAAGCGCGCGCGACTGAGAATGACAAAGGGACCCACATGTCATATGTTGCCTCCCTTCTTCCTTATCTCTCTGCGCGCAGATCTCTCTGTAAACAGAGGAGAGGATTTATCCCAAGTATTATGCAACTAATTTTTGGGATAATCAGCCCTAAATGGACACCTCATTAACTCTAGACTTTTCCATCTTGCTCTGTAGCTCAACATCCATATATAAACCCTAGCTTTTGCTGTTACCATTGTTGACCACTGAAGTTCATCCTCCATTGTTGTCCAGTGGAGTTTCTTGCTCCTGTTCTTTGCTTATCCATCCCAAGAACTGGTTTTACCTTGCACTAAGGTTTTGACATCCTTTGTAGGTTAAAACCGAAGGCTATCTCTCTGTTGAGCAGAATCAACTTTCTCAATCGTTGGTGTCTTTCCTACTCTGGTAAGCTAAAACCCTAGTTTTGACCTCTTGAGCATCTTAAGGACCTTAGGAGATCATATGAATCATTCTTTTAAATATCAGTAGCTTCAACTTGCTTCAAACTGAAAAGTTGTTATTATAGCTTTTCGGTTTTCCATATCTTTTTCAAGACCTAGGGTTTCTTCTGTCGACTTGTTAACCTAGTTAGGTCTTAGCTAAACCCTAGTAGCATAACAAGTTGATCTTTCAATTCTTGTCATCATCTATTTTGCCTCATAGCTGAGATATGTCTCTGTTCTCTTTTGTCGACTCAACCGACAAAAATAGGTTTCTTTTTAATTGATGTAACCTAATCGATTAGGGTTAGGTTAAGGTTAGTTTAGGGTATTAACTACCCTAATAGATCAGGTTAAGCTTCATTTTAGAATCTTTGCTTGATCTATCTTTATTTTTCCCAAATCTGCAATCTGTCCAGTTTGTGCTCTTTTCAAAATCTGAAAACCGAAACTTTGAATTAAACTCTAGTTTCTACTTTTTGAAAACAGTAGGTTATAAAATGGGTTGGTATCACTATTATGGGTAGTTATGGCTTAAGCATACTGATAATCATGCATTTCCAGATTGATCATGCATATTTCTTCCATTTTGAACTTATTGTCGATTTTGGCATTTATTGGACTTTATTGCTTCTTATAGAATCTGGTTCTTCTGAAGCACTTGAATTTATTTCTGAGCAACCTGAACCTGCAACAGAAGTGTATTATTATCAAGGCAAGCTTCCTCTCTGCACCATATTGGTCCCAAATTTTATACAATAGATTTTCTAAATCCAGTGACAACTGTGCATGCTATTTTTCTGAAAATACAAATTGTAACCTGTTAGTAGTTAGTTATGACCTAACATGATGGATTACCTCAATTGTCACCATACACTCAAACTTAGTATAGTATTGTATATTATAGTATATTTTCAGTTTTGGCTTAGACATGAAGTCTAGAGATTTTAGAGTTTGACAAGGGTATCTTGTCAAACATGGGAATCACAAAAGACCTTCTGTTATTTGAAACTCTTTGTCCAGTTTACTTATTTCAGAAATGAGTTTTATATTTAAATTGATCTGGACAAGAGGAAGCTAGTGATGGTGCTTTTGTGCACGAGATTGGGATTTGTGGTGGACTTGTCCGGGTTAATTAAGGACCAAACTCTGATTATTCAATTCAAGTCCCCCACGTACTTCCACATGCAGTGTATGGGCGCTGTTTGGTTAAGTAAAATGTTAAGACTATTGGGTTGGAAACAGGAAAGTAGGAATATGTGTATTGACCTTGTATGGCATAGATGCTTTGGTCTTATGACTGCGTTGTATGCCATGTGAGCTTGTATGTCAGTATCAGATGTTCTTAGAAGGGTGAGGGTGTATATGTGCTCCGTAACATATACGTACCTTAATGGTGCCGATTGCATCCTAATATGGGTAGTGAGCCCAGTTCGCATTAAATTGTTTGGATCGGCATTCGACGCAACATGTGTGCCCGGTTAGCGGATGCTATCAGTCGTTGTTTAAGCGGGATCAGTTCACACATGGGGGTCCAACTCAATAGTGTTAGCTTGTTGAAAAATACCAAATCTTAGTTTCCCCGGTCGGCATACCAAAGGAAGTATGTCATCATTCGGAGGCATCCGAAGGCAACGGGCTAGCTAAGTCATGTGGGTAAAGATGTACACCTGCGCAGGTATAAAGCATTCGAATAGCCGTGTCCACGGTCATGGACGATAACTTGAATTGATGTCACTGTATTGAAGTTTTGATTTTCAAAACTGGTTTGATTTTATGGTTTTGCATGAGGATTCATGCATCATCATTACAATTATGTCATTTACTTACTGTTCTAGCTAAACTTTGATTTACTAAATTGCTTTGTCAAAATTTAGTAGTTGTAGGTTAAGATGTATCGCTTTATGCAAATTTGAACCTTTATACCTTCCTGTTGTAACCTTATGCATATATAAATTCTACTCCTTTGTATAGGCTCTAATAACCACTTTCTTTTATTAGTTTGTGTAAGACTTGCTGAGTACCTTCCGTACTCAAGGTGCTATCACCTATTGTTGCAGGTGAGGATGGTTACCTTTATGAAGTACCCGTTAGCGCCGATCAGGGTGACGCTAACGAGTAGAGCTACTTCTTTCCTCCACGCAATTGCCTGCGGGTGGATGAGGTCATTGGTGGATTTTAATATGTTGTTTTTGCTTCCGCTGTTAGACTTTTGGAGTGACCAAGTCACTTAATATTGTAGTACTAAACTGAATGATGTAAACTTATGTTTAATTATGTCAATGTATGACTTGTATGTATTTGATGCAATGTTGTTGAAGGATATATATGCAATGGTCGTTGATCCTGGGAACCATTGTGGTATATATATATCCGGGATCTCATTTATTGGAATTGTCACTTGTTAAATTTATGCCTTTAGCATGATCTTTAATAAAGGGACAGTACTGTTCCTTCATTAATAATTGTGCTATAGTATGAATTTATTTAAGTGCATTTCTAATAAATCGGGGCGCCCACACTTCCTCCCGTACGTTTGGATACCTTTGAATGCGCTGCATCTGTAGCGTTGGGACGAACCGCAAGAGAGGAGCTGTACGTGGGACGCCACGATGAGGACGAGGAAGTAGTACGACTACTGCGCCCGACCGTGCTGCATCAACTTCCGCACCTGCGCGTCTAGTGGTAAGATCGTGATCTATAACTGCAGTGATCTTGGTTTACGGGTAGAATTTTTAATTTGCGCTAGTGTAGCCTACCCGTTTCCCTACAGTTTCCCCATGGCTTTATTATTCAAGAATCTACTGGGTAGAGGCTAAAAAGGTTTAGTGAAAATACCTTGTTAACTTAACTCAGTACACGCTATCAAGTTGCGTGTATATAGCTTGACATTGTAAAGTTGGGCAACTCTGCAGAGTATAATTAATGCTATTCGGATATGCCGTACTTCGAGTTAATAAAGCTGTGTTCATGGGTGATTCTAATAAATAAGGCACAAGTAGAGATTTAAAGTTGTTAAGTTGGTAATTATAGATGTTAAAAAATTCTGATGTTATATTACTCTGGTTTTACGGTTTTAAAGGTAACTTGTTTAAAAACGAATGATGCTTCCATATACTCCAAATATGGTGAAACCTTATCAATCATTTAAAACCTTGTTAAGTAGTTAAATAGATTCCCGTGCAATTTGCTGAGTACTGTTGTGCTCATACTTGCTAAACATCAACAGAAGAACTCTGGGAAGATATTGGTGATCATTATGAGCAGGAGGAACCACTGGATGGTGATGATTACTGGTATTATGTCTCGATCACCCTCTAGCGTGCCTATTTTTTAGAAGTAGTTTTGTCTTGTAATATATTAACATTGGGCTTGGATGTCGATGTCTGTGTCAAAACTAGCTGTTAAGTCTTAACCTTATATAATAAAAGTTTGACTCCTATTGTAATCATAAGCTTGCTTATAATGCTATTTCTTGCTTCGCAACTATACATCCTGGACGGTTGTGAAGAGTTTGAGACCTCACAAATGGGTCGTCATGTAATTTACTTCATATGCAGCGCAAAGCAGCAAAGCATGAGTGAGAGGCCTCCCTTCAGCTTTAGTAAAGCATACGATTTAATTGCACCCATAATAATTAGTTATTTCGTTAGAATCTTTTGAGAAATTTTACAACAGATTCTACTAGTAGTACACGGTGGTAGTAACAGTGGTAGTATAAATCAAACCTGACCATTGATTTTTTAAGGGTATAAACTTGACCATATCAAACCTGACCGTTATATTTCGGGCTGACTTTGCTGGATTTCTTGCTGAGGTGATTGAGACACCTGCATAGGAGATTCTGGACGTGTCTGATCCGGGAATTCAGGAGGAGCGGGCTGCCAAACACCTGATTCTTGAAAATTGCAGCCTGCTGAAATTTGTGCAGCCTTCATATGCTTTGCGATTCTACAACCGCTTGCATTTTGTTCTCCACCACAATAGCCTTATTAACCAATTGCTGGAAGTCACGGAAGTCATGCACAGCAAGTGCCAACTGCATCACTTCTGTTAGCCCATTCAAGAACTGGTTTTGCTTCCTTGCATCGGTGGAGACATCGTCCGGAGCGTAATGAGCCAAACGATTGAACTCGTAGAGATACTCATCATGGACTTGTTGTCTTGCTTCAGCGTGAGAAAATCATGCCTCTTGATACTCATAATGCTTGAAGGAACATGTGCCTCTCGGAAAGCTGTTCGGAACTCGTCCCATGATGGAACGGAACTGGCGGGCTGCATGGCGCAAAAATTGTCCCACCATGCAGAAGCGGCCCTTCGAGTTGATTGGAGGCGTATAAGACCTTCTCATTATTGGCACACTGAGTAATGATCAACTTCCGTTCGATGCTCGGAGCCTATCATCAGCATCGAGAGGATCCTCTGAACAAGAGAACACAGGAGGCTTCGCGCTTTGAAAATCAGCAAATCGGGAGCCATAAAGATCGGCTCCTTTCGCTGCCATTTGCGCACCTTGAACACTGGTGGTGTTCTGAGCAATTTGTTGCAAGATGAGGGTCTGTTCTTGCTGACTCCGTTCCATCTGGATCAACACATCGGCCACAGACGGCTGAGATGGAGTCACTTCTTCATGTTGACCCATGTGCGGCGAGTCCTCCATTACTTCTGACGTCAAACGAGTTTTAAGACCCGACGTCCTGTTGCCAATCAACTTGTTAGCAACTGGCTCAAAGAATTGAGGGAAAAACATAAGGTAAGCAATTGATAGTAGGGGGGTAACTTAGCCTAGTATGAATGCACGATAAAAGCCATTTATGCATCATGAAAAACGGGTGCTATGGTCCATGTGGACAGCACAAGATACAAATGAAAACTCAGTCAGTTTTTCGACATAGTTGCGATATAACCCGCCCGTAGGCGATACACAACTACTTGGAACAAAAGAGAGCAAATGATCTTCACAAAATCCAGCGTCTACAAGCTACGTAGTATCCTTAGGGGGTATAATATCTAAAGGATAAATCCTAAGTTATTCCTAAAATCACAGCAAGGAGTCGTCGTCTTGTTCTTCCATTATTACTCTTCACCGGTGACTATTTAACTTTTCTAGTGTTGGAAGAGAGACGAGCATTGGAGAAAATGATTTTGTACAAATCAAAAGAATGGTGAGGTAAGAATTAGATGCTAGGATGGGTAAGAAAGAAAGGAATTTATATTACTTGGATTTTTGCCAAACTTTTTGATAGTTTAAAAATATTCTTTGCAACTCAAAATCCTAACACGTCCATTGCTACGGCTTTAAACTACAGTCAGTATGGCTCTGATACCAACGCTGTGAGGACCCCGAATCGGACCCGTTCCAGATCAAGCGATTGCACAGAAGGCACATGTAATACCCGATTATTCGATATCGAATGCTGTAAGATTAGAGAGGAAATAAGTTAAAAATTCAGAATTTTAGGAGAAGTATGGGCCGCCAACCCATATTCGAGAAGAGGGAGCCAGCCATAGTGGCCCAAGGCCCATGAGTGGGCGGCAGCCCATTAGAAGGCAAGGGAGGAGGGGACCAAACCCTAGCCCCATTTGCTACAGTAGCCGCCGTGCTACAGTAGCCCCGTGCTACAGTAGCAGCGTGCTACAGTGCCTCGCCACTTGCTGCTCCTCCTCTCCCGGCGCCATCTTTCCTGCTGCTTGTGGCCGACCGTGGGAAGAAGAAGAAGAGGAAGGAAGAGAGGATTGAAGGAGAATTTCTTCGTGGGATTTGATCAGCGATCTCCGATGGTTCTACAAGGGTAATGATCGATTTCCCTCGCTGTTTAGGTTGTTTGAATCTGGTCGATTAGTTTGATTGAATTGAATTGCTGCCGTTAGAATTTCAGTTCTGTCCTGAATGTTGCGTGGCCTGTTTCGTGATCTTAGAGGCCGAATTTGGGTTGTCCATCTCCTAGAGTTTTGTAGATATTGATCTTAGCTTTCGGTGGCTTCCAAGAACACTGAATTCCGACTTTCGAGTCAAAAGTTATGATAGATTTACTATCTGCTGTCCAGAATCCTGACGAGAATTAGCAGTCTCTGTATAGGTTGATTTATGGCCTAGTTAGAGGGTGATTCAGAGGTCTTGCCCATAACAAATTTTGAAGGTGATATCACTAGCTTTCAGGATTGATAAAGAACACCTCATTTGGATTTATAGATCAAAAGTTATGCACTTTTCTTTGTGACTGTCCAGATTGTATGTCAGTCTGTGCAGATTGTATGTTAGTTTTTATCTCTAGTTTTGACCCGTGTGCCACTTTTTGTTAAAGGCAAAATTTGAATGTCGTGCCAACTAGGTTAGTGTAGGTAATTTCATAACCTTTTCAGATTGATAAAGAACGTCCAATTTGGAGTTGTACAACAAAAGTTATGGATATTTTATTTTAGCCGATATTTCTGTTAATTAATTCAGTCAACAGATTTGAGCCGTGGGCCAAATTTTATTAGAGGCAAAATCTGAACTTTTACCCAACTAGAGTATTGTAGATATGTCAGTTAAGAATCCATGAAATTGGTCTCACCTCATTCCGAGTTCCAGACCAATAGTTATGTCAATTACCGTGCTGCTGTCCAGAATTAAGTTATGTAAGAAATTGTTGATTTCAGTTTAAGCTTTGTTTTAATGACTAGAGTCATCGAGGAAGCGATGTTTAACGTCGATTAGTAGTGTTGGGTATATTATGTCCTTATTGAAATTATTTTACTTGTTTAGGAGGTGAAGCCTCGGGTTTATGAGTATCACCTTTGCCGACTAACGCGTCGCATCGCGAAGGCAAGTACATTGCCACCCTTAATGATTGTGATTGATGAATGTTTATATGGTCATCTTTGTGATTTGGTATGATACGAGAAGATGGATTGTCTATGTTATTTCATATGTGTTGAATCCGTGTTTTGTTATCATGTCTTTCAATATTAAGTATTTCATTCTATGCATTCATTATGCATGTTTCATCCACGAAAGTGGATTGCAAGTCCCACCATTCCAATGTGGGCGGTGTTGGACATTGTCATGTCCGTCCACGGAGTGGATTTGAAAGACCCATTAATTCGGAATGGGCATGTAAGACCCATTAACTCCAAGATGGGCAATGTTGGACACCCGTATGAAACGTTCTTCATACGGGAAGTGGATCCCCGCATTTTTGTTAAGATGCGGGCTTGAGTGAACACCGACGGGTGTTTCAGCGGCTATCTGATATATGCATGTGTGCAGTCCATTCCTTTGATTTTGAGCATTTATATCATGTTTTCATTTGTAATCGGTTGTGATGTGATCGAACGATGATGAGTTTGTCTTATTCATATTCAATGTTTATCTTATTGATAACTGTACTTGCTGAGTCATGGACTCACTCTTGCGTTGTTTGTTTATTTTAGGTAACCCCGATGTTGGCTCTTGGGAGGAATAGACACGCACTACTTGTTCACAACATCAAATTCATGTTCAAGACTAAATTTTAGTTCCATATTTCATTCGTTAACGATGAACTATAATAATTAAATTATAATTGGAGAAGGAAGGATACCTTCTCCACGGATGTTGGTTTGTTTCTGCGTGTGAACCTTCTTTATTGATGTTGATATTAAATAACTTAGAAGGTGAAGGAAGGATACCTTCACCATGTCTGTTTATCTTAATCTTGTCTTTAGTTGATATACTTGTTTCAAGTTCTTCCGCATTATGGATGTATGTTAGATGTTTTAGGTGACATCTTGGCTTCGGATAGCGTGGTGTTACGTTGGTATCGAGCGGGCTTTAGGTCCGTGGTTAATAGAAAAAATATTAAATTGACACCTTGTACTGATGGGTGGGGTTGGGAATTACATTGCTTTCGCATTATCTCGTTGTTATGTTTTATTTTGTTGAGCAATTGTTGAATTGTACGTACTATCATCCTTGTTGGTAATATATGATCTGCTAGGATATTCAATATCTATGAACTAATTCTATGATTGTCATGAGATGATCCTGCATATTCATAATTGAGTATTTTGGTAAAGCTTGTTGTAAGCGAATGATCGAAGTGGAGGTCGTGGTTGTTACTCAGGATTCACGAGTTACACCACCATTCGCGATGCGTGGTTAGAGGAGTAGTTACCCGATTACCATAGTTTGGTGTTAAGCGTGAGTTGCTTTAGAAAGTTATTCTCTTTCTTGATTTTGAATTTGCCAATTCTTGTCTGTGGTGGTTGATGAATTTCTCCCGGGTTTGTGGTCCATGATAGTTATGGTTTCAATAGATCCCTCTTGGTTCTCTGAAACAATTATTGCTTTTCATTGTTGAGTTGCTTTTACTACTTATGATCGTTGTCAATTGGCAAGATTGATGTTTTCTTGGTTGCTCCTTCTTTTCATTGAAAAGAATGACTCATTACTCGTTTGACACTTGATTAGTGAAGAGTTTTCCGCTGTAAGTTCGGTTGCTTGGGAAAGCTTTGGCTTTATGTGTTGCTTTGGATTACTTGAGCGTTGAGGTTTGAAGTCTCTCTTTTCTTTGTAGTAAGGTGTTAGAATCCTTTTGTGATGTCTTGCCATGCTTAAATTGAGAATTTATGATTAGCGAATAAATTGTTATGATATGAGTTACCAAGTTGGGTTATTAGCATAGTGCAAATCAATTATTCTTAACTACCATCTATGAAGGTGAAATTGATTAATTTGAAATATCCTTGTATTTGATACATCTTTGTATGTTAAATAAAGACTGTCCATATCATTCGAACCTATAGATCTTACATAAGAGCTAGATTTATCTATTCCATGGTATGCTAAAATTGTTGAAACTTGTATAAAGGACCGGATGGGTGCGGTGTATCGATTCGGAAACCTTGTTTATAGAAAATTATGTTAGTGAATCTTTAATCATGTTTTGAAATGATTTCTATGTTTATATATGGTTATGTGTTTGCAAATGGAATTAGTACCGTATGTTCATACATGATGAATACAATCATCATTTATTTTTGAGCGCTAAAGAAGGTGTAGAGCAACACCCACAAATGGAGTAGGCGAATTTCGTAAGTAGTCTTTGATATCGTGCCTTGTGATATTGTTATTGCTTAGCATAGTCTTGTTATAATAAATTTGTTTCAACCTTTTGTTTGTGTTCCCTTTGGGAAGTTTTAGGATGGAGTAATAAAGTTTGATGATTCTTGGTACTAGTATATGTTGTCGATGTTTTGAATCGTCAAAATGGGAGAATGAGGTTAACTCTTATAGTAATTTGATCACCTATGGTGATATTTCCTAAATGATCAAATTTTAAGTTTTGTGTTCATGATCCTTTGGGGTTCAAGCTTTATGTGGTAAATGAAGTTTATCGAGTAGCGATATGTTGCAAAGTTATAATGGTTCTTGATAATGCAAGTGCTTTGATTTAGTACTTATTTGTTCTTATCTGTTAAGGTTGATATTCTCTTCTTGTGAGGCTTAAGTGTTCAGCTGTGGACTCCACTTATGTTCTATAAGTTCATTGCTTAATTGGTTTCTTCCTTGGTCCCGTGTTCGGTCACGAGTGGTGGATGAGTTTTCTAGTTGGTGAAAATCGTTTCCATTTGTCTTTTCTTTTGAGAAAGAATCAATTCATTCTTTTCACGTGGGTCTTTTGAAGTGTTTTCTAATTGTTGTTGTGAAATTGATGTTAATACCCATAGTAATTTGATCGCCTTTGGTGATATCGTTCGATGAGAATAATTCAAGTTTAGCTTTGTGATATTTTCTTTGAGCCCATGAATCATCGGTAGCTGAAATTATTTTAAATAAATTAAGGTATTGGATTGTCTGTTGCTTCTTAAGAGATTTGTGTGATTTAATTTTAAAGGCTCTTTGGTGCGAGTTGGCAACGTGAGGTTGCAATCAAAGAACTTATGTTGGTTCCTTTAAGAGGAAAATAATCTACTTGCGTTTGCGTAAATCACGTAATTGGAAATGTCTCGAGTTTGGTGGTGAGATTATTTGGATCTCATGTTTCTTGTGTAGTTGAACTATTACGAACAAATATGACGTATGGAAGAATTTGATTGGTTCTTAATTAGTCCTTGTGGTTTGGACTAAAGATCTTATCTTGTGCGTTGTGGCAAGCGATGTTAGTCATAGAATTAATTTGATGTTAAGGAAAGAGTGCAGTAGGAATATTTGAGAATTTGAGTCAAGTTTTGTAACTTGTAGTTATTCGAATTGTTCATAAACTTTTACTCTTTTCACTCAAGAGTTGTCGAGTTTCAATCGCAATGTCATTTTTTCTTATTAGTGGTTATTTGCTATTCCTTTTCGAGGATCGTGCCCTCCATTGTGAACTCAACTTTCGTTTTCGGATCTTTATTACAGTTATTTCTTTTGGTTTTGTGCTCACTGTGAGCGATAACATTTTCTGTGTGGTGAAATTTGTTCTTATTCGCCTCTTTCTTTTGAGAAAGGATCAACCGTTTTGTCTTTGTAAGTTTTACAACTCGTAAGTTGTTGTTTGTTTAGTGGTGGTTAAGTGATTGTAGGGGTGAGTTTTTGCTACCCGACTATTGGAGTAGTAATAGAAGATGAGTTGGTTTTGACCAGAATCTCTTGGAGGAAGTTGATTCGGATGGAATGTTTGGTTTCGAGTAAAATCGTATATTGTTCGACTAAGTAGGACCTATGGTATAGTGTAGTTCCGAACATTGGTTCATGTTGAAATGTTGGGGATTATCAAATGTATGGAAATCGTAATCAATTTTATCTGATAACACTATTGAAAGTATCGCGATGTGGTATGAGTGATTCTGATGATGTCAATGAGTGAGTATATCGAATTGTGGGGATCATAGAGATTTAATCCGATGATTTCACTATTTGTTATAAGAGGAATTCGTTGTAGAGGTCTCGGAGGTTAAATTTGGGCTTTCCGTTTTCATACTAAACTTTTGGTCACCCAAAGATTGGTGTGTAGAGGAGATAGAAAGCTGGAGTACTCGAGTAGTGGAATGATTGTCGATAGAACCCTTTTGTTGTAGTTCATGGCGGGTGTCTGAAAATTCGATGTGATATTCTTGAAAGTTGGAGGTGATGAGATTGCATGGGTTTTGAGGGCTTTGGTGCCTTCTATCAAATTAATGTCATCGATTGAAGGAGTGGTCGAGTGTTGATGGAATCAATAGAGTCTCTCCACAAAGGTGTGGATGATGTATTTCGGTTTAAGCCTAATTTGAGGTTGTTAAATTAAGAGGTTTGAGCCACGTGGTATGCGATGAATTAATTCCAATGTCGAGAGAAATTTTATTCCTAAAGAGGAATTGAAAAAAAGGATGTTACCTTGGGTATTGAGCGTTTTCTTGTTACTCATTTGAGCTTTATGTTGTTGGTGGTGTCTTACGCATGGTGAGTTGGTGTTGTGTTGGCATGTTTGCTTCTTTCCAATTCGAGGCAAAACAAAAGAAGTTTTTGGTTTGAGCGTTCAAGTGATCTCCTTTGGCTTTCGTGATGTTTATTCGCAATTTGCCACTTGGAAAGTGGAAGGTTTTCTTGATGAAATTCGATTTGGATTTTACTCTTGATTACTCGGTTGGTAGCGTATAGTTGTGATGTGAATTTTTCTTATTCAGATGTGTTTTGCGGTAAAGAGTTTGCTTAAAAGAATTCGATTGTATGTTTCCGGTTAAAGAGGTGATCCTTGTTCGGTGAAGAGTTCAATGGAGAGGTGGAACAAGATTTCCGTGCTCTATGTGCTTGTTATGTGGTTCGACTTCAAGGAGAAGGTTAACCGAGTTCATTGGGTTGTTTTCGATGGTGTCGTTTCGCTAAGACCGTCTCGGATTCCTACCGTTGTACTCACTTTTGGTTTCATTTGGTGTGGAGTGAGTACAGGAGATCCGAGTTTGTTATTCGTTAACAACGTTGACCATCGAGTAGGATCTTACCTTGAGTCTCGTCCGATGAGTATAGCTGGAAGTGTCGGGACGAGTGTTAAGACGACGTCGATTTGCGTCAAGATGTTGTGGTGTCCTCGATCAGAAAGAGGCCACTTAGTAGTGGTGGCTCGCATGCACGAGCATTATTGATTTGTTCATATCAGTACATGTTACTGTTATTAATTTTTAGTTGCAAGCGACCTTTCGCGTGAGTCGGTGTGAGGATTTAGTCGAATCCTATTTAAGGGGTAGAATGTAATACCCGATTATTCGATATCGAATCTTGTAAGATTAGAGAGGAAATAAGTTAAAAATTCAGAATTTTAGGAGAAGTATGGGCGCCAACCCATATTCGAGAAGAGGAGCGACCATAGTGGCCCAAGGCCCATGAGTGGGCGGCAGCCCATTAGAAGGCAAGGGAGGAGGGGACCAAACCCTAGCCCCATTTGCTACAGATGGCCGCCGTGCTACTGATGGCAGCGTGCTCTGATGCCTCGCCACTTGCTGCTCCTCCTCTCACCGGCGCCATCTTTCCTGCTGCTTGTGGCCGACCGTGGGAAGAAGAAGAAGAGGAAGGAAGAGAGGATTGAAGGAGAATTTCTTCGTGGGATTTGATCAGCGATCTCCGATGGTTCTACAAGGGTAATGATCGATTTCCTCGCTGTTTAGGTTGTTTGGATGCGAATTCGATTAGTTTGATTGGATTGAATTGCTGCCGTTAGAATTTCAGTTCTGTCCTGAATGTTGCGTGGCCTGTTTCGTGATCTTAGAGGCCGAATTTGGGTTGTCCATCTCCTAGAGTTTTGTAGATATTGATCTTAGCTTTCGGTGGCTTCCAAGAACACTGAATTCCGACTTTCGAGTCAAAAGTTATGATAGATTTACTATCTGCTGTCCAGAATCCTGACGAGAATTAGCAGTCTCTGTATAGGTTGATTTATGGCCTAGTTAGAGGGTGATTCAGAGGTCTTGCCCATAACAAATTTTGAAGGTGATATCACTAGCTTTCAGGATTGATAAAGAACAACTCATTTGGATTTATAGATCAAAAGTTATGCACTTTTCTTTGTGACTGTCCAGATTGTATGTCAGTCTGTGCAGATTGTATGTTAGTTTTTATCTCTAGTTTTGACCGTGTGCCACTTTTTGTTAAAGGCAAAATTTGAATGTCGTGCCAACTAGGTTAGTGTAGGTAATTTCATAACCTTTTCAGATTGATAAAGAACGTCCAATTTGGAGTTGTACAACAAAAGTTATGGATATTTTATTTTAGCGATATTTCTGTTAATTAATTCAGTCAACAGATTTGAGCCGTGGGCCAAATTTTATTAGAGCAAAATCTGAACTTTTACCCAACTAGAGTATTGTAGATATGTCAGTTAAGAATCCATGGAAATTGGTCTCACCTCATTCCGAGTTCCAGACCAATAGTTATGTCAATTACCGTGCTGCTGTCAGAATTAAGTTATGTAAGAAATTGTTGATTTCAGTTTAAGCTTTGTTTTAATGACTAGAGTCATCAGGGAAGCAGTGTTTAACGTCGATTAGTAGTGTTGGGTATATTATGTCCTTATTGAAATTATTTTACTTGTTTAGGAGGTGAAGCCTCGGGTTTATGAGTATCACCTTTGCCGACTAACGCGTCGCATCGCGAAGGCAAGTACATTGCCACCCTTAATGATTGTGATTGATGAATGTTTATATGGTCATCTTTGTGATTTGGTATGATACGAGAGAAGATGGATTGTCTATGTTCTTTCATATGTGTTGAATCCGTGTTTTGTTATCATGTCTTTCAATATTCGTATTTCATTCTATGCATTCATTATGCATGTTTCATCCACGAAAGTGGATTGCAAGTCCCACCATTCCAATGTGGGCAGTGTTGGACATTGTCATGTCCGTCCACGGAGTGGATTTGAAAGACCCATTAATTCCAGAATGGGCATGTAAGACCCATTAACTCCAAGATGGGCAATGTTGGACACCGTATGAAACGTTCTTCATACGGAAGTGGATCCCGCATTTTTGTTAAGATGCGGGCTTGAGTGAACACCGACGGGTGTTTCAGCGCTATACCGATATATGCATGTGTGCAGTCCATTCCTTTGATTTTGAGCATTCATATCATGTTTTCATTTGTAATCGGTTGTGATGTGATCGAACGATGATGAGTTTGTCTTATTCATATTCAATGTTTATCTTATTGATAAGCTGTACTTTGAGTCATGGACTCACTCTTGCGTTGTTTGTTTATTTTAGGTAACCCCGATGTTGGCTCTTGGGAGGAATAGACACGCACTACTTGTTCACAACATCAAATTCATGTTCAAGACTAAATTTTAGTTCCATATTTCATTCGTTAACGATGAACTGTAATAATTAAATTATAATTGGAGAAGGAAGGATACCTTCTCCACCTGGATGTTGGTTTGTTACTGCGTGTGAACCTTCTTTATTGATGTTCAGTATTAAATAACTTAGAAGGTGAAGGAAGGATACCTTCACCATGTCCTGTTTATCTTAATGTTGTCTTTAGTTGATATACTTGTTTCAAGTTCTTCCGCATTATGGATGTATGTTAGATGTTTTAGGTGACATCTTGGCTTCCGGATAGCCAGGGTGTTACAGCACAACCCTTAACGAGAGACGAGTACGATCCCAAGTGCCCGGATATGCATCTCATGTTAGCTCCCAAGGATTAGTGGCTAACATGCACATATCCAACACAACATTGCATTCACATCCATACACAATCGTACAAAAGACTAATAGAATCAATTACAACATCATTTAAATAGAACCTTTTAGTACAAGGTTGCATAAGAGGGCCGATCGGCCAAATCTAAACAACACAATTAAATCGCAGCGGAAGATAAACTTAAATAAAAAGGGAATAACCGAGTTGGTATGCCCACAATCCCACAAGCATCCAACTGGAGTAAAAGCCGTTGCACCCGTCGTTCTCACCTGAACAAATAGACACTCTTAGAGTACAAAGTTGTACTCGCGAGACTTTCAAAAGAAATAAGGATGCATGTAAGTATCAAAGGAAGGCTACTAAACTAGTCAATTTTTGGCATAAAGCAAGTTTTTCATTTAGATAAACAATATAGATTCAAATTGCCATTTGTAAAACATTTAGAAAACATTTTTATGATAGTAAGTAATGATCAACAATGGTATAATCTCCAGGTATAAACAACACACGAACATCCCATTCGTGGCACAATTCATTCCTCAACAAATTTAACGCGCGAACTACGTGTTCATGAAATCATTTCAGATTTGAACAAACTAACATAAAGACATAACATTTCCAACCATAACCCAAACTTAATTTCCCGAAAGCTAACTGTGCCTGTTTTCCCACAAGTGTTGTGCATAACCTAGGACGAGGCTATTCGAATAGATTTAGTTACTCTGCAGAGTTGTACAGCTTTACCCACACGATATGCATTCCTCTTAATGTCGGCCAATGCACTCTTCCTTAGGAGTGTGACTGAGGTAGCATAACGAGGCCGTTACAATGTTATGTCCTAACTATCAAACGACCCGAGGACAGTCCCATGGCAGACAATACAGTCACCTGAACCACAGGGGAAACCCCGTTGCGTAAGTAAGTCCCAATCAAACAAGAGACCCTTAAGAACAAGTAAGGCGACCCTTAACATGCCCCCGCGAGATTGACAAAAGAACAATTAAATACATAACAATAACAATTGTCAATCTCATTGTGTTTTGATAGCTAACACACAACAAATTATTAAGCCAAGCCTTCTCCATTATCCCGGCGTGTGGTTGCACGTAAGACTTGGTTCATCACACCACAGACCGGTCCTTAAACACTCAGACAGGGCTACACAATTCTATAACAACAAACAACAATAGTAATTTATCATCAACCTACACCCGTCCAAGTTAAGAACATAAAACCCATGCCCAACAAGTCCACAAACCCCAGATGCAAAGATCTGGTATATTCCTCAAATCCAACATAATCCCATCCATAAAATCCTCAAATTTTCATAAAGATTCAATTCAATCCACCGCCCGATGGACTAGCTCCATCAACCGCTTTCGGCTACACTACTAGCATGGCTAAGCATCGTTCTACAAACTAGCAAACAACCCATATAACATATATCCTTAATCATTCAAGGTAAAAAAAAGGGTAATCAACATTCAAAGCAGGGCTAATGCAACAATTAGGAGATTAACTACTTCTACCCATAAACATACATTTCAAAATAGCATGCAATTGCGATAATAAAACTCACACAAAACATTTTAAAAAAAAACACTGGGAGCAATATGATCAAGAGGAGGGTGCTCGCACCTTTGCTTTATCACTTGTTCAATCTCAGGTTACTCACATATTGATCTCACGAATATAACGGTATCGTCGAAATCCTAATCGAAAGACGATATTGCAATAAACACCAAATAAGCTGAAAATTCAAAATACTCAAAAATGCATGAAATTTATACTGTTGGTAGGTCATGATTTTAAATTAATTTATGTGAAATTTCTAGTTCAATTGGAGCTCAAAAGACTTTTCCATGGAATTTTTTTTGTTAAAGTTAATTCAATTTCGAGGGTAACAATAATCCCTTTCTGAAATCAATTCTAATTCCAAATTTTTTTTGTAACAGTAAAATATTAAACTCCTATTTGTATTAGAAAATCACTAGCCTTTAGATTTTGCTCTCTGTTCAAAATTCTAACAAAAGAAATTACATTTCTGAAATGCAATGTTGCTAACTAAAATTTCTCTAAATCTCATTCTTCAATTTGGTTAATGCCTTTGAGTGGATTAATAGACAGCCACAAGTCTTGTTAGCACTAGAGGGATCGATTAACAGGAGAGTTCTATTGATATTTCAAATTAACCGCCTTCTTGGTTTAACACTGCATAAAATGGATTTTACTGTTTTGAGGGGTTGTTAATTAATCTTTTTACCAACTTAAGATTTGAATTTGCTAGCAATAGTGCTCGATTGACTAGTTAGCTTAATAACTATTTTGTTAACTGTTCAGATATAAGATGGAGGCTCACTGTGTTATTTAGAATAACCAAGCTTAAATGCTTGTTGCTGCTAGTTAGATAAGGTTCAAAGGCTTAAAGAGTCAGATACATTTATAACTACTAGGATTAGCCAGGTTATTAATACATTAACAATTCTGATCATTAACAGGTTATCTTTACTGTTCACATATCCTACAACAAGAAGTTTTCTTTTAGGACAGAAAAGCTACAACTAGGCTTTCTTTAAACTCAACTATAGATTATCTAACTAGGGTAATCTCATTGACAAATACCAATTTGGTGAGCAAGAGTTATAATTTAGCAGATGGGTGCTACTATCATTCTAAACTTTTCTTCTCCACTTCTTTGTCTAATACTTCAGCAAAAGGAGTTAGTGTTTCTTAGTTAACTTCACAAAATTCACCACCAACATTGGCTGTTCAGTTTTAAAAGCTGCTAAAAGGTAATTACCAATTGTCTAATAGACTTAAGCTAAAATCTAAAGGCCACTTAATCCAACAATCACTTGCACTTGAAGGTTCAGAAGTTTTAATGAAGTTGGGGTTCTAATTTGCCCTAAAACCTTCTCTGCTATTTCATTCTTTTATAATAGTTTTTCTGATTTGGGGTACTGTTAACTAAAACCTCTTGCTAAACCAAACACTCTTTTGTTAAGCAAATTTTTGAGTTGATCTTAATAGCTTAATCACAAACTTAGCACTGATGTGATGATTCAGAACTGCTGAATATAAAAACTATCAGTGCTCCTGAAGTTCTGTTGTCTGTTTCATGAAATTCTTTCACTCTTGTCCATTCATCTTAAGATAGCTCTCCCCTAATCAAGCATGTAACTTAAAATTAACCTCCAAACTCAGGTTAATTACCTAGTGCACTTATCACCCAATCTCCTTACTTACTACTGTCAGACAACAGCTCATAGTAAACAGAGAAAGAGCCATTAGAGGGAGCACAGGGACGGTGGCCGGCGGCTCGGGTCATGGATCGGCGCCAGCGGTTGCGCGGTGGCGAGGCGGCGGTGAGGGCTGAAATGGATCCGAGGAGTGGAGGCGACCATGATGGTGGTGGAGTTGGGGCTTGGGCAACCTTGTGGCGGAGCAGCAAGGCCGAGCGGCGGCCGGCAGTGGGGGTGGCAAGGTGAAGCGGCGCTCGGTTGGAGTAAGGGCTAAAATAGGAGGAGTGTGAGTACCACTAAGGCGTAGGGATCTCACCGGAGTGGTCGCCGGTGGAGGGGAGTGCACGAGGAGGGCTGGCGGTAGGAGCCGGCGGCGGCACGACGAAGGCGTCGTGGGGGCGGCAACCGGTTGGCATGGAGCTCCAGCGGAACGATGGGGAAGGACGAGTAAGCCGCGTCGGTGCTCCGGGTATGTAGAATCGACACGGGGCTCGCCGGGGATGGTGCGGTGGTGCAGGCGGCACTTAAGGCCGGGGTCGAGGAAGACAGAGGCTGCGTTGGCGATTTCCTGCACCAAAGACAAATTAACTTGGTGGGGGAACTGAGTGAAGCGAGGGAAAACTCCCAGACATGATGCATAGACCAAAAGCTCACCGGAGCATGTAGATGACGAAGATAGACCCGGCGGGGCCTTCGGTGCGCGCTCCGGACACAGCGAGAGCACTAAGTTGCCCCGGATCCTACAAGCAATGTCAAAGGCTCAGAGGAGCTAAAATGGAAAAGGCATGGAATGGAGAGATCAGGGGACAACATAGCGCGGAGATTACCGGGGCAATGCACGAAGGTGAGCCTCTTCTTCCTCAGCCACCGAGAGGAGGAATGACCGAGAGAGGAGGAGGCGGCGTAATATGCTCGGGTGTTGACGGAGAAAGAGGCGGCGTGAGAGAGCGAAGACCTACGAGTGGTCGCTGAGGGCGGTGCGGCACGGCGTTGACGGAGCAGCAGCAGAGCGGAGACGCCGCATGGAGTGAAGCTTCTGCGCTGCGCCTGCCCGAGGTGGAAGAAGGCGCTGGCGCGGTGGGGCCCGCTGGTCGGAGACACAAGGCGCGAGCGGGTTGAGTCCAGCTGAGTGGAAGCAATGCGGTTGGATCAGAACAGCGAATGGCTCAGGTCGGATGAACAGTGTTGAGCCCGAAGTTTGAAATCAGGTTTGACCAAATAAGTAGAAGGTTTGACCCAGGCTTCAAAAATAGCAACAAAATTTTATAAATTCTGAATTAATTCTTAGGTGTTCCCGCGATGACCTAGTATCCACAAAAATTATTGAACCTTACAGTTAATGATATAATTTGTATAAGTAGAATTCAAACTTAAGGTATGTCTTTGAATTGACTTTGAATTTTCTGAAGGTTTTAAATAGTCCCATAAATTTGGAAAAACAAAATATTTTAATTCATGATAATTGTTCTAGTATTTTAATAAATTATTTCTAGAGGACCTTTAGCAGCATTTGTTTTTTTTTTTGGAGTTCAAATTAAAGTGTAAGTTTAATTTAAAAAAATTCCAAGTGCAATAAATGTTGCAAATGATTCCAAAATGTCGCGCATGCTGATAAGATGCGTAGTAATTCTCATTAATCATATTGGGGGCTGTTACACGGACTCCCTGATCAAGCTCCATATAGCCCAGAGGCCATCAACCCTGGTCTCCTCCGTCTCGGCATGTTCGACCCGCTTTCTTGCAATTCGGATGTCGTCCTCGACTCTCTGGGCTGCATCCTCGGTGCAGACCAAGTAGTTCCATAGGACGAACTCCACCATGAGATTTACTCACTGGATGGCGGAGACCCTCGCATTGGTCCATCGGAGGAGGAGCTCTAGTCGACAGATGATGGCCGCTATGGTCTCCGGTAGATCAAAGGGCCTACAACGGACGACATTGCGAACAGAAGGCTTGTCCACAACGTGGGCCAGGTTGTGACCAGAGAGGTGCGAGTACACAACCACAATGTAGGCCAATACAGCCGGTATGAGAGGGGAAGCCATTTGGAGTTTGTGGAAAAAGGAGGTCAATGAGGTTTGTGAGAAATCCATTTCAGAAGGGGATGTCTATTTATAAAACAAGTACTAATTAAAGCCAGAGCGGGAGATGAAGAGCACATCGTGAGGGTAATTAAAGCTAGAGCGGGAGACAAAGAGCACATCATGAGGGAAACAAAGTGGCGATTGTGGCATATCACAGACGGTTCTTATTACGAACCGTCTGTGATAGATTACTTATCACAGACGGTTCTTCATACAACCGTTTGTGATTATTAATCTATCATAGATGGTTCATATTTAGAACCATCTGTGATAAGCAATCTATCACAGACGGTTCGTAATAAGAACCGTCTGTTATTCATCATAGATGGTTCAACTTTAGAATCATCTGTGATATGTTGGCACTATAAATATCGGCTCCCGACAGACCCCCTAGCGACTCCACCCCCTGACCCAATTTTGGTTTGAGCCGCCACTCCCATTGCGCCACCTTAGAGAGGAGAAGGAAAGGAGGAAGCTAGAGAGGAGGAAGGGAGGAGAAGGAGATCAGGAGGAAGAGATTAGGAGAAAGAGAATGTGAGGAATCTCACGGGTTATTTGGAATTTTGTCATGAGCTCAGAGGGTAACGATCTATAACTCTTTATATTTGCTCTTGGTTAATCTTTAATCAACTTTAGTATGTCTGGTTTATAGGTGGAGTAATGTATTTGAAGTTTTTTAATCTAATTTAACACTACTAATTTGTTACATGTGTAGCGTAGATGGACCGAAACTGGATGTACCATGCGAACCGTGTGAGTGAAGAGTACATTAAGGGCGTGTTTTCTTTTAAAAGAGCCGCCAAGCAAGATATGTTGAAGAAGGGGATAGAATTTATGTACTGTTCATACATTGATTGTGTTAATCTGAAGATATTTAACAACTCGGCGCAGATCGAAGCGCACTTGATTCGAAGGGACTTCAAAAAAGGGTATACATGTTGGACCAGTCATGGTGAAGAGCAGATTATAAAGGAAGTTAATAATGACGACATCGCTGAGGAATTCAACGATATACCGGATGTGGTGTGCTTTTGATGAGGATAGGTCGCATAATGACAATTTGGATCAGATGCTATGCGATGCAGAAGGGAACTATAGTGTGAGAGAGTTTTGTAAATTCGAGGGCTTAATGGAGAACTCGGGGAAACCTTTGTTCCCTGGCTACAAGCCGGAATACACAAGGTTGTCAACCGTGCTTGAACTGCTGAAATTGAAGGCAAGCAATAGTTGGTCCGACAAGAGTTTCACGGCGTTGTTAGGTCTCCTAGTGGACATCCTTCTAGAGGGAAACATGTTGCCTAGCACCACCTACCAAGCCAAGAAGGTTCTTTGTCCGTTGGGAATGGAAGTAGAAAGAATACATGCATGTCCGAATGATTGTATCCTGTACCGTAAAGAGTATGCAGACATGCATGTATGCCCCATGTTCAAAGCATCCCGATACAAGCGTAAGAATACTGCTAAGGTGAAATAAGGACCTCCTGCTAAGATGTTGTGGTATCTGCCTGTGATCCCACGTTTGAAGCGTTTATTTGCGAATCGAAAGGATGCAAGATTGCTGCGTTGGCACTTGGAGGAGCGTAAGAAAGATGGAGGAGCGTAAGAAAGATGGGAAGCTAAGACACCCTGCTGATTCTGCCCAGTGGAGAAACTTCGATCAGAGCTTTGAAGAGTTTGGTGCAGAACTAAGGAACATAAGGTTAGGGTTGAGTACAGATGGAATGAATCCTTTCGGTAACATGAGCAGCCGACACAGCACCTGGCCCGTGAATCTCTGTATATACAACCTTCCTCCTTGGCTATGTATGAAGCAGAAGTACATTTTGATGTCACTACTTATCCAAGGGCCGAAGCAACCTAGGAACGATATTAATGTGTACCTAGCACCATTGCTGGAAGATCTTGTGATACTGTGGAACGAAGGGGTACAAGTATAGGATGCGTACAAACGAGAGAACTTCACTTTACGCGTCATGTTGTTCTTCACCATCAATGATTTTTCTGCTCTTGGTAACCTATCGGGGTTCAGTACAAAAGGCGCCAAAGTCTGTCCGCACTACTTAGATGGTACCGAGAGTGTATGGCTGAACAACTCGTGCAAAACTATGTATATACATCACCGTAGGTTCCTTCCCAGGATTCACGCATACCGCAATAAGGAGGACGGTTCAGCTCCAAGGGCTTTTAGAGGGAAAGAGATCTATCATATGGTTTAGGATATCGATGTTGTGGTTAGGAAGGGACGTAAATTAAGGACCCGTCAGAAGAACATGATCTGGAAGAAGCGGTCAATTTTTTGGGACTTGCCTTATTGGGAGCACTTAGAAGTTCGTCACTGCATCGACGCCATGCACATGGAGAAGAATGTATGTGATAGCTTGATTGGTCTCTTACTGAACATTAGTGGCAAAACAATCGATGGTGTTAACGCAAGACGTGACTTGGTTGATATGAACATAAGGACCGAGTTAGCACCGAAAGGGACCGGTAAAGGATGAACATACCTTCTCCCAGCTTGCTACACTCTGTCCAAGGCCGAGAGAAATGAACTGTGCCAGAGCTTGCATGATGTGAAAGTTTCGTCCGGTTACTCCGCCAGCATTAAGAAACTTATTTCTGTGGAAGATTTAAAATTAATTGGTATGAAGTCTCATGATTGTCATGTGTTGATAACACAAATGCTTCCGTTGTAATTAGGAGCATCTTGCCGGACAAGGTCCGAGTGGCAATCTTGAGGTTGTGTTATTTCTTTAACTCAATTGCTCAGAAGGTCATCGATCCCGAAGGACTAGATGCTCTGCAGGTGTGAGACCCCGGTGTATTTAGCTTGTAATGCTTAGTCTTCCCTTGACTCTAGCATCACAAACAAAATATACCATGCCTCGATGGACATGTGCTTCCCAGAATTGTAGCACATATACATCTTTACAAAATCATGCATCATTTCCATACATCATAATATACCAAGTCTAGCAAAAGACATACAATATATAGAGTTATTACAAAAGAGCCGACCGGCCAAATGACATCAAAGTAAAAATAACAGCGGAAGCAAAAGCGCCATAAGATGGCTATAAACAAAAGACGACCGGTTAGCCAACATAACCCACAAGGCAATCGACCGGGCCGCCAAGCTAGTCGCACGATCCGCAACAAAACTCACAGAAGTTGATCCCTTGGGGATCCACTTCCTCCTCTGCACACAACAAGCAATGCAGATGAGTACAAAAAATGTATTCGCAAGACTTACGAGTAACAAGCCTATACGTAGCTACATGAAAGCTGTAACAAAGGATATGGTTATATGGTTAATTGGACGCATAAAGCAATTTTTATTTGCAATAATGTAATAGATTGAAAGCAATTTGTCAAATCTATTTTTAATCATTAAAATAACAGCGAGGTAACAATAAATAGCATAAGTAACAACCTAGAGGTGACTAACCCAATAGCCACCACAACATAGCACGAATCCCCGATTCGTGCCACCCATCAAGTTTTAGTTAAAAGGTTGTAGTCTAATTCTCACAGGGCGTATCCGAGCGTGTCCATAACCTAGGACGAGGCTATTCGAATAGATTTAACCCTGCAGGGGTGTACCAATGTACCCACACTTCAGACCGCCTTTAAGCCACAAGGTTAGCACACTTCCAAAGGTATGCCGACACGGCTAAGTCCTACGAGACGTTTCCAATATTGTGTTTCAACTACGAGCCGCTCGTATGGATAAAAACACATACGCTTACATTGTAAAGCCGAAAGAGAACTACCCACCCGGGGTAAAGCTTCGAACAACTACAATGCTCCCAAACATCTGCCTCCTACGACTCTTGCGACTCGGAGCTAACACACGCCAAAGTACTAAGTCAAGAGAGGTCCCATTTCCCTCTAGTGTGGTTAGCACGCAAAATGCTCAGTACAGTGGCGCAAGTAATTCGGTCCTTGTTGACTCGGGCACCATTCCAGTCACACCCAAAAGCACACCAATATTCCATTGTGCCCAAGTCCAAATCATTTTATTTTTATTTTTAGTTTTCACAATTAAACATAGCACAAAGGCTGAACATAAAGTCATAATAAGTTTGTGTGATCAAGGTTATCGACTAAGTCGACAACCGCCCATTTCTACCGGTAGCTAAGCATGATTAAGCAACATTAACTCGTAAACTACTAAGTGAGAAGGGCTCATCCAATGAACCCTAAATGACAGCAAATAATCCTAGGCTCAGTAGTAGAGGATAAACATTGGCCTACAGATTATGCATCTAATAGGTCAACTAATCGACAATAGTTTAAAACAAGATAGCAATGCATACATAGAATTTGCAAACAACATATTAGACTTTGAAAATAATAGGAGCAATATGATCAAATGATGCTACATCTGCTTGCCTTGCTGGAAGTGCTCTTGCTGTAGAGGATCGCTTTCGGGCTCAACAAACTCTTCGGAACCTAACGCAAGAACGCGAAAATCCAATAAGAACGAAGAACACCGAAAGAAACTCAAAATCCAAAGTCATCCAAATTCCATGAAATTTACACAGCAGTAAGGTTATGATTTTAAATGAATTTAGTAACAAGAATCATTCAATTTGGACTAAGCATGCAAAAGTTATAGCCTAAACATTTTCTTTTAGCTTGATAATTCAATTAAAATTAATTTCGGGTACTGTTCATGGCACAATTTTCCAAAAAGTTCTAGAACCTGAAATTTTTATGGCAGGTAGAACATGGCATTCTAAGAACATCAAAACTGGATTTACTTCATTTGGAGTTAAAATGAATTACTTATGATTTTTCTAAGTTACGAAACTAGGGTATATCATTTTTCAGAGGCAAATACATGAACAAAACCTATTCTAAATTAAAGTACCTTATCAGAGGAATTTAACAAATTTTAGTTTACTCAATTTAGTGTTACAAGGAATTACTTGTGTCTTTTACAAATTTTAGACAATTTTTAAAGCGCAAATAAAGCTACTCAGACATTAAATCTATTAATAAATTTTTCTGGAGCAAAATTAATCCTACAAACATTTTTAGATTAAAGCTTAGTTAAAATCAGAATTAACAAAATTTGAATCAGCCGAAAAGGAATTAAACTGAATTAGTTATGCTATTTCGAGGTTTAATACAATTCTTAGTTGACAAATAAAAGCTTACCGGAATTAAATCAAACTTATCGAAAAGAAATGACTTGGCCAAACTTGGGCCGGTGAGATCAGATCTAACGACCCATGCACATTGAAACACAGCGCACGCGCACACGCACTCGCCGAAGCCCATCGTTGGATCAAGATCCAACAGTTCACAACGATCGGGGCGTTCGGAGGCCCAAACGTCCCAACCAACCTCGACCGCTGATCTAAAGATGGAGGGTTGATATTGAAGGGACATTCGAAAGTCCGAATGCACTCGCCACCTCAGCCGCAGATCGTGAGATGGACGGCCCACGATGACTAGGGCCGATAGGGTGGTCTGAACATTCCAAGGATCTGAGCCGCAGATCTCAGAACGAACGATCCGAGATCGACAAAGTGTTGCGCACTACACAAGCAATCCAGAGGTTGAAGATGACTAGTTACGGCGAGGGCCCACCAGTCAGTGAGAGGGTTAAAATGGCTCGGGTTGAAAAAGACTGAAGGGTTAGGTTAAGTTGAACGGGAGAATCTGGACGGTTGGATAAAAAAATGGACGGTCACGATTGGAAGAGACTTTCGGAGGTCCGGATGTCCAAGGGAATCTCAGTGGTCCGATCCAAAATTAACGGTCAGATTTAAGTGGAAGATGCGGAGGTCCGAACGTTCACCGAGATCTGGATCGTTGAAAACAAATCCAACGGTCGAGAGTGCATGCGCCCCTAAAACGAGCCCGGTGCATTTAGTTGATTGGGTTCGACCAAGTGGCTCGAGCCCAAGTCTGACTTCGAACCCAACCGGTTTGCCTAGGGTTTTGAGTTTAAGGCCGAGATTTAGAGAGATTTTTAGGGATAGCAAACTAACTCCAAAATTTCTAAAATTTTTACCGTAGCTTGCCAACTTTAAGACTGACCTTGTGTAAAATTTTAGAGGTTTTGCTGCAGTGCATTTTTCTCTAAAAATTCTGCAAGGTGCTGAACTAGGGTTTGACCACAGTCAACTGGTTTGACCAACCTATAAAAATATTCAAATAATTTCTAAAAATTATGAAATTTTTCAGAGAGGTCCCACATTAACCCTAGAACTTAGGAAAAATATTTTCAGAGCATAATCATAAGGTTAGACAAGAAAGTTTTTGAAAGATAAGATTTAGGTCAAAAGAGGCTTGTAGTTTTGTATTTCCATAATTCCTTTACAAGAATTTTTCAGAACGTACGTGAAACACAAGATGTAAGAAAAGTTTTTAATTTTTACACATTTTCTTACATGTGAAACACAAGCCAAAACTTGGGATGTTACAGCAGGCCAAGGTGGTGACGACTCTATGTCATCTAGAGATGTATATCCCTCCGTCATTTTTCGATATCATGGTCCATCTCATTGTTCACCTTGTGAAAGAGATAAAGATATACGGCCCTGTGTTCCTACATCATATGTTCCCGTTCGAGAGGTACATGGGAATTCTCAAGTCCTACGTACGGAATCGATCTCGACCGGAGGGAAGTATCATTGAAGGTTATGCAACCAAAGAGGTCATTGAGTTCTGCGTCAACTACATAGCTCAGGTGGAACCGATAGGTGTGCCTCTATTTTGATGTAACATGGAATATAAAAATTGGTTTCACTTGATTTGGAGTTGAGTTGAATTAGATATGATTTTTTTAAGTCAAATGCATTTTTAGTGGATAAATTTATGTTAATGTGTTATATATGGACTTCTCATCTTTGATTTTGCTATCAATGTGGACTTGATGTCCTAATATGCCAAATTATGGATTTCTCTAAATGTGCTCTTGTGATACCATATCACAGACAGTTCCATAATAGAACCATCTATGATATGGTCATAATCACAAATAGTTCTATTATGGAATCGTCTGTGATATGATCATAATCACAAACGGTTCAACAAAAGAACCGTCTGTGATATGGGGTTCCTAGCTTAGACTGTTGAATAGAGTACCTAAGCTAGGTTTAAATTTATTTGAGTATTAGCACCTCCCAGGAACCTCCTTGAATTATTTCAAGATTTTAGGAATTGTTTTACTATTTTATACAGCCCAAGTCTGTTCGAACCATCCGATCGGAATCAGACGGTCCCGATCGGAGGAGATGTTCAGATCATCTGAATATCTCCTCCGATCGGGACCATCCGATTCAGATCGGATGGTCCAAACAGACCGAGCTGTTCAGACGGTCCGAACATCTCTTCGATCGAGACCATCCGATTAAGATCGGATGGTCCGAATAGAGCCAGGCCCTATAAAATTGTAAAAAATAGCAAAAAAAATCTTAAAATCTTGAAATAATTCATGGAGGTTACTGGGATGTGCTAATACTCAAATAAAATTTGAAATCTCACTGTTCAAGTGTTATTAGAGTAAACTAAATTCAAACAGCCTAAGCTAGAAACCCCATATTACAGACGGTTCTATTATGGAACTGTATGTGATTATGACATATCACAGACGGTGCTATTATTGAACCATCTGTGATTATTACCATATCACAGACGGTTCTATTATGGAACCATCTGTGATATCCCTTTATTAGGCGGGAACCGCTAGGGTTTGCGCCCTTACTCTCGCCTGTTCACCTCCCTAGTGCCCTTAGCCCCTTACTCTCGCTCGTTCGCCTCCCCACCCGAGCGCCTCCTACCCCAAAGCCTCCTCTCTGATGCCTCCTACCTCGAAGCCTCCTCCCCGACGCCTCCTCCTCCACACCAGAGCCACGCCGCTCGGCCTCCTCCTCCCCCTTCCTCCCCCACCTCCATCTGAAGCCACCTCCCAAGGTACTTCTTAGCATGTTTGTCTGGATTTTGTGGGCTTAATATTACTCTATCATTGAAATGGTATAATTCTAACATTGGTAGAATTACTAGTTTAATTTGGAGCTCTACAAGATTGCTTGCTGCTATCAAAGTAATCACCAGTTTGCCTGCTATTGTCAAATTGTATTTAGAACTTCCAGTACTTGTGTAATGGTTTGAAGTAATAAATCAGTGAGTCTTGTTATAGTCTTATGTGGATTGCAGTAGTGGATATTGATGGTTCTTGGTGATCTATGGTTGACAGAAAGTATCTGTTTGAACTTCTTATCCATGTGATTGTTCTGTCAGTATAGTTAAGCATTGGATAGAGCTCAAAATATGAATTTTAGTGTTCTTATCTAATTTATGAAGAGTATAGACTAATGGGTTGAGATAGCAAAGTTTAATTCGTTTGTATCTCGCCTTCTGAGAGCACTCAATACCATCAATTATATGAGCTTTATGCTGATTTCCTACATATACATGTGGTATATGTTTTGCTTTTCATTCAGCTTAAATGCCATGGAGGATTTACATTTGTATTCCTTATCTGTATATGGTATCCTTATGAAGTTTTACATATTTGTATTCATTTGTGTTGGATATATCAGAGACTTCCTTGTGTAGTACGTACTATATACTGTATATGCTTGATACTATTTGTTTATTTAGTTAATTGGTTGGGTAACTCTATTGTTCTGTCTAAAATATGTTTCCAATGGAAATTATCTTCGAAAATACCTAGTTGATATAAACTTGCAATCCATATTATTTAAACTCTCAACATTTTGAATTCTGAAATTTTAGTTCGTTGCGTATGTAACTTATATAGATAGCAAGTAAGCGAGATGGCATATAATACTCCAGAGTAGGAATCGGGATAAAACCAGTTATTTAAGGAAATGGATTAATTGGAAATGGATCTAGGAGAAGGATCTAATGGAAAATAATTAATTAGGCAGGTAAAGGAGGGGTTTATCGGAAAACCTTGGCAACCTGGGCCTGGGCTTTGGCCCCATAAGGACACCTTGGTGGTCGGCCAAGGGAGGGGAGGCACCCCTTTTCTCCCCCCCCCAAACCCTAGCCGCCCCTCCCCGCTCCACTCCCTACGCCCCTCCCACTCCCTCAGGCCGCCACCCCCTCCACCTTGTGCACCTCCCCCACCAAGGCCGCCCCTGGTTCCTGCGCTCCCTCCCCATTGCGCCTCCCCTACTGCCGGCGAAGATCGTCCGTCTCCCTCGCGTGCCGATTAGGGAGAAGAAGGAGATCACTTGGAGGTGGCCGGCTGTTGGAGGAAGAAGAAGGTGAGGGGGAGAAGACCATCTTCGTGGGGAGAGGTCACTGGTGGGTGCTCTTCGTGCCTAGCAAACGGTTCTTCAAGGGTAACCCCTGTTTTCCCCCGATTAGATGCATACTTAATTATTGTAGCAATGTCGGTATTATAGTCTGCTCAGGACAAATTTCGTTAGACAATCGTTTTGATGTAGTTAAGTGCGGATTCAGTCCTGGGCATCTCCTAGAGTATTGTAGAAGACGTCAATAGCTTTCGATGAAGTTCTAGATCGCGTTAGTTGGACCTCTGTAGCAGAAGTTATGAATTTATTAGTGTGACTGTTCTGCAAATCTGTCGATATTCTGACAGGTTTTAGTAATCTGACTTGAGCGATCAGTTAAATGGACAATTAGAGGAGCTCAGTATAATGAAAGTTGTTGATAATTGTCGTAGATTTTAGGGAAGCCCAAGAACACGAAATTTGGACAAACGAGATGAAAGGTATAGTAGTTTTAGTGTACTGTCTAGAGAACCTAACGTGAAATCGATGTTCTGTTAATTAGCATAATAAGGGTATTAGATGGCCGAATCAGGAAGGCCCACCAACTAGGTTTAGTTGGGGAAATTGATAACCTTTCAATGAAGTCCAAGAACACCTCATTTGGACTCCTGTACTAAAATATATGAATTTTAGAACGCGACTGTCCACAGAGGGGACAGAACAACATTTAGGAATTGGGGTTGGGTTCGCGTTAAAAGAACTATTGCAAGTTCTTGTTTGCTTTTATAGTTTGTTTGGTCCATTACTGTTGTCTTAGTATGCTTTTAAATGAATTTAGGTGAGGGACTGGTCCCGAAGGCAGCACCCTCTTCACATCCTCTGTTCTCACGCGGTTAAGGCAAGTACTCTGTTTGATAGAGTAATTATGAATTGTTTGACAATGGGTGCTAGCATTTTGATACATATTAGCTATGCTTGGTTGATAGTGAGGTATGTTGATTAAAGATGGTGAATGCTTATGACACGAATGATTGTAATTCATGTATGGTATTGATGTTGTTCATGATTATTGCGAAATTGTAATTGTTCATGTGCACAATGGAAGCATACATAAGACTTGGTCACGTGGTGACCAGGTATGCACATTCGAGGTCCCCGTCATGTAGATGACGGGCTTGAGGTCCCCACATTCGTGGAATGTGGGCATTGAAAAGAGGTTCCCATCATGAAAACGATGGGCTTATGGTCCCCCACACTTGTGGAGTGTGGGCTTGAGGTCCCCTTTACTTGCGGAGTATTGAGCAATTGGTCCCTACGCTTGTGATGACAAGTATGGTATGCGACGACGGTTGCATATCTCGCATTACTGGTAAAATACGAAAAAGTGGAAGAGAAAGAAAAGATACATTGCATATTTGCATTCATACAGCATGAGCTATGTTTCCGAGTAATGCTTTGGATGTGAATGTTGTTGCTGTAATTGTGAGGTTAATAGTTAATAATTTTTTTGGTACTTGCTGAATCTTTGGGCTCACTCTTGTTTTTGTTGTGTTTTAGGTACCTTTTGCAAGAATGGCATGCATGAGATGGAGTAGACTTGAGTTGGATTCACACACTGCCACACATCGTTACAAGTTGATTAATTCTTTTAGAGTGTCCATTAATAATTAAACGATTTGCTTAAGAAATGATCATGGTTAGGCCTTATGCATCGAGGTTATATGTAATAATGATGAGAAACATACTTTGGTTACCTTGAATGTGTCCTAGCTGAATATCATGTTTTTTTTAATGCTTAGTGATGATATTGGATGTTGGATTATTTAGATATGATATATTTTTTATCTTTTGGGAACCTCCGTATAGCTAACTAAACAAAGGAGGTTCTGCCGAAATTTAGCAGATTGTCGTAGTTTAGCTTTGTTAGTGTTTTCTTCAGTAGCATTCTAGGCTCATGTCAGGCTGGGGTGTTACATGGCATCCGCAGCGTCTTCGCCACCTTCATCGACGTTGCCGAATGCATCTGTATCTTAGAACAAAGTGGTACATACGCGAGATAACAGAGGAGCATCAAAAATGCCCACGGGCCGAATGACCATCACGGAGGTCAGTGACGGTGGGGTCCCTATGGGTCCCAAGAAAGCAGCGGTGAGATTCCGGACCATCTGCAGGATACTTGGAAGGGAACGGGTCCGTATCACTATAGTAAGCTGGGACACTGTATCGAAAGATTGAAGAGGCGAGCTGTGGACAAAAATTTCACAATTGTTCACTATCCCAGAAGCAGACCAGGCACGCGTTCAACGGCAGGCGTTGCTCGTGATGGGACACGCGTGGAAGACCTTCAAGAGTACGGTTGTCACGAAGTACGTGAACACGGGTCGGATACCCTTAACGAAGTATAATTTCTTATCGCGGGATATCATATAGGACGCTTTTGTGTAAATGAAGACGATGGTCGAATTTCAGGAGCAAAGTGCGGCACGCAAGGCTCTCTAGGCACAAAACACTCACCCCCACAAACTTGGCACTGCTAGGTATGCGGGTAAAAAGGAGCAATGGGCAGTGGAGGATGAGAACGCAACAGTGCCATTTCCTGAGATCACAAACGAGCGCGCTTGAACCTGGTTAAGAGGGAGGGTATCAGCCACATCTTCGGGCGGCATCTGTTTCACAAACCTGACAGACCAGGAAGTGTCCCAATGTCTTGTAAAATATGTCGGACTACCTAGTTGTTAATAAGTCCATAACTTCATAATGTCTATAATAATATGATGACCTCTTGCAGCAAGCATTGACTTCCGCATGTTTCAAAGGCCCTTGAAATAGACAAGGGAAGGATATACTATCTACGGTCTTGGGAAACAAGTAGCACCCGGGTCACACGCGAGGCATTAGGGTTTACGTACCTTGGAGGGATAGATTCGCAGACGACTACTGCACATATAAGAGTAGGAAGAGATACAAGGCCGAGCATGACGACTGGTTGGAACAGGTGCTTACTGCAAGATTTCAAGGACAGCTAACAAGATTGCAGGGATCAACTTAATCAACTCCTCAATATGACGCAAGCCGCCCCCGCTATTTTGGGATCCAGTCCTCCTCAACATCGGAGTAGCGTTGCGTCCATGCAAAATTCTGAACATGACGACGTCCAATTACCTATTGATGACATCAAGGTAATGTACATCTCTGGAATGCTCCAATGATAGACTTATAGGACACCTTAGCTAATTGCGTATCGTTTTGTAGGAGGCGACGCCGTGCACGCTCCAAGTGAGGATGGTTGGGTCCATGTCTATTGAGGCTGGGTGGGGGATGGCTTATCCATGCCAGGAAGAGACAGTGTAGCATGGTGCCAGGTGGTGCAGAGTTACACCAGGGTCCAGCTGGACATGGTACATGACAATTTCAGGGCCGTCCCACTGGAGATTCGCCCGAATAAAGACATCATAACACTAGGGCATGTCGTGTACTCTTTTATCCAATGGCCCAAGAAGAACATCGCCCTGGACCCTGCAGTGTCGCCTCAACCTTCGATTCAGAAGGCCTCTCCAACAGGACACTTGATGATTCTACCTCAACCATCTCGACACGACCATGACTCCCCAACAGGACCATCGATGACTCCACCTCAACCTTCGCTTCAGAAGTCCGCCTCATCGGTTCCTGTGGAGAAGACGTCGAAGGAACAAGAAAAGCGTGTCGTCATATCGGTTCCCGAGTCGTCTCACAGGAAGACGCATAGCGGCCAAGTCGTTTAGGCCAAATCGAAATCGCAGAATGTTAAAGCGCCTCTCAAGCCCGGGAAATACTCCGTCGGAAGTCCGTTGGCCACCGACATAGTACTAGGCCGCATTGGAATAAGTTGCCAGTCTTTGCATACTTGGTACATGCAGAAGACCAAAGAGAAGGGGTGCATACTGCAATCACCATCAGATACACGAAGGAGCATTTCTTCCACGAGCCGGCCCCCTTCGTCGTGGGCTTCGACGACTTATTCGAGCTATTCAACCTCAAAGCCCTCGATGCCTCATTTCTACGATGTTGGATACTGTAAGTGTGTACTACAATCAAGTTCTACATTCACGTAATACCGATTAATATAACTCATTGCTTTTGTATAGATACATGATGAAAAATACCCGGCAATTGAAAGAACCGGTTGGTTTCCTCGACCCACACGTGGTCTCTGAGCAAACCATTATGGCAGACGCATCCTACGTCGTGAAATACATAACGACAGGATTGCTTGCTCAGGACGACAAAGACTACATAATGGTGCCCTACAACCAGAAGTAAGTGCTTCACTACTTGCTATACAAATTTTATTTGTACTTTATACGTAGCATGAACTTAGGTTTAATGACTATAGCGACGTACATTGTAACATCCCAAATTTCTGAGCTTAAAAATCTTTTAAATAGTTAGTAGGGAAAAATTCACCATTTGGATTTATTTGTATTTAATTTCAAAAGCTTAATATTGGACTTTACAAGCAAAAACATTTAATGTGAATAATCCCAACATGAACAATAGCCAAAACTATTTTATTTGGGTTCTATGTGCTCGATATATTTTCTAGATTTTTCTAGAATTTTTCTGAAGTTCATTTGCTATTTTCTATTGCTTATTTGATTTTCTCGGTATTTTCTAAAATGAAAACCTATCTAAAATCTCGAATCCTCTCGGCCGAATCCTCCGCCCAACCGCTTTCCGCACACGCGGCCCGCTATGCCCACCTCGCGAGGCCTCGCCGCGTGCCGCCTCTGTGCCGCTGACATGTGGGCCCCGCCCCTGCGTCGTCCACCTCCGCTCGTCTTCCTCCTCGCGCGAGCCCGCCTCTGTCGCCATTGCTGGAAGCTGGAGCTTCGTCCGACAATGGGATATCTTCAACAGAACCCCTTCTAGAAAACGTGCTAAATCCTATCTCCTATTCCCCCGCACGTTTTGCCGATAAAAATCTTATCCCGAATCATATTCAAAATCCGGATTTTCCTTAAGTGTTCATCTCGGACTCTTTTAGGGTTTTTCCCGCCGCCGCCTCCTCGCACCCTCCCGACCCTCTATAAAAGCCCCCCGAGGTTCGCCTCTCTCCCCGCATCAGAAACCCCCAAACCCCAGGACCCGAGAGCCCCTGCGCCGCCGCCGTTCCTGATTTTCGGTTCTTCACCTTCATCTTCTCCGACGAGCTTCTCCGCCGCAACCAGAGCCGCCGGAACCCCTCCGACCACACCACCACCTTCGCAAGCCCGTGAGCTACCTCCTGGTGGCACTCACTTCGCCGGGATCCCGCCGGAGCGCTCGTCCGACAACACCCGTACTCTCTCCGCCGCCTCAAGCTCGCGCGCCGCCACCTCGATGCACCCGACCACCGGAGTTGGTCCTTAGGTGCGCACAGCCTCGGCCACGCCCGCTGCCACTCGCCGCCGACGAGAGCCGCCGCCGTTGTCGCGCCACCGCGCTCGGTCACCGCCGACCTGACGTGGCAGCCGCGTGGCAGGCCACCTCATCGCCAGATCGGCAGCCGCATCTGCGTGTCACCTACGTGGCAGCCACGTGGGTACACACGTGGGCTGTCCACCGGGTTCCAGAGCCCGAGGCTCGGTAGACTTAGTCTACCGTGAGCCGAGCCACTGACAGTGGGACCCACCGCCGATCAACAATCACCCGTTCGAACGTCCCCGCGACGCTTGCATGCAATAAATCTGATTTTCCTTTAGGAAAATAATTCAGTAAATTCATAAAATCTGATTTTCAGCATTTTATGTAATTTCAATCTTCCAAAGCTCATAACTTTTGCATCCTAACTCCGATTGAGCCCATTCAAATTTCTAAATTTGTCTAAATTCGAGATCTACCTAATTATTATTTTTATTTAATTTTTGGAGTTTGTTTTGCTGCTGTTATTTATTTGTTTTGGTTGTTTTGCTTCGTTTGTGCGTAGACGTCGATACTTCGGGGGTTTTTGTCGAAGAAGGCTTCAACCAAGTTCAAGACCAGTACATCGACCTTTTCCAAGGCAAGTCATACCTTTGATCATCTTGAACCCAGTTTTTCAAATTACTTGGTGTTGAATTATTGCATTCTACTTTAATTATTTATTTAAATGCTTTGGGCATAGTTATTATCCAAATTGTTATCACACTTTGGCCTTGTATGTCATAATTCCTTGTCACCCTAGATTGGTTATTAGTTGGTAATATTATAGCACCAACGTGGGTTGGTTAGATGCGAGTACAATTGCTTAGCCATGCCACGAGTCACCATCACATGTAAGTTGCAAATATTAATTTTGACTAAGTGACTATGGAACTGTGTGATAAAACTGTGTGTACTGTGTGCTATTACTCGTGATGGCATGTGTTGCACTAAACCAACTGGGTGGTAAAAGATTTAGACCGAGGCAAGTGGTGGATTGTGTGAACCGGTGGCTTTGTGATTGGGATTTATCGTGTGGTTTAGTTAGAAAAGCTGGAAGTCTTGCCTTGGTCAATTAAGGACTTAACTTTGTGCGCCATTGAACCGAGCTATATCAGACGACCGCATGTCTCGTGACAGGCCTAACTTAGTAGGTTACGGAGTTTGAACATTGGGGTTCAGGTGGATAGGTTAAGCTTTGTGACATGGGACTGTGTGAATAAAGAACGTGAATGTTGAGACGAAGTTTCCGAACTATTTTGTTACGATTGGTGCTAGCTACACTAGTTGTACGTGTGGGTAAAGTGTACAAACCTCTACAGAGTGTTAAACAATCTATTCGAATAGCCGTGTCCTCGGTCATGGACAACGCTCGGGGATTTCACATGAGGGGTAGTGTTCATAAAATGTGGGATTGGGAGCTGTGTGATCTCAACCATATGGCTGTGTGAATCAATCTGTTTAGCTTTGTGTCTTTGTGGAAACAACTGTTAAAATTTATTATTGTCTATTTGTTTCGAATTATGCTTTCAATCTATTATTCATATTCAATTGCAAATGTCGCATTTCTGCAAAATAACCACAGAAGCCATTCCTTTGGAATAAGCCTACATCTATATATTGCATTCTGTGGTATGATTTGCGAGTACGGTTGTGTACTCACGCTTGTTGTAAAACTTGCGTCCAAACCTACTGTATGGAGGAGTCTTCACCGCTTTCGAGGAGGAGGTTGTGGAAGAAGGTTGATCCCTAGGTCATCGATCCCGATCGGTTGCACGTGGTGTCTTGATTGAGTTTGCCGAGTTTATTTCGTTCGCCGCAAAGATTTCTTTAGTGTTAGCCTGCGTGGCTTAATAAGTTGTAACCCGACCTTAAGGTCAAAACTCTAAGTTGTTACTCAAACTATTCGCTTATGTTATATTTCGCTTGTGTGGATTGATATTCACCTATGTTACTGTGTGCACTAGCGTGATCTGGACTAGTGCAAAATACATGAGGGTCCGAGTGCATTTTTGGGTCCCGACAGAGGTGGTATCGAGCCATACCGATCGTAGGTCTTGACCTTAGTTAGATCGGCCGTTTTTAGAGAGTCCAAATTATTTTCTAAAAGAAAACTAACTTGCAAGAGTAACCTATTGCTTAACTCCTCTCATGTCTCTCTAGACTCATCTATTGCTAAGAATTTTCCCCTCTCTCCGCTGTTTTTAAGTTGCTCTTACCAGTTAAATCTGTCTTGACAGATGCCTGCCTCCGCACCTATGGTGAGCGTTGTGGAGGATACGCCGCCGAACTTTGGAAGCTTCTACAGGTACTTGGAGGTTTTGATCGTCCGTTGTATCGAGGAAACCACTGGATGGTGGATGGACATAAGCGGGGTACGATCTGTCGCTTGACGATCTACGCCAGGATGAACACCAAGGCAAGCCGGCCTTGAACATCTCCGTCGGGAGGATCACTTGGAGTGAAGGAATACAGAATCGTCGCGCTGGCCATGCCGGATCCGCCACATCTACATGCGCGAAGTTACAAGGAACCGCCTTCCGCTACCACCCTGGAGCAGCCGCCGTGGAGCTACTCGCACACTATCCATCCACGGAGGGAGAAGAAGATGCCACGATGGTACACCTCGCCCAGACGCGCCGCCAAGAGGAATCCATGGAGATGATGGCACGATCTAGACAAAGTGCCTACAAGAGCACGCACTAAGTCAAGAGAAGATCGCCATCTGGAAGAGATCCCGGACGCCCACCACCGTGCGGACCAAGAAGAGGAAGAAGATCTAGAAGAGCATGAAGAATCGAGGAAGATCCAGAGGAAGTGGAGCGAACCTGAGGAGCTCGTCGCGCCATCGACGCTGTTCTGTTACACCACCCCGGCACGAGATCGGTTTGCGAAGATGCCAAGACAGTTCAAGGTCTACACGGCAGAGCACGGCCGTGGTTGTGGAGGTTACCTCGGCGATCGAGTTCGCTAAGGCCTAGGTTCGCAGCTGAGGCTTGGTGTGTTAAGCGCGTCGCCTAAGCCTAGTTGTGTCGCCCTTTAGGCGTTAGATTGTGTGCTTAGGTTCGCTATTTTCTTTGAGTGTGAGTATGAGCTGCAAAGGCCCTTAGGCATCTGTTGCAAGCCATACTAAGTTCTTAAGTAATAAAGTTGCTTTTGGTTCTCTCGATTGTTGTTGGGTTTAACCAATCCCCGCTTAGTTCTTAACTCATCCCATGCTTGCTACCTTATCTAACCCTTGAGCTTCGCGATGGTTACAACTCGCTGACAGCTGCAAGTGGTTCCGTACCCAAAGATCGGGAGGCAATGAGCAACCACTACGAGAGCGCTCCGCCACAAGCACCCGCTTGACTTGCAAAACTTTGGAGCTTTCATGGCAGCATGACTCACCGATGAATACCATGATGACTGGATGCAAGCCATGCACAACGAACAATAACAACAACAATCACCAAAGACGGAGCCCACCGCTCATGGTCACCATGGACCATCCAAACTTGCAATTCATGAGGACTCGCCCACCAACATTTTCTCGACATGTCTTACCCGTGGAAGTCGACGATTGGCTTCGGGTGATTGAAAGGAAGCTGCGATCACTCAATGCGGCGATCATGAAAAAGTTCTCATGCCTCTCACCGCTTGGAGGGCATCGCAGCAGAATGGTGGGAGAACCTCGCGCGCTTATGAGGCACCACGAATATCACTTGGGAGGAATTTCTACAAAGATTCCGCCAATACCACGCACTGTAAGGAATTATTGAACTAAAGAAAGATGAATTCCGTGCCTCAAGCAAGGAAGCTTGTCGGTGTCGACTATCTCAACAAGTTCTCGCAACTTGCTCGCTATGCCGCAGAAGATGTTGCAATGACAAGGCTCGCAGAGTCGCTTTCTAAAGGGGTGAACACGGACTTCAGTCAATCTCCTTGCACATACCTTCCCGACTTCCAAGAACCGATCAATAAAGCTTTAGTCATGGAGGATAAGCGCAAGGAACGGAAGACAATCGCAAACGCAGGATGATCCAGCAGGAGGCCAGCAATTCCAACAGAGCAAGGACGGCGCCACCGCTGCTCAACCGGTTTTCCCACGAACTCCGCGTAACACCGCACCAACCTCAAGACTCGTCCAGCTTGCTCGTAACACTCGCACTCAAAGACCGACCAACGCTAATCCAATAGTCAACAAGTCGCAAGAGCCAAGGGTGTGCTATACTTGCCGTCAACCAGGCCACTACGCAAATCAGTGTCCACAGAGGGGAACGATCACTCCAGTTCGTTTCAACCTTGGAGCTACACCAAATAAGACACCGGCACCGGGTCACCAACAGGGAACTTTCCAAGCCCCCAACCAGCCAGGAGGAGGGACGCAGTCCGTGGTCCGAGGCCGTGTCAACCACGTCACCCTGGAAGGAGCACAGGAAGCACCAGACGTCGTACTGGGTAAGTTCCTGGTTAATTCGAGCACCGTCGACGCCTGTTTGATTCGAGCTTCGCATTCTTTTGTGTCCAAGTTTTTGCAACTAAGAATAAGTTGGAGGCTATACAACTTAATCATACTCTATTAGTTCAATCGCTCGAGCGAGCTAAGCTCTAGAGTGGGTTGTTTAGGAGCTAAGTTACTCATAGCTGGAGTTGAGTTTCTAGCCAACCTAATTGTTCTAGACACCCAAACCCTAGATGTCATTCTTGGCATGGATTGGCTAACCAAGCACAAAGTCAGGCTTTGGATTGTGGCCAAGAGCCGAACGGTTGAGAAATCGATGAAAGGAAAGTGGAGTTTCTAGCCACATCGGTTCGTGAAGGACACTTGCTAGTAAACAATCAAGACCATTGCATTGGAGAATGTGCCAATAGTCGAGAATACCGGATGTGTTTCCAAAGAGTTACGGAATGCCACGGATCGTGACATCGAGTTCGTCATCGATTTAGTGCCAGGGACAGCGCCAATTTCTAAGCGACCTTATCGAATGCCAGCTGACGAGTTAGCAGAAATGAAGAAGCAGATTGAAGAACTTCTCGAGAAAGGTTTTGTAAGACCAAGTTCGTCACCGTGGGGAGCACCAGTCTTGTTTGTCAAGAAGAAAGACGGAAGCATGAGGATGTGTATCGACTACCGTTCTCTCAACGAGGTCACTATTAAGAATAAGTATCCATTGCCCGTGATAGACGATCCGCTTGACCGGATGAAGGAGCCGAGTGTTCTCAAAGATCGACTTGCGATCGGGTTACCATCAGTTGAAGATCTACCCTAGGGATATACCAAAGACCGCTTTCTCAACGCGGTATGGACATTATGAGTTCTTGGTCATGTCATTTGGGCTAACAAATGCCCCAGCTTACTTCATGAACATGATGAACAAAGTCTTCATGGAATACCTCGACAAGTTTGTAGTGGTGTTCATTGACGATATTCTAGTTTATTCCAAATCAGAGGAGGAACACGCAGAACACCTGAGGTTAATTTTGGAGAAACTCAGGGAGCATCAGTTGTATGCCAAGTTCAGTAAGTGTGACTTTTGGAAGAAGGAAGTGGATTTCCTTGGCCATGTGATGACCGCCGAGGGAGTAGCAGTTGACCCAGGAAAAGTAAAAGCAGTGTTACACTGGGAACAGCCCAAGACTGTAACCCAGATTCGCAGTTTCTTGGGGATGGCAAGTTACTACCGCCGCTTCATTGAAGGATTCTCCTCAATTGCTAAGCCTCTTACGCAATTGTTGAAGAAGGAGAAGAAGTTCACTTGGACCCCAGCTTGTGAAACAAGTTTTCAAGAGTTGAAGAAACGCCTGACCACAGCCCCAGTGTTGATTCTACCAGACGTCCGGAAGGACTTTGATATCTATTGTGATGCTTCGCGTCAAGGACTAGGGTGTGTCCTGATGCAAGAAGGGAGAGCAGTGGCGTATGCATCAAGACAACTAAGACCACATGAAGAGAATTACCCTACTCATGATCTGGAATTAGCTGCCGTAGTGCATGCTTTAAAGATTTGGCGTCACTACCTTATCGGTAATCGCTGTGAAGTCTACACAGATCATAAGAGTCTAAAGTACATCTTCACCCAGTCAGATCTGAACATGAGACAGAGAAGATGGTTGGAATTGATCAAGGATTACAATCTTGGAATCCACTACCATCCCGGAAAGGCCAACGTGATGCTGCACGCCTAAGTCGTAAGAGCATCGCAATGCTTTGGAAGTAAAGGAAGTTGCCCGTAACTTTATGAGGAATTTCAAAAGCTAAGGCTAGAAGTTGTGTCCGAAGGATTTGTAGCCAATTTAGAGGCACAACTACCCGGAGAAGCGATTCGTGAAGCACAACCGAAAGATCCCGTGTTGTCGGAAATCAAGATCAAAATGGCGAAGGAAGTTCAAGGATTTCACCGAGGATGATCAAGATACACTGGATTAATGGTCGATTCGGTACCGATATCGATGGTCTAAGACAGATTAATCTTAAAGGAAGCCCATGATTCAAAGTATTCGATTCACCTCGAAGTACCAAGATGTACCAGATGTTAAGAATAAATTCGTGGCCAAATTTGAAACGAAGTCGCAGAGTTCGTTGCCTTGTGCGACACCGCCGAAAATGAAGGCGAACACGAGAGACCAGCAGGTTTCTTTGCAAATCAAGATTCCGAATGGAAGTGGGAAGAGATCGGAATGGATTTCATCACCGGTCTACCCAAGACCCAATCGGGTTACGATTCGATCCGGTAATAGTCGATCGCCTAACCAAGGTCGCCCATTTTCCGCCATCAAAACCACATACTCGGAAATCGCCTTGCGGAGTTGTACATGGCCGTAATTGTCGGTTGCATGGAGTGCCCAAGAAAATAGTGTCGATCGAGGATCTCGGTTCACCTCTCGCTTTTGGCGAGTTTGCATGAAGCATTGGGTACCCATCGAATTTCGAGACGCATATCATCCACGCATGATGGACAGATCAAAGAGTCAATCGATATTGAGGATATGCCGAGAGCTTGCGCCTAGCGAATGCTACCCGATGGGATAAAAGTTTGCCGATGCGAGTTCTCGCACAACAATAGTTATCAAGCCGACCGCAAATGTCGCCATTTGAAGCTTTGTATGGCGCGCTCGCCAACCCGTTAAATTGGTCGAGACACCAACGCATGTTGTTCGCCCAGATATCATTCAAGAAGCGTAAGAGCAAGTGGCTATGATCGAGAAAGATTGAAGATAGCCCACCAAGCGCGTAAGAGTTATGCCGATAACGCCGCCGAGATCTCGCCGAGCCGTAAGATTTTGTCTATCTTCGAGTGACCCCGCCAAAGGTGTCAAAAGGTTTCATGCCAAAGGAAGCTTGCCCTAGGTATGTTGGTCCGCTCAAGATTCTCGAACGCCGTGGAGAGGTTGCTTACCACCGAGCTACCGCAGATGCGTTAGCGAGGAGTGCATGATGTCTTTCATGTCTCGCATTGAAGAAGTGTCTTCGCAGCGGAAGAGCAAGCCCCGTTAGAATCAATTGTTTTGAAGGAGGATCTTACCTATAAAGAGCAGCCATCAAGATTTTGGATGTCGCGAGCGCCTCACCGTATAAGACTGCGTTCGTTTTGCAAGGTCCGGTGGAGCAACCACTCGGATGAGAAGCGACGTGGGAACGTGAAGAAGAGCCAAAGCCGAGTTCCCTAACCTTTTCTCTAGCTAGCCTGAATCTCGGGGTCGAGATTCCTTTAAGGGGGGGAGGTTTGTAACATCCCAAATTTCTGAGCTTAAAAATCTTTTAAATAGTTAGTAGGAAAAATTCACCATTTGGATTTATTTGTATTTAATTTCAAAAGCTTAATATTGGACTTTACAAGCAAAAACATTTAATGTGAATAATCCCAACATGAACAATAGCCAAAACTATTTTATTTGGGTTCTATGTGCTCAGATATATTTTCTAGATTTTTCTAGAATTTTTCTCGAGTTGATTGCTATTTTCTATTGCTTATTTGATTTTCCGGTATTTTCTAAAATGAAAACCTATCTAAAATCTCAGAATCCTCTCGCCGAATCCTCCCGCCCAACCGCTTTCCCGCACACGCAGCCCGCTATGCCCACCTCACGCGAGGCTCGCCGCGCGCGCGCCTCGTGCCGACATGTGGGCCCCGCCTGCGCCGCCCACCTCCGCTCGCCTTCCTCCTCGCGAGCCCGCCTGCCGCCATTGCCGGAAGCCGAGCTTCGTCCGACAATGGGATATCTTCAACAGAACCCCTTCTAGAAAACGTGCTAAATCCTATCTCCTATTCCCCCGCACGTTTTGCCGATAAAAATCTTATCCCGAATCATATTCAAAATCCGGATTTTCCTTAAGTGTTCATCTCGGACTCTTTTAGGTTTTTCCCGCCGCCTCCTCGCACCTCCCGACCCTCTATAAAAGCCCCCCGAGGTTCGCCTCTCTCCCCGCATCAGAAACCCCCAAACCCCAGGACCCGAGAGCCCCTGCGCCGCCGCCGTTCCTGATTTTCGGTTCTTCACCTTCATCTTCTCCGACGAGCTTCTCGCAACCAGAGCCGCCGGAACCCCTCCGACCACACCACCACCTTCGCAAGCCCGTGAGCTACCTCCGGTGGCACTCACTTCGCGGGATCTCGCCGAGCGCTCGTCCGACAACACCTGCATTTCTCCGCGCCTCAAGCTCACCGCCGCCACCTCGGTGCACCCCGACCACTGGAGTTGGTCCTTTAGGTGCGCATAGCCTCGGCTACGCCGCTGCCACTCGCCACGACGAGGAGCCGCCGCCGTTGTCGCCGCCACGCGCTCGGTCACCGCCGACCGACGTGGCAGCCGCGTGGCAGGCCACCTCATCGCCAGATCGGCAGCCGCATCTGCGTGTCACCTACGTGGCAGCCACGTGGGTACACACGTGGGCTGTCCACCGGGTTCCAGAGCCCGAGGCTCGGTAGACTTAGTCTACCGTGAGCCGAGCCACTGACAGGTGGGACCCACTGCCGATCAATAGTCACCCGTCCGAACGCCCCGGCGACGCCACTGCTAATAAATCTGATTTTCCTTTAGGAAAATAATTCGAGAAATTCATAAAATCTGATTTTCAGCATTTTATGTAATTTCAATCTTCCAAAGCTCATAACTTTTGCATCCTAACTCCGATTGAGCCCATTCAAATTTCTAAATTTGTCTAAATTCGAGATCTACCTAATTATTATTTTTATTTAATTTTTGGAGTTTGTTTTTCTGCTGTTATTTATTTGTTTTGGTTGTTTTGCTTCGCTTATGCGAGACGCGATACTTCTGGGGTTTTGTCGAAGAAGGCTTCAACCAAGTTCAAGACCAGTACATCGACCTTTCCAAGGCAAGTCATACCTTTGATCATCTTGAACCCAGTTTTCAAATTACTTGGTGTTGAAGTATTGCATTCTACTTTAATTATTTATTTAAATGCTTTGGGCATAGTTATTATCCAAATTGTTATCACACTTTGGCCTTGTATGTCATAATTCCTTGTCACCCTAGATTGGTTATTAGTTGGTAATATTATAGCACCAACGTGGGTTGGTTAGATGCTGAGTACAATTGCTTAGCCATGCCACGAGTCACCATCACATGTAAGTTGCAAATATTAATTTTGACTAAGTGACTATGGAACTGTGTGATAAAACCGTGTACTGTGTGCTATTACTCGTGATGGCATGTGTTGCACTAAACCAAGCCGGGTGGTAAAAGATTTAGACCGAGGCAAGTGGTGGATACTGTGTGAACCGTGGCTTTGTGATTGGGATTTATCTCGTGTGGTTTAGTTAGAAAATCGGAAGTCTTGCCTTGGTCAATTAAGGACTTAACTTTGTGCACCATTGAACTGAGCTATATCAGACGACCGCATGTCCGTGACAGCCTAACTTAGTAGGTTACGGAGTTTCAACATTGGGGTTCGTGGATAGGTTAAGCTTTGTGACATGGGATCGTGTGAATAAAGAACGTCAATGTTGAGACGAAGTTTCCGAACTGTTTTGTTACGATTGGTGCTAGCTACACTAGTTGTATCGTGTGGGTAAAGTGTACAAACCTCTGCAGAGTGTTAAACAATCTATTCGAATAGCCGCGTCCTCGGTCATGGACAACGCTCGGGGATTTCACATGAGGGGTAGTGTTCATAAAATGTGGGATTGGGAGCTATGTGATCTCAACCATATGGCTGTGTGAATCATTCTGTTTAGCTTTGTGTCTTTGTGGAAACAACTGTTAAAATTTATTATTGTCTATTTGTTTCGAATTATGCTTTCAATCTATTATTCATATTCAATTGCAAATGTCGCATTTCTGCAAAATAACCACAGAAGTCATTCCTTTGGAATAAGCCTACATGGAATAAGCCTACATCTATATATTGCATTCTGTGGTATGATTTGCGAGTACGGTTGTGTACTCACGCTTGTTGTAAAACTTGCGTCCAAACCTACAGAAGTGGAGGAGTCTTCGCCTGCTTTCGAGGAGGAGTTTGTGGAAGAAGGTTGATCGCTAGGTCATCGATCCCGATCGGTTGTTCGTGGTGTCTTGATTGGAGTTTGCCGAGTTTATTTCGTTCACTGCAAAGATTTCTTTAGTGTTAGCCTTGCGTGGCTTAATAAGTTGTAACCCCGACCTTAAGGTCAAAACTCTAAGTTGTTACTCAAACTATTCGTTTATGTTATATTTCGCTTGTGTGGATTGATATTCACCTATGTTACCGCTGTGTGCACTAGCGTGATCCTGGACTAGTGCCGAATACACAAAGGGTCCAGAATTGCATTTTTGGGTCCCGACATACATGAATAGGAACCATTGGATCCTTTTAGTCATTATACCAAAGAGAAATAAGGTAATATACTTTGATTCTCTACTCAACAAAACCCATGACTTCACCTTTGTGCAAGGAATACTTGACAGGTATGCTCATTTACTCCTTACATAACTCTATTGTAGTCTTCTTTTGTTTGAAATGGCCAAGGATAACTTTTTGGAAACATGTAGGTCGTTCATCGCCTATGTTGCCGAGGGAGGGGCATACAAGGGATCGAGCGCCACACTGCAATACAAGACGCTATTTATGGTACGCGCTACAATACAATAATCCTATATCATACTTCGTAATAATACGTCTCGAACTGACTACCTATATATGTAATTCTATTTTTGCAGTGCCGCCAGCAGAAACAAGAAGAATGTGCATTTTACGTTTGCCATCATATGCAGCACATCATGAGTGCTAAGCTGAAGGATCCCGAGGTTTGTAAATCTCGCAATAATTATTTTCTAATTATAAATTTAAATATATATGCTTACTACTTTAGTCCTGCTAGCGACAGAGCTTCAACATAGATTTAGATGCACTCGTTATGAAAGAGATCTCAGAAGATCGAGGGATGCTCTGCGGCTTCATCAAGATGCAGATCATTAACGCCGATGGAGAGTTTCACTCTGTCAACAATGGTGAACTACCTTCGAACAATTGATTCAATTGTAATTCACTTTGAGTAGTTGTAATTCAATTGTAACTCTAGTGACAATACTTAATACATATTCTTTTGTAATTGATTTTGAGTTGTAAATGATCACTTTGAGTTGTTAACGATTGATTCATTTGTGATGTATCCATTTTCTGCCTGCTTGCTTTTCAGAGGGCATGCCTAGCAATTCCTGATGCTAGCCAAAAATCAAAAAAATTTAGATAGTTTTAAGAACTATCACAGACGGTTTGACTGTTAAACTGTCTATGAAGGGACACTATCACAGACGGTTTCCATTAACAGCCGTTTGTGTTATCCGGATATCACAAATGGTTCTCCTATATATCACAGACGGTTGGTAAATAGAACCGTCTGTGATATCATTGGTAAATAAAACCATCTGTGTTATCGTACATAACACAGACGGTTTAAAAAACCGTATGTGATAACCACCTATTATCACAAACGTAAAATTTCAGATGGTTTGAAAAAGTATGTGATAACGGTTCCGAACCGTCTGTGATGAGATTTTTTGTAGTAGTGCATGTTCATTGCTTAGTATTATCTTCTTTCAGCTCACTCTTTCTTCTTCTTAATACTAGTGAGCTAGTACGAATTTCATACTACCTGCTGATCTTTTCGTAGTAATTCCAAGAGAACCTTGTTATATAGCATTATCAGCGGGCGCGCGTGTAATCGCCTTCAGACACTCTTAGCATCCAATACTTTCAACTAGAAATTCCCAAAACTTTTACATATTGCATTTCAACTTTTACATCCACCACCGTGGCCGTGAGACACTCGGCGGACGACAACGCTAACGTCTCGAACCCGTGATAGAGATGGTGGCAGTAGACCAAGGCACGTGTGGCCGTGTGGTTATATAGCTCAAATTGGCCTGAGAAGAAGGCTGATGGAGAATTTGAACCTCTCAGATGAAGTTGAGTGCATGTTTGATGTGTAGGGTCTCGGGGATTGGGACGGCTAGTTAGGATTTAGATTCTTTTCTAAAATACTCTGTCGTCCTGTTTAAAAAATAAGTTGTTTTAAGCATTGATACGGTGTCAAAAATATAACTTTAATTACTAATTACTATTATAATATATTTGTACAACCCAATAAAATTATAATATTATGAAAAAAAACTTTTCGAGATAAATCTACACAAATAATTTTTATGTCCAAATATTTAAAAAGATGTCGGTAGTCAAAGTTTTTAAAGTTTGACTGCACGTATTCCAAAGTGACTTGTTTTTTTTTTAATTGGAGGGAGTAGTTAACAAGCTGGTACTTAGGGCATCTTCAATAGTACTATATCAGTCGTCGGTTAGCTCTTCATATCAGCAAAATCTTAGGTGGAAGAGAGAGAAGCATAAGAGAGAAGGAACGCCGTCTCTTCCTCAAACAACTATCTCTATATACGAACAAGACAAAGCAACCAGTGTATGTGAGAGAGTGGTGAAGGAGTGAGAATATTATAAGTTTGGCATGAATGTTAGAGACAACTTGCTAGAGACAGTTTATTAAAGGTGTTGTATCTAACTCTATCTTTCGGTAACGTGGAGTTGATATAGTAAAATTAGAGATAATACTATTAGAGACGCCCTTACTCACTAATCTATTGTGGATACAAAGTTGCAAACTGTTAATCATCATTGTCACTTGATCAACTTAGCCCTTGAACTAATCGCCCAAGCTTCACGCATTACTAAAAAATGAGCACCATGTCTGTACGAAGTCAGCATTAGTTTGACCAAAAACACATGTACAGCACAGTTCCCTCCGAAAACTAAGATATAAAAAAAAACAAGTGAAGTTGCAAAGACCCCAATAGCATTAGCGTAGTGATTAGCGGACATACACGAACTTCTTGCAAGCGACATGATCAGCCGTATACTTTGACCACTGGTAATCAATCGGCCACTGGTAATCAATCGGCGTGCGTGCATTTAAATCAACAGTGCACATGCACTGTTGCCGCGTGGACTTTGAGCACGTACGTAGTTGGATCGCACTCACTCAACTCCCGTCGCTGGAAAGACGCTTGCTGCAACTCTCGAAAGGGGAAAAGTGCGTCGTGATTCGTGCTCGTGCCCACCGATCTCCGGACCCACACCGTCCTACTCCTTACTTTTGACACAGCTCAAGCTGAAACGCAAACGCAATGCTTTGGGATTCCAGTGTGTATGGGTGTGTTTTGATGCATGTCTAACAAAACATATGGTAGGATCTTTCGATGGAAAAGGCAGCAAACTATGAAAATTATGCTGGGTGCTTTATATACTCTTTTAGTGGATTGATTACGAAGTGTGAATTTTGGTGTTCGTCAGTATTTTTTTTTTGTGTGTGCAATATATACGTGAGCTAGCACCAAGCGTTTGTTATAACTGAATGTATTGCTTGGATATATGTAATTCTTGATTGCCACTCCACTAGCGTATTGGCTAATTGTACTCGTATATTCGTATTTGTTATAATCGTTATTCATTTCCTTTGTGACATAAATTATGCCCCAATAATTTAGATGAAACCCAATGACATAATAACTCTTCGAATGTATGAATACTCATTCTGCAAGAAGGAAAGGAAAAACACTCCTCTATTTAGTGTACTCAAGTGTACTCGAAGGAAAAGCAGGGACAGAGAGGAACATCGCAACCAAAGAAAGGGAGGAAAAGAAAAGAAAAACGGGACGCAGAGATGGAGATAGGAAACAGGAAACGGATCCTCTTTCTTGGAGAGAAAAATGTAGATGATCTAAAGTGAGTAGTATTAGGGCATTGTCTTTATCGAACGATCTAAAATGAGCGGTCTAGTTCGAGCGCTACAGCACCTAAAGGAACAGTAAAATCGCTATGGTATTTTTGACACAGTAAATACACTCTGGTTCTATAGTACTTTGCTACTGTTTTACTGCAGGACACTGCTCCTGTGTAGACTCGAAACACTGTTTGCACAGTATTCTCTGCTGTTGCTGCGGAGGACTCTGATGATCTTCGTGCATGTCTCCATTCCAAACTCACTCCAGAAAAGGCTAAAATGGGCAAGATAATTTGATAAGCGGCAATGGAAAAGGGTAGAGGGAGCAGGGGGGGGAATCCATGCTCCCATGCGCAATGTATTGCGGCAACCCCACGAAGGGTAGCAAAGTACCTTAATTAGTCACGTAACATCAGAGTAATGTGCCACCCGCCTTTCCCCTCCCTTTGTTTCCCATCACGCACCCCCCTGCAGTAGCTCTGATTCTCTGCATGCAGCTTGGTGCAAGACTTGGTAGGGTTTCTTTCTTCATGTGGCCATGCCCAATTGCCCATGCAATTACTCCACTTGCTAGGGTTCAAGACTTCTGGTTGTTTTTCCTATTCTAGCGTCAACATGTCGGCCAGCATTACTTGTCCATATAACTATGAACTTTGTCAAACACCGGAGCAACTTTGCAACACGAAGGTCATGCGTTGTAATGCGAAATCAAATTCTTGACGCAGACGATAGAGGGCTACCCTGTAGCTCGCTGAGAAGTCTATGTATTTCTAGGAACGAAGGGTCTAGAACATCTCGCATGAAACCATATTCATGCTCGCTAACACAATGGATAGGGTGATTTTGCTTCCGACCTTTGTTTTTGTGTTTTTTTTGTTCGCTTAGCGCGCGACCGCTGCGTGACCGGCCGGCCCTCACCGCACGCCATCGTGGGGGCAGCGCGCGCATGCATGCACACGTGCGACGGGCTTTCTCATCGCCCGTGCCACCGGAGGGCGCACGAGCGCCCGAAGCGGATGGATGGATTCGATCGGCTTCTCGATTGCTCCTCTTCCTCTCCTTGTGTGCGCCTTGGTTAGCTAGGTGCGGTTTAGAGTTTAGACCATGATATGTGTGGCTTTCGTTCCAGGTCTCAAAGCGCGCCAATTACCATATCTACATGCCTAGCCCACTTATAATCTCGTGTACTACAAGTCCGTACCCAGCCTCCAATGATTTGTCTACGTGTATACTAGCATCTACTCAAGCTTTATAGTAGAAAAGTTAGGAATCAAGCGTGCATGAAAACTGAACAAAAAATATAGAGGAATCAGCAAAAGGCAATCAGGAGCTTAAGTTTTTCTTTTAATAATAATAATAATAATGCTACATTGTACCTACCTGCGAGATGTAGACTATGATTGGCCTAGCTCGAGTTAGTTTCTTCCGCAGAGAAGCTGGAGCCGTGTAGCTCCAATTGGGAATGATTTTTTTTGGGCGAGGTGGGAATGAAAAGTTAAGAGCCATCATGCCATGGAGTTTTGATGGTATAGTTGTGAGACCATGCGAGGTCACCGCATGGTGTGTAATGAGTATTTAATTTTGGTATGTATATATTGTTGAAGTTTGAGTTTGGTTCTGGAAGTTTGCCATTTTAGAGTTGATGTCTTTGTGCAATCGGTCTAACCGCTGTGCAGAGCAGGTCAGATCACTGGGTATGGGTGGTCTGACCGCCATGCATGGCCGGTCAGACCGGTCCGTGAGTCTTGGACCGAGACTATGAAGGGCAGTATGACCGGCACAATGGGAGCGGTCCGACTAGCCCTATGAGATTGTAGTAAATTGGCACAAAACACTTGTGTAGAGTTGTTTGGGGATGTGTTTGCACTAGGTACCATTGAAAATAAAAACTAGACGTGAAACTAGACAGAGTTTATGTTGGACCGAAACGATGACTAGAGGGAGGGCGGGGGTGAATAGGAGCATTGCTTTTTCACCTCGATTGAATTCAACTCTCATTCTCACTCCAGTAGACATGGAAGCTATGAAGATTGAAAGTACAAGAATAGTAGAAGTTTTGTGTTGAACCCGATCAAAACCCCGAGACACAATGACCAAAAACACCAAAAACATAAAGAGATAATATTTGGGCGGTTAGAGCTCTGATGATGGGCGGTCTGACCGATGGCCAACCAGTCTGACCTCTCACATGGGCGGTCTGACCGCTCGCATGGATGAATAGTAAAATCAGCAAGATTTGAAGATCACAAATCGACTCAACTTTTAATCCGGTGATCCAAATCCTCTCAAATTTCAACCATAGCTCATCAAGAAGCTCAGGAACCTATTCCAATCGACGATCGGAAAGATCGAGGCAAAGGTTCCGCCAATTTCCTAGATGAGGGCAAAAGGGTATAAGAACCGAGGAGATTCAAACTTTGATCTAAAAACTTGCTCGTGGGTAGATAAAGATCAAGATGATCCTATATGTATTTCCATATATCCCAGTAAGTAAGATCATAGCAAGAAACCCCAAGAAAACCATAGGAACATCAAAATCCAAAAAGTCATCAAAGAGAGAACAAAATCAAGAAGAGACTTGTCGGTATTTTAGAACCGATCTTACATAAAGATTGTTTGATTTGGGGGGTCTCCATAATTGATCACGCAGAAGGAACAACACAAGGATTTTTATACAGGTTCAGGACTTCTCCAGAGAGAATAACAAGCCCACTCCTATGTGTATTGTATTGAGTATGCTGGTTACAATCAAAGTAAAGTCTAATACTTGTCCTCCCGATTGTCTCTGCTCCTATCATATCTGATTGCGCACTTTAAATAGTGCGCGGAGAGGTAGTCGTTCCTCCGGTCAGAAGGCGCCCATTAGTTCATGTAACGGACGTAATAATGGTAGTAATCACTGGAGTAGTAACCTCTCCACGTCGCCTGACAGTTACTTGTCAGAGATAATGGCTCGTTATGTACAGTTACTCAAAAGAATAACAGCGTATATTAATTGCTTAGATTCCCTAATCAATAGAGATAATGGCTCGTTATGTGGAGTTACTCAAAAGAATAACAACGTATATTAATTGCTTAGATTCCCTAATCAATAGATTACAGGGTGGTCGTAGCTGAGCTGGTTGTAGAAAAACTTACGACCAGGGGGGTAGTCGTAGAAGGACTTACGACTGGGTATTGGTCGTAGAAGAACTTACGCCCAGAGGTGATCGTAGAAGAACTTACGATCATGAAGTAGTCCTAAAAAGTATTTACGACTATAGGGGTGGTTGTAGAAGGACTTACGACCACCTGGTTGGCTTCTCCCTTAAGATCATAAGGGGTATACCTAAGAATCGTATGACAGTATATTTACCCATAAAAAGGATTATAGATAAATAATAAAATAAGGATTATTAGATCCTAGTCATCTAACCCCCAGCTTCAAGTGAAAGTAACTTACCTGGGAAAGGAATTGTAGATGATCTTACGACCACGAGGTGGTCGTGAAACAATGGTCGAAGGAAAAACTCTTCGACTCGTATTTTATTTGATTAGAAATATACTTAGTCAAGAAGGTTGTTGAAATCTTATAATTACAAGGTAGTCGTAGAAAATCTTACGACTATGAAGTGGTCGTAGTATGGTAATCGGAAGTAAAACCTTTCTGACTGGTATTTCATTTGACCAGAAAAAGACTTGGTCAAGGAGGTAATTTCGCTTGAGGTGTAAAGACAGCCTCGGTTTTCTCGAATAGGCAAATCTAAGAAAATCTGTCTGTTGGAGCAATTTCCGAAGCGGTGTGAACCGTTGAGTTTCCACGGCATTTTGTTTCAAGTGTGTGGTTATAAAAACTTACCGTAGGGGTGGTTTTAGGGTTCTTACTTTTACCCAAATCGCTTTGACTATTCATCGAGTTCTTGCATTCTCTGCCGCCAGCCAAACTGTATGCTTTCTTGAAACCTTTCCAAATCCAAATCTACCTCTATTGAGAAAGATGGTCAGAACCATTTCTCAGTGGGCCGAATCGAAGATGGACAAGGAGAAGATGTAAGCTCTGGTCGCCGCTGGGAATATTCCAAAAAACGTACTTGTGAAGTGGATTTCGACTGCTGGGCAACATTGGCCGTCAGGGGAGATTGGGCAAATCCCCGTCTTCCGAGCGTACTGCGAGTGCGGTCTCTGATTGCCTGCTCATCCTTTCCTCACGCTTGTACTTGAGCACTTTGGGGTGGAATTGGTGAACCTAGATCCCAATTCCATCACTATGTTAAGTGTGTTCGTGTACTTGCGTGAGACATACTTGGGGATTTCAGCGGACCTCGAGCTCATCCAATATTATTATGGAATGGCCCGACAAGCCGGGATAGGCGGAAGTTGCGGTCTGAAGCTCCACGATGGCATGTCGAGGGAGTATATTCAGATGTTCACCCGGTCATCGTGGCCGGGGTGGAAGAAGAGGTGGTTCTATTGGAAGACCACCAACGAGGACATCCATTCTTTCATGGGGAAGGCTGCTGAGAAGATTTCTTACTGGGATTCGACTCCCAGGGATCTTGACCGGATCGCCCCTTACATTCAAACCATAAAAGACTTAAAGGAAGAGGGACTCACCGGGTGACACGTGGTGAAGGATTTCATCACACACCGCATCAGCCCTTTGAAGAAGCAAGTGCCTCCCATGCGGAGGTACTCGGGGTCACAAAACCCAACTAGAGATTATGAGCCGGGTAAGTGAATTTTCGACTTAGCTCTTGTTTTGGTTGTTCTCCAGTTGGTCTACTGAATATTTTATCCATTTACACAGATCTTCCACAAGCGGAGACTGACATTCGAGTCAAACTCGTTTGCAAGAAATCTCCGCCACCCAATGTGGTGGCTCCTCAAATCCTTGCGGTGGTATCCGCATAGGAAAGGGTGGAACGCCTAAAGGTAAACAAAGACTGATTTCATCTTTAGGATTCATAGTCATAGAAAAGCTTACTACTGGAAGTTTGTTGTAGAAAAACTTACGACTAGGTACTAGTCGTGGAAGATCTTACGACCAGGAGATGATCGTAAAAGAACTTATGATCACGAGGCAGTCGTAGAAAGAATTACAACTAGGTATTGGTCATAGAAGGACTTACGACCACTTAGTAATTATTCCTTTTTCTAACTTCTACAGAAAGTAGGCATGGAGGACCGTCAAGATGACGAAGAGGTCGTATTGTTTGTTGTTGGGTCGGTGGCTCAGGAAAGCCATACTCCTGCAGCTAAAGGGTGGCGACTCGTGAAAGTCACCGACAAGGATGGCGTGGGCTCAAGCTCTGCTGATCTGACCAAGCCTTTCATGAGATTCGCTGCAGAGCTGGCTGCTGCGGAGAAAGAAAGGATGGTCAAGGCAGCCAAAGCTCTTAAGTGCAAAGCCCCCAAGACCAAGGTACCCTTCTATTATGACCAAAAAGCTTTACAGTTTTTGCCTCTCGTGGCTTTGTCAAGAACCTAGAAAAACGAGAACTAGAAGGACTTTATGTCTTTTGTGAAGGAAAATGCCGCGCCAGTAGAACCCATGGTCAAGGGAAGCGTTGTTCTTGGGGTGGTCGAGACTAGTCTCGGCCACTCGGAGAGTCAGGAGATTCACGAGGTGACTCCTGCTCAAGACCCACAACCAGACGTGGTCGTGGCTGATCCCATCCTTCAACTCGAGCTACGACCAGATGCGGTCGTAGAAAAGAAGTCGAAGGAATCTTCCGTTGGGAACGTTGCTTCCAAATTCCTAGTCAAGTCCAGGATGCAGAGGTATGTAAAAAGACAAAAGTGTAATAACAGTATTTACCTTTTGTTTTTCACAATTTAATGTGCTCTCCTTTTTTTTGATCTTAGCCCAACTCCTCTAGCCCCCAAGGATGCTTCTGTCGAGAAGCCCGCTGCTACTTCTTTAGCAACTGAAGGAACAACATTAGTAGTGGTCGAAGGATCAGCCATTATTCCTGTGGTCGAAGAAGATGTCGCTGCTGAAGTTACTACGACCACTGAAGTGGTCGTGGAGATGGAGATGGTGGAGGTAGCAGCAGAAAGCTCTGGCCAAGGTGGTGGATCATCTGATCACCGCACCGGTAAGGAAGCCAAGGTGGGAACACTCCAAACCGAGGTCCATGAAAAGACCTAGGTTATTCGCGAGATCTCTCTCATCACGAAAGACAAAGATCAGGAGATCGAGAAAATGGATTCTCGACTAGCAGGTAAGCAACTCTTTATCTGCGACCAGTTTGGTTTTTAAGTGTCTAACCAAAATTTCTCTTTTCAGAGCAAGCAGTCAAAATAAAACAAATCCGTGAGGCTTCGACTCATAACCAGGAGGAGATGAAGTCGATGAAGGTCAACGTTCAGGACAACATTTCTCTCTTGAACAATGTACTCAGTGAGCTACGTGCCGAGGGGATTGCTCCTCATGAAGACACGATATCTACTCACATGAGTGCCATTAGGGAACAAGTCGGGACTTTACAAGAGTTGGTGACCACTTTGAAGGGCAACCAAGCTGACTCGATAAAGGAGGCAGTTGAAGGTGCAATAAGTTATGTCTACATAAAGCTCGTGACCCCAACCTTAGTCTGCAGCCAATTGAAGCCGACTTTGACTGGTTTAGAGCAGAGCGAAGCAGCTGATTGAAGACATGTAGCCCGTCAGCAAGAAGGTTTCGGAGGAGATGCAAATGGGATCTCCTTCATCAGAGTAGCCTGTAAAAAGAACCTGTAAAGATAAGCTTTTGTTGATATATATAATCCATCTTTTTTTCCTGCAAATCATCTTGTCAAGTAGTTAGTAACTCAAAAGATAATGAACGAATTTAAAGACTAAGAATTGAAGTCATATTAATAAATTTATTCTAGCCCCCGACTATTTTCTTAGTTTATTTTGATAAACTAAGTAAATAGTGTGAAATGGGTTTCTGAAAACAGAGAGGTTTGGTTAACTTATAGTTTTTTATCACGATTATCATGCACTAGTCGAAAGAGTAGGAATGAGTCGACGCTAGGAAGTTCCTTCTAGTGGGCAGGATCACGTGCAGAGAGAAAAGGCTTCGACTAGGTGATGTTATCATCTCTGACCAGATTAATCAAATCAAGAACGACAACTTGAGTTAAACAAACGTCTAGATGACCTTATAAATTCGTTCGACCTTTTTTGGTGGAATCGATAAGTTTGCCCTGGTAGCAAGTGTAGGAAATAGGACGACGCTAGGAAGTTCCTTCTAGTGGGCAGGACCACATGCAGAGAGGAAAGACTTCGACTAGGTGTGTTTCTTCCCCCGACTAGTTGGAACAAATCGAGCTGACCAAAAGTAGTCAAACAAATTAAAAAGTACTCTTCTTAGACTATTTTTCAAAATCAATGAAGAAATAAACTAAGGTGAAAAGAGTTGGCTTAAAATCTTTTGACTATGTTTTTTGAACCCAGCATCTTTGTATTGGCAGCAAAAGTTAGGAATAAGGCGACACTAGGAAGTTCATTCTAGTGGGTAGGACCACATGTAGAGAGGAAAGACTTCGACTAGTTGTTGTTACCTTCTTCGACCAGTGTAAAGAAAAAACTAAGTGCATAAAAAATGATCAAAAGATTATAGAAGCACTACTCAATATAAGACAATAAAGATAGAAGGAACCTGATACTTTATTGTCATGGTGGTTTGTTACACATAAAACTTGCGTAACTGGTCGATGTTATAAGAGTTTGAGAGAACCTGGCCGTCTTCCATTGCTAGTCGTACCGAACCTGGTCGCGTAACTTCGACCACAGTGTAAGGACCTTCCCACTTGGGGGAAAGTTTGTTTTGATTAGACTGGGATTGGATGAGCTTCAATACCAAGTCACCTACAGCAAGGCTGCGAGGTTGGATCTTATGATCGTAGTATCTACAGAGAGCTTGTTGGTAGACCGCTGAACGGATTAAAGCTTGGTTTCTCTTCTCTTCGAGCAGGTTGATGTTATCCGCTCGAAGTTGTTCCTGAGTGGAGTCGTTAAAGTTTTCGACTTGTGTCGACCTGATCTTTAGTTTTGGCGGGAGCATGGCTTCGGCACTGAAAACTAGGAAAAATGGTGTTTCACCTGTAGCCCGACTAGTAGTTGTACGAACTGCCCATAATACTGAGGGTAATTCTTGTACCCATGCCCTCGAGCACTTGACAAGCTGGTCAAAGACTCGAGTTTTGATTCCCTGTATTATTTGGCTGTTCGCTCTTTCGACTACTCCATTGCTTTAGGGATGGGCAACAGAAGCATAACACAGCTTGGTACACAACTCGTCGCAAAATTCCTGAAATTTTACGCTAAAAAATTGCCTACCATTATCTGTGATTATTCGACTTGGAACTCCAAACCAAGTAATCAGGCATCACATCATGAACCATTTTGCTGCTTCCATTGTTATCCCAGTCATAGGCTCGGTTTTAATCCATTTTGTGAACGTATCAATAGCCACAAAAAGGAACTCAAAGCCGCTTGGAGCTTTGGGAAACGGTCCTAGTATGTCGAGACCCTAGGTCGCAAAAGGCCAAAATAGAGGGATTGTTTGTAATGCTTGAGCCGGTTGGTGTATCTGTCTACTATGAAACTGACATTGTACACATTTCTTAACCAGCTCTTTAGCATCATAGAGGGCTGTTGGCCAGTAAAAACCTTGTCGAAAGGCCTTACGATCAGCGTTCTGTAGGAAGCATGAGTTCCACAAATGCCCTTGTGTATGTCTTAAAGGATTTTTAATCCTTCGTTTTGCGGTGTGCATTGCATGAGCACCCCTTGAGTGCCTCGTTTATAGAGGACTCCTTTGACGAAAGTATACATTTTGGCCTTTCAGGATAAGCGATCTGCCTCAAGATTATCGTCGGGTACGGAATCCTTCTAAAGATACTCGTAGATGGGAGTCATCTAGATATCCTCGTACTCTAGAGAGGCTGCCTCAATAGGAGGTGTTTCTGGCATTTCGACCAAAGATGACTTCTGGAGCTGTTCTAAGAAGACTCCTTTTGGTACTTCCAAACGGGAAGAAGTTATACGAGCAAGCTGGTTTGCGAGGAAAATATCCTTTCGAGGGATGAATTGTACCTCAGAACCGAAAAAATGCTTCCCAAGCTTTTGAACTTTCGATAAGTACCGAGACATTGTCGGGTTAGAGCACTGGTACTGTTTTCCGACTTGATTCACGACCAGTTGAGAGTCTCCTCTCACGAGTAGTCATCGAATCACGAGTGCTTTCGCAGCACGTATGCCAGCTAGCAAACCTTCGTACTCTGCCACGTTGTTAGTGGCCTAAAAGTTTAATTGTATGACATACTTTAAGGTCTCTCTAGTAGGAGATTCCAGGACCACCCTAGAGCCACTTAAAGTAAGTGACACGGACCACATCAAAGGAGATCTTCCCTGTCCTAAAATTACTTGGTGAACCAAATGTTAAAACAAGAGAAACTTGGCCAATAGGTTTGGCCGAAGACCCCGGTATGATTCTACGAAAAGAGTATCGCACCGGTCTATAGTCCTGGGTATTGTGAGGACCCAGGGTATTTAACTCGTAATACTTTACCTCCACATGGTTCTAGTATTACCAATTAAATATCCTAAGCCTCGATGGACATGTGCTTACCAGAATTGTAGCAGACAAACATCTTTACAAAATCATGCATCATTTCCATACAACTTCAACACCAAGTCTAGCAAAAGACATACATAATATAGAGTTATTACAAAAGAGCCGACCGACCAAATGACATCAAAGTGACAACATAACAGCGGAAGCAAGATGCCATAAGATGGCGATAACAAAAACCAACCGGTTAGCCAATAACCCACAAGGCAACCGACCGGGCCGCCCAGCTAGTCGCACCCACCGCAGCAAAACTCACAAAAGTCGATCCCTTGGGGATCCACTTCCTCCTCTGCAACAATAAAGCAATGCAGTTGAGTACAAAAATGTACTCGCATGTCTTACGAGTAACAAGCCTATACATAGCTATATGCAAGTTGAAACAAAGGAGATGGTTATATGGTTAATTGGACGCATAAAGCAATTTTCATTTGCAATAATGTAATAGATTGAAGGCAATTTGTCAAATCTGTTTTTAGTTGTTGAAATAACAGCAAGGTAACAATTAATAACAAAAGTAACCACCTAGAGGTGACTAACCCAATAGCCACCACAACATAGCACGAATCCCCGATTCGTACCACCAAATCAAGTTTTACTGAAAATATTATAGTCTAATTCTCACGGGGCATATCCGAGCGTGTCCATAACCTAGGACGAGGCTATTTGTGAGGATCCGAATATTTAACTAGTAACACTTAACCTCCAAATGGTTCTAGCGTTACTAATTAAACATTCTAAGCCTCGATGGACATATGCTTCCCAGAATTGCAGCATATGCACATTATCACAAAATTACACATCATTCCCATACAACATACAACACTAAGTTCAACAACGACATACATAAAGTAAAGTTATTACAAAAGAGCCGACCGGCCAAATAGAACAATATACAAGAAAGACAGCGGAAGCAAAAGGTGCCATAAGATGGCTAGAACAAAAGTCGACCTGTTAGCCACACCACCACAGGGCAACTGTGAGGACCCCAGTTTATTTGGCTTGTAATGCTTAACCAACCACCTGGTCCTAGCATCACAAATCAAATAAATCGATCCTCGAGATATGTATACTTCCTGAAAGCGAGATACGCACCTCGTTACAAAATTAGACATCAACTCCATTCAACATAGAGTCCAAACATTACACTACAAACGGAAGATAAACAAATAGCAAAGATATTACAGACAATGGCCGACTGGCCACAAGATACACAAATAACAACAAAAAGACAATGAAGCAAAAGTGCCAAAAGATGGCTATAAACAAAGCCAATCGGTGTGCCTTCAACCCACAAGGCATCCGACCGACCGCCAAGACTAGTCGTCACCCACGGCGGCAAAGACACTCACGTAGTGAGGACCCCGAGGCTCACCTTCTTCCTCCGCAACAAAACATTAAGCAAAGCACCGAGTACAAAGATTGTCTTTGTACCCGCAAGACCGACGTGTGAACTAAGGCACTGTTCATATGCTACATGCAAGCTTATTTGGTGGAGGCCATATGTTTCATTTGCATAAAGCCAACTTTCGTTTGCAATAATATAATACATTTAAAGGCAAGTTTGCAATTCATTTTAAGATTGAAATAGCAAGAAAGGATAATAATAGCAACAGAGCAAAGATAAAACAACCTAGAAGTGACTATCCCAATAGTCACCACAACAATAGCACGAATCCCCATTCGTACCACCCATCAAGTTTTAATTTAAATGTTGTAGTCTAACTCTTGAAAAGCTTACCCAAGCGTGTCCATCACCTAGCACGAGGCTATTCGAATAGTTTTTAACCTGCAGGGTGTACCAATGCACCCACACCTCAGATCGCCTTTAAGCCAAAGCACACTTCCAAGGTATGCAAGCCTGACTAAGTCCTACGAGACTGTTTCCAATATTGTGTATCAACCTCGAGCCGCTCGTATGGATAGAAACCCATACGCTTACATGGTAAAGCCGAAAGACAACTACCCACTCACGGATAAAGCTTTTGGACAACTACCATGCTCCCACCTCCATCCCTCCTGCGACCTCCTGCGACCCGGAGCCAATACACGCCAAAGTACTAGGTCAAGAGAGGTCCCATATACTCTAGTGTGGTTAGCACGCGAAATGCTCGGATAAAAATTCACTCACAAGATGTTCGGTCCTTAATTGACCCGGGCACCTTTCCATACACCCAAAAGATCACACCAATCTTACCATTGTGCCCGTCCAAATCATTTTTGTTTTCATTTTTAGTTTTGCAATTAAACATAGCAGAATGCTGAAACATAAAGTTGTAGTAAATTTTGTGTGATCAAGGTTACCGACTAAAGTCGATAACCGCTTGATTCTACCGATACTAAGCATGTCTAAGCAATTGAAATCGTATCTACTAAGTGACAAGAAATCATCCACGATCTCTAATCACAGCAAATAACCTAGGCTCGGTAGTAGAGATCAATATTTTGTCTACAGGATATGCATCTACTGGATTTAACTAATCAATTTAACACAAATTAGCGATGCATACATACAATTTGAAACAAAATATTAGACTTTAAAATCTTGGGATAAATATGATCAAACGCTTGCACATGGCTTTGTTGCTCAATATCTTTGCGGAGGATCGTCCTCAGGGTTGCCGCAAATATCGAAGCCTAACGATCGAACATAACAGCAAATAAGAACGAATAACACCGACAAAACTCAAACATACAACAACACCAAAACAAGCTAAAACTCACACAGCAACCTAAGCAAGATATAACAAAATTTTAGAAACAGAGAACAAATTATTTTAAGTTATTAAGAATTTTCTATGAATTTCCTAAGCTAAAAACACATCAAAACACTAGTTAATTATTTAACAAATTTTCATGAACAGAAACAGTGTGTAAAACCTATCCTAATAGTTAGTATACTGAAAATGAAATTTTACAGAATTGGGTTCATTTAATTTGGACAATTATTGGAAGAGATATGCATTTTCTAATTTAGAAGATACATAAGACATCATTTTATTAATTAACAGATTTTTGCTACAGAGACATGGATGAAACTAATTTTAGTAAACAATACATTTGAAATGAAAATAAACAGCACTGGATTCATGCAATTTGGATAAAAATTGAATTAGTTATGCATTTTACAAGTTTAATTGAATTAACAGTGCAACAGAAAAGCATTACAGATTTACTAAAGCATTTAATCCTTTTTCTACCCACACCAACTAACCCAGACATCGATGGCGGGCTCGCCGCAAAGTGCTTGACTGAACAGCCCGCCACGAAAGTGACGTCGGCGTATTCTAAGAATACGTCTTTGACATATCAAAGTGTACTTCTAACACATACTCACAGAGAAATACGCTCAAACAGAGAAAACATATCGCCAAGGGTTACACACCCACTAATCGACATCATGGGCCCACATGGCGGTGACTCGAGAGGAAAAATAACGGTTGGATTAGAGTTTACTAAACACGATTACAGAGAGGGCCCACAAATCGGTGACATAACTAAACAAATATTAGTGCTAATCGAACGCCATACCGGCTCTCGCCGCGGCAAGACGGGGACGACGGCAGCGGCGCGCAGTGGATCTCGCGAACTAGTGGGTTTCAAAGCGGCGAGTGATACCTTCGGTTCACAGAGACTCGGCGAACCCGGTGGTGGCGGCGAGGTCCGATGGTCACCGAGTTGAGCTCACGACGGCCGGAGGCGAGAAGAAAGCACGCCCACGCGAGAAGGCGTCACGGACTTCTAGAAGACTCGGAAGGTGTGCTTAAGCCGCCTCAACACCGGAGCAAGGAGCACACGATAACGCCGACGAAGAAAGCCCGAGGTGACCGGAATTTCCACGGCGCGAAACCGAGCTTGAGAAGAATTGGTCGACGCCCGCAACGATGCACAAAAGGCGTAAACAAGCCCACCGTTAGACTCGGTGCATCAATGCGATCCTAAGGGACTAGGTGGCGAGCCGAAACTCACCAGTCGCAAACGAGCTCACGGATCGAGATCGCCGAGGCGAGACGACGATACGCTCAGGCGATCCATCGACGCCAAGGACCGGAATAGGCAAAATGGAGGCGGCGAGGCAAGAGGAACACGATGGTGCGATCGCCGCTCAAGCGGCTCGAACAGCGGCGCTACGCCGAGTTTTCTCCGGCGAAGCTAAGAAATGGGCGGAGAGGGCGCAAGAATGGTCGCGAAGGAATGGACGACCCTATGAGGTAGATGGACTTCAGCGATCCTCCGGAGGCGCACCACGCGCCCCGGCGTGGCGGCGACGAGTGCGTGGCACGCATGCGCGATCGCCATGAGCTCCGAGGCGCGGAGTCGGCGAGGAAGAAACGGCAGTGGGACCCATATGTCGGCGACGATCAGTGGTGCGAACCGGTGGTTTGATTTGATCGCGACGCGACCGACCGTTGGATCTGAAATGGACGGCCGGGATTGGTGTATGCATTCGACAGTCGGTTGCGCGACGCGACGTGGATCGCTCGATCTTCATCGGACGACACGATCGATTGGACTCGCGCGCGTGCGATTAGTTGACGCGACCGAACCAAGTGTGCGAGTCGGACTCGAGCCCGAGTTGGGTTCGGCCCGAGGAACAAGATTTTTAGAATTTGATTTAAAAGACAGAGAAGGTTTGGGGAATTTTTAGAGGTAGCTCCTGAGCTCCAAAATTTCTGAAATTTTATGGTAGCTACTAGAGACAGAGGACAACCTTGTATAATTTTTCCAGAACTTTTTATGCACTGCATGGTTCTAGAGAAAATTCACAAGCTGCTGTCCAGGGAGTTTGACCAGATTTCAATTAGTTTGACTTGGCCATTTGAAATAGCAAATAAAATCTAAAACTTGTGAAATAATTCAGGGAGGTAGATAGCATGATCAAGATGCTAGGAAAAATAGTTTCAGAGGATGATCACAAGTTTGAAGGCTAAGAATTGATAACAACAATTTCCAATTACAAGAATTAAATTCTACAAATTGAAATTGCTAGGAAAATTTGGAAAACTTCCAAATGATTTGAAGAGACAACAAAAGTTTTATTTCTCCTCAAAATTTTACATTTGAATTACAAACCCTAAGTTAGGGTGTTACAAATCTCCCCATTACAGAATCTCGCCGAGATTTCGATCACTGGGAGAAGAAGGATGGGTAATCTGCGCCGAGACGATCTTCCCGCTCCCAAGTGGCTTCATCCTCGGAGTGGTTCGACCACCGAACTTTGAGGAACTTGATCACACGGTTCCTTGTCCTGCGCTCACCTTCTTCGAGGATACGAACGGGACGCTCACGATAAGACAGATCTTCTCGCACATCGATATTTTCCAATGGTGTTTCCTCAACCGGAATACGGAGGCACTTCTTCAATTGTGACATGGAAAACATCATGCACCCTTCGAGTGTAGCCGGCAACTCCAACTTGTATGCAACAGCCCCACTTTCTTGATGATGCGACACGGCCCGACATATCGAGGAGTTTGCCCTTGACACCAAACGACGATGTCCCTTCAGAGGTGAGACTTTGAGATACACAAAGTCATTGGGCTGGAAACTCAACTCACGGCGACGCCGACCGCATAGCTCTTACGCTCGATCGAGCTACGCGCAAGTGCTCACGAATCAATCGCACTTGACTTTCCTCATTGATGGAATCTAAGCCAAAGAATCTCTCTCCCGGTCTCGACCAGTTCAATGGGGTTCTCAGACGCCTCCCATACAAAGCCTCAAACGGTGCCATACCGAGACTAGCCTCGAAGTCGTTGTTGTAGGAGAACTCGGCAAGCGGTAGGCACTTCTCCCAATTCTTCCCATAGGAAAGAACACAAGCACGGAACATATCTTCAAGAACTTGGTTGACTCGCTCTCTCGACCATCACCGAGGATGATAGGTCGAAATAAAGAAAGACGGGTCCCCATGGCTTCGTAAAGCGTGCCATAGCCGAGAAGTGAAAAGAGAGCCACGATCGACACAATCGTTCGTGGCACACCATGCAAGCTCACAATGCGAGATATAGAGATCGCCAATCGACCGACACCGAGAGTGGTGGCATCGGCGTGAAGTGCGCTACCTTCGTCAATCGATCGATAACAACCCGGATAGCATCCTTCCTCGAAGAAGCACGGGCGGACCGGTGATAAAATCCATGCCTACGTAATCCCACTTCCACTCGTATAGGCAAGGGATGGAGGAGACTCGCTGACGCCGATGCTCGGCCTTGACGCGACAACATATGTCACATCCGCCACGAACACCGCAATCTCGCGTTTCATGCGAGTCCACCGTAATCTCGACGCAGATCTTGGTACATTTTAGTGGCCCGGGATGGATGGACAAAGGCGAACCGTGGGCCTCTCAAGAATCAAATCCGCAACTCGGGACCTTGGGACCACAAGACGCTGCCAAACCACACAACACCGTGCTCATCTTACGTGAAGCACTTGGTGATCCATCCTTGATATTCGCTTGATTTTACCCACACCATCATCGATTCTTTGTCGCCTTGATCGATCCACCAAGGTTGGTTGCACAACCAAGGCGACAAGGAACCATGCTCAACTAAACCCAAGTTGAGACATTTGGAATTCGCAAGAAGCGCAGTTGTTGCTCTTGGATCATCAAAGTATTGCAATACACCTTTCGGCTAAGTGCATCAGCGACCACATTGGCCTTGCGGTGATCTCGAATACCCATGTCATAATCTTTGATTAATTCCAACCATCTCCTCTCGCTCGAGGTTCAAATCTGGTGAGTAAATAAGTATTTCAAACTCTTATGATCGAATACACCTCACGGTTTAGATCAAATAATGCCGCCAAATCTTGAGTGCATGAACTCTCGCAGCAAGCTCTAAATCATGGGTGGGATAGTTGAGCTCATGAGGCCTCAATTGCTCGGATGCATAGGCAATCGCCTTGCCTTCCCGCATAAGAACACATCCGAGTCCCCGACGAGAGGCACGCAATAAATATCGAAGCTCTTGTGGATATCGGAAGAGTAAGGCGGGCTGAAGTTAATCGCGCTGAGCTCCCGAAAGCTCTCATCGCAAGCGAGAGGACCACACAAACTTCTTATCCTTCTTAAGCAATTCGGTCATCGGCTGCGATCTTGGAGAAGTTCTCGATAAAGCGGCGATAGTAGCCACTAAACCAAGAAAACTCCGCACATCGATGGATCGACTTGGTGGCCCCAAGATAGAACATCAGCGACTTTCTTTGGGATCCACGACTATGCCTCCAAGTGAAAGAACATGGCCCAAAATGCTACTTCCTTCAACGTAACTCACATTTCTTGAACTTCGTGATACGGTGATGCTCCATAACTTGCCCAAAACAATCTTGGATGCTCAAGATGCTCTACTTCATCTTGGAATAGATAAGAATGTCATCAATAAAACCACCACAAATTTGTCCAAATACTCCATGAATACGGAATTCATAAGGTTCATGAACAACGCTGAGCATTGGTCAAACCGAAGACATGACGGTGTACTCGTCACAGGCCATAACGAGTAGTGAAAGCCGTCTTTGAATATCCTCACCGATCCGACTTGATGATAGCCCGATCTCGGATCAATCTTGGAGAACACCTGAGCTTCAGACAACTGGTCAAAAAGATCATCAATGCGGGGCCGAGGATATTTATTCTTCACCGTCACTTCATTGAGAGGACGGTAGTCAACACACATGCGCAAAGTCTTGTCCTTCTTCTTCACAAAGATCACCGGACAACCCCAAGGAGATGAACTGGGACGGATGAAACCCTTTGTTTGGAGCTCACCAAGCTGCTTCTTCAATTCTTCTAGCTCATTGGGAGGCATTCGATACGGCGCCTTCGAAATCGGGGCAGTACCGGGCAGCAACTCGATGACAAACTCGTGTCTCGAACCGAGGCATCCTGCAAGTCTTCGTGAAAGACATCCACAAAGTCGATACTATGGGAACATCTTGAATTTGCAAGGTGGCTTTGTCTCTAATGCACATAGATGTGGCCCTGCAATGCGCGAAAATCCGACTTGCTCGCCTGAAGAAGTGGTAAGGTAGACAATCTTCTGGCACAATCGATTTGCCCCAAATGTTGGGACAACCAATCCATGCCAAGAATCACATCGCACTCGCTGGAACCGGCGGTAATAAGATTTGCTAAAAACCCCACTCCTTGGACTATGATAGGAACATCCCGACATCAAGCTCGGCTCTCATTTCCGATCCCGAGAGCGGATGAGCACGGAACTCCCAAAGGAACACGGCGAAGACCACTAACAGCAGCAAATGATCTTGAAATAAAAGAATGCGATGCTCGAATCAAATAATCCGCGGCGGGACGAGAATTAACAAGAAGTGTACCAATCACGACATCCGCGCCTCCGAGCCTCCTCACCGATAGATGGTTGACTCGACCATTGCCGCACTCGGGCTTCGAATAATCTTACGTCGCGGGTGACCACTCCCGCCGCGTCCTCCATTAGGACGAGGTGCCGCAACACTCGAGGCGTGCATTCGCATAATGGCCCTTGTTGTGGCGGCGAAAACAAGTAACCTCGCCGCCGGATTGCGGAGGCCGCTCTGCTTGGATCGCAGCGCACGTGGCTGGCTCACGGCCTGCGGTGGGCGAGGAGCTGGTGCAGATGGTCTCGGCGCGGTGGAGCAAAAGAACGGCCATCGTGCCGCCCACCGAGGACGAACGAGGCCGGGCGTGAGTAGACCGATGTGCCTCCCATTTGCGCTTGCGGGACTCGCCAAACGCTTTGCCTTATGCTCGCAACAATGGCCTTATCTACCAAGGCACGAAAGTCCGAGAAGTCCACAATAGATAGCTTGTCTCGCAGCTCTCGGACAAGCCATCCATAAACTTCTCCGCTTAGCCTCATCTGAGGCCACCTCACCCGAGCATAACGAGCCGATGATTGAACTCGTAAGGTACTCGTCACGATTTGCGCCCTTGCTTGAGCGCGAGGAACTCCTTTTCTTGACTTCATCGGGCCATCCGGGATGTGGGCCCGACGAAAAGTCGACCGAACTCCTCCCACGCGACCACATGGCCCGCGGGTGCATGGCGAGATAGTTCTCCCACCATGAGAGTGCCGCGCCCTGCCGTGGTGGGACGCGAAGAGTGCCTTGTCTCGCGCTCGCATCGAGCTATGTTGAGCTTCGCCAACCATGCGCGACCAATCATCCGCATCGAGAGGGTCCTCGAGCGGGAGAAAGTCGGCGGCGTGTACGGAGGAACTCGCAAGTCCTCCGCGAGTCCGTGGCCGCCACCATCGGCAGGAGTGGAGGTATTCCTAGCAATAACCTCCAAGATGCGCGTCTGGTCCATGCGGTTTCGCTCGACCGGCGAGAACCTCACCATGGTCGGAGGAGGGGAAGCTCCTCATCATGACCACTCGCTGACGCCACGCTGTTCTCCGGCCATCCTGTTTCACTAAGACAAGTTAACAATAGCCGGAAAACATGAAGTTGATGACCCACCGCAAATAACTTGCTAACAAAGACAAAACAAGCACAAGACTTTGAAGTTACAAAACCAATGACAAAAATCGGACACTTAGCAAACTCATACATATCTTACCCTTATGCTCCCACAAATTTTAATTAGACTAATTATCTATGGTTCTCCCAAAGGTGATTCCACCAGTAGTAACTATCTTTTGAAAGGAAAGAGAGAAACCAAGTTTTAAACTCAAATTAGAGTAAGATGAGTAGAAGGCTAAGATAGGTAAGGAGTAAAATACGAGAACTCGCCTAAGTTTTCATAAACCTTTTATAATTTGAAAATAAGACTTTCAAAATACCCTAAGGACGACTATGCTTGGGTTACTACGGTCGAATGGCTCGATACCAACTTTGTGAGGACCCCGCTTATTTGGCTTGTAATGCTTAACCAACCACCGGTCCTAGCATCACAAATCAAATAAACGATCCTCTAGATATGTATACTTCCTGAAAGCAAGATACGCACTCGTTACAAAATTAGACATCAACTCCATTCAACATAGAGTCCAAACATTACACTACAAACGGAAGATAAACAAATAGCAAAGATATTACGCATAATGGCCGATCGCCACAAGATACACAAATAACAACAAAAAGACAATGAAGCAAAAAGTGCCAAAAGATGGCTATAAACAAAGCCAATCGGTGTGCCTTCAACCCACAAGGCATCCGACCGACCGCCAAGACTAGTCGTCACCCACGGCGGCAGCCTGACTCACGTAGTGAGGACCCCGAGGCTCACCTTCTTCCTCTCGCAACAAAAACATTAAGCAAAGCACACGAGTACAAAGATTGTCTTTGTACCCGCAAGACCGACGTGTGAACTAGCGCACTGCTCATATGCTACATGCAGCTTATTTGGTGGAGGCCATATGTTTCATTTGCATAAAGCCAACTTTCGTTTGCAATAATATAATACGATTTAAAGGCAAGTTTGCAATTCATTTTAAGATTGAAATAGCAAGAAGGATAATAATAGCAACAGAGCAAAGATAAAACAACCTAGAAGTGAATATCAAAATAGTCACCACAACAATAGCACGAATCCCGCATTCGTACCACCCATCAAGTTTTAATTTAAATGTTGTAGTCTAACTCTTGAAAAGCTTACCCAAGCGTGTCCATCACCTAGACGAGGCTATTCGAATAGTTTTTAACCTGCAGGGTGTACCACTGCACCACACCTCGCACCGCTTTAAGCCAAAGCACACTTCCAAGGTATGCTGCACTGACTAAGTCCTACGAGACTGCTTTCCAATATTGTGTATCAACCCGAGCCGCTCGTATGGATAGAAACCCATACGCTTACATGGTAAAGCCGAAAGACAACTACCCACTCGGGATAAAGCTTTTGGACAACTACCATGCTCCCACCTCCATCCCTCCCGCGACCTCCTGCGACCGAGCCAATACACGCCAAAGTACTAGGTCAAGAGAGGTCCCATATACTCTAGTGTGGTTAGCACGCCGAAATGCTGGATAAAAATTCACTCACAAGATGTTCGGTCCTTAATTGACCGGCACCTTTCGATCCACCCAAAAGATCACACCAATCTTACCATTGTGCCCGTCCAAATCATTTTTGTTTTCATTTTTAGTTTTGCAATTAAACATAGCAGAATCTGAAACATAAAGTTGTAGTAAATTTTGTGTGATCAAGGTTACCGACTAAAGTCGATAACCGCCAGCTCACTGATACTAAGCATGTCTAAGCAGCTGAAATCGTATCTACTAAGTGACAAGAAATCATCCAATGATCTCTAATCACAACAAATAACCTAGGCTCGGGTAGTAGAGATCAATATTTTGTCTACAGGATATGCAACACGGATTTAACTAATCAATTTAACACAAATTAAGCAATGCATACATACATTTGAAACAAAATATTAGACTTTAAAATACTGGGATAAATATGATCAAAGCGCTTGCACAATTCTTTGTTGCTCAATATTCGCGGAGGATCGTCCTCGTGGTTGCCGCAAATATCGAAGCCTAACGATCGAACATAACAAAGAAATAAGAACGAATAACACCGACAAAACTCAAACATACAACAACACCAAAACAAGCTAAAACTCACACAAACAACCTAAGCAAGATATAACAAAATTTTAGAAACAGAGAACAAATTATTTTAAGTTATTAAGAATTTTCTATGAATTTCTAAGCTAAAAACACATCAAAACACTAGTTAATTATTTAACAAATTTTCATGAACAGAAACAGTGTAAAACCTATCCTAATAGTTAGTATACTGAAAATGAAATTTTACTGATTGGGTTCATTTAATTTGGACAATTATTGGAAGAGATATGCATTTTCTAATTTAGAAGATACATAAGACATCATTTTATTAATTAACAGATTTTTGCTACAGAGACATGGATGAAACTAATTTTAGTAAACAATACATTTGAAATGAAAATAAACGACCGATTCATGCAATTTGGATAAAAATTGAATTAGTTATGCATTTTACAAGTTTAATTGAATTAACGATTGCAAATGTAAAAGCATTACAGATTTACTAAAGCATTTAATCCTTTTCTACCCACACCAACTAACCCAGACATCGATCGCGGGCCCGCGCGAAAGTCTTGACGTAACAACCCGCCCACAAAGTGACGTCGGCGTATTCTAAGAATACGTCTTTGACATATCAAAGTGTACTTCTAACACATACTCACGAGAAATACGCTTTCAAACGAGAAAACATATCGCCAAGGGTTACACACCCACTAATCGACATCATGGGCCCACATGGCGTTGACTCGCAGGGAAAAATAACGGTTGGATTAGAGTTTACTAAACACGATTACAGAGAGGGCCCACAAATCGGTGACATAACTAAACAAATATTAGTGTTAATCGAACGCCACCGCGGCTCGCCGGCAAGACGGGGGGGCGGCGCGCGCGCGCAGTGGATCTCGCGAACTAGTGGGTTTCAAAGCGGCGAAGTGATACCTTCGGTTCACAGAGACTCGGCGAACCCGGTGGTGGCGACGCTGGGTCCGATGGTCACCGGAGTTGAGCTCACGACGACGGAGGCGAGAAGAAAGCACGCCACGCGGAGAAGGCGATACGGACTTCTAGAAGACTCGGAAGGTGTGCTTAAGCCGCCTCAACACCAGAGCAAGGAGCACACGATAACGCCGACGAAGAAAGCCCGAGGTGACCGAATTTCCACGGCGGCGAAACCGAGCTTGAGAAGAATTGGTCGCACGCCCCAACGATGCACAAAAGGCGAAACAAGCCCACCGTTAGACTCGATGCATCAATGCGATCCTAAGGGACTAGGTGGCGGAGCCGAAACTCACCAGTCGCAAACGAGCTCACGGATCGAGATCGCCGGAGGCGGAGACGACGATATCGCTCGGCGATCCATCGACGCCAAGGACCGGAATAGGCAAAATGGAGGCGGCGAGGCAAGAGGAACACGATGGTGCGATCGGCCGCTCAAGCGGCGGCTCAGAACGGCGGCGCTACGCCGAAGTTTTTCTCCCGAAGCTAAGAAATGGGCGAGAGGCGCAAGAATGGCGCGCGAAGGAATGGACGACCCTATGAGGTAGATGGACTTGAGCGATCCTCCGGAGGCGACACGCGCCCCCGGCGTGGCGGCGGCGACGAAGGCGCGCGGCACGCATGCGCGATCGCCCGAGCTCCGTAGGCGCTGAGTCGGCGAGGAAGAACTCGACAGTGGGACCCATATGTCGCGACGATCAATGGTGGTGCGAACCGGTGGTTTGATTTGATCAGCGACGCACCGACCGTTGGATCTGAAATGGACGGCTGGGATTGGTGTATGCATTCGGACAGGTCGGTTGCGCACGCGACGTGGATCGTTCGATCTTCATCGGACGGTTACGATCGATTGGACTCGCGCGCGGTGCGATTAGTTGACGCGACCGAACCAAGTGTGCGAGTCGGACTCGAGCCTGAGTTGGGTTCGGGCCCGAGGAACAGTACTTTTAGAATTTGATTTAAAAGACAGAGAAGGTTTGGGGAATTTTTAGAGGTAGCTCCTGAGCTCCAAAAATTTCGAAATTTTTATGGTAGCTACTAGAGACAGAGGACAACCTTGTATAATTTTTCCAGAACTTTTTATGCACTGCATGGTTCTAGAGAAAATTCACAAGCTGCTGTCCAGGGAGTTTGACCAGATTTCAACTAGTTTGACTTGGCCATTTGAAATAGCAAATAAAATCTAAAAATTGTGAAATAATTCAGGGAGGTAGATAGCATGATCAAGATGCTAGGAAAAATAGTTTCAGAGGATGATCACAAGTTTGAAGGCTAAGAATCTGATAACAACAATTTCCAATTACAAGAATTAAATTCTACAAATTGAAATTGCTAGGAAAATTTGGAAAACTTCAAATGATTTGAAGAGACAACAAAAGTTTTTATTTCTCCTCAAAATTTTACATTTGAATTACAAACCCTAAGTTAGGGCTGTTAAAGAACCGACCGGCCGCCTGACTAGACGCCTCGCAAGCTACCACAAAGACAACTCACGTATGAGGCCCTCGAGCTCACCTTCTTCCTCTCGCAACAATTACAATTAAGCAAGATAACCGAGTACACAAAGGTACTCGCAAGACTGACGTGTGGAATAGCAGACCTATTCATAAACTACATGCAAGCTTATTTAGGTGGAGGTTGTATGCCTCATTTTGCATAAAGCCAACTTTATTTGCAATAATGTAATACATTTAAAAGCAAGTTTGCAAATCCGTTTTGTTGTCAAAATAACAAATAAATAAAGATACATACAAGTAACCACCTGGAAGTGACTATCCCAATAGTTACCACAACATAGCACGAATCCCGATTCGCACTCACCCATCAAGTTTTAATTAAAAGGTTGTAGTCTAGTTCTCACGGGCGTATCCGAGCGTGTCCATATCCTAGGACGAGGCTATTCGAATAGTTTTAACCTGCAGGTGTACCAATGTACCCACACCTCGCATCGCCTTTAAGCCCAAAGCACACTTTCAAGGTATGCCGCACGCTAAGTCCTACGAGATATTTCCAATCTTTTGCATTAACTACGAGCCGCTCGATGGATAGAAACCCATACGCTACATTGCAAGTCTAAAGACAACAAATCCCATCACGGGTGAAGTCTTTCTGACACTACAATGCTCCCAACACCATCCCTCCTGCGACTCCCTGCGACTCAAGCCAATACACTCCAAAGTACTAAGTCAAGAGAGGTCCCATGCCCTCTAGTGTGGTTAGCACGCAAAATGCTCGATTTAGTGGCGCAAGTAACTCGGTCCTTAATGACCCGCACCATTCCACCACACCTAAAAGCACACCAACATACCATTGTGCCCAAATCTAAATCCTTTTGTTTTTAGGTTTTAGTTTTCATAAATAGACATGGCACAAGGTGGAAATCATAATCATAATAAGTTTTATGTGATCAAGGTTATCGATAAGTCGATAACCGCCCATTTCTACCGGAAGCTAAGCACGGCTAAGCAATTAATTCGTAAGCAACTAAGTGACAAGAGCTCATCCACGAACTCTAATCACAGCAATAACCTAGGCTCATGGTAGTAGAGAATAATCATTTGTCTAAGGAAATGCATCTACTAGGTCAACTATTAACACAAAGTAGCAATGCATACATAAAATTTGAAATCAACATAAATACTTAAAATACTGGGATTAACATGATCAAACTGCTTGCCTTGCTGGATTTGTTCTTGCTGCAGAGGGGAGTGTTCAGGTTCAATAAATTCTTCGAAACCTAACGCGAAAGGGCAATAAAAACCGATAAGAACGAAGAACACCAAAAGGAACTCAACAGCAAAGAACATCCAATTCTATTGAAATTTCTACAGCAACTACAGGTTGATTTTAGACAATTTTAGAAACAAGAATCACTGCATTTGGACTTAGCATGAAAAAGTTATGGCCAAATTAAATTCCCTCAGCCTAAAAAATCATAATTAAATTAATTAGGGTTACTGTTCATGGCGAAAATTTCTAGAATGATCTGGAACTTGAAATTTTTATGGTAGGTAGACATGGTTATCCTAACAACAGCAAAACTGAGTTTGCACAATTTGGAGTTATAATGAATTAGTTATGATTTTTCTAAGTTCTAAAACTAGCATATATCATTTTTTAGGAACATAAATAAAGACAAGGCCTAGTTCTATTAAAGCATGCCTACAGACAAATTTTACCAAGTTGAGTTTGCTCAGAAAGGATTGACAGAGAAAAGGTTATGTATTTTACAAATTTTCAATGAATTTCTAGACATCATTTTTCAATAACAAGATCATGCTGTTTAAATCATTTTCTGCTACATAACAGTGCCTAAATCCATTTTCAGATTAAAGTTCATACTATAACAAGGCTACAACAACTGGAATCATTCAAAAAGAAGCTAAAATGACAAAGTTAAACACCTTTGAAATTCGAAACATTAAAAGACTTAGAAAATTTGAGCTCTCGGGAGGTCCAAACGAACTGAAGGAAAAAGAAGAGGTCGTGGGCCGTTGATCCGCATCGCAGGCCACGCACTCGGGCACGGCGCACGAGAAGACCTCCTCCCGCATTGGGAGGTCTCGGACCGTTGAGATTTGATCCAAGGGCCACGACCGCTGCATGCACAACAAGACGCAAAGGAGGTCCTCGCGCTTATCAGAGGTCGTGGACCGCCGACGAGATCCGCGGTCCCGAGCACTAGGAGGTCCTAAGGGTAAACCTACTGAGGGAGGTCCGACGGCTAAGATCTCACTGAGGAGGTCTTCAACGGTCTAGATCTCCGGAGGGAGGTCTTTAACGACACGATCAAGTGAGGGAGGTCCTGACGGTCGGGATTCAACCGAGGTCTTGGACGACCAAGATCTACTCGGGAGGTCCTAAGTGATGTGGTTTTAATGGGAGGAGATCCGACGGCTCGAGATAAGGCCTAGGAGGTCCCGAACGGTCCAGATTGCACGGAGGGAGGTCCCGAGACTAAGGATTTTGCAAAGGAGATCTAACGCCGATCTAACTCCGGGAGGTCGTGAACGGCCAGGATTGAGCCTAAGAGGCCCTCGAAGGGGTTTTCTTTGTAAAAGGCCAGGGTGGCTTTTACAAAGAGGACTCGAGGGTGGTCTTTGCAAAATGACCGAGGAGAGGTCTTTTGCAAAGTGGACCTCGGTGGAGGTCCAGGGGGTGGTTTTGGCAAAATGACCCAGAGGAGGTCCTTTTGCGCAGGAGTGGTCCTAGCGGCTAGGATTGAACCGGGGTGGTCCTAGACGGTTAGGATCAACCCTAGGGGAGGTCCTGGCACTAAGAGTTTTCGCGGACCAGGATCTAACGGCTAAGAGCTAATCCTAGGAGGTCTTGGGACTTAGAAATTTACACGGAAAACCCTCTACGGTACAGATTTGACTTGGGGGTGGTCTTAACGGCTGCGATTAAACTAGGGGGAGGTCCTGAGGAGGGAGGTCTGGGCGGGGTTTTGCCGAACGACAACAGGAGCCTAAACCGATAGCACTAAATGCTCATGATTGGTAATAACAGAATCTAAAAGGGACATAATGGCTTCTGGATTTTAATTCTAAGCCTAAGGCCCACACGCCGGTGACACACGGCACAGTTTAAGTCATGACCAATGCACCAATGATTAGCAATAAATGGGGCATTAATGCTGTCCTAAGAAAATGACGAAAATAGGAGCTTGCACCGGCAAAAATCCCGAGCGCGTTTAACGGCTTGCCGCCGACGACAGGGACCACGCCGGCGCCAACTAAATACTGGAATGGAACCGCAATATCATCACGGAGCTAAAGTTGGCAACTCTCGCGCGGCGACGGCCTTCAACGCCGCGAGCCGAGATAGGCTAGGAGGCTTACTACGAAACTACACGAGCTCTAGAAAATAAAGAAGGCTAAGGGATGGGCACCGAGGCGAGAGGGCACCGGGAGGTCTGAGGAACTTGGAGAAGGTTGACGAAGTCCGGCGGTGACGTGTTTGCCGGCGAGGAAGAAGAAGATGACCTCGACCCCGAAAAGCAGCTCCCAAACTTGCCCACCTCTGCAATGTGAACCAAGCTAAGTTAGAGCAAGCTTGAGGTGATCAAGATGACAGCAAAGAAGGCAAGAATAATGATGGGACCACTGGAGCTCGAGCTTCGGTAGGGAGCTCCAAAGGTGACAATGGTGGTATGGGGTGGTGTTCTTAGGTGCTTGAGTTTGAGGACCAACTCAAATGAGGGATCTCAAGCACAACAAGAACGAAGAAGGAAAAGGAGAAGGGGAACGAAGAAGGAAAAGGAGAAGGGAGGTTTTAAGCTATTCATAGCCTGGAGGCTTGGCAATGGCATGGGCAAGTTCACTGTGAACAATGTCCATGCCCCTGCCAAAAGCACGCATGGTAGGTAGGGGCAGAGCAGGGTGGAGACTTTGGAGGTTAAAGCTGACTGGCAATAAATGCATGGCAGCAAAAAGAGCCGTTGGGAAGGACCAAAAGTGACAGCCATCGCTCCCAACCGCTCGACTCGACACACGCGCAAAAGCGGAAAACCATGATGACCAGGGCTCGAGGAGGTCCTGGAGGAAGAAGAACAGGGCTGAGGGGGGAGGTCCTGGACGATCCCGATTTGCATGGGGTGGTCCTAGACGTCCCAGATCACCCGAGTAGAGGAGGTCTGAGCGCGCGGGGAGGTCCAGGGGAGGTCGTGACCGCTAGATGGAGATCCAAGGGCCTGGACCACCCCGAGGCGCTGAGATCAGAGGGGAGGTCTGGGCGGCTGGATGGAGATCCAACGGCCCACAAGGAACGAGCCCGAGGAGGTTGAGTGGACTGGGTCCAACCGTGTCGGTTGAGTTAGGCTCGGGCTCGAGCTCGAGTCTGACTCAAACCAGATTCGATTTTTCTGGTTTTTGAGAAGGGCTGACATTTGAAGAATTGTTTGAGGTAGCAAACGAACTCCAAAAATTATGAAATTTTTACAGGAGCTTGCTAGCTGAGGGATTGACCTTGAATAAAATTTTCAGAGGTTTTGGTGCTGTGGGTTTTCCTCCAAAATTTTACCAAGGTACTGGTCCAAGGTTTGACCAGATTTGGAATTGGGTTGACTTTCCTCCAACAGCATTCAAACAATTTCTAAAAATTGTGGAATTTTTCAGAGGAGTCACATACCAACCCAAGAATTTAGGAGAAATATTTTCAGGAGATTATCACAAGATGGAACAAGAATGTTTTTGAAGGATCAAGATTTGGATCAAAGACTTGTGACTTTGTATTTCCATAACTTCTTGTACAATAGCGCTCAAGACAAACAGAAATACAAGATGTAAGAAAAGTTTTAATTTCTACTCATTTTCTTACATTTGAAACACAAGCCTAAAATTGGGATGTTACAACTCTCCCTCTTACAAGAATCTCGACCGAGATTCCGCTTACTCGAGAAGAAAGAAGGAAAATCTGCACGAAGGCGGTCTTCTCGCTCCCAAGTTGCCTCATCTTCGTAATGGTTTGACCATTGAACCTTAAGGAACTTGATGACACGGTTCCTTGTTCTCCGCTCGATTCTCAAGAATACGAACAGATGCTCGCGATAGGTCAAATTTTCCCGCACATCGAGAACCTCCAACGGAGTTTCCTCGCGGGACACGGAGGAACTTCTTCGTGTGTGACACATGGAACACATCATGCACACCCTCAAGTGCAGCTGGCAGCTCCAACCTGTATGCCACAGCCCCAACTTTCTCGACGATGCGATACGGCCCAACATAGCGAGGAGCCAACTTGCCCTTGATGCCAAAACGCTGATGGCCCTTCAAGGGTGAGACTTTGAGATACACAAAGTCATTGGGCTGAAAGCTCAACTCACGGCGACGGTGATCGTGATAGCTCTTTCCGCTCGCTCGGGCCGTGCGCAGATGCTCGCGAATCAATCGACCGGCCGCCTCATTAATCGACTCGGGCCAAAAGCGCGCCGCCAGATCTCACCAGTTCAATGGGGTTCTACATCTCCTCCCATACAAGGCCTCAAACGGTGCCATGCCAAGACTGGTCTGATAGCTATTGTTGTAGGAAAACTCAGCAAATGGTAGACATTTCTCCCACTTCTTCCCATAGGAAAGAACACAGGCACGGAGCATATCTTCCAACACTTGGTTGACTCGCTCCGTCCGCCATCGGGCCCGAGGATGGTAGGTCGAATCAAAGAAAGACGTGTGCCCATAGCCTCTTGCAATTTATGCCAAAAATGAGAGGTGAAAAGAGAACCACGATCTAACACAATCGTTCGTGGCACACCATGCAGGCACACAATGCGGGATATATACAAGTCTGCCAACTGACTCACATCAATCTTTGCCCTTGATCGAAGAAAATGGGCCACCTTCAGTCAACCGATCAATGATGACCCACAAGGCATCCTTCCGTAAGAAGTGCGGGCAACCCGTGATGAAGTCCATACCAACGGAATCCCACTTCCACTCGCACCGCAAAGGTCAAGAAGGCTCGCTGACGCCGATGCTCGCCTTCACACGACAAAGACACGCCGCACTCCGGCAGCAACGCACTTGGCAATCTCGCGCTTCATTCGGTCCACCAAAATCTCTAACGAAGGTCCCGATACATCTTGGTAGCCCGGATGGATGGACAAAGGAGAATCATGGGCTTCGCGGAGAATCAATTCCCGCAACTCCATGACCTTAGGAACTACAAGACGCCGCCCAAACCATACAACGCCATGCTCATCCTCTAAAAGCACTTGGCTATCCCATCCTTGATGTTCTCGCTTGATCCGCTCACACCAACATCGTCATGTGTGCCGCTTGATTTGGTCCACCAAGGTTGGTTGCACAACCAAGGTAGCAAGAGAACCGTGCTCGATCAAACCCAAATTGAGGCGCTGAAACTCAAATAAGGGTAGGCCGCTCTTTGAGCATCAACAAAGTTGCAATACACCTTCCGACTAAGCGCATCTGCAACAATATTGGCCTTGCCCGGGTGATACTGAATACCCATATCATAGTCCTTGATCAATTCCAACCATCTCCTTTGCCTGAGGTTCAGATCTGGCTGAGTGAACAAGTACTTCAAGTTATTGTGGTCAGAATACACCTCACAACGGTTACCAATCAGATAATGCCGCCAAATCTTGAGTGCATGAACCACAGCAGCTAACTCCAAGTCGTGAGTAGGATAGTTGAGTTCATGAGGCCTTAACTGCCTCGATGCATAGGCCACTACCTTGCCCGCCTGCATAAGAACACAACCAAGACCTCGACGAGAAGCATCACAATAGATATCAAAACTCTTGTGAATATCGGGAGAACAAGCATGGGCTGAAGTCAACCGCTTCTTGAGTTCCCAAAACTCACATCACAAGCAGAGACCACTCAAACTTCTTGTCTTTCTTGAGCAATTGGTCATAGGCTTCGCAATCTTGGAGAAATTCTCGATAAAGCGCGATAGTAGCCACCAAACCAAGAAAACTCCGCACATCGGTGACCGACTTGGGCTGACCCCAAGATAGTACATCACTGACCTTGCTAGGGTCTACAGCCACACCCCCTGCTGAAAGAACATGGCCTAAGAATGCCACTTCCTTCAACCAGAACTCACACTTGCTGAATTTGGCATACAGCTGGTGCTCGCGCAGCTTGCCCAACACAAGCTTAAGATGCTCAGCATGCTCTTCTTCACTCTTGGAGTAGATAAGAATATCATCGATGAATACCACCACAAACCTATCCAAATACTCCATGAATACCGAGTTCATAAGGTTCATGAATAAAGCATGAGCATTAGTTAAGCCGAAAGACATGACGGTGTACTCGTAAAGACCATAACGAGTAGCAAAGGCCGCCTTAGGAATATCCTCGGTCCGATCCCGACTTGATGATAGCCCAATCTCAAGTCAATCTTGAGAAGACACGCTCCGGCCAACCGATCGAAAAGATCATCAATACGGGCAAAGGATACTTGTTCTTCACCGTCACTTCATTGCTTGACGGTAATCAACACACATGCGCAAGGTCTTGTCCTTCTTCTTCACAAAAATAATCGACAACCCCAAGGAGATGAGCTAGACGAATGAAACCCTTCTCTTGTAGCTCACCTAGTTGCTTCTTCACTCCTCCAACTCATTAGGAGGCATACGATACGGCCTCTTTGAAATAGGCGGTACGGCAACAACTCTATCACGAACTGTGTCTCGAACAGAGGCATCCGGGCAAGTCTTCAGAAAGACATCCGCTAAGTCACACACAGTGGGGACATCGCGAATCTCCAATGTTGGCTTTGCTTCAAGGGCATAAAGATGGGGCTCTCGAATCGCGCGAAACCCAACCTGCTCACCGACGGCCGGTGAGGTAGACAATCTTCCGGCACAATCGATTTGCCCCAAGTGTTGGGACAACCAATCCATGCCAAGAATCACATCCAGACGCGCCGAGTCGAGTAGGATAAGATTCGACAAGAATCCCACTCCTTCGATGTGGATAGGAACGTCTCGACATACTTGGTCAGCTCTCATTTCCGAACCCGGAGAGCGAATAAGTAGTGGAACCCCCAAAGGAACACAGTGGAGACCACTATAAACCGCAAACGACCTCGAAATAAAAGAATGCGAAGCTCCAGAGTCAAATAAAACTGTAGCAGGACGCAAATTAACAAGGAGCGCATCTAACACCACGTCGGGCGCCTCGTGCCTCCTCACCGAGATATGGTTGACTGGCCGCTCCCCAAGCCCGGGTCTTCGGTCGTGGGTGACCACTCCCGCCTCGCGCCCTCCATTAGGTCGAGGGGCCGCTCCAGTCTTCTTAGGACAACTACTCGCGTAGTGACCCTTGTTGTGGTAATAGAAGCAGGTGACGCCGCCGCGGGGTTGCGTGAGCAACTCGCCTGATCGCCGCGACGTGGATCGAGCCACGCCGCGGAGGACGTGGAGCCGGTGCCGAAGGCCTCGGCGGTGGTGAAGCCAAAGAACGGGCCACCGGTGCAGCCCAACTCGGGGACTAACGAGGCCGGCCTGCGCGCGCATCGGCCTCCCACTTGCGCTGCGGGACTCGCCCGCGCTCGCGTTATGCTCGGCGACGATGGCCTTATCCACCAAGGTCCGAAGTCGGGAAGTCCACACAGAGAGCTTGTCCTGCAGCTCCTCAGACAAGCTCTCCATGAACTTCTCCTACTTGACCTCATCGGCGACCACTCACGGAGCGCACCTCACGAGATGGTTGAACTCGTGGAGGTACTCGATCACGCACTTGCGCCTCGCTTGAGCGCAAGGAACTCCTTCTTCTTCAGCTTCATCAGCCGGCGGGGACATGGGCCCGACGGAAAGTCGATCGAACTCCTCCCACGAGACCACGTGTCCCGCGGGCCGCATGGCGAGGAAGTTCTCCAACCATGAGAGTGCCGCACCCTCCACCGATGGGATGCGAAAGCGCCCGCCTCCCGCTCCGGCATCGAGCAACGTTGAGCTTCCGCCAACTAGACGCGCAGCCGTCGCGCATCCAAGGGATCCTCTGACCGGAGAAGGTGGGAGGTCGCGTGCGAAGGAACTCCGCAAGTCCCCACGAGACCGGTGACCACCTCCGATCCAGAGGCACCAGAGGAAGTGGAGGTGTTCCTTGCGATAACCTCTAACACCCTACGGTCCTCCGAACGACATGCTCGACCGCATGAGGACTTCCGCCATGGTCGGAGGAGGGGAAGCTCCTCATCGGGACTACCCACGATTCCGCCACCACGGTCCCACCAGCCATCCTGTTTCACTAAGACAAGTTAGCTACAAGCCCGAGATCAAAAGGCAAAGAGATCCAAACTCAATTAAAAGGGCTCGAGAAGAACCGCCAAAGAGCACAAAACCAAAAGTCACCAAATCAACTCCCCGAAACGACTCACCCATATGGAAGAACGAGTAATCATTTGAGAAGACCCAAAATTTCAGAACTAAATTCTAGCTCAAAACAGCCCAAAGATCAAGGTATAACCACCTAATAGAGTATAGGCATTTAGCTAATTTCATATCACTTCTTACCCTTACATTCCCTCAAGTTTTAGTTGAATTAACCTCTCATTTCCTACCTCCTATACTAATTACTAGCTAGCTGTCCAAATTTCTTTCTCCAAACTCTCATGGTTCTCCCAAAACCAATTTAATCGATAGAAGCTAATTTTTGAAAGGAAGAGAGGAACAACTTTTCCAAAACTTGGTCAAGAGTAAGGTGAGGTGAGCAAGCTAAGACAGGAAAGGAGTAAAATCAGAGAACTTACTTAAGTTTTGTAAACCTTTTGAAAGTAAGTTTTCAAAATATCCTAGAGGCGACCAAGCTAGGGGTTTCTACGATCAGTATGACTCTGATACCAACTTTGTGAGGACCCGGAATATTTAACTAGTAACACTTAACCTCCAAATGGTTCTAGCGTTACTAATTAAACATTCTAAGCCTCGATGGACATATGCTTCCTGCACTGCAGCATATGCACATTATCACAAAATTACACATCATTCCCATACAACATACAACACTAAGTTCAACAACGACATACATAAAGTAAAGTTATTACAAAAGAGCCGATCGCCAAATAGAACAATATACAAGAAAGACAATGAAGCAAAAGGTGCCATAAGATGGCTAGAACAAAAGTCGACCAGGTTAGCCACACCACCACAGTGGCAACCGACGGGCCGCCTACCTAGACGCCGCAAGCTACCACAAAGACAACTCACGTAGTGAGGCCCTCGAGCTCACCTTCTTCCTCTCGCAACAATTACAATTAAGCAAGATAACCGAGTACACAAAGGTACTGCAAGATCGACATGTGGAATAGCGCACCTATTCATAAACTACATGCAAGCTTATTTAGGTGGAGGTTGTATTCTCATTTTGCATAAAGCCAACTTTATTTGCAATAATGTAATACATTTAAAAGCAAGTTTGCAAATCCGTTTTGTTGTCAAAATAACAAATAAATGAAGATACATACAAGTAACCACTGAAGTGACTATCCCAATAGTCACCACAACATAGCACTAATCCCGATTCGCACTCACCCATCAAGTTTTAATTAAAAGGTTGTAGTCTAGTTCTCACGGGGCATATCCGAGCGTGTCCATATCCTAGGACGAGGCTATTCGAATAGTTTTAACCCTACAGGGGTGTACCAATGTACCCACACCTCAGACCGCCTTTAAGCCCAAAGCACACTTCCGAAGGTATGCCGGCACGGCTAAGTCCTACGAGATATTTCCAATCTTGTGCATTAACTACGAGCAGCTCGTATGGATAGAAACCCATACGCTTACATTGCAAGCCGAAAGACAACAAATCCCATCACGGGTGAAGTCTTTCGGACACTACAATGCTCCCAACACCATCCCTCCTGCGACTCCCTACGACTCGAAGCCAATACACTCCAAAGTACTAAGTCAAGAGAGGTCCCATACCCTCTAGTGTGGTTAGCACACAAAAATGCTCAGTACGGTGGCGCAAGTAACTCGGTCCTTAATGACCCGGGCACCATTCCAGTCACACCCAAAAGCACACCAACATACCATTGTACCCAAGTCTAAATCCATTTGTTTTTAGGTTTTAGTTTTCATAAATAGACATAGCACAAGGTGGAAATCATAATCATAATAAGTTTTATGTGATCAAGGTTATCGACTAGTTGATAACCGCCCATTTCTACCGGAAGCTAAGCACGGCTAAGCAATTAATTCGTAAGCTACTAAGTGACAAGAGCTCATCCACGAACTCTAATCACAGCAATAACCTAGGCTCATGGTAGTAGAGAATAATCATTTGTCTAAGGAAATGCATCTACTAGGTCAACTATTAATACAAAGTAGCAATGCATACATAAAATTTGAAATCAACATAAATACTTAAAATACTGGGATTAACATGATCAAACTGCTTGCCTTGCTGGATTTGTTCTTGCTGCAGAGGGGAGTGCTCAGGTTCAATAAATTCTTCGGAACCTAACGCGAAAGGGCGATAAAAACCGATAAGAACGAAGAACACCAAAAGGAACTCAACAGCAAAGAACATCCAATTCCAATGAAATTTCTACAGCAACTAGAGGTTGATTTTAGACAATTTTAGAAACAAGAATCACTGCATTTGGACTTAGCATGAAAAAGTTATGGCCAAATTAAATTCCCTCAGCCTGAAAAATCCTAATTAAATTAATTAGGGTTACTGTTCATGGCGAAAATTTCTAGAATGATCTGGAACTTGAAATATTTATGGTAGGTAGACATGGTTATCCTAACAACAGCAAAACTGAGTTTGCACAATTTGGAGTTATAATGAATTAGTTATGATTTTTCTAAGTTCTAAAACTAGCATATATCATTTTTCAGGAACAAAAATAAAGACAAGACCTAGTTCATATTAAAGCATGACTACAAACAAATTTTACCAAGTTGAGTTTGCTCAGAAAGGATTGACAGAGAAAAGGTTATGTATTTTACAAATTTTCAATGAATTTCTAGACATCATTTTTCACTAAACAAGATCATGTTGTTTAAATCATTTTCTTCTACATAACAGTGCCTAAATCCATTTTCAGATTAAAGTTCATACTATAACAAGGCTACAGCAACTGGAATCATTCAAAAAGAAGCTAAAATGACAAAGTTAAACACCTTTGAAATTCGAAACATTAAAAGACTTAGAAAATTTGAGCTCTCGGGAGGTCCAAACGAACTGAAGGAAAAAGGAGAGGTCGTGGGCCGTTGATCTTGCATCGCAGGCCACGCACTCGAAGCACGCCGCACGGAAGACCTCCTCCCGCATTGGGAGGTCGGACCGTTGAGATTTGATCCAACGGCCACGCACCGGTGCACGCACAACAGACGCAAAGGAGGTCCTCGCGCCTAGGTCAGAGGTCGTGGACCGCCGACGAGATCCGCGGTCCCGAGCACTAGGGGAGGTCCTAAGGGTAAACCTACGGAGGGAGGTCTGGACGGCTAAGATCTCACGGAGGAGGTATTCAACGGTCTAGATCTCCAGAGGGAGGTCTTTAACGGACACGATCAAATGAGGGAGGTCCTGATCGGCTGGGATTCAACCGAGGAGGTCTTGGACGGCCAAGATCTACTCAGGGAGGTCCTAAGTGATAGGGTTTTAACGGGAGGAGATCTGGACGCCTCAGATAAGGACTAGGGAGGTCCTGAACGGTCTAGATCGCCACGGAGGGAGGTCCCGAGACTAAGGATTTTGCAAAGGAGATCTAACGCCGATCAAACTCCGGGAGGTCGTGAACGGCCAGGATTGAGCCTAAGAGGCCTCGAAGGGGTTTTCTTTGTAAAAGGCCGGGGTGGCTTTTTACAAAGAGGACTCGAGGTGGTCTTTGCAAAATGACCGAGGAGGTCTTTTGCAAAGAGGACCCAGTGGAGGTCCAGGGGTGGTTTTGGCAAAATGACCCAGAGGAGGTCCTTTTGCGCAGGAGTAGTCCTAGCGGCTAGGATTGAACCGGGGTGGTCCTAGACGGTTAGGATCAACCCTAGGGGAGGTCCTGGCACTAAGAGTTTTCACAACCAGATCTAACGGCTAAGAGCTAATCCTAGGAGGTCTTGGGACTTAGAAATTTACGGAAAAACCCTCTACTGCAGATCTGACTTGGGGTGGTCTTAACGGCTGAGATTAAACTAGGGGGAGGTCCTGAGGAGGGAGGTCTCGGCGGGGTTTTGCCGAACGACAACAGGAGCCTAAACCGATAGCACTAAATGCTCATGATTGGTAATAACATAATCTAAAAGGGACATAATGGCTTCTGGATTTTAATTCTAAGCCTAAGGCCCACACGCCGGTGACACACGGCACAGTTTAAGACATGACCAATGCACCAATGATTAGCAATAAATGTGGCATTAATGCTGTCCTAAGAAAATGACGAAAACGAGAGCTTGCACCGGCAAAAATCCCGAGCGCGTTTAACGGCTTGCCGCCGGCGACAGGGACCACGCCGGCGCCAACTAACATCGGAATGGAACCGCAATATCATCACGGAGCTAAAGGTGGCAACCTCGCTTCGCGGCGACGGTTTTCAACGCCGCGAGCCGAGATAGGCTAGGGAGGCTTACTACGAAACTACACGAGCTCTAGAAAATAACAACAAGGCTAAGGGATGGGCACCTGAGGGCAGAGAGGGGACCAGGGAGGTCGGAGGAACTTGGAGAAGGTCGACGAAGTCCGGCGGTGACGTGTTTGCCGCCGAGGAAGAAGAAGATGATCTCGACCCCGAAAAGCAGCTCCCAAACTTGCCCACCTCTGCAATGTGAACCAAGCTAAGTTAGAGCAAGCTTGAGGTGATCAAGATGACAGCAAAGAAGGCAAGAATAATGATGGGACCACTGGAGCTCGAGCTTCGGCAGGGAGCTCCAAAGGTGACAATGGTGGTATGGGGTGGTGTTCTTAGGTGCTTGAGTTTGAGGACCAACTCAAATGAGGGAGCTCAAGCACAACAAGAACGAAGAAGGAAAAGGAGAAGGGAGGTTTCAGGCTATTCATAGCCTGGAGGCTTGGCAATGGCATGGGCAAGTTCATTGTGAACAATGTCCATGCCCCTGCCAAAAGCACGCATGGTAGGTAGGGGCAGAGCAGGGTGGAGACTTTGGAGGTTAAAGCTGACTCGCGATAAATGCATGGCAGCAAAAAGAGCCGTTGGGAAGGACCAAAAAGTGACAGGCCACTGCTCCCAACCGCTCGACTCGACACACGCACAAAAAGCGGGAAAACCATGATGACCAGGGCTCGAGGAGGTCCTGGAGGAAGAAGAACAGGGCTGAGGGGGGAGGTCCTGGACGATCCTGATTTGCATGGGGTGGTCCTGGACGTCCCAGATCACCCGAGCAGAGGAGGTCCGAGCGCGCGGGGAGGTCCAGGGGAGGTCGTGACCGCTGGATGGAGATCCAAGGGCCTGGACCACCCCGAGGCGCTGAGATCAGAGGGGAGGTCTGGGCGGCTGGATGGAGATCCAACGGCCCACAAGGAACGAGCCCGAGGAGGTTGAGTGGACTGGGTCCAACCGTGGCGGTTGAGTTAGGCTCGGGCTCGAGCCCGAGTCTGACTCAAACCAGATTCGATTTTTCTGGTTTTGGAGAAGGGCTGACATTTGAAGAATTGTTTGAGGTAGCAAACGAACTCCAAAAATTATGAAATTTTTACAGGAGCTTGCTAGCTGAGGGATTGACCTTGAATAAAATTTTCAGAGGTTTTGGTGCTGTGGGTTTTCCTCCAAAATTTTACCAAGGTACTGGTCCAAGGTTTGACCAGATTTGGAATTGGGTTGACTTTCCTCCAACAGCATTCAAACAATTTCTAAAAATTGTGGAATTTTTCAGAGGAGTCACATACCAACCCAAGAATTTAGGAGAAATATTTCCAGGAGATTATCACAAGATGGAACAAGAATGTTTTTGAAGGATCAAGATTTGGATCAAAGACTTGTGACTTTGTATTTCCATAACTTCTTGTACAATAGCTGTTCAGTACAAACAGGAAATACAAGATGTAAGAATTTTTTTTAATTTCTACTCATTTTCTGACATTTGAAACACAAGCCTAAAATTGGGATGTTACACTATTCGAATAGTTTGAACCCTGCAGGGGTATACCAATGTACCTACACTTTAGACCGCCTTTTGGCCACATGATTAAGCACACTTCCAAAGGTATGCCGGCACGGCTAAGTCCTACGAGATATTTCCAATATTGTGTATTAACTACGAGCAGCTCGTATGGATAGAAACCCATACGCTACATTGTAAAGCCGAAGGTCAACTACCCCATAGGGGTAAAGTTTATTTTCAGTTTTAGTTTTCTCAATTAAACATAGCACAAGGTGCTGAACATAAAGTTATTATAAGTTTTTATGTGATCAAGGTTATCGACTAAGTCGACAACCGCCCAATTCTACTGGTAGCTAAGTATGACTACGCAACATTAGCTCGTAAACTACTAAGTGACAAGGCTCATCCAACGAACCCTAAATTACAGCAAGATAATCCTAGGCTCAGTAGTAGAGGATAAACATTTGCCTACAGATTATGCATCTAATGGGTCAATTAATCGACAATAGTTTAACAGCAAAATAGCAATGCATACATAGACTTTGCAAATAAGATATTAGACTTTGAAAATAATAGGAGAAATATGATCAAATGATGCTACATCTTCTTGCCTTGCTGGTAGCTCTCTTGCTGCAGAGGATCACTCTCGGGTTCAACAAATTCTTCGGAACCTATTGCAAGAACGCAAAAATCCAATAAGAACGAAGAACATAGAAAAAGACTCAAAAACCAAAGTCATCCAAATTCCATCAAAATTGGGTTCACTTCATTTGGAGCTAAGAACATCAAAATTGGGTTCACTTCATTTGGAGCTAAAATGAGTTTCTTATGATTTTTCTAAGTTATGAAATTAGTGTCCAACATTTTTCAGAGACAAAGACATAAATAAAACGTATTCTATACTAAAGCATATAAACAGAGGAACCTAACACATTTTAGTTTGCTCAATTTGGAATCACAGAGAATTACTTATGCATTTTACAAGTTTAAAGGAATTTCTATAGCAACAATTAATGTTAACAAGATAATACAACTACACAGTTCTCTGGTACAGAACACTGTTCAAATACACTTTCAGATTAAATTTCAGTTATACAGGAAGAAAACAAAATTTGAATCACTCTAAAAGGAGTTAAAATGAATTAGTTATGCACTATTGAAATTTAAAACAATTAATAGTTTGCAAATAAGAGCTTTCGGGCTTTTGTTGAAAACTAACCCAACCGAAGAGGTCGGGGCCGTTGATCTGAAATCACACGGGAGCATAGTGCACACGAACACCCGTGTGAAAGAGCTCCAACGCGCCGAGGAGGTCTAGACCGTTAGATCTAGGTTTGACGGTTCAGATCTACAAGGGAGGTCCTAAGGGTTAAGGTCCGCAAGAGGGAGGTCCTGACGGCTAAGATCTAAACTGAGGGAGGTCCTGACGGCTAAGATCTCTCAAGGGGAGGTCCTAATGATCGAGATCTAAACTAAGGGAGGTCCTGACGGCTAAGATCTCACAGAGGAAGGTCTTAACGGGCGAGATCTCCACAAGGAGGTCCTAGACGATAAGATCTACAAGAGGGGAGATCCTGGACGGCCAAGATCTACACAAAGGAGGTCCGGGATGGCCAAGATCAACAAGGGGGGTGGTCCTGCAGTTTGTCTAAGGGGGAAGTCGAGCTTACAACAACAGGACTAATACCCCATGGTTTGCTCGCCGGCGACTCTGGTCACGGCGGCGTAGCCCAAGGGAAGCAAAAGGTTCGCAATATAATTGCACACACCCAGAGGGTACTCTCGACGGCGGAGCTGGCCTAAATAGCCGACGAGCCAGAGAGAGGCGGAGGTGCAAGTACAACTGTCGGGACCCCGGGTATGCAACCCCAGGACCCTCTATGCACTCTGAACTGGTCCCATGATCAGTAGCTAGCTCGCACAGTTACAACAAAGATGTAATCATAACCATACAGCCAGTTAACGATTAAGCAGACAAATTAATATTAAGAGTAGCAAAAGACCTTATGGTCAAGTCTTACAGAGTTGCCACGCAGGGCTCAACACCAAAAGATAACTTGCAGCGGAAACAAAATATCTCGTGGAGGCCATTCGACATGCCCAAAGGCAATCGAGTGGAGGACGCGACCTAGTTCGCAAATCTTGGCTTGCAAAGTTGCGGGTCTGAACCATCTGCACAAATCTTTCCAGGTTTAATAGATGAGGGGAAGAAAGCACGATCGATAAGAGGGAAAAGCACAATAGACGAGGAAGAGCGAGAGGGAAGGATAGATCAACCTAACTGGGGATGCTCGGTTAAACCCGAAGAACAGATAGCCAGAAAGCTAACAAGAGGCAACAAAACTCAAGCTTTAAGGCCCTATTACACGAACTAAGTGGTACTACAACTAGGAGGGTAACCCTACTAAAACACTTCTAATTTAACTTATTAGGGATGGTCGGCCAGAAACAAGGCTCGATTCTATAGAGATTTCTGAGGTAAGGGAGATCAATTTAAATTTGAACACAAAGTTTCAGAATAGATATGATGTAAGAATCCTGAGATCGAGATGAGAAAAGATTAGAATAGACGAGAAAAGAATAGAATAAGAGAAGAATAACTATTCAGGTTAATTGGTTGGTTTGATTTAGAAGATAAATTTTGAAGTTTTGACTATTTGACCATGCTAACAATGGTTACGTCCTACAGTCGATATGGCTCTGATACCATCTCTTGTCGGGACCCCGGGTATGCAACCCTAGGACCCTCTATGCACTCTGAACTAGTCATATGATCAGTAGCTAGCTCGCACAGTTATAACAAAGATGTAATCATAACGATACAACTAGTTAACGATGAAGCGGACAAATTAATATTAATAGTAGCAAAAGACCTTATGGTCAAGTCTCAGAGAGTTGCCACGCAGGGCTCAACACCAAAAGGTAACTTGCAGTGGAAACAAAATATCTCATGGAGGCCATTCGACATTCCCACAGGCAATTGAGTGGAGGACGCGACCTAGTTCGCAAAGTCTTCAAGATACTCCTCTTTATAATACTTTGAGTTCGCTGGTTCTTCTGTGGGGACCAATCAAACAGGGCGCAAGCCGTGAGTACTTTGAATGTACTCAACAAGTCATAGGGAAATGTATGCAATTATTATTCATGCTAGGCTTGACAAGGATAGCTTTATGTTTACATTGTAGAAAGCAATATTGACAGTAAATACAATAAGTAGATTGAAAGCACAATTTAAAAGATCAGTACATAAGTAATTCAGTTCTTTGAAACAACTAGAGATCTTCCCAACCATTCCATCCAAACCATCATTCCCACCATTTTAATGAAAACATCTACCCCTTGCGTGAAATCTCTGGGCATGTCCATAACGGTGACACGGCTATTCGAATAGTTTTTACACTCTACAGAGGTTGTAGAGCTTTACCCACAAGAGATAATTGACTTGTAATGTCCGTCTGACACACTGCCGAAGGTGTGCGACTAAGTCATTATCACAAGGCTTTTACAAAGCTCTGTTTTGACTCGGTTCTGCTTGCTAAGGATTCGCTTCTAACAGGTCTTACTCCCGCTAGATTCATGCCCTCTCTTGCGTCGTTCTCAACCAAAACAGAACCGACTCAAAGCATTGCTAATTAGTTGGCCAGGTCCACCCCATCCTGGACATGTGGTTGCACGGTATGACCCAGATCAATGGTTCAAGGTTAAGTCCTTAGTTGCCTGCTCAGGCGAAACTAATCCACGTCCCAATGTGCGTTACGACACCCACACTCACCACCGCCCACTCGCTCGAGCATAAAACATTTTCGGTTCAACCCGGCCGAAGACCACCCTAGCCTTGGCACAACATCTTTTAATAATAGTGGCCGCGCCACGATTCCATAATTCCTTTAGTCATGTTTATTCATACGAGCATGTGATCATGAGTCCCAACGTACACTATAGCATGGCTAAGCATATTACAATACCCGTGTTGGTAGTTTAACAATGTCCAACTAAAATAACCCATCCTATGGTGTCCAAGGGTTCATGTCATTCAAGAATACATGTCGTTTGCAATTTTTCAAGGGGGGCATACATCAATTAGGCAATTATCTACTTCCAAAACCATTTAATATAAATATAGCAATGCATGTTTATAACAAATAATATAGTTTTGTAAAATGTGTTCAATATGATCAAAGGTCTACGACTTGCCTTCGTTGAAGAGTTGAGGTGCTTCAGTTGTTGGGTCTGAGAAATCCTTTGAAATGCTAGTATCTACATGTTCGAAACAAGCAAAATAAATAAAATAACTCCAAATAAATTCCAAATAAATACCAAATTAGCACTAACAGCAAGAGGGGGATTTTAGATAAATTTAGAAATTTGAATCACTCAAATCGAAGTTCGAACGAAGAAGTTACGGCCTCGGAAGATGGAAAATCAAGAAAAGGAATTTTCCTGATTTTTGGAATTAATTTTCTAAAGAAAAAGAGGTTTATTGCGTCGGCTAACGTCAGCGGTGGGATTTAAATTTTCGGCCGAATTATTTTTCAATGAAAAAAGATCGAAAAAGCCACATGGCGGCTGACTGGACTGCCGTGCTAGCAAAGGGCTGACGTGGTTGGTGACTGGGTGCTACGTGGCGCTGCCACGTCAGCACCGACGCGCACGCACACAGGGCCGAGGAGGTGGCAGCCATGTGGGTTTAGGGCGCTGATGTGGCGCGGAGGTGGCGCGTACGTGGCGCCAGCAGCCACGTGGGCGCCCGAGCGGCGGCGCTCACGGCCCGATGGTCGCTGGCGAACGGCGGGGTTCCGGTGGCCGACGAGGACACCTACGCGAAGAGGACGACGCGGCGATGCTGGTGCTCACAGTCGCGAGGACGCGGTGGCACAGGAAGGTCGTCGGCGGCAAAGGAAGAAAAGGCGGCGGCGACGGTTGAAGGCGGAGGAGGAGCTCTGGTGGGCTTCCGAGGACGGGGAGGCGTGCACAAGGTAGGTGGCGGTCTTGCGAAGCCAGAGCTGACAATGATGACGACAGAGGAGACTCTGAGGCGGCGCAAATGGTGGCAGCAACCTTCGGCGGCCGATGGCGAAGAGCTCGATTGCGGCCAGAGGAGAGCGAGAGAGGGCGAGGGAGAAGGGGGAAAACAGAGAGGAGCTCGGGGCGAAACCGGTGCGTGCTTTAAATAGGCGTGGGAGGAGATTAGGAGGGGGCTGGGCTACGGGCTCTACGGCGGTGGCGGTCCGACGAGTGACACGCGCGGCGCGGGGCAGCAACAGGACGCGGGAGCGCGCGTGGGTGGCGACAGCGGGTGCTGCGGCGCATGTCGCACTCATTGCACGTGTCAGGGTGGCGGCGACGGGGCAGACGCAGTCGACGCAAAACACGCGCACACGCATGGCACAAAAGCGGTGGCGCTGGGCGCGAGGTAGGGGACGACCACGGAGATGAAGGCGTTGACAAGGCGGGCCCACCGGGCAGCGAGAGCGAGGGAGGCGCGGGTGGTGCAAAGGCGAGCCATCCGATTTTGATCGGACGGTACCCGAGGAGGAAGGCGCGGGCGCTGGCAAAGTGGGAGCCGTTTGATTTGATCGAATGGTCAACGACGAGTGGGGCGATCGGACCTCCTAGTCGCGAACGCGGTCTGAGCCGTCCATCCATGATCGGACGGTTGGTAGGCGAGCGGGGCGCGACGCGCGCGCGGAGCGGGCCGAAACGGGTCGCAAGGAGGGAAAAGGGGATTGGGCCGAGGGAGATTCGGCCCAAAGCTTTTTAGGAGATTTTCAATACATTTTTATTAAAGAAATGCCACAAAAGTAAAAAGGCATTGAGAAAATAGCTAATAGTGTCTAAAATTTTAGGAAAATTCATAGAAGTCCCTTGAATTATTTAGAACTTAATAAGAGTACTTTTAACTATGATTTAGCTTTTAAGTTTGCAAACAAAATAGATTTTAACTTCAAACAAAAGGAAAAAACCAATTCTAAAATCCATAAAAAGCAAGAAAAGACTTAAAATCCAAATAAAATCCAGAAAACTCAAATAAACTAACTTTTTTTTATTTAATTGAAGTTTGATTAACTCAATTTAAATGGTTTTTTATTTCTAAATTTTAATTTAAGCTTTTACAACTTAAAAAAAATCAACTGGTTATTTTTACTTTGAAAATTTTCAAAAACTCTGCAAATTAGGGATGTTACAACCACCAAATATGAAAAGCAAGAGGAGCTCCGCAGCAGCCAAGGTAGCGGGTGCCCAAGGACTAAGGGACTACTAGGAGGTCACCTGAGCACGGAAGAGGTCCAGAGGAGGTCGGAGGAGCCCTAGCGACGATGACCACCATCGGCGCTGAGGACGACCACGAGGACAAGAGGTCTTGAGCAAAATGAAAGGCACTGGATGGTGAGGATAACTTCGCAAAGGTGGGGAGGTGGTCCACGAGCAGTCCATTGAAAGGAGGAGGTCCTTACCGGAGTTGGAGACGAAGAAGACCACCTTCGGCCGCAACAGTGCAAACTCAAAATTGGGTTAACCCTGTGAATGCGAACCCAAATTGAGTTAGGGAAGAAGATTGCGATGAACAGAGGTACAAAAAGATGCGAAAGAAATGGGTAAAGAACAACTGGAGCACTATCGGCGACGTGGAGCTTGAGCGACCGACAATGGCGGAAAAGGGGTTCTCTAAGGTTTGAGCTCAAAGAACTTAGAGGGGCTAGGGCGAAAAAGAGGTGCTAAAGAGGAACAAAAGGAGGAGCTCAGAGGTCCTCAAATAGCTCAGGGTCAACGGTTGTGCGAGGACAAGCCCTAATGGTGGACAAGACCTAAAGCTGGTCCGAGACAAAACGGAGGCGATGGGAGCAGGTATGGACAAAAGGCTACGGGGCTAAACACTGACATGAGCTGAAAAGCGGGGCTTAGAGCTGTTGAACAGGACGCCCGAAGGTGACCAGTCCCTGCCCACCTTTTTCTGCCATGGCGCACGCTCGTACGGCACGACGAGGAAGAAGAAGAATAGGGAGGAAGGTCGGGTTAAGTCAAAAGATCGAAAGGGTTGGATCAGAAATGGCCTTTGTGCGATCTCTTCAGCGAAGAGGTATACCCTGGTGCTCGAGCAAGCTCTCGAGTTGGGTTCTCGAGTAGTTTGTAGATTTGTTAAAGTTTCCTTCCTCTCTCCTCGCGGGAGCGCGTTAAACCTCAGCCGTCCGATTCTCGTTGATCGGTCCGATGGCGTTATGCCTTTCGGGCGGTTCGAACGTCACCAGTGTTTTGAGTCGTTCGATCAAGGTTGAACGGTCAGATGCGGCGTGATCGTTCAGGGACCCGAACGTCCCCTTGATTGTGAGCCGTTCGATCAGATCTGCACGGTTAACTCTCTTGGCCCAATCGTGCACGTGCGTGGGCTTTCGCTGACGTGTGGGTCCCACACGTCAGGTCTTCGCTTCCGAGTCGGCTTCGTCCCCGCGACGCGCCCGCCTCCGTCCGCCATTGCCGCCTTCTAGAAGCCCTGTCCAACAACGGACTCTCCCAACTGAAACCTCCCCGATTTCTTCACCAAACTTTATCTCCTTTCTTCTCGCACCCGTATCTACCCTCAATCGGGATGAAAACCAACTCTATCTCCGTTTTCGTTTGAAACCGAGAATATCCCAAATTAGGGATTCCTTATCCCGTGCCGCCCCAGCCCTATAAATATGCACCTGAGGATCGCCCTGCCCTCCGCTGCCCAAATCCGCCATCCACTTCGCCCCGAGAGCCGTAGCGCCGCCGCAATCGAGCTTTTAGGGTTTTTGCCGTTGATCGTTTTCTTCGGGTTGCGCCGCCGCCGGTGATGCCCCGCCCCCGTGGAGTACACTATCGTCATCGCTGTCGCTTGGGCTACCTCCAGAAGCCTTCACCGTCGCCTAGATCTCACCGGAGGCCCTGTCCGACAACAACCGAAGCGCTCTGCCGCTAGAACCTCGCAGCCGGCTGCCACCGTCGTCCCCGACACTCTGCAAGTACACCCCTAGGTTCGCAATAGTGCTAGCTACCCAGTGGTACCACTCATCGCCGGTGGATCGCCGCCGTTCGCCGTTGTCACTTGGTCCCGAGCACCACCAGTCTGTCGAGCCACGTGGCTCGCCACATCAGGTCCCGCGCCAACGTGTCATCTCGCGTGGCGTTCCCATTAGCCTGCACGTGTATGCCCAAGTCAGCGTCCCGGTCAGCAGCCGCTGCTAACATGTCGCATCGGTTTTGGTCCAGATCGATCCACGTGGCAAGTCCACTAGTCTCCAGATTCAATCGGCTCGGTAGACTTGGCCTACCGTGAGCCATCTCACTGACATGTGGGTCCCACATGTTAGTATTGTCTTTTTATTTTCTTTTAAGTTCCGAAATCCCGGTGCCGACGTCGTGCTTGCGCAATAATCCAATTTTTCTTTTAAGAAATAATTCGGAAATTCCAGTAAATCCAAAATCAGGGTTTTCTTTTAGATTTAAACTTCTAGAACCCATAACTTTTGCATCCGAACTTCGTTTGAGCCCATTCAAGTTCCAAAATTTATCTAGATTCGAGCTCTATTTATCTGAGATTTTTATTTAATTTTTGGAGTTTGTTTTGCCTTTGTTATTTATTTGTTTTGTTTATTTGTTTTGTTTGCGAGTAGACGTCGATACATCGGGGAATTTTGGAGAAGAATGAGCACCTCAAGATCAAGACCAGTACTTAGACCTTTTCCAAGGCAAGTCATACCTTTGACCATCTTGAACCCAATTTTCAAATTACTTTGTTTCAAAGTATTGCATTCTATTTTAATTATGTATTTAAATGCTTTTGGGCATAGTTGTCATCCAATTTGTTAATACACCTTGGCCTTGTATGTCATAATACCTTGTCACCCTAGATTGGTTATTAGTTGGTAATATTGTAGCACCAACATGGGTTAGTTAGATGTGAGTATAATTGCTTAGCCATGCTACAAGTCTCACATCTCATTGGAATTGCAAATATTAAATTTGACTAAGTGACTATGGAATTTTGTGTAAAACTGTGTACTATGTGTTATTACTTCGTGATAGCATGTGTTGCACTAAAACCAACTAGGTGGTAAAGGATTTGGATTGAGGCAAGTGGTGGATACTAAGTGATTGGTGGACTTCGTGAATGGGAATGATAATCTTTGTGGCATAGTTAGAGAATGGAAGTGTTGCCTTGGTCAATTAAGGACTTAACTTTGCGCGCCATTGAACTGAGCCTTACTGTACGACCACATGCCTGATGGGACGTGCCTAACTTAGTATGTTATGGATTCTTGGCATTGATTACTCAAGCTGTAGGTTAGGCTATGGGTGGAGGTGTGTACTACAAGGTAGTCGCATCACGGGGCGGTTCCCCGTGTCCCTGTCCAACGATGTGTGTTATGCCAAAGCGCTTCGTTTGGGTTGACATAGCGGTTTGTAAGCACGTCGGGAGTGTCAATGTTAAGATGATGTTTCTGAACCGTTTTGTTATGATTAGTGCTTGCAACACTAGTTGTATCATGTGGGTAAAGTGTACAACCTCTGCAGAGTGTTAAATCAATCTATTCGAATAGCCGCGTCTGTGGTCATGGACATGCTCGTGGATTTCACACGAGGGGTAGTTTTCATAAAGTGTTTGGGATGGGAGCTATGTGATCTAAGTCATATGACTATGTGAAATAATCTGTTTAGCTTTGTGTCTTTGTGAAAATAACTGTTAAATTAATATTGTCTATTTGTTTTGAACTGCATTTCAATTTATTATTGTATTCAATTGCAAATGTTGTCTTTACGCAAAAGAACCGCATAAGCCTTTTCTTTTGGGATAAGCCTGCATCTATAAATTGCATTCTATGGTATGATTTGCGAGTACGGTTGTGTACTCACGCTTGTTGTAAAACTTGCGCCCAATCCTAGAAGAGGAGGAGTCTACGCCTGCTTTCGAGGAGGAGTTCGTCGGAGGTTGCTGATCGTTAAGGTTTGGATCCCAGTCGGTTGCCTGTGGTGAATTGATGGGATCTACGCTGAAGTTATTTCTGTTCCGCTGCTATTTTATTCTCTGTTAGCCCTGTGTGGCTCAATAAGTGTAAACTCGACCATACGGTCAAAACCCTAATTTGTTATTAAACTAATCGTTTACTTTATTTATCGCTTGTGTGGATTGATATTCACCTATGTTGACACTGTGTGCACTAGCGTGATCCTGGACTAGTGCATTATACACAAAGGGTTCCCGAATCGTAATTTTGGGTCTCGACATGATTCCTCCTGAACTCCATCGGTGGCATGGTCTCTGGGATCTGATGAAATATTTCCAGAGGCAGCATCACCATCGGAGGAATTACTCGTCTAGTAATCCAAGCCGGCATCCATGTCGATATCTGCGTAATCAGCCAAGTCGAACCAGTTCTCCTCGTTCCACTCTCGTGCCATGGAAGCATTAAGAGAAAAAGAGAATCTGTTGACAAGGAATTACTAGAAGATCTCCATGGACGGCACCAACTGTCAGTGTTTTAGAACCGATCGTACATAAAGATTGTTTGATTCGGGGGGTCTCCACAATTGATCACAGAAGGAATGACACAGAGATTTTTATACAGGTTCAGGCCTTCTCCGGAGAGAATAACAACCCTACTCCTGTGTGTATTGTATTGAGTATGCTGGTTACAATCAAAGTAAAGTCTAATACATGTGCTCCCGATTGTCTCTGCCCCTATCATCTCTGACTGAGCCCTTTAAATAGTGTGCGGAGAGGTAGTCGTTCCTCCAGGTCAGAAGGCGCCTCATTAGTCCATGTAACGAACGTAATAACTATAGTAATCACCGGAGTAGTAACCCCTCCACGTCGCCTGGCAGTTACTGTTTAGAGATAATGGTGTGTTATGTGTAGTTACTCCAGAGAATAACAGTGTATATCAATTGCTTAGATTCCCTAATCAATAGAGCCTACAGACAAGTGGGCCCAATTGATTACGGGGTGGTTGTAGCTGAGCTGGTCGTAGAAGAACTTACGACCCAGGGGTAGTCGTAGGACTTACGACTGGGTACTGGTCGTAGAAGAACTTATGCCCAAAGGTGATCGTAGAAGAACTTACGATCATGAGGTAGTCGTAAAATATTTACGACTATGGGGGTGGTCGTAGAAGGACTTATGACCACCTGGTTGGCTTCTCCCTTAAGATCATAAGGGGTATACCTAAGAACCGTATGACAGTATATTTACCCATAATAAGGATTATAGATAAATAATAAAATGAGGATTATTAGATCCTCTTCAAGGCTCATCTTGAGAAAACTTTGCTTGGATTGATTTAAGAAGGATGTTAGTTTACAACCACTCTACCATAGAGAACAAAAGCTGAACACTTGAGCACTCAATCATTCCATCTCTCACAAACCATAGCCTCAACTACTCCAAAGACCCCAAAACACAAATTAGGGTTTTTTTTTCTCTTGGAATGACTTGGGAACTCCACATCTGGACATTCGCTTTTATAGTGGATGCTAGGTTTAGAGAGAAAACCCTAACGGGTAACCGTTAAGCCCACACACAAATGGGTCTATACTCACGTACGCTTCTCAAAGCGGATGATGAATCGGACTTCCCGAATATGTTTCTTCATGATCTTTATCTTCACTTGACCTAAACTGCCTCCCCTTGTGCCATCTTGTGCCGCGGTTTAGCTAAAGGTCACCAGGGTGGTACTTTGGTGAAGTTACCAAAATACCCCTTTTTGATCCTTCTCCAAAGACAGTGTCCCATCTTCCTGAAGCAATCCCATGCATCACCATGTGTAGGTTAACCTATGGCTCTCGTAATGTCGGCAAGCCTCTCCCATATGGCTCCTACCAAAACCACCATGACACTTGCACCGACCCCCACAACGCTTGATGTAACCCGTCGCACCGAACTTCTCGTCCGGTTATCCTTGTCCATTTTGCGCCATACTTAAGTCCAATAACTTCACCTGGCATCCTCGATCGTTCTGAACCTCGGCTCTCCAAGCCTAGTCCTGATCATCCTCGTCGTTGACCATCGTTGACCTCCAAGCCTCCTACACAACAATAGACTAAGAAATTGATTTCGGGTAACTTGACCCACATTTGCCAAAACATACATCATGCAACAAATATGTATCTAAACCTATGAAATTGACCTAACCTATTATCATCGCCACCTTTCTGACCAATGAATAGGGTAGAATTGGTCATAGCGCCACCCATGGCCGCTTTGACCGCCAACTAGGGGACTTAGCCAAATTTTCCCTCGAAAAAACAGCACCCTCTCTCGAAATTTAAAATGAATAGAACTTTTGGCTCAAAGATTCAAAAAATATGAGACCAATGGGGAAGAACCCTCTCTCTTGCCTACACCCTCTATTTTTGGTCTGGCCCCAAACTCAGAAGTCAACCTTTTGGCGGTCGGATGCCGCTCACAGATTGGTCTAGCGCCACCCTTTGATCGCCTAACGGCGGTCGACCACTGAGTGGCGGTCAAACCGCTAGCAAGGCCGGTCTGACCGCCCCAAACCTGATAGTTTTTGAATTTTATCAAAAACACGTATTTCAACAAACTCTCAACACCATTGCCAATTGTATCATCATCATAAGATCATGAGCATATCCCCATGATATCCATAGTTTAACTAAAAAGTCTAGAGAGGGGTGTTTTTTGGCCACACCATGGTGGTCAGGCCTGTGCCCTGTTACCGGTGGGCGCAGTTAGACCAGTCGGCACAGTCAGACCGACCAATGGTTGGCGCTTCAACCGAATGTGGTAGTTCAGGGCACAGTGAGCTATGCTGAGTTATAGGAATTGGCCAAAAGTTATGGAGTTGTTGTATATGTGTTGCACGATGCATGTTTGGCTAATGTGGGTCAAGTTGTGAAGAACTTGTGTCTGGAAATGGTTGCTTGGTCTATTGTTGTGCAAGTGGCTTGGAGTTAACTATGGTCAACGGCGAGAAGGACTGAGACATGGTTAGGAGAACGAAGGTCTAGAACAATTATGGATGCTGAGTGAGATGGTCGGACTCAAGTAAGGTGCAAGATAGAAAAGAACCATGGAAGACAGAGTTTGAGCAAAGACGTTTTGAGGTAAAGTAATGCTTCCGTGAGCGAAACTTTGAAGGTATGTGTTATTAACTCATCAATTGTGTCAATTGATGATTTGGTTTGTCACGCGGTGCTATGTGATGGTTTGGTTGTTGATGATGGTTGAAGAATTCTGAAGCTACCTCATGGTGAATCGGCCGATGGGATCGAGACTAAGCTAGGGCAGCTAAGGTCTAGAATGTTCAAGGTGCTGAGTGCGATCATGGTGCATGGTAAGGCATGTGGTGCACCAAGTGACTTGGGTCCGTTTCCATGCGAGGACGGTTCGGTGGCCTGTTGGTGATATGCCCTAGAGTCAATCATGGAGATGATTGTATCATATCTATATTTATGAGTTATAGAATAAATGTTATTATGTTCCTTGAATGAATTATTATTTACAAAGATTAACAAGTATGTGAGTTGTTGGTGAAGCTCTTTAACTTATATGATGTCATTCTAAATGTATCCCTAGTCGGATGTCACTAGTCAGAACACTAGTGACTTACCGACCAGCACATATATTGATTGATGACCATGTTTCACTAGTCATGGATATAGAGATATTGAATCAATAATGTAAACACATGTTAGAGAACATGGTGTTGGATTGACCCACCTTGAGACATTGTTGAGATTGTTATGATTTTTATGTATCATAAGTTGGTCTCAAGCAATGATGATGTATAATTCTTAGACCTGAGATCAGCATAGTTTCCTACATGTGTAATAGTATACTTAGGAGTTGCCAAACGCTACTCCGTAATTGGGTAGTTATAAAGGTAGCTTTCGGGTATGCTGTGAAACATACGGAGGGATGTGACTAGTCGGATATAGGATTTGCCCATCCTAACATAACAGGAAAGATATCTCTAGGCCCCTCGATGTGGTCAGATGAAAAAAGTGGATGGTCATGCCACTAGTGGTTGAAGAGTCGACCACATGAAGTTATCTATCACTTGATCGAGAAGGTATTGAACAGTCCATGGATGACAAAATACCTCACTTGGAGTTCAACCAAATATTGTGAGGCAAAGGGAGAATATGCAAGCAGGTCATTCAGTCTGACCAGATATGAACTAGTCGTATGGAGATACGAACTAGTCGTAAACTGGTCAGACATGATCACTAACTGGTTGTAAGAAGTTACGAACTGGTCGTAACTAAATATGAACTAGTCGTATGGAGAAGCGAGCTGGTCATAAGTGCTAAGGACCTGGTCACATATCATATTGCATAAGGTTCGTCCAATATAATATTTATGTGTATTCGAGAATCGTTATATCCTGCTAGGAACCACTAACGACTCGTGGTTGGAAAGGAGTTTTGAGTCACAACCAATTACGCATGAACCTAAAGGGTCACAGACTTAACGGGTTGGAACAAACGAGTTCAGATAGGATCCATTATGGACTCTTTCTAAGGGAATGCATGGGGTTGTTGGGACGTACGTGAGTTGCTCCACCAAAACCCTAGCCGCCATATTCTCGAAGGCCCTACCGTGCGTGTTGGTGCTAGCACACCGGTTTATGGCAGTCCACCCCTGGACATGTGGATACCATAGAGGTGCTGCTGCGGTTGCTGCTGTGTTGATCGAGGACGATCCACGACCTACGGAAGGAACGTGATAGGTTGCTGGAGGAGATGATCGGTGTCGAGAATGTTGGTCGATCGACTACTACCACTGCATCGACGCACTCGATGTTGGATTAGGCTGCTCCAACTCTTCTTCCGCTACACTGCGTGTCTAGTGGTAACGATATATGATTTCTTGCTTGTATGGCTTCCTAGTTTACGCAGTAAATTTTTTGAATTTCTAGCTAAGCCTACCAGTATCCCTTCAGTGGTATAACTGCCATCTTGTGTAGTTTTTGATCTAGATCGGTCGCATATACTTGATACTTGATATGTTGTAGTAATAGATTAGATCTACTACTATTCTGATTTAATATCCTAGATTGGTTCATATGAATGGAGTGGTTTAGGCACTAGTTGATAAGATAAATCGGTTTCTATGATAGTAGATGGGTTTTGCGGGAGGTATGAGTTGATAGCACCAGATGATTAACTGCGCTTGTTCATGATCGCATTGCATGATACTCCTACTGGTCGGAATTCCTCCATCAGTGTATGCAACGATGCGTAGTCGTATGGAAGCAGTGATCCGATAAGTAATGGTTGTCATGTTATATAGTATTATTTGTTCATGGCACCCGATAGAATTGGATTCTATGAATAATACCTTTTGCAGGGATTGATGTATGGCCCATTGTGTATGTGTAACACCCCATCTTGACAAAGAACCTAGGGTGCTACCAAACACTCTACTAAACCAATTAATTTCAACATCTTAATAAATAATCAACCAACATTCCTTCGTGAATAATATAATGCTAGTGATCAATATTAGCACAATCTGTAATTACTGAATAAAGGCATATCATCTACCAATTTAATATAAATCAATCATGATCTAAAGTATCAATGATCAGCAAAACAACGAAGATGATAGAATAATCAAATCAAACATTCTAATCCATCACATGGAATAAAATGAACTTAAATAATGAAGGATTAAGAACATAAATGGATCATCCATGAACACAGTCAAAACATCCACCACGAAGGATGGTCACAAAATGAATCTAAAGTAATTATCAAGAATAAGAATTGTAGATAATTGGACTAGTTTATTCGTTGTGGTTTGTGTATATGTGACATGCACCATGTCTTGTAACATCCCAAGTTTTAGCTTGTGTTTCAAATGTAAGAAAATATGTAGAAATTAAAACTTTTCTTACATCTTGCTGTTGTTTGGATGTGCTGAAAATTCTTGTAAAGGAATTATGGAAATCCAAAATCACAAGTCACTTTTAACCAAGTCTTGACCCTTTGAAAACTTGTCTAGATGTTATTGTGATCATTCTTTGGAAATATTTTTTCTAAGTTCTACGGTTGATGTGGGACTCCTCTAAAAAATTTCACAATTTTTAGAAATTGTTTGAATATTTTAAGAGGTTAGTCAAACCAGTTTGACTTTGGGTCAAACCCTAGCTCAAAACCTTGCAGAATTTCTGGAGGAAAATGCACTGCATAAAAACCTCTGAAAATTTTATACAAGGTCAACCCTAAAGTTAGCAAGCTCCTGTAAATATTTCAGAATGTTTGAAGTTATGTTGCTATGTTAAACAATTCCTCAAAGTTCAGCTTCAAATTTAAACCCTATGTCTGAGTCACACTCGGGCTCAAGGTCGAGTCAGACCCGACCACTTGACTTGGTCGAGCCGAGTCCCTTAACCGCACTCGGGCAAGGCCTTTTGGGCACGTGCGTTGTGCCGTTGGATCTTGATCCAACGCCCCAGACCTCCCGTGCCGTTTCGATCAATCGCAACCGTCCCTCTTAGATTTAACCGCCACGACCTCCCTCTTCTGTTCTTCTTCTTCCTCCTCACGCCGTACAAGCGTGTGCCATGGCAGGTAAAGGCGGGCAGGTACTGGTCACCTCCGGACATCCTATTCAACGGCTCTGAACCCGTTTTTCAGTGTGTGTTAGTGTTTAACCCATAGCATTTTGTCCATACCTACTCCCGTCATCTCCGCTTTGTCCCGAGCAAACTTTAGGTCTTGTCGCCATTAAACCATGTCCTGGCTTGACCGTTGACCCCCGAGCTATTTGAGGACCTCCGAGCTCCTTCCTTGGTTCCTCTTTAGCACCTCTCTATCACCCCAGCTCCCTCTCTGTGTGTTTGTGCGCAAATCACCGAGAGCCCCTTTTTCCGCCATTTTCGATCGCTCGAGCTCCTTATCGTCGATGGTGCTCCAGTGGTTCCCTGGATCTTATTTTCGCGTCGCCTGGACCACCTCATCATCTTGAGCAAGTACCCTAACTTAATTTTGTGTTGCCTTCGCAGGAGCAGCCTAATTTTGAGTTTTGGATCCTTGCGGCCGAAATCATTTTCTTCTTCCCAACTCTGGTAAGGTGCCTCCCTCTTCGATTCCTTGCTCTTGGACCTTCCTTGAGCCTTTGCGAAGCTAACTCTATGGCCCGGTTGCACTTATTTTGCTCAGGGCTTCTTCTCAGTGTCGTCTTCCTCCGCGCCAGCGGTGGTCGTAGTCACGAGGGCACCTTCGACCTCCTCTGTGCCAGGTACCTTCGCGATAGCCCTTTAGTGCTTGGGAACCCGCTACCTTGAGCTGCGGCAAAGATTTTTGCTGTTTTCGTTTTTGGTCGTATTTGCACCTCTGCCTCTTTTCGGCTCGTCGGTGTTTTAGGCCAGTTCCGCTGTTGAAAGTGTTCCCTTTGTGTGTGCAATTGTATTACGAACGTTTTGCCGCTGTTGGTTTGTGCCGTCGTGACCGAAGTCGCCGGCAGCAAATCGGCGGGCAAAGCGCGGAGTACCTTGTCCTGTTGTCATAAGTTAGACAAACTTCATGACCTCTTAGCCCATATCTTAGCTGTTAAAGACCTCTTTGGGTTAGATCTTAACCGTAGGATCTCCCTCTGTGAAAACCTTAGTAGTGAGGACCTCTTATGTTAGATCCTAGCCGCTAAGGACCTCTTTGGATTTAATCTTGACCGTTAGGATCACCCTTTATGTTTTTCAAAAGACCACCATGGTCATTTTTGTGAAAACCACCCTCAGGACCACCCTCGGGGTCCTTTTTGCAAAAGACCACCCCTTCGTCCTTTGTAAAGAAAACCTCAGGACCTCCCTCCTCGTAGATCTGAACCTTAAGGACCACCCCGGGTAGATCTTGTCCGTTCAGGACCTCCCCATGGAGATCTGAGCCGTTCAAGACCTCCCCTCTCTTTTAGACCTTATCTTCGAGGACCTCCCTACGGAGATCTCGACCGTTAAGACCTCCCCCTGTGAGATCTTAGCCGTCCGGACCTCCGTCCATTTAGATCTCTACCATTAGGACCTCCCTCGCGTAGATCTTGACCGTTGAGACCTCCCCTGTGAGATCTTAGCCGTCAGGACCTCCTTCAGTTTTGATCTTGACCGTCAAGACCTCCCGCTGTGAAGATCTTAGCTGTTAGGACCTCCCTAGTCTAGGTCTTGGCCGTCCAGGACCTCCTCTGGTAGATCTTGGCCGTCCTGGACCTCCTCTCTTAGACCTACCCCTTAGGACATCCCCTTGTAGATCTGGACCGTCAAATCTAGATATAACGGTCTAGACCTCCTCAATGCACGCGTGCGCGAGTGCTGTGCGCCTGTGCGCTGGAGCGTGCGATTCCAGATCTACGGCCACGACCTCTCCGGTTGAGTTGGTTTTTAAGAAAAGCCCAAAAGCCTTTTAGTGTTAAGTGTTTTAAATTTCAAAAGGGCATAACTAATTCATTTTAACTCTTTTTAGGGTGATTCAAATTGTGTTAGCTCTGGTTTAAAATAAGCTTTAATCTAAAAATGAACTTGAACCTTGTTCTATACAACAAAATTGTGTAGGTTGAATTAACTTGCTTTAGCATTAATTATTGTTCTAGAAATTCAATAAGACTTGAAAAATGCTTAAGTAATTCTATGTAACTCCAAATTTAGTAAACTAAAATGTGTTATATTCCTCTATTAGTATGCTCTAGTATAGGACAGGTTCTTATTATGTCCTTGCTTTGAAAAATGTTGTGCACTAGTTTCATAACTTAGAAAAATCATAAGTAATTCAATTTAACTCCAAATGAATTGAACCCAATTTTGCTGTACTTAGGATGCCATGCTCTGCCTACCATAAACATTTCATGCTCAAAAACTTTCTGGAAAATTGTACCATGAACAGTAACAAAAAGTAATTTAAATTGAATTTTCCAGTTGAAAGAAATTGTTTAGGCTATAACTTTTGCATGCTTAGTCCAAATTGATTGATTCTTGTTGCTAAATTCATTTAAAATCATGATCTTCCTGTTGTGTAAATTTCATGGATTTTGGATAAATTTGGTTTTTGAGTCTTTTTCGGTATTCTTTGTTCTTATTGGATTTTCGCGTTCTTACGATAGGTTCTGAAGTATTTTTTGAACATGAAAGCGAACCTCTGCAGCAAGAGAGCTACCAGCAAGGCAAGTAGATGTAGCATCATTTGATCATACTGCTCCTATTTTTTAAAAGTCTAATATCTTGTTTGCAAATTCTGTGTATGCATTGCTATTTTGCTGTTAAACTATTGTCGATTAGTTGACCTATTAGATGCATAATCTATAGGCAAATGTTTATCCTCTGCTACTGAGCCTAGATTTATATTGCTGTGATTTAGGGTTCGTTAGATGAGCCCTTGTCAGTTGGTAGTTCACGTGTTATTGTTGCTTAGTCATGCTTAGCTACCGGTAGAATTGGGCGGTTGTCGACTTAGTCGATAACCTTGATCACACAAAAACTTACATGACTTTATGTTCAGCACCTCGTGCTATGTTTAATTGAGAAAACTAAAACTAAAAAATAATAATTTAGACTTGGGCACAATGGTAAGATGGTGTGCTTTTGGGTGTGATTGGTTGGTGCTCGAGTCAACAAGGACCGAACATCTTGTTACACTAAACCAAGCATTGTTGCGTGCTAAAGAAAATGGCAAATCCGATTGGCTCATCATCGACCGAACCATGTCCAACAAGATCTGATTACGCCACTCGGACACCCCATTCCATTGTGGAGTGCCTCATAGTGTAAGCTGTGGAACAATTCCACACTACTTCAAATGATCACCAAATTCATGGCTCAAAAATTCACCTCCACGATCACATCGCAAAGATTTGATTGTCTTGCCAAGTTGATTTTGTACCTCACTCTAGAACTACTTGAACTTTTGATAGGATTCCGACTTGTGCCTCATTAAATAGATATATCCATATCTACTATAGTCATCGGTGAAAGTAATGAAGTACTAAAAACCACCTCTAGCTGTCGTGCTCATTGGTCCACACACATCAGTATGTATGAGTGCCAACAAGTCGAATGCCCTTTCAGCTTGACCAGTGAAAGGTGTCTTGGTCATCTTACCGAGTAGGCAAGATTCACACATTTCAAATGATTCCAAATCAAATGAGTTTAGAATTCCATCATTATAGAGCTTCTTCATACGTTTCTCACTTATGTGACCCAAACGACAATGCCAAATAAAAGTGGAATTCATATCATGAGGCGAAGCCTCGTTGCATTAATATTATAGGCGGGTGCATCATCAAGATTTAAAATGAACGACCCATTCAAAAAAGGTGCATTGCCGTAAAACACTTCATTCAAAAATATAGAACAACCATTGTCCTCAATAATGAACTTATAACCCTCTGTCGTCAAACATGATGCAGAGATAATGTTTCTACTTATGGCTGGAACGTAATAACAATTATTTAGTTCCATGATAAATCCTGATGGCAAGAGTAATGGCAAAATCCCGACGGCTAATGCAGCAACCCTTGCTTTATTCCCGACGCGAAGATCCATCTCGCCTCTTGCAACTCTCCTACTCCTTGTTGGACTCTGCATCAAATTACAAATATGAGCAACCGATCCGGTATCAAATACCCAAGAGTTAACTGAAGAATCAGCAAGAAAAACATCTATAACATTAACACCTGAAGTGGAAGGTTTAATCCCACCATTCTTTTTCAGATCAGCCAGGTATTTCCTGTAGTTCCTCTTCCAATGGCGGACTCTTTGCAGTAAAAGCATTCATTCTCTTGAGTTGGGCCAGACTTGGTCTTGGGCTTAGGCTTGTTAGTTTGGATCCTATCCAAAGCTTTAGCCTTGCCCTTTCCTTTGACCCTAGTCCTAGCCTTCTTCTTGAAGCTTGTACTCTTTTGCACCATCATCACATGATTGTTGCTTTTCTTAATGCTATCCTCTGCAGTCTTGAGCATTTTATGCAGCTCGGTGAGATTCTTATCTAAGCCATTCATATGAAAGTTCAGAATGTACTGCCCATAGCTTGCAGGAAGCGAAGCAAGAATCAAATCAGTAGCCAACTCTTGGTGTGAGGACCCGGGGTATTTAACTCATAATACTTAACCTCCAAATGGTTCTAGTATTACCAATTAAATATCCTAAGCCTCGATGGACATGTGCTTCCCAGAATTGCAGTACACATACATCTTAACAAAATCATGCATCATTTCCATACAACTTACAATACCCAGTCTAGCAAAAGACATACATAATATATAGTTATTACACAAGAGCCGACCGACCAAATGACATCAAAATAACAAAATAACAGCGGAAGCAAAATACCATAAGATGGTGATAACAAAAACCAACCGGTTAGTCAATAACCCACAAGGCAACCGACCAGGCCGCCAAGCTAGTCGCACCCACCGCAGCAAAATTCACAAATGTCGATCCCTTGGGGATCCACCTCCTCCTATGCAATAATTAAGCAATGTAAATGAGTACAAAAATGTACTCGCAAGACTTACGAGTAACAAGCCTACACATAGCTACATGCAAGCTGAAACAAAGGAGATGGTCATATGGTTCATTGGACGCATGAAGCAATTTTCATTTACAATAATGTAATAGATTGAAGGTAATTTGTCAAATCTATTTTTAATTGTTGAAATAACAGCGAGGTAACAATAAGTAACAAGAATAACAACCTAGAGGTGACTAACCCAATAGCCACCACAACATAGCACGAATTCCCAATTCGTACCACCCAGTCAAGTTTTAGTGAAAATCTTATAGTCTAACTCTCGAAAGATCTCCCCAAGCGTGTCCATAACCAAGGACTTGGCTATTCAAATTGTTTGAACCCTACAGGGTGTACCAATGTACCCACACTTCATACCGCCTTTTTGCCACATGGTTAAGCACACTTCCAAAGGTATGCCGGCACGACTAAGTCTTACGAGACATTTCCAACATTGTGTATTAACTACGAGCTGCTCGTATGGATAGAAACCCATACACTACATTGCAAAGCCGAAAGGCAATTGCAATGCTCCCAAACATCTTTCCTCCTACACAACCTCCTGCGACTCGGAACTAACACACGCCAAAGTACTAAGTGAAGAGAGGTCCTATATCCCTCTAGTGTGGTTAGCACGCAAAAATGATTGGTTTAGTGTAACAAGATGTTCGGTCCTTGTTGACTCGGACACCAACCATCACACCCAAAAGCACACCATCTTACCATTGTGCCCAAGTCTAAAATATTTTGTTTTCAGTTTTAGTTTTCTCAAACCAACATAGCACAAGGTGCTGAACATAATTCATAATAAGTTTTTGTGTGATTAAGATCATCGACTAAGTCGACAACCGCCTAATTCTACCGGCAGCTAAGCATGACTAAGCATTAACTCGCAACTACTAAGTGATAAGAGCTCATCCAACGAGCCCCAAATCATAGCAAGATAATCCTAGGCTCAGTAGTAAAGGATAAACATTTGACTATAGATTATGCATGTAATGGGTCAACTAATCGACAATAGTTTAACAACAAAATAGCACATGCATACATAAACTTTACAAACAATATATTAGACTTTGAAAATAGTAGGAGCAATATGATCCAATGAATGCTACATCTGCTTGCCTTGCTGGAGATCACAATCTTGTTACTGAGGATTACTCTCGGGTTCAATAAATTCTTCGAAATCTATCGCAAGAACGAAAAAATCCAATAAAAACGAGGAACCTCGAAAAAGACTCAAAATCCAAAGTCATCCAAAATCCATGAAATTTACACAGCAGGTAGAACATGATTTTAAATGAATTTATCAATAAGAATCATTTAATTTGGACTAAGCATGCAAAAGTTATAGCCTAAACAATTCCAATCTGCTGGAATTTCAAATTTAATTGCTTTCTCTTACTGTTCATTGCACAAATTTCCAGAAAAGTTTTGTAACATCCCAATTTTGGACTTGTCTTTCAAATGTAAGAAAATGAGTAGAAATTAAAACTTTTTCTTACATCATGTATATCCTGTATGTTCTAAACAATTCTTGTACAAGAATTATGGAAATACAAAGTCACAAGTCTATTGATCCAAAACCTTGTCTTCCAAAAGCAATCTTGTCAAATCTTGTGATCATCCCTGGAAATATTTTTCCCAAGTTCTAGGGATGGTATGTGACCCCTATGAAAAATTTCACAATTTTTAGAAATTGTTTGAAAATTTTTAGAGGGTAGTCAAACCTGTTTGACTTTTAGTCAAAACCCTAAACAAGGACCTTAAAAATTAATTGCATAAAAACCTCTAAAAATTTTATACAAGGTTAATATCTAAGTTATCAAGCTCCTGTAAAAATTTCAGAATTTTCGGAGTTAATTTGCTATCCCTAAAAATTCCTCAAAATCTTAGCTCAATTTGAAAACCCAAAACCAGGTTTCATTGTTCCTCGGGTGCGGACCAGTCTCGGGCTTGAGCCACTTGACTTGGCTCAGTCAACTAACTGCACCCGGGCTCACTTAAAACGTGCATTCAATCTCAACCGTTGGATTTAAATCGCACGGCCCACGTTAGCGAGAACGTTCGGACCTCACGATCGCGCCAACTCATTTGGACCGTTAGATCAAGATCCAACCATCCAGATGAATTGGGCTGTTCGGGTCACCCGGTTGTCACCTCCAATCGTGACCGTCCATTTTAGATCCAACGCACTCGATCTCCTTCTTTGTTTTAAACCTTTGGGGCCTTGGGCAAATCTCAACCGCTGGACTAAAATCGGACCGCCCACACTCGCCCTGGCTTTTCTCTAGTCATCTTCTTCCGCGAGCCGTGCGTGAATAGTGCGCGGCATGGCCTCGGTCATGTCTGCTCCCTCGACAACGTCTCGCTGGTCGGCATTTAGTGGGTGCAGGTGCTTTCGGCCGTAGGCATGCCCTACCCTCCACCCCATCATTTCTCTTTTTCGGTCCATGGTTGTGTTATGGACCTAGCTCACCCGAAAATCTTGTTTTGTTGCCAAACCCTAATCCTCTAGCTTTACAAGCTCCCCAAAACCCCTCCTGGTACTCCTTTACACCACCCCTTGGACTGCAGCGGAGATTTTTGTCATTTTCGTTTTTGGCAGAACTTGTCACCACCGTTCTTTTTCGGCTCACCGGCATTCTAGGCCGCCGCCGCCGTCGAGGTCATCACCATCAGGTCCGCAAGGTTATTGCGAACCCATTTTAGCCTTTAGGCCGCACCGCCGTGGCCGGAGCCGCTGGCGACGAGCCCATCCTTGTCGTCGGGTTTTGCCGGATGGAATCGTCACTAGGAGTTGTCGTTAAGACATCATTAATTGCTAATCATTGCTTAATCATTGTTAATCATGGGAGATTATCATTAATCCCTGCCTTAACCATAAATGCTTGTCGGAAATGACTCTTTGAGTCGCTGACATGTGGGCCTGTAGGCCTTAAACCGTTGTCCTAGGTTCTTTAAGACTAAACTTGAGTTCATTAATTGCTAGTCATTGTTAGGAATTAATGCTGTCCGAATTGAGCTGTTGTGTCACTGCCGTGTGGGCCCCCAACCACTTAAAACCCTCTCTGGCAAAAACATTAGGACACTATTATTGCTAATCATCACTAATCATTGGATTTGTAATTAATCGCTGTCCTAATTGGTCCCTTGTGTCACTTACATGTGGGCCCGCACCATTAAAACCATCTCGGTGCACTTAAACCTCACGTGCGTGAGAGCATAGCACTGTGTAGATCGTGGACCGTCGATCTCGCGATCAACGGCCGAGATCAATGTGTCGTTCGGGTCACCCGAACCGCACATGGATCTGGGCTGCCCATTTTTAGATCTGCGGCTCAGATCTGGTGGCCGTTCGGACCACCCGAAGTGCGCAGTGCCCTGAGCCCTCCATCTTGAGATCTACGGCTGTGGTTGATCGTGGCGTTCGCGTCGCCCGAATGGCCCAATCCACGTGGACCGTTGGATCTAGATCCAACGGTGCACCTCTTTAGGTTCGCGCGCGTGCGCGTGGGCCGTTAGATTTCACATCAAGGGCCCACGTTCGTCCACGTCGCTTTATTTTTGATAAGGTTGATTATAATTCGGTAAGCCTTTATTTATCAACTAAAAAATATATTAAACTTTAGAAACTCATATCTAATTCATTTTAAACCCTTTTTAGATGATTCCAACAGTATTAAATTCATGGTTCACTAAATTTTAATATAAAAATGCATTTAGACCTGTTCCTGTAACAGAAAATTTTGTAAATAATATTTACTTGATTTCAGTCATGTTAGAATATTCCAGAAATTGATTTAAACCTTGTAAAATGCATATCTTTTTATGTATACCTCCAAAATGTGCAAACTCAATCTTGTTAAATTCCTCTGTTAGCATACCTTAATATGAAATAGGTTTTGATCATGATTTCATTTCTGAAAAGTAACATGTGCTAGATTTACAACTTAGAAAAATCATAAGTAATTCATTTTAACTCCAAATTGAGTAAGCTCAACTTTGCTGATATTAGGATGTCATAACCTACCTACCATAAAATTTCCAAACCTTAGATCATTATAGAAATTTATGCCATGAACAGTACCAGTAATTAATTTCATTGGAATTAATAGGCTGAGGGAAATTGTTTTAGCTATAACTTTTTCATATTAAATCCAAATGACTTGATTCTTGTTTCTAAATTCATTTAAAATCATACCCTTGCTGCTGTGTAAATTTCATGAGATTTGGATAACTTTTGCTTTTGAGTTTCTTTTGGTATTCTTCGTTCTTATTGATTTTATCGTATTTTTGCGTTAGGTTGCGAAGAAATTATTGATTACGTGAGTTATCCTCTACAGCAAGAAAGTAATCTCCAGCAAGGCAAGCAGTGTAACATCATTTGATCATATTGCCCCTATTACTTTTAAAAGTTTAATATCTTGTTTGCAAAATCTAAGTATGCATGCTTCTTGTGTCAAGATTTATTTTGACGATTAGAGGTAGCTAATCCCATTGCATAGTTTCCCTGAAATTGTTCACCCCGCCACTACCCTAGGTTATTATCCTCACTAGTGAATTAGAGCCCAGTGGATGATTTATGGTCTTTTTATTTGTCTTTGCGATATGATGCTTAGCAATGCTTAGTTACCGGTAGAATTAGGCGGTTATCTACTTAGTCGATGACCTGGATCACTCAAATACTTATTATGACTCTATGTTTTAGCTTCGAGCTATGTTAAATTGTGAAAACTAAAAACTGAAAATAAAATGATTTAGACTTGGGCACAATGGTAAGATGGTGTGAATTTGGGTGTGACTGGAATGGTGCCCGAGTCTGTTAAGGACCGAACATCTTGTGAGTCTCTGTTATTCAGGCAATTTTGCGTGCCAACCATGCTAGAGGGAATGGGACCTCTCTTAACTAAGTACTTTGGGAGGTGTTAATTACGGGTCGCAGGTTGTTAAAACTGTTTTTATAAGGGGGGGAGCATCCGCAGCGGCTTGAGCCATGGGCGGAAGTAACCTACTCTTCTGGTTGTCGCAACTCTTAATTAGCATCATTAATTGAAAATGTCTCGTAGGACTTAGCCGTACCAGCATTGTAACACCCTGGCTATTCGGAAGCCAAGATGTCACCTAAAACATCTAACATACATCCATAATGCGGAAGAATTTGAACTAAGTATTTCAACTAAAGACGAGATTAAATTAAACAGGACATGGTGAAGGTATCATTCCTTCACCTTCTAAGTTATTTAATACCGATCATCAATAAAGAAGGTTCACACTTATAATAAATCAACATCCATGTGGAGAAGGTATCCTTCCTTCACCAATTATAATTTAATTATTACAGTTCATCATTAACGAATGTAAGATAGAACTAAATTTAATCTTGAACATGAATAGGATGATGTGAACGAGTAGTGCGTGTCTACTCCTCCCAAGTGAGCCAACATCGGGGTTACCTAAAATAAACAAACAACGCAAGAGTGAGTCCATGACTCGGCAAGTGCAGTGAAAGAAAAAGAACACATATACAAACAGGACATCACCATTTAAGAATGCGAACCTTGCATCGAGTGAACACTTATGAAAACATGAAATGAATGAATGTAATCAAGGATGGACTGCACACATGCATATATCGGTATAGTGAGTGACACACCGTCGGTGTTCACTTAAGCCCGCACCTTAACAAAAGTGCGGGGATCCTAGTCCTATATGAAGAACGTTTCATATAGGTGTCCAAAGCTGCCCATCTTTGGAATTGATGGGTCTTACGTGCCCATACTTTGGAATTGATGGGTCTTTCAATCCACTCAGTGGACGGACATGACAATGTCCAAATTTGCCCACATTGGAATGGTGGGACTTACAATCCACTCCCGTGGACATAACATGAATAAAAGGATGCATGATATGAACATGAAGCAGTGATAATACCATCTCTCAAGATATACTCCACATAATGAAAGAACATAACCAATTCCGCATCTCGGGTAACACAATATGTCACACTATATTCATGAAAACATTCACAATCACAAGACTCAAAAGCAACAAAGTACTTGCCTTCCGCGTTGCGTGCAAGTTAGCGAGCAACGATGGCGCTCCCAAACCCGTAGCCTCGTGGCTAAACAATTAAATAACGAAATAAGAACAACATAGAATCCAACCCGAATTAATAGTCTACAATACCCCCTTGAACTCCCAAGGAATCGCCATAAAACCTAATCTGAAAAACAGGCTGCAACCCAAAAACGTGTCGGGACAGCAGCACGAAAATGACAGTAGTTAATGACGTGGGACTCGAAATGAGATGAGTCCAGATCCTACCTCATCTTAACGAACATATCTATAGCATTCAAGTTGATGAGATTTCCCAATTCGGCCAATAAACTTCTCTAATAAAGAAAACAAAACAGCAGCACAGCTTCTGTCTGAACAAACAGGACAGCAATACTAAAACAACCATAACTTTTAATCTACAACTCCGAATTGAGCGTTCTTTAACAATCTGAAAAGGTTATGAAATTACCTACAATAAACTAGTTGGCACGACATTCAAATTTTGCCTTTAACAAAAAGTGGCACACGGGTCAAAACTAAAGATAGAAACTGACATACAATCTGGACAGACTGATCTACAATCTGGACAGTCACAAAGAAAAGTGCATAACTTTTGATCTATAAATCCAAATGAGGTGTTCTTTATCAATCCTGAAAGCTAGTGATATCACCTTCAAAATTTGTTATGGGCAAGACCTCTGAATCACCCTCTAACTAGGCCATATATCAACCTAAACAGAGACTGCTAATTCTCGTCAGGATTCTGGACAGCAGATATTAAATCTATCATAACTTTTGACTCGAAAGTCGAATTAGGTGATCTTGGCGGCCACCGAAAGCTAAGAACAAGACCTACATATATCTAGGAGATGGGAAACTCAGATTCGGCCTCTAACATCACGAAAAAGTCCACGCAACAATCTGGACAGAATCAATTTCTACCCGCAGCAAATCGATATAATCAAAATTGAACCAAAACACATCTACCACTAATCAAACGATGAGGATCGGCACTCGTTACCCTTTGTAGCAACCAGGACGTAGGTGGGAGAACCTTGGAGAAGATGATCTTCCTCCTCCTTTCTCCTTCTCCTTCTTCTCCTTCCACCATGGTCGCGGCACTCTGAGCTTCTTCCTCATCTTGGTAGAGCAGCACGGAGGGGGCTGCTACAGTACCGCGTGCTACAGTGCGGCGCGATACTGTAGCAGAGGGTAGGGTTTTGGGAAGGAGACCCCCTTCTTGACTCCACTACAAGGCCGCCCACTTGGCTAGGACACCTTGGGCTAAAAGCCGAAGGTCCAATCCTCTCTCAAATCCTGAATTTTCTTTCAATTTTCCTCTAAACTTTAGTGCATTCAAATTTGAATAAATTTCTTCCGAATAATATGTTCTCTCTATTTGATATTCGAGGTATTACATTCTACCCTTAACGCAATTCGACCTCTAATTCTAACCGCCGAAAATAAACGAAAGATTAATTGCCACCGAAAAGAAACATCTATTAACATATGCCCGGAGCAAACATAACGGATAATACTCGCATGCGAGACTCCAGTCCTAAATGACCTATCTCTCGGATCGACAAGACCACAAGACATTGACGTAAACTACATCCGACCTAACACTCAATCCGACATTGCCAAGTACACTCATCGAAGAGATTCAAAGGTAAGATCCTACTCGATGGTCAATGACGTAACGAATATTCAAACTCTAGTTCTCACGGTACTCACTCGGCACCAAACATGCTAAATGTAGTACACCACATATGGACCCGAGACGGTCCTTGCGACACGCCAACTTCCGAATTCGTAGCTAACGAAAACAACCCAAAGTACCTTGGCTAACCTTTCAATTGATCTTTGAACCACACAACATGCACATAGAACACGAACTCTTGTTCCACCTCTCAATTGAACTCTTCACTAAAATAAGGATCACCTCCTTTAACGAAACACACAACAGAGCTCTCTTTAAGCAAACTCTTTTACCGACAAAACCCATCCGAAAAGAAAGATTCACATCGCATCTATGCGTTACCATTTCGACTAAAGAGTCAAACACAAAAATCGAATTTCATCACGAAAAACCTTTCCACGTTCCAAGTGGCGGTTTGCGAATAAACGCCACGAAATCCAAAGGAGAAATCACTTGAATGCCCAAAAAAATCATTTATTCCGTCTCGAACGGAAAGAATCACACATATCAACATAAATGTCGAGCTCAACTTGCGAAAGACATCACAAAACACATAGCTCAAACAAGAATCAAGAAAACGTGTCTCTACTTTAGGAAGCATCAATTTCTCGGTTTCTCTTCAGAATAAAACTTCTCTCAAACTTTGGAATTCCAATTCATCGCATAACACCCTAACTCATCTCTCTTAACTTGGCATTCTCAACGCTATGCTCAAGTCGAAATACATCATCCACACCTCGGTATAGAGGCTCTATCGACTACACAAGCTTTCTCTCAACAACTCCTCTACCGATGAATTAATTTGTGAGATGACTTCCAATGCATCTCAAAATAGATATCACATGCAATCACATCACCTCAATGTTTTAAGAATAAACAACTCGAAATTCCCAGCACACACATTCATATACTTCCTCAAAGGGTTCTATCAATGACCATCCCATTGTTTGAATCCACCCTTATTCTACTTTCTCTACACATAATCATTGGGAGACTCAAGGTCCTAGCAAAAGAATGTGAAGCCCAAAATTAAACTCCAAGACTCCTACCATGAACTTCTCATATAGAAGATAGGGAAGCCTCAAATTAAATCCCTAAAATTCTCACAATCCAAACATACTGCGCATTGACATCAACACAAAAACATTTCTTCGATCCAATTATCTTTATCAAGATTCCGATTCTTAGAGAGTTACTTACTACGTCCAAGTCATTCATGGCAATAATCCAACAATCTCGGCTATCTCTTTAATCTCTTTAACGATCGATCACTTTGCTAATATTACTCCCATTACAACACCATCATATTTCATCTACACAACCACGCAAGGTACTCAACCGCGACACTCTAATACATTGATCAAGATTTTCATACTTTGGATAATTCTATGTTCCATTGAAATGAACAAAAGAACTTGGACTACGTCTCGCTATAGATTCTACTAGTTGTAACCATGCAATCAGTTTAACCTCCAAAGGCAACCTTCTAATGAGATAAACTCCTCTTAAATAACTATATTACTAAATTATTTCATCCTCCAATGCTCATCGAATAATTTCCAACCCAAAGTTTCACAACTACAATCATTAAACACCTCAAAAGACTCAATTGAAACGAATAGATTGATTCTTTCTCAAAAGGAAGAGCGAATGAAATCAATTTTCTTCAACTAGGAAAACATGTGCCACCCCATGAGGAACAAAGGATCAAGAAAAAATAGTCACTTAGGCAAAGTACTTAAAACATAAGGAAAATCAATAGTCGAGGCTCAAGCCCTATTGAAAGCAAATACCAAACCACAAATGAGAAGAAGGTAATGCCCTTTGAAAATTTGATAAACTCTTATGGAACAAATGCATAAGGTTTAAGCACACCCAAATAAGCGCAAGTGGCTAAACGCGACTTAAATCTCAAATACTTTTACTTCACTCCTTCCTTTAACCAGAAAGTTATTTTCTGTGATTACTACATCACTTTGCCACTTAAACAAGATAAGCTCTTAAGACCAAATCATAAGAACCACTTAAGAACCAATAAAATCTTTCAACCCGTCTCTTTGCTCAAATGCACAAAGTTACCACATAACTCATGAGGTCCAAAGATAACAAACGCAAAACTCAAACACTTTCACTAAAACAAGATCATGCAATGATTTTTTCGTTGAACATTATCATCACAACCACAAATCGACAATCACACTAATCAACGAAATAATATGCTATTGGCGAGAATCATCAAATCTCTTAACACTCCATGAACTTTTGAAAAGAATCACAATGAACTACTTCATCATGTCTCTAAAATCTAAATAAGGTTACATATACTTGATCTACGGAAAACCTAGTGCAAAACCTTATAATTGAAACAAACTCTTTCAACAAGATGATAATATAACATGACAATCTCACCAATGTACACCAATGAAATCTCGATTAGCTTTCATCCATTTAACTCTTAGTGACACTCGATGCCAAGATAGTACACACTAAATGCTCTCTAGCCACACATGGCACAAACATGATCCTACCTCTGCTTGCAACCTCAACAACGATTAAGAGGATATAATCGAGATTCTAACTTATGATCAAGCAATTAGAATAAAATGTCCTTAACTTCAATAATATAGGACACATAAGTCAAGGTTTCACAAGGCGATACATCATCGTTCATCTAGTCATTTAAACATGTTTCAATAATTTTTAGCATGGCAAGAATCAAGTAAAGCTATCATTTAAATAAGATCATCAAGATCCAAATAGAAGACAAATTCAAGATTAATATTTATCAAGACAACATTCGAACACATCCTTAACTTAACCATCACTAGCGGTTAGAATAAGCGAAAGAGGACCTAGATTTCAACTTATCTAACAAATTTATCAGATTATCCGATCGTAAAGATCAACCCGATACATCCACATTTTTTCCACAATTCTTAACAACAATAGCTTCTTGAACAAATATGAACAACCTCTTATCTAAAACTCATCCTGTACCAAATACAACGACATTTCACTTTAAGCAATTCACTTCCACGGATACTAGTTAAGAATAGACTTTGCACAAAGCTAATAACCCAAATCGATAACTCATACCATAATAATTAATTCATTTAATTAACACCTCGCACTTAAGCATGTCAAGACATCACTTAAAGATTTTAACCTAATCTTTGAGAAAAGAGGCATTACATTCCAACACCTGAACTAATCCAAAAGAAATACATAAAGTCAAAGCTTTCACATGTTAAAGAATTTGCAATGAAAACTTTCAGCATGCCAGAATACTCAAATGAATAAATGATTCACATTCTCCAATAAGAAGGCAGAACTCCCAAGAAAAGATAAGTTTTTTTTTGCCGATATCCAACGATCCCAAGAACAACTTTAGACCAGCAAATGAGAACAAGTAGTCGACTTATGGAACCAAGAAAGTCCAATGAGAACTCATCGGAAGAAATGTAAAACACTAACTCAAGAAAACTTCATCAAACGCAACTATTACGTAGGCGGCCACATACTGGAACCAAGGAAGAGAATAATATTTTCTAAAGAATCTCACCCTCAACACTCCACTATGGTATTCTGGTAGATACTACTCTATTCTGCTACCACAAATCTGGTGCAATCGACAAAGTCCGGGGCCACAACCACGGCCTCCACTTCTTAACCTCCATCATCGACACGTTTAAACAATATAATCAATTATGATTATACATGATCATATCATGACAATCATAGAATAGATTCATAGATATGGAATATCATAACATATCATAGATTAACAACAAGAAAGATAATACAAAAGCAATTCAACAATTGCTCAACGAATGAAACATAACAATAGAAATACGGAAACAATGGATTTCCCAACCCCACCTCTGTACACGATGTGTCAATTTAATATTCAATTGCCACGGACCTAAAGCCCGCTCTCGATACCAACTGTAACACCACGGCTATTGAAGCCAAGATGTCACCTAAAACATCTAACATACATCCATAATGCGAGAAGAATTTGAACTAAGTATTTCAACTAAAGATGAAGATTAAATTAAGCAGGACATGGTGAAGGTATCATTCCTTCACCTTCTAAGTTATTTAATACTGATCATCAATAAAGAAGGTTCACACGCAGTAATAAATCAACATCCATGTGGAGAAGGTATCCTTCCTTCACCAATTATAATTTAATTATTACAGTTCATCATTAACGAATGTAAGATAGAACTAAATTTAATCTTGAACATGAATAGGATGATGTGAACGCAGTAGTGCGTGTCTACTCCCTCCCAAGTGAGCCAACATCGGGGTTACCTAAAATAAACAAACAACGCAAGAGTGAGTCCATGACTCGCAAATACGATGAAAGAAAAAGAACACATATACAAACAGACATCACCATTTAAGAATGCGAACCTTGCATCGAGTGAACACTTATGAAAACATGAAATGAATGAATGTAATCAAGGATGGACGCACACATGCATATACCGGTATAGTGAGTGACACACCCGCCGGTGTTCACTTAAGCCCGCACTTTAACAAAAGTGCGAGGATCCAAGTCCTATATGAAGAACGTTTCATATAGGTGTCCAAAGCTGCCCATCATTGGAATTGATGGGTCTTACGTGCCCATCTTTGGAATTGATGGGTCTTACGTGCCCATACTGGAATTGATGGGTCTTTCAATCCACTCCGTGGGACGGACATGACAATGTCCAAATTTGCCCACATTGGAATGGTGGGACTTACAATCCACTCCCGTGGACATAACATGAATAAAAGGATGCATGATATGAACATGAACAGTGATAATACCATCTCTCAGTATATACTCCACATAATGAAAGAACATAACCAATTCCGCATCTCGGGTAACACAATATGTCACACTATATTCATGAAAACATTCACAATCACAACACTCAAAAGCAACAAAGTACTTGCCTTCGCGTTGCGGCGTTAGCGAGCAACGATGGCGCTCCCAAACCCGTAGCCTCGTGGCCTAAACAATTAAATAACCGAAATAAGAACAACATAGAATCCAACCCGAATTAATAGTCTACAATACCCCCCTTGAACTCCCAAGGAATCGCCATAAAACCTAATCTGAAAAACAGGCTGCAACCCAAAAACGTGTCGGGACAGCAGCACGAAAATGACAGTAGTTAATGACGTGGGACTCGAAATGAGATGAGTCCAGATCCTACCTCATCTTAATGAACATATCTATAGCATTCAAGTTGATGAGATTTCCCAATTCGGCCAATAAACTTCTCTAATAAAGAAAACAAAACAGCAGCACAGCTTCTGTCTGAACAAACAGGACAGCAATACTAAAACAACCATAACTTTTAATCTACAACTCCGAATTGAGCGTTCTTTAACAATCTGAAAAGGTTATGAAATTACCTACAATAAACTAGTTGGCACGACATTCAAATTTTGCCTTTAACAAAAAGTGGCACACGGGTCAAAACTAAAGATAGAAACTGACATACAATCTGGACAGACTGATCTACAATCTGGACAGTCACAAAGAAAAGTGCATAACTTTTGATCTATAAATCCAAATGAGGTGTTCTTTATCAATCCTGAAAGCTAGTGATATCACCTTCAAAATTTGTTATGGGCAAGACCTCTGAATCACCCTCTAACTAGGCCATATATCAACCTAAACAGAGACTGCTAATTCTCGTCAGGATTCTGGACAGCAGATATTAAATCTATCATAACTTTTGACTCGAAAGTCGGAATTAGGTGATCTTGGCGGCCACGAAAGCTAAGAACAAGACCTACATATATCTAGGAGATGGGAAACTCAGATTCGGCCTCTAACATCACGAAAAAGTCCACGCAACAATCTGGACAGAATCGAATTTCTACCCGCAGCAAATCGATATAATCAAAATTGAACCAAAACACATCTACCACTAATCAAACGATGAGGATCGGCACTCGTTACCCTTGTAGCAACCAGGACGTAGGTGGGAGAACCTTGGAGAAGATGATCTTCCTCCTCCTTTCTCCTTCTCCCTTCTTCTCCTTCCACCATGGCGGCGGCACTCTGAGCTTCTTCCTCATCTTGGTAGAGCAGCACGGAGGGGGCTGCTACAGTACGCGTGCTACAGTGCGGCGCGATACTGTAGCAGAGGGTAGGGTTTTGGGAAGGAGACCCCTTCTTGACTCCACTACAAGGCCGGCCCACTTGGCTAGGACACCTTGGGCTAAAAGTCAAGGTCCAATCCTCTCTCAAATCCTGAATTTTCTTTCAATTTTCCTCTAAACTTTAGTGCATTCAAATTTGAATAAATTTCTCTTCCGAATAATATGTTCTCTCTATTTGATATTCGAGGTATTACAAGCATACCAAAGGAAGTGTGCTAAATCATGTGGCAAAAAGGCGGTCTGAGGTGTGGGTACATTGGTACACCCCTGCAGGGTTTAAAACTATTCGAATAGCCTCGTCCTAGGTTATGGACACGCTTGGGTAAGCTTTTCAAGAGTTAGACTACAACCTTTTAAATTAAAACTTGACATAGGTGGTACGAATGGGTAATTCGTGCTATGGTTATGATGGCTATTGGGTTAGTCATTTCTAGGATGTCTTTATGTTATTACTTATTGTATCACTGTTATTTATGCAAATAAAATTTAGATCGTGAAAATTGCCTTCAAACTATTAGTTATTGCAAATAAAACTTGCTTTATGCTGAAAATTAACCTTGAGCCTTCTCCTTTGATTAAAGCCTGCATGTAGTAGTAACTAGGTTTGTTACCCGTAAGTCTTGCGAGTATATTTTTGTACTCATTTGCTTTGCTTAATTATTGCAGAGGAAGAAGGTTGATCCCCAATGGATCGACTTTGGTGAGTTTTGCTGCGGTATGGACGACTAGTTTGGCGGCCCGGTCGGTTGCCTTGTGGGTTATGGCTAACCGGTCGTATTTTGGTTAAAGCCATCTTATGGCACCTTTTGCTTTCGTTGTTATTGCTACTTTGATGTCTTTTGACCAGTCGGCTCTTTTGTAATAACTTTTGTATTATGTATGTCTTTTGCTAGACTTGTTATATTATGATGTATGGAATTGATGCATGATTTTGTAGCAGGTGTGTATATTGTATTTTGGAAGTATACATATCTCGAGGCTTGGTTTATTTGATTTGTGATGCTAGGGTCAATGGAAGGCTAAGCATTACAAGTCGAATAAATCGGGATCTCACAAAGTTTGTATCGAGCCATCTCGATCGTAGAAACCCTAGCCTGTCGTCTTTAGGATATTTTGAAAACTTAATTTCTAAAATATCATATGATTCATGAAAATGTTAAGTAGAGTCTCGGATTTTACTTCTTATCTATCCTAGCTTGCTCATCTCACCTTATTCTTGATTGAATTTGGAAAATTATTTTCCCTCTCTTCTTCTTTTCAAAGATAGTTGTTTAATTGATTAAATTGGTTTTGGGAAAACCATGAGAGCTTTAAATTGAAATGTTGGCTGTTTTGGAGTGAAGATTAGAGCTCTCAAGATGGAGAGTTTCATTTGCACTTGATGGAGAAAATCTGGACAACAAGTTTCAGATTTTGGACAGCTAGCTATTAATAGTATATAGTGCTGAAAATGAGAGATAAATTCAAGTAAAACTTGTGGGGATAAAAGGGTAAGAAGTGATATGAATTAGCTAAGTATCTAACCTTTCATTAGGTGATTTTTGCCTTGCTTCTAGCTGTGTCAAACCAAGGGTTGATTTCTGAGATTTTACCTTCCTAAACCGATTGCTCGTTCTTTCCATACGAGTTAGTCATATCGGGGAGTTGGTTTTGTGAATTGAGACCTTGTATTGATTTGGTGTTGTTTTTGAGCATTTCGAGTTCATTTCGTTGCGAGTTATTGTTTCTTTGCCTTAAGTTTTCGGGTTTGTTCCTTGTCTGTCTTAGTATCTGTTCCCACCCCAACCTTCGGATGAATCCCCTAGCTTTTTGCTCACCTACCCCGTTCTAGTATGCTTTAGATGGGCAGCTGGTATTTGGTCAAGTCAACTCCCTCTCCGCCAAGGAAGCATAGGAGGCGCCTGACGTCATGTTGGGTACGCTTTTTGTCAACTCGCCTTGCTCTTGTTTGAGTGCAATCTGAGCACCAACCCACCCCTTTTTAAAGAATTCCAGCTGCTCAACTTGGAAGTGGTTGAGCATGGCTTTCTCGCTGCCTTGGTTGTGTCCCCACCTTAGTGAGTCGGATCAAGTCCTCTCAGCAATCGTTTGACTTGAGTGGCATCTTTCCTTCCCTATACGTCTAAGGGAATCACATACCTGTTATTGCCTCAAGCTTCTGTGGCCTAAACGGCCATAGTCCCTCTAAGTAACTAGCTGCGGAGGGATGACTCTGTATAGCTAGTTATCCAGCTACTTTGATGTATTTTGGCCAGTCGGCTCTTTTGTAATAACTTTTGTATTATGTATGTCTTTTGCTAGACTTGTTATATTGTGATGTATGGAATTGATGCATGATTTTGTAACGGGGTGTGTATACTGTATTTCTAGGAAGTATACATATCTCGAGGCTTGGTTTATTTGATTTGTGATGCTAGGGTCAATGGAAGGCTAAGCATTACAAGTCGAATAAATCGGGGTCTCACAGGTTTTGAATATGAAATTTTTATGGTAGGCAGATAATGACATCCTAAGAACAGCAAAAATGGGTTCACATCATTTGGAGTTAAATTGAATTACTTATGATTTTTCCAAGTTATGAAACTAGTGCACAACATTTTTCAGAGACAAAGACATTATTAAAACCTACTCTATGCCAAAACATATTAACAGAGGAATCTAACACATTTTAGTTTTCTCAATTTGGAGTTACAGAGAATAACTTATACATTTTCCAACTTTTAATGAATCTTTAGAGCAACAATTAATGCTAAAGAAAGTTAATACAACCTACACAACTTTCTGGTATAGAACAGTGTCTAAACACATTTTTAGATTAAAGTTCAGTTAAATAGAAATTTAACACAATTTGAATCATCTAAAATGGAGTTGAAATGAATTAGTTATGCTATTTTGAAGTTTAACACCTTTTACAATTCACAAATAAAGGATTTCCAGATTTCTTTAACTCTAACCCAAAGTGGAAAACCTGGGCCGTTGATTTTGAATCGAACGGCCCAATCGCGAGGGACGATCGGAAACAAGCACAACGCCACACATAGCCAACCGTTGGATTAGATCCAACGGCCCACAGTGGAGGAGGCGTTCGGTGGTCCGAACGTCCATGCGCACTAGATCGTTGTTCTGAAAAGGAATGGCTCACGGCGAGAGTTCCATTTGGAGGTTCGAACGTTCACGCGATCTGAGCCGCTGATCTGAAATGGATGGTCCAAAGGGACTGGAACGTTAGAACCATAAACGTGGCGAGGAGGGCCGTTAGATCAAGATCTGACGGTCGAGGTCTACCGGGGAGGTCCTAAGGTTTAAAATCTATAAGAGGAGGTCCTGAACAATAAGATCTAAACGAGGGGAGGTCCTGGACGACCAAGATTTATAAGAGGAGGTCCTGGATGATAAGATCTAAATGAGGGGAGGTCTTGGACGGCCAAGATTTACAAGAGGGTGTCCTGGATGATAAGATCTAAACGAGGGGAGGTCTTAACGGTCAAGATCTAGGCGGAGGGAGGTCCTGAGGGTGGTTTTTGCAAATGACCCAGTGTGGTCTTTGCAAGAACGACAAAAGGGGTGGTCCTGGGATGGAGGTCCTGAATGTGGTTTTTGCAAAAATGACCACAGGGTGGTCTCTTGCGAAACACAAAAGGTGGTCCAACAGAGGGGAGGTCATGAACGGTCCAGATCTCAAGGGGAGGTCTGAATGGCCCAGATCTACCCAGGAGAGGTCCTAGAGGTTAAGATCTACAAAAGGGGAGGTCCTAACAGCTAAGATCTCGCAGGGGGAGGTCTTAACGGCCAAGATTAAAGCTGAGGGAGGTCTTAACAGCTAAGATCTTCACAGAGGGAGATCTTAACGGTCAACCCAAAGAGGTCTTAACGACTAAGATCTAAACCTAAGAGGTCCTAAAGGTTGTCTAAGGGGTGGTCTTATGACAACAAGACTTCAGTACTTCACGGTTTTGCTCACCGATTCGCCGCTAGCGACTCTGGGCACGGCGGCGCAGCCTAAGGGACGCAAAAGGTTCGCAATAACATTGCGCACACAATGGGAGCACTTTCAACGGCTGAACCGGCCAAAAACGACGACGAGCCATAAAGTGGCGGCGGTAATAACCATGGCCAAAACGAAAAGCAAAAGGAGCTTCGTAGCGGTCCAAACCAGTAGGTGCCCGAGCATCTAGGGACTACCATGATGGTACCTGAGCACAGAGGAGGTCCAGAGGTGGTCGGAGGAGCTCTAGCGATGACGACCATCGTTGGCGCTAAGGACGACAAAGAGGATAAGTGTTCTGAGCAAACAGAAGGTAAAAGAAAGGTAAGGGCAACTTCAAAAGACCTCCTAGATAGTCCAGGAGCACGCAATTGAAGCACATCAGTCCTTACCGGAGTTGGGGACGAAGGGGACCTCCTTCGGCCGCAACGATTGAAACCCAAAATTAAATTATTCTTGAGAATGAAATCCAAAATTGACTTAGGGAAAAAGCTTGAGGTGATGAGATGCACAAAAAGATGGGAAAGAAATGGGTAAAGAACCACTGGAGCGCTGGCGATGGAGGTCCTCCACGGCTGACAATGGCGGAAAAGGGATCCTCAGGTTCGGGAGCTCACTTGAGTAGAGAAGGAGCTAAGCAAACCCGAGTGGTGCTGAAAAGAATCTAAGGAGGAGCTCTAGGCTATAAATAGCTGGAGGAAACAACGGTAGGCTAGGGCAAAGCTCCACTGTGAGCTTGGTCCATGGCCCTGCCATGGGCAAGCTGAAACGATGGGAGCAGCTGAGAAAGGAGACTTTGGGGAGAAAGCTAGTCAGCATTTAATGCTTAGTGGCAAAGAGTCATTGACGAGGACACAACAGAGGTGAACAGTCCCTGCACGACGAGGAAGAAGAAGAATAGAAAAGTGAGGTCGGGTTAAGTCAAAAGATCGGAATCGTTGGATCAGAAATGGACGGCTGAGATTGAATCCCCACCTCGGGTGGTCCAAACGGTCACATTCAATCTGGAGCATTGAAATGAAATCCAACGGCACAAAATTCTCGTGCCCAACTGACCGCGCCTGAGTACAGCTAGGGGGTTGGGTTCAACCAAGTCAAGAGATTGGGCTCGGGTCTGACTCAAGCCCAATAGTAACTTTGACTAGGGTTAGAAATAGAACAGAAATTTGGGGGAATTTTTGAATGGAGCAACTAACTCCAAAAAATCCAAAAATCTTACAGGAGGTTCCCAACTCCAGGATGTTGTGAGGACCCGGGATATTTAACTAGTAACACTTAACCTCCAATCGGTTCTAGCGTTACTAATTAAACATTCTAAGCCTCGATGGACATATGCTTCCCAGAATTGCAGCATATGCACATCATCACAAAATTACACATCATTTCCATACAATATACAACACTAAGTTCAATAACGACATACATAAAGTAAAGTTATTACAAAAGATCCGACCGCCAAATAGAGCAATAAACAAGGAAGGCAATGAAGCAAAGGCGCCATAAGATGGCTAGAACAAAAGTCGACCGGTTAGCCATACACCCACAAGGCAACCGGCCGGGCCGCCAAGCTAGACGCCTCGAAGACTACCACGGCCTGACTCACAAAAGTGAGGCCCTCAAGCTCACCTTCTTCCTCTGCAACAAATACATTTATGCAAGATAGCCGAGTACACAAAGGTACTGCAAGGCGCGTGTGGAATAGTAGACCTATTCATAAACTACATGCAAGCTTATTTATGTGGAGGTTGTATGTCTCATTTTGCACAAAGCCAACTTTATTTGCAATAATGTAATACATTTGAAAACAAGTTTGCAAATCTATTTTGTTGTCAACATAGAAGCGTAATAAAGATACATACAAGTAACACACAGAAGTGACTATCCCAATAGTCACCACAACATAGCACGAATCCCCGATTCGTACCACCCATCAAGTTTTAATTAAAAAGGTTGTAGCCTAACTCTTGAAACCTTACCCAAGCGTGTCCATAACCTAGGACGAGGCTATTCGAATAGTTTTAATCCTGCAGGGGTGTACCAATGTACCCACACTTGCATCGCCTTTAAGCCACAAAGCACACTTCAGAAGGTATGCCGACACGGCTAAGTCCTACGAGACGTTTTCCAATATTGTGTATTAACCACGAGCCGCTCGTATGGATCGGAACCCATACGCTTACATTGCAAGCCGAAAGACAACCACCCGTTACGGGGGGGGGGGGGAAGCCTTTCGGACACTACAATGCTCCCAACACCATCCCTCCTGCGACTCCCTGCGACCCAAAGTCAATACACTCCAAAGTACTAAGTCAAGAGAGGTCTCATACCCTCTAGTGTGGTTAGCACGCACAAATTGCTCGGATAACAGGTACTCACAAGATGTTCGGTCCTTAATTGACTCGGGCACCATTCCAGTCACACCCGAAAATCACACCATCTTACCATTGTGCCCAAGTCTAAATCCTTTTGTTTTTCAGTTTTAGTTTTCATAAGTAGACATGGCACAAGGCTGAAATCATAATCATAATAAGTTTTATGTGATCAAGGTTATCGACAAGTCGATAACCGCCCATTTCTACCGAAGCTAAGCATGGCTAAGCAATTAATTCGCAAACTACTAAGTGACAAGAGCTCATCCACGAACTCTAAATCACAGCAAGTAATCCTAGGCTCATGGTAGTAGAGATCAATTCATTTGCCTAAGGAAATGCATCTACTAGGTCAACTAGCGACAATAGTTAACACAAAATAGCAATGCAATTACGTATAATTTGTAAACAACATAAATACTTAAAATACTAGAATTAACATGATCAAACTGCTTGCCTTGCTGAATTTGTTCCTGCTGCAGAGGGGAGTGCTCAGGTTCAATAAATTCTTCGGAACCTAACGTGAAAAGGCGATAAAAACCGATAAGAACGAAGAACACCAAAAGGAACTCAACAGCAAAGAATATCCAAATCCAATGAAATTTCTACAGCAGCTAGAGGTTGATTTTAGACAATTTTAGAAACAAGAATCACTTCATTTGGACTTCGCATGAAAAAGTTATGGCCAAATTAAATTCTCTCAGCCTGAAAAAAATCCTAATTAAATTAATTAGAGTTACTGTTCATAGCAAAAATTTCTAGAATGATCTGGAACTTGAAATTTTTACGGTAGGTAGATATGGTTATCCTAACAACAGCAAAACTGAGTTTGCACAAATTGGAGTTATAATGAATTAGTTATGATTTTTCTAAGTTCTAAAACTAGCATATATCATTTCTCAGGAACATAAATAAAGACAAAGCCTAGTTCATATTAAGGCCTGTCTACAGACCAATTTTACCGAGTTGAGTTTGCTCAGGTTGCAATTACAGAGAGAAAGGTTGTGCATTTTACAAATTTTTAATGAATTTCTAGACATCAATCCTCACTAAACAAGATCATGCAATTAAAGTCATTTCCTACTATATAACAGTGCCTAAAGTCATTCTCAGATTAAAGTTCATACTACAACAGAGCTACAGCAACTGGAATCATTCAAAAAGGAATTGAAATGACAAAGTTATGCACTTTTGAAATTTGAAACATTAAAGGACTTAGAAAATTTGAGCTCTCGGGAGGTCCAACTGAACCGAAGGAAAAAGGAGAGGTCGTGGGCCGTTGATCTTGCATCGCAGGGCCACAGACCTCGAAGCACAGCGCACGGGAAGACCTCCTCCCGCATTGGGGAGGTCTGGACCGTTGAGATCTGATCCAACGGCCACGACCAGTGCATGCATGCAAGACGCAAAGGAGGTCCTAGCGCCTGCAGAGGTCGTGGACCGTCGGATCGAGATCCGCGGTCCCGAGCACTAGGGAGGTCTAAGGGTAAACCTACGGAGGGGAGTGCGGGCGGCTAAGATCTCACGAAGGAGGTCTTCAACGGTCTAGATCTCGGAGGGAGGTCTTTACGGACACGATCAAGTGAGGGGTCTGGCGATCAAGATTGAGCGAGGAGGTCCTAAGGCTTTAAATCGAGGAAGGAGGTCAGCCCGTTAGATCTAAATCTAACGGTTTAGACCAGAGGAGGAGGTCCTAACGCTACGGATCTAAAGGAGGAGGTCCGAGACGGTCAAGATCTCTAGAGGGAGGTCTAGATCGGCTGGGATTGACACGAGGAGGTCTTGGATGGCCAAGATCTTCTCGGGGAGGTCTTAAGCGAAAGGGTTTTAATCGGAGGAGATCTGGACGGCTCGGGTTAGACCTAGGGAGGTCCTGAACGGTCCAGATCGACACGGAGGGAGGTCGGAGCGCTAAAGATTTTGCAAATGAGATCTAACGCTCAGATCTCAACCGGGGAGGTCGTGAACGACTAGGATTGAACCTAAGAGGTCTGAGCGGGGTTGTCTTTGTAAAAGGCCAGGGGTGGCTTTTTACAAAGAGGACCCCGAGGGTGGTCTTTGCAAAATGACCAAGGGGAGGTCTTTTTGCAAAGAGGACCTCGGTGGAGGTCCAGGGGGTGGTTTTGGCAAAATGACCCAGAGGAGGTCCTTTTGCGCAAGAGTGGTCCTAGCGGCTAGGATTTAACCGGGTGGTCCTAGGCGGTTAGGATCACCCTAGGGAGGTCTGGCGCGCAAGATTTTACAGAGCCGATCTAACGGCCAAGAGCTAATCCCGGGAGGTCTTTAACGGCCGAGATTGCTCCAGGAGGTCTTGGGACTAAGAAACTACACGGGAAACCCTTCTACTGCATGCAGATCTAACTAGGGGTGGTCTTAAACGGCTAAGATCCAACGATGGGGAGGTCCTGAGACTAGAGTTTTCCCAGAAATGAATCTAAAGCCTAGATCTAATCCCGGGGAAGTCATCGACAGCCAAGAACAACCCGAGGAGGTCCGAGGACTTGTCGAAAATCCGACAAAGTACAGAGCACCGCCGCCGAGATCGCAAGACGCGTCGCCGACGACCAAGACCACGGCGGCGGGGACCAAGGCCACCAAAACGAAGCTAATACTATTGCGAACCTATCGGAGGCACTCTCAACGGCGGAGCTGGCTTAGAACGCCGACGAGCCGGAGAGGAGCGGAGGGTGGTTTTCGGCAAAAACCGAAAACGGCGAAAATACGCGCTACGAGCTACCCTAGCCATTGCTTAAGCTCTACAGGGCTAAGGTGAACTCACCCAAGTGCGGGGAAGGTCTAGAGGAGGTCGGAGAAGACCCGGCAGCGAGACCGCGCGGAGGTGAAGAAGGTGACGACGACCAGGTGCCCTGAGCTGGCAAAAGCAACAAGAATGATCAGTATCCCTTCGCGATGACCACGGGGTGGTCTAGTAGCAAGGAATTGAACTGGGGGCACTCACCGGAGCTGGGAACGATGAAGTGCCCTAACGGCCGCGCAGCTCCAAAACTTGAATTCCGACGACCCCTGAGGAGATCATACAAAATCAAGTTAGGAAAAAGCTCTGCGATGACCACGGGTCCAAAATGAAATGAAGAGGGGACTCAAAACCACTAGAGCTCCAACAACAATCGAAGAGCTCCAAGGTCCTGAAAATGGCGGATCCGGTGTTTCCGGAGTTCTGAGCTCCACAAACAGAAAGGGAGCTGGGGAAAATGTGCGGGGAAACGAAGACCAAAGGGGTGCTCGGTGGTATAAAAACTGACGAGCACCGCACAAAGAAAAGGGGGCCCCCGCGGTGAGCTACGGCAAGCTCGGCCGCGCTAAAACTCGGGCTAAGGAAGTAGGGCAGCGCGGATCATGGCTTTGCCGAAAGCTTCTGACGCGCCACACTAACCCGACAGGTAGGCGTTGACGAGGGCGGCAAGATTTGACAGAGCCACGCCGCGCACTGTTGATGCGCACGGCGCGAGGAAGAAGAAGACCAGTGAGAAGCTAGGGTGCTGGTGAGCGTCAGATATGAATCCAACGGCTCAGAAAGCACACACCCACAGCGGTTTGGCCCGACCGAGCCCGAAGGCGGGGTCTGACTCGGGTCTAACTCGAGCCCGAGTCTGACTCCGACCACCTTTGATTTTGGGGATTAAAAATGAGCTGAACCTTAGGGAATTGTTTGAGCTAGCAAAACAACTTGAAAAATTCTGAAATTTTTACAGGAGTTTGCCAGCTAAAGGATTGACCTTGCATAAAATTTTCAGAGGTTTTGGTGCTGTGGATTTTCCTCCAAAAATTTAACAAGGTGCTGGTTCACAGATTGACCAGATTTTAAATTGGGTTGACTTGCCTCCCATCTCATTCAAACAATTTCTAAAAATTGTGAAATTGTTCAGAGGGTTACAAAGAACCCAGAATTTAGGAAAATTATTTCAGGAGATTAACACAAGATGGAACAAGAATGTTTTGAAGGATCAAGATTTGAATAAACAGACTTGTGACTTTGTATTTCCATAATTCTTGTACAAGAATTGTCAAGCACACAAAGGAAATACAAGACGAAGAAAAAGTTTTAATTTCTACTCATTTTCTTACATTTGAAACACAAGCCCAAAATTGGGATGTTACAGATGTCCCTTGTGTAAAATTTTCAGAGGTTTTTATACAGAGCATTTTTCTCCAAAAATTTCTTAAGGGACTGAACTAGGGTTTGACCCAAAGTCAAACTGGTTTGATTGGCCTCTTAAAATATTCAAACAATTTCTAAAATTTGTGAAATTTTTTAGAGGAGTCACACAACATCCCTAGAACCAAGGAAAATTATTTCTAGAGGATGATCACAAGATTATCTATAAAAGATTTCAAAGGGTGAAGACATGGTTAGAAGAGGCTTGTGATTTTGAATTTGTATAATTCCTTTACAAGAATTCTTAGAACATTCAAACAACAACAAGATGCAAGAAAAGTTTTAATTTCTACATATTTCTTACATTGGAAACACAAGCCAAGAGTTGGGATGTTACAAATCTCCCCCCTTACAAGAATCTCGTCCCGAGATTCCGTTCACTCGGAGAAGAAAGACGGGTAATCCGCACGCAGACGATATTCCGTTCCTGTGTTGCTTCATCCTCGGAATGATTTGACCATCGAACTTTAAGGAACTTGATGGCACAATTCCTTGTTCTTCGTTCACTTCCTCAAGAATACGAACAGATGCTCGCAGAGGTCAAATCTTCTTGAACATCGAGATTTTCCAACGAAGCTTCCTCGGTTGGAGCGAAGGAACTTCTTTAAATGGGACACATGGAACACATTATGTACCCCTCAAGTGCGGTGGCAACTCCAGCTTATAGGCATCAGCTCCCACCTTCTCGATAATGCGATAAGGCCCAACATATCGAGGAGCTAACTTGTCCTTGATGCCGAACACTGATGGCCCTTCAAAGGAGAGACTTTGAGATAAACAAAGTCATTAGGCTCAAAACTCAACTCATGGCGGCGACGATCCGCATAGCTCTTTTGCCTGGACTGGGCCATGCACAAACGATCGCGAAGAAGCTGACTTGACTTTCGGCCTCATTAATCGAATCTGGGCCGAAGAACTTCCTCTGACATGTCTTTGACCAATTTAACGGGGTTCTGCACTTTCTTCCGTACAAGGCCTCAAAAGGCGCCATGCCGAGACTGGCCAGAAAACTGTTATTGTAGGAGAATTCGGCGAACGACAAGCACTTTTTCCGATTCTTCCCAAAGGAAAGAACACAAGACTCGGTTGACTCTCTCCGTCTAGCCATCGGTTTGGGGATGAAAAGCTGTGCTGAAGGAAAGGCGAGTCCCCATAGCTTCTTGCAAGCTATGACAAAACTAGGAGGTAAAGAGCGCACCACGATCAGAAATAATCGTCTTTGGCACACCATGCAAGCTCACGATCCTCGAAACATAGAGCTCGGCTAAGGGTCCCACGCGAAGCTGAGTCTTGATAGGGAGAAAATGTGCCACTTTAGTCAACCGATCAATGACAACCCAAATGGTATCATTCCTTTGACGAGTGGGGCGATAGTGACAAAAACCATGCCGACGTAATCCCACTTCCACTCGTGCAGCGGCAAAGGTCAAGAAGACTGCTGACACTGATGCTCGGCCTTAACATGACAACACATGTCGCACTTAGCCAAGAACTTTGCGATCTCGCGCTTCATTCGAGTCCACCAGAATCTTTGACGAAGGTCTTGGTACGTCTTTGTGGCCCTAGGATAAATGGACAAAGGGGAATTATGGGCTTCGTGGAGAATCAAATCCCACAATTCCATGACGTTAGAAACCACAAGGCGCAGTCCAAACCACACAACACCATGCTCATCTTCCGAGAAGCACTTGGCCATCCCGTTCTTGATGTTCTGCTTGATTTGGCTCACTCTAGGGTCCAATTGCTGCGCAGCCTTGATTTCATCCACCAAGGTTGGTTGCACAACCAAGGTAGCGAGGGAACCGTGCTCAATAACCTCCAAGTTGAGCCACTGAAATTCTTCAAGAAGGGCGGGCTACTGCTCCTGGAGCATCAAAGTATTGCAATACACCTTTCGACTAAGTGCATCGGCAACAACATTGGCCTTGCCCGGATGATACTAGATACCCATGTCATAGTATTTGATCAATTCCAACCACCTTCTTTGCCTAAGGTTTAGATTTGGTTGGGTGAACAAATACTTCAAACTTTTGTGATCCGAATACATTTCACAACGATTACCGATTAGGTAATATCGCCAAATCTTGAGTGCATGAACCACAACAGCTAATTCCAAGTCATGGGTTGGATAATTGAGTTCATGAGGCCTCAACTGTCTTGATGCATAGGCCACTACCTTGCCTTCCTGCCTAAGAACACACCCGAGTCCCTGACGAGAAGCATCGCAAAGGACTGGGGCTGAAGTCAAATGCTTCGTGAGTTCCTGAAAACTCTCATCACAAGCAGCGGACCACACAAGAAGAAAATTAAAAGCCAAATTTAAATTGGAAATTAATTTATTTGCAAAATTAAAAGCCAAATTTATTTGCAAAATTAAAAGCCAAATTTAAGTTGGAAATATATTTATAAAGTCCAAAATAAATGAGGGAATTTCTGTGAATTTTTCCAAAATTTTTGGACCTATTTTGCTATTTTCTAAAGCTTATTTGAATTACCAAAATTAAAATAATTGGAAAATCAAAAGAAAAATCAAAACCCTGTTTTGGGCCGAAACCCAAAACCTCAGCCCAGCCCGCCTTCCCGTGCGCGACCCAAGCCAGCCCAAGCTGCGCCCGCGCCCCCATCACTTGTCAGCCGTTGGATTGAAATCCAACAGCCGCATGCGCCCCGTTTTCCCCCACGTCACCACACGCGATCTCGGCCGTTGGATCGAAATCCAATGGGCCACCCCTTTCGTCCCCACGCCCTTCTTCTCCGCCCGACCAGCTCGCTCGTCCGCCATGAATGCCTGCGACCGAGCTTCGTAATAGACGCACCCCAACCACCCGCATCAACCGCACACGTGCGCACGAGACTCGCGCTCGTCGCCGCACACAACCCGCATGATCCCCACCTCCTCTCCCCCTACTGCGCGGCGGTTTCGCTCACGAGCCCGCAACCGTCGTCGCCACGTTCCCCACGTCGCCACCGCTCCCGACCTCCCCTCGCCCTATAAAAAGGAGCACCGGGTAACCCTTGTCGCTCCCATCATTTACCCCTCACTCACTCCTCCTCTCTCGCACCCGTCTCGCCGTAATTGATGTTCTCGTCGCCGTTGACCGCAAGCACACCGTCGCCGCTAGCGCCGTCACCATCGACGCCGCGACCTCATCGCCACCATCATCTGCTTCGCCACGCCGTCGCGAAGCCGGTGCGCGCAACCATTCTCCCAGAGGACCACCGGAGCCGCTACTTCACCGACGACCCCAACTTCGCCCACGCACTTTCGACGCCGCCGACCGCTTCCGTCGTCTTTTTCCCGAGTGAGTGAGCACACCGAGATCACCATCTCTCCCTCTCTCTTTTGCGCACGACACCGCCCGTCGCCGTGCAGCGGAGCGCCAGCGACCCTCGGTCCCGACGCTGGCACCGCACTCGCTGATGTGGCACCACCACGTTGGTGCCACGGCAGAGCCACCTCAGCGCCACGCACGCGACTCCGCTGAGTCAGTGCCTACATGGCGCCACTCCAGTACACCCCCCGAGCCAAAACCCGTGGGGCTAGTCCACATGAGCCGTGTCTATGACACGTGGGACCCACAAGTCAGAATTTTATTTAAGATCCTTTAATTCTGAAAATCTCAAGACTGATGTCGTCTTTGCATAATAATTTGATTTTCCTTTAGAAAAATAAATCAGGAAAATATAGTAAATTCAGATTTAGGGTTTTTAATAGATTTAAAACTTCAAAAAATCTTATCTTTTGCATCCGAACTCCGGTTTGGGTGATTCAAGTTGCAAAATTTGTATAAAATTGTTATCTAGGTAACTAAACCAAAATATTTTAATTTGGAGTTAATTTGAACTATAGTTTTGAATTTATTTGAATTTGAATTGAATTTGTCGTATTTTCGCGTATAGACTTCGACGACTCCGGAGAGTTTGACCCTTTCGAAGACCTAGAATTTCAGGACTTCAACGAAGGCAAGTTATACCATGGATCATGTTGATCCCATTACTTTAAAGTTATTTTCAGTTTTTAAATTACTTAATGAATGCATATGTTTATACAATTATTTCAATTCCCTGTTTTAATTACCTAGTTATACCAATTTTCCTTGTATGGCCAATTTGAATATTGAACATGAATACCTTGTCACCATTAGACAAAATGATACTAAAATTAATCATATGCTTAGCCGATGCTTAGACCACACTTATGAATTTGGGAAGGTTTAGCTAAATCTTTTACAAACTTAGTAAAATTTGACTCTGTGGTATTGTCTTACCACGGAATATTTATAAAGATGGTTTTACTCTAAATAAAATAAAAAATGGGTTTGGACTTGGGCAAAATGGATGATTGGTGGGTGCAGGTTTATGCACGGGCTTAATTCTGGTTAAGATTAAGGCCCAGGGTTTATTTTGAATGTCGCCCAGGTCAATTGAGGACCGGTCTTTGAGCCGCTTTTTGCTATGCCTTATCGTACCACCACACGTCCTGTATGGGCAGGATTTGGCTAAGTAATTTGTAATGTTTTAGTGATATTTGTACCATGTTGATTGTGTGGGTGTCGGGTAGACATTTATTCCCACCTAGCGCAAGAGGGGGCTTCCGGGGGATGGTTAGTCCAAGGGGAGTGAAACCTTAGCGAGCATAAGTACATTAAGACAGAACATTGTAAAGGCCTCATGATAACTGCTCAGTCGCACGCCTACGGAAGCATGTATTGGCCGACATAAAGAGCAAGTCATCTCGTGTGGGTAAAGTTGTACAGACTCTGCAGAGTAGAAAACTATTCGAATAGCCGCGTGCGCGGTCATGGACATGCTAGCAAGGCCACTTAAAGTTAGACTTTGTCTTTTGTTTCAAAATGTTTTAACAAATGTTGGAGGATGGTTAATCATTGTGGAAAATTGGGCGGTCAATCATGTGATAGGAGGGTATCCTTCACCTGTTCATTTGGAGGTTATCCATACTATAAAGTTGTCAATTTAAAATCTGATTTTAGATATAGTATAAAATTTGCCTTGGAAATTACTATGAGTATTTAAACTAAAAATTGTCGCTTTATGCAAAATAACCCTGCCATATTCATTTTCCTAACTTATGCATGTATTTTCATTCAGTATTGGGTGTAACTTGTGAGCACGGTAGTAGTGCTCACTCTTCTGAATAATTTTATTCAGAGAAGACTTCTATCCGGATGGTGACGACATGGACGTTAGGCCTCACGCCCTGACGATTGCACGTGGCGAATCGTGTGGCCTACATTTACTACTTTGCTTCCGCTATGTTATCTGTTATTTGTTTATCAGACTCATTTGTATTAAACTTTGATTATTTAATGTTATTTAAATTCTCGTGATATGATTATGATGCCAATTTTGTAAGACTATGTACACTAAAAATCCTGGACTGGTGTATGAACACATAGAATTCGAGATCCTTCGTTCTCGGGTTCGACAGATACTCCATGAACACTGAATTCATAAGATTCATGAATAGGGCAGGAGCATTGGTTAAGCCAAATGACATAACGGTGTACTCGTAAAGACCATAACGAGTAGCGAAAGTCGTCTTCGGAATATCCTCAGATCTGATCCTGACTTGATGATATCCCAATCTCAAATCAATCTTGGAGAATACCCGAGCTTCGGTCAACTGGTCAAAAAGATCGTCAATGCAGGGCAAAGGGTACTTGTTCTTTACCGTCACTTCATTAAGCGGGTGGTAGTCAACGCACATGCGCATAGTCTTGTCCTTCTTCTTCACAAAGTTCACTGGACAACCCCAAGGAGATGAGCTAGGGCAGATGAAACCCATCTCTTGAAGCTCACCTAGTTGCTTCTTCAACTCCTCCAACTCATTAGGAGGCATGCGATACGACCTCTTCAAAATCGGGGCGGTACCGGGCAGCAACTCGATGACAAACTCAAGATCTCAAACTGGAGGCATCCCAGGCAATTCTTCGGGGAAAACATCCATGAAGTCACACATCGTTGGGACATCTTGAATCTCCATGGCTGACTTCACTTCAAGTGCGCAGAGATGCGGTCCTTGCAGCTGCGGCGAAAACCCAACTTGCTCGCCTAAGGGACTAGTAAGGTAGGCGACCTTCCAGGCACAATCGATTTGCCCCAAATGCTAAGACAACCAATCCGTGTCAAGAATCACATCCAAACTCGCTGAGTTGAGTAGGATAAGATTCGCCAAGAATTCTACTTGTAACACCCCAACTCCACAAGAGCCAAGAATGCTACTAAAGTAATCTTACACAAAACTAAACTAAGATAATTTACTAAATTTCAGCAGAGTCTCCTTTGAATTTCTAACATCACATGGGTTTCAACAGTTAAAAGGGAGTTATAACGAAGTACTGCAATAATCAAGATCAACAATAAGTACTCAAGAACTTACTAATCGACTGAACCAATCCTCAAACTTCCAACTAGACTACTCATCATTATTACAAATAATCCGATACGGTAACATAAACATGTCAAATCTTTGATCAGTAGCCTAATTAATAAGGCATGATCCGAGAATTAAAGTTCATGACAGTGTGCGTGCAAAGCATAACGCTACTCCCTCCCATGCATACCGCGCTTGAACTGGGTATCTAAAAACAACAAGAAAGCAAGAGTGAGTCCACAGACTCAGCAAGTACATAAATAAAAAGATGCATAATTCAATCCATAACATCAGCATCCATATTCAGGAGCACATCACTAAATCATTCCACATGCAAATGCAATGCTCAAGGATTCTTTTTCTTTATCTCTTTGTGCATTTTACCGGTAATGCAAAGTATGCAACCGTCATTGATACCCATGATCTTGGCGCGCACGCATTGTGGACCAATTGCCCAATACTCCGCAAGTATTGGGGACCTCAAGCCCACACTCCACGAGTGTGGGGATCTCAAGCCCATCACATTCATGACGAGGACCTCAAAGATGTGCATGCTTGGTCATCACAAGACCAGGCCTCAACATGATATCAAAATGCATATGCACCATCTCTTTTCAACATCAAGCACCAATGGCGGTAACAACATTCATGAATAACGGCAATAACGACATTCATGAATTAAGGCGATAACAACATTCATGAATAAAGGCAATAACAACATTCATGAATTAAGGCGATAACAACATTCAAGAATAAAGGCAATAACAACATTCATGAATAAAACATATCCATACTTTGAACATTCACCACTCTGATTATGCACACTTATCAACGGTCATACGACATTAACAAGCATCAAACCCGCATTCATATCCAAGCAATCACAAACAAGGATCAAACGATGCACTTGCCTCAACCGCGTATGGAACGAAGGACGCCAAGAGGGTGCCGCCTCGAAACAAGTCCCCACCTAAACATTCAATTAAGAAATGCTAAGATAGCAATAGAGGACCCTCTAACCATAAAAGTAAACACGGACTCACAAAAGTTCCTTTATCGCGAACCCAGCCCCAATTTCTAGATGTCGCTTTGTCCCCTCTGTGAACAGTCATGTTCTAAAATTCATAACTTTTTCTACAGAGGTCGAAATAATATGATCTAGCACTTCATCGAAAGCTATTGACGTCCTCTACAACTCTCTAGGAGAAGCCCAAGACTGAATCCACACTTAACTACATCAAAACGTCTGTATAACGCGATCTGTCCTGAGGAGACAGAAATACCGACATTGCTACAACAATCAAAAGATGCATCTACTCGGGGGAAACGGGTATTACCCTTGACGAAACACCGCCGAACGTGAAGAACTCCCAGCGCAGGCCACGAACTCTCCCTTCCCCTCTCCTCTTCTTCTTCTTCTCCTTCTTCTTGGCCAAACGATCTCCCGGGCGATCCTCCGTCTTCCTCCTCGACAACGGCAACGGGGGAGCACTTCCTTGGCCAGCAATAGGGGAGGACCAGTAGGGGGTGGCGTGGGAGGGCAGGGATGGCGCAGGGAGGAGAGGAGGTGGGGCGGCCAAAGGGGGAGGAAGGAGGAGGGATGGGGGGTGGCGGCTACAAGTGGGAGGAGGGGGAAAGGGGGGGCGGCTAGGGTTTTGGGGGAGGGTGGCACCTCCCCCCCCCTTGGCCGGCCACCACATGGCCACCTGGGCCAAGGCCCAGGCCTAGGTTGCCCAACTTAAGCAGAAAACCCTTCCTCTAAACGCTGATTAAACTATTTTATATATGTTCTTTCTCCTAATTCAAACGTAATCTCTTTCGAATTAGTACTTTTTCTTTAAAATATTTAATTTTCTCCCGATTTCTATTCTGGAGTATTACATTCTACCCCTCTTAAACTGAATTCGTCCTCGAATTCTAACCATGCTTACGCCAAAGTATAATCACAGCTAAAGCTTACCAACAATACCACATGCCTACTGTGAGTAACTCCAGATATTGCGTGCGCATGCGAGACACCAAATCACTAGTTGCTTCACTCTCGGACTTACGGGAACACATCACCTTGACGGATATCCAAAACTAACGTCTTGCACCTCAACACTAGTCTTGACTTTTACTGGTACACTTAACACACAGGGCTCAGAGGTAAGGTCTTACTCGATGGCCAACAGCTCTAACAAAATCTCAAGCTCCCGATCTCAGGTGTTCTATCAGCACCGAAATGTATAAGACACAGCATACTCCTCGCAAGTACTCGAGACGGTACTAGCGATACGCCAATCTACAAATTCCCATGACTGAGGAACCTATCCGACACACCTTTGGTTACACTTCCTTTTTGTTACCGAAGTACACCGCCAGCACAAAATATATGGAACTCTTGTTCCAACACTCAACCGATCACTTTATCTACGCAAGCAACATCTCCTTTAACAAGGGACGCACAAAGAACTCGCCTATCGACTCACTAATCCGAAAAACTCAATCAAAAAACAAAGGAATCAAAATGCATCCAACCCAAAGTCATCTTCTCTTAGAAAACCCAATCCAAAAACAATGGATTTACCACGAAATCTTTTCCATTTTCCAAATAGGCGCTTTAGAAATAAATGCCACACAAGCCAAAAGCGAAATCAATCAAAAACCAGTTTAACCATTTTTTTAATCGAAAGGAATCACACATACCGGAAGAACCAACTCAATTTGTAATTGACATCCGTTATAACCACATAGTTCAAGTAAGAACTAAGAAAACATCTCACTATCCAAGATCGCACCCTTTACCACAATCTTTCTTTTAAGAATTTTACTTTCTCTTAGACCATAGGATCCCAAATTATCGCATAACACATTAACTCATTTCTCTTAAATTGACAACCTCAAACCTATGCTCTACCGAACACAAAGTCCACACTTATGCAGGGAGATTCTTCTAATCCACAATATCGTACTCTAGCCAACTTCCTTCCGAATGAATTACTTGTCAAAATAATTTCCAACACAACTCAATATAGATTTCACCCACCGTCACATCCCTTAATCCGTTAAGGATGAACAATTTGAAATTCACAACACACACTCTCATATACTAGCCTCAAAGGATACTATCAATGATCATCCCACTACTCGAATCCACTCTTATTCTACCACTTCTACACATAATCATTAGCATCCAAGGTTCTAACCTAAGAATGCAAAGCCCAAAACCAACCTCGAAGTCTCCTACAATGAATTTTCTGGTATGATTCATAGGAAATCGTCAAATTCGTTTACTAAAATTTCACATAGCTCAACAATAACCTCAATCATTAACATCCACGTTCCTCACTAATGAAGTAACCGTCCCAAGGCGATTTATTTCACAGGTCTTAGACCTTCTCTAATCCACACCAATCAAATTCAGTTACACAACCACAATATACTCGTTCGCAAAACCCTAACTGATTGACCAAGATTCAAACATACTCAATCACCAACGTCAATTAATAAATAAATTCTTGACCAAGTTATACTCAGAGATAATCTAACTCCCATAGGGTTACTCACTGAGGCCGAATCATACTTGATCATAACTCAACAATTCCTGCTATCCCATTAATTAGCACAACGCTTAGGTTTCTCCACACCGCTACTCTCATTAACCTTCATCATCAAAACTCTTCTACACAATCTTACTAAGTATCCAAATACACAATCTTACTATGTATCCAATTGCGATACTCTAATAAATTTATCAAGTGTCCATAGTTTTGATAATCCCAACATCCCAACATGGACAAATATTACTGGATCATAATTCGCCATAGGTTCCACTAGTTTTAACACTAATCAATTTTATTTCATCGACAAACCTTCCATTTAAATATAACTCCCTCCTGTATTATAGGTCAAAACCAATTAACTATCTATCTGCTCTTCAAATAGCTTGGTTCCCAAAATTTCACCACTATCATATACTTGTCTACCACCAACCAATCGCCCTAATACACTTTATAAGACTTTGGCAACACAAGTTGGTTAATTACTTTCTCAAAAGGAAGAAACAACCAAATACAAGTTTTCAACGACAAGAAAAAATGTTGCTCCTCGGAGTGAGCCCGAGACCAAGAGAAACAGTCAAATATTAATGATCCTAAAACAAAATACAGTCTCAAATGAGGCACATGTCCCACAATAAGGAACTTTCAAACCTCCATAAATCATAATAAAAACACTGCTATGGAAACCCAAGAAACTCTTAAGCTTTAACAATAGAAAAAATTACAGATCACAATTCTTAACTCCAACCTCAAATACTTATGGTACACATTTTCCGTTAACAAAGAAAGCAATTTTTCTTTGATTACAACACTACTTAGGAACCAAACCACCTTAATCACTTAGGAACCAAACTGAACCTTCCCACAGGTCACATTGCTCAACTAATTTCAACTACTACATAATTCATGAACTCTAAAAGATCACAAATGCAAAACTCCAAACATTTCATTTAATCCATATTATGAAAAGCAATCAATTTACTTTCTCTCTAGAAGAATTATCACCACTCACAATCTCTTGTATTTGTATTTCTAACATCAAGAGTAATTCACTCTTAACAAGATTCGTTATCGTCAACCCTTCCTTTAAAAGGTCCTCAAAAGCTTTCCAAATTGTTATATACTAGATTATCATCTCATCCTCAATTAAGGGTATACCAAATTCTTACAACCTCATTACAACAACCACTTTATTCTAGAGGGAACCGACTACACAATTTAAAAGGTTATTCCAAAACCCTTCCATCAAAGACATACTATTATCCGATAGTTCTACCATCACGTAAACATTGTTCATCCATTAAATCCCATCAGTTTATCTCTTAGTGATGCTTAACACCAAACTTTAATAAACAATAATTGCACCTAGTGATTACATACAATCACTAAGTATCCACCAAAGGTTACTCCAAGATTAATATCCACTAAGACAATAATCTAACTCCTTTTGAACTTAACCATCCCAAATGGTTAAATTAATCCATTGAGACACGATAATCCAATTTACCAAGGAGGTTTACCAAATGTATCACTCTTAGTGATTGACTCAATTTCATCAGTGTTATACACCTCTTATTAACTCTATTGATTACAACTAGGCATAGCCATACTCTTGATCATGGCTCGTCAAGGACTTCTACAAATCACCTTCAAATTTATCATCTTCTTTTCAAGGATCTTAGTTAAATTTGATCATACACACACTGAGATCTAACTCGATAATCCATACCTTTTCCATTAATTGCTTTGATTATAACCTCTCGCTTAACCAAGCCAAAACACTACTAAAGGGTTTAACAACTTCTTCCATAAAAAGAATCATCATGCTTCAACACTCCAAATACTCAAGAGAGATACATTGAGTCAAAGCCTCCATGTACTACAGGACTTGCAAAAGGAAACTTTCATTATCCAAATCATCCAGCGAAATAAATAGGTCATGTTTTCCAGTAAGAAAGACGAAACCCCAATACAAAAATCAGTATTAACAACTAACCAAGTCCACCAGCCACAAGAATAACTCAACAATAGGAAAAACAATAATTGCTTTAAGGGACAAGTTAAGCCAATAGAAACCTAATTTAAAGCAACCCATCAACCGGGATGAACTAATACCCAAGAGAAACTCATCAATCACAACCGGATAAGAGTTGACCAAATCAAATTTCAAGGGAGTGAACAACTCTTCTAAATATATATACTTGCTATCAACGCCTGTATCACGATCTCCGGGGTAACCACTTCCCAATTCTCATACCGCGAACGGTGGTGTAACCTGGTAAAACCCAGGGCCACAACCACGACTTCAACCTCTCAACAAGGGTTATCTCCACACATAATAATTATATAATCCATTAATGAGCAAACATACTCAATTCATACCAGCAATCATCAATACGATATAACGGAAACGAAAATGCAATGATATGCCCATTCCCATTCTACTGTGCACCAGTGTGTCAAATTTTTTTAAGTTCATTAACCATTACAGAATTTTAGCAATTTAAGTTGCCTAAGTTGTAAATCCAAATACCACGGACCTCGCCGCTCCGATACCAATCAGTAACACCCCAACTCCACAAGATCCAAGAATGCTACTAAAGTAACCTTACACAAAACTAAACTAAGATAATTTACTAAATTTCAGCAGAGTCTCCTTTGAATTTCTAACATCACATGGGTTTCAACTGTTAAAAGGGAGTTATAACGGCATCTGCAATAATCAAGATCAACAATAAGTACTCAAGAACTTACTAATCGATCGAACAAATCCTCAAACTTCCAACTAGACTACTCATCATTATTACAAATAATCCGATACGGTAACATAAACAAGTCAAATCTTTGATCGTGAGGTTAATTAATAAGGCATGATCCGAGAATTAAAGTTCATGACAAGCAGCGTGTAAAGCATAACGCTACTCCTCCCATGCATCTCGCGCTTGAACTGGTACCTAAAAACAACAAGAAAGCAAGAGTGAGTCCACAGACTCAGCAAGTACATAAATAAAAAGATGCATAATTCAATCCATAACATCAGCATCCATATTCAGGAGCACATCACTAAATCATTCCACATGCAAATGCAATGCTCAAGGATTTTTTTTATCTCTTTGTGCATTTTACTGGTAATGCAAAGTATGCAACCGTCGCTGCATACCCATGCCTGTGTGTGCACGCACAGGGATCAATTGCTCAATACTCCGCAAGTATTGGGGACCTCAAGCCCACACTCCACGAGTGTGTAACACCCCAACTCACAAAGAGCCTAGAATGCTACTGGAACTAAACTAACCTAGCACAAATTACAAATTTTCGACAGAGTCTCCTTTGTTTAATCAGCTATAATGAGAGCTCAACAATAAATCATGGCATTTAACAAAATTCTCATAATCAAGTTTACTCAATCACGCATGATAACCAAATGAACATACCAAGACTGGCAATCTCATTATTACAGATAATCAGATACTCAAACCAAAACCATCTATGGGTGATAATCAAACAGTTTATTTATTTCTAAATTGAAGCTAGGTGGCAACCGCCTTAAGAGTGTGAGGTAGTGAGTGCAACCACATCTACTCCCTCCCATGCGTGACGTTCCTGCCATTGGTACCTAAAACACATTAAAGCAAGAGTGAGCCCAAAGACTCAGCAAGTATCAACAAGGCCATAAACAAGAACACAAACATAGCATCGATAATCCACAATAACATTACACAAGACATAGTCCTTTAACTTATGAAAATGCGACCAATGCAATGCTCCTTTGAACTTTATCTCTTTTCGCATTTTACCGGTGAATGCGGGTATACAACCGTCAGATACCCTTGCTCGTGCCCTCGCACGGGGACCAAGAGCCTATACACCACATGTATAGGGACCTTTGCCCATCATCTCAATGATGGGGACCTCTTTGCTCATAGCCCACATTCCACGAATGTGGGACCTCAAGCCCGTCCTCTACATGACGGGGACTCAATCAGATGTGCTTGGTCACCACGTGACCAAGGCACTCAGATGCTCTCAACATGCATATGTACTAGAATGTAACTTTTGACAACAAGTAAATACATGAGTACATACCACATCTCATTTACCGAATAGCATGTAGAGCACTATCACATTCCAAAATTACTCTTTAATCACAAGCATGCTGTAACCAAGTCTCATTCACCATGTAAATATCACACTATCATCCATAAATGACTTGCACGGAAAGACACAACCAATTTCAGCAAGCAACATAAATATTCGCAACCCGAATACTTGCCTCAACCGTGCGAGAACGGTGGATTAAGAGGCGCGCCCTGGGATCACGCTCCCACCGAACATAAAGATAACCCAATCTAAGACCAACATACTGGACTAAAAGCATAAATAACAACACAATTGAACTCGCTAAACTTCCAAGCGTTTCCAATCTTCCAATTTCTAGCGATCGATTTGGTGTTCACTATGGACAATCAACTTCTAAAATACATAACTTTATGCTCGGGAGTCCAAATAAGATGTTCTTGGACTTTCTGAAAAGCTAATTAAACTAACTAAATAAACTTAGTTGGGGAGCCCTTTAGATTCTGCAAAATACTGCCCCTAGCAAGCCAATCTATCAAACATCAGAATTCACGTCGGGTTCTCTAGACAGTACACTAAAACCACCATAACTTTTGCTACGAAAGTCTAAATCTTGCGTTATTTATCTCCATTAAAAGGTATGGAAATTACCTACATTTTTCGTTATATTGAGATCTCCTGATTCTCTCTTTAATTAGCAGTTTTGTCCAGTTTTCTACAGACTGTCCAAAAACTGACAGAACAACAGGACAGCGATACTAGAAAATTCATAACTCCCTGACCGTTAATCGGATTTGGGTGTTCGTGGTGGCCATGGAAAGTTAGGAACATAACCTAAAAAACTCTAGGAGATCAAAACTCCTAATTTGGCCTCTAACCACATGAAATTGACCGTGCAAGCTACTGGACGAATCTGCAACTACAGCGGACATATTGCAACCGAGCCAAAAACCACCCGATTCCTCTTCTACGACTAATTACCCAACATCAAACGACGAGTTACCCTTGATGCCGCTGAAGATAGAGAACTCCGGATGGAGATCCCGCTTCCTTCTCTTCTCCCTTCTCTTCTCCCTTCTCTTCTCCCTTCTCTTCTCCCTTCCTTTGGCAGGCAGCAATGGCGGAAGCACCACAAAAAGGGGGAGGACATCAATGGAGCGCAAGGGGAGGAGGTGTTGGACCAAGGTGTCAATGGAGAGGGAGAGTGGTGGCTCTAGGGGGGAAGGAGGGGCAAGGGGAGGGGCTCTAGGGTTTCAGCCGTCCTCCCCCTATCCCACTTGGCCGGCCTCCACATGGGCCTCCTGGGCTAAAGGCCCGAGGCCCAGGTTCTCCCTAGTTTAATTCTGTGCAGCGAATACTTCGGAGGTCGTAACTTTCTCTCCCGAACTCGGAATGGAGTGATTTTTGTCTTACAATTTAGATAACTCATATCACTTCAACTTTCTATTCGTGGAGTTTTTCTTAAAATGCCGTCTTCATTACGAAATTTTCCTTGGAAGTTGACTCGCCATGGACCTTGATTCTCTGACGGCCTGCCTTATGGGCCCCATATCTCAAACCTTAGAACTCCAAATTAGGTAAATGAGGACTCTAAATTGTACTGTAGAAAATGATCTACAACTTTGTAGTTATGAGGTTTTCCATTCAAGTCGTTTCAGTCACGAAAATTACGTTGCATGATGATTACAAATTCTGTCATGTTTCATGCGAGGCAAATAAGGAATCTCTCAATCTCCTTATATTCTCTCACCTAAACGGATATTACATTCTACCCCTTAAACAGAATTCGACCCCAAATTCTACTTGAAAGATCATCAATCGAACTTAATAATCATTAACACGCATCGACGTTAACAACTCGGTTAAAGTCGCGCATGCGAGTTTCCAAGTCCCAAGTCTCATCACACGCACCATAATGTATACCAATGTCTTACACCTCAATACTCGCCTCGACCTTTACTGAGTTCTCTCGACACACAAGACACAAATGTAAGGTCTTACTTGTTGGCCAACGGCTCTATCAAAAACTCAAGCTTTGGATCTCTCAAGTACTCACTCAGCACTGAACTTACAAGACGTTGAGTACTCTGCACATGGGCTCGAGATAGTCCTGACAATACGCCAACCTTTAAAATCAAATCAATGTACCTTGGGCCAACCTTCCTTGGTACTAAACCGGACATCCTACATACATCATACGGGACTCTTGTTCCAACTCTCAATCGAACTCCTCACCGAAACAAGGATCACCTCCTTTAACGAGGGACACACGACAGAACTCGCTTTGAACAAATTCTACTATAAGCAGAGTCAACTTAAAGGAAAGGATTTTCATCGTAACCACGCAAAACCAAGTCCCCGCCAAAAGGGTCAAATCCGAAATCGAAGATTTATCACGAAAAGATTCCCACTTTCCATGTGGCAATTTGCGAATGAACGTCACGAAAGCCAAAGGGGAAAACACTTGAATGCCCAAATCAAAATTTTCATTTATTCCATCTGAATTGGAAAGAATCACACATGCCAACATAAATGCCGAGCTCAACTCGCAAAAGACATCCGTCAAAAAACATAGGTCAAATAAGAATCAAGAAAACGTGTCTCTACTTGAGGAAGCATCAATTTCTCAGTTTCTCTTTTAGAAATAAAATTTTCTCTCAACCTTTGGAATTCCAATTCATCGCATAATACTCTAACTCATCTATCTTAACTTGGCATTCTCAACGCTATGCTCAAGTCGAAATACATCATCCACACCTCAGATAGAGGCTATATCGTCTCCACCAAACTTTCTCTCAACAACTCCTCTACCGACATAATTAATTTGACAGATGACTTCCAATGCATCTCAAAATAGATCTCACATGCAAACACATCACCTCAATCTTTTAAGAATAAACAACTCAAAATTTCCAGCACACACATTCGTATACTTCATCAAAAGGGTTCTACCAATGATCATCCCATTGTTCGGAATCCACCCTTATTCTACTTCCTCTACACATAATCATTCGGCGACTCAAGGTCCTAGCAAAAAGAATGCGAAGCCCAAAACTAAACTCCCAGACTCCTACCATGAACTTCTCATATAGAAAATAGGGGAAACCTCAAATTAAATCCCTAAAATTCTCACAATCCAAACATACTCGCGCATTGATATCAACACGAAACATTTCGTCGATCCAATTATCTTTATCAAGATTCTAACTCTTAGAGAGTTACTTACTAAGTCCAAGTCTTTCCTGGCAATAATCCAACGATCTCGACTATCTCATTAATCGCTTTAACGATCAGATTACTTTGCTAATACTACTCTCATTACAACACCATCATAATTCATCTGCACAACCATGCAAGGTACCCAATCGTGACACTCTAATAAATCGAGTAAGATTCCCCATCCTTTCGAAAATTCTAATGTTCCACCCGAATTGAATAATGGATCTTGGATCACAAATCTTCATAGGTTCTAATGGTTGCAACAATGCAATCAGTTTAGCCTCAAAGGCAAACATTCTGTATAAATAAAATTCTCTCCAAGAATTACACAAGAAATTAGTTTATCCTTCAACGCTCCTCGATTAACTTACAATCCAAGGTCTCACAACCACATTGAATAAACACTTCGAAAACCAATGTGAAACGAATCGGTGGATCCTTCCTCCAAAGAAAAGCAAATGAAGACATTTCTTGCTTGAAGTAAACACAGACCAAGGGAAATAGTCACTTAGGCAAAGAACTCGGAAAACATAGAGGAAGTCAACACCGAGGACTCAAGTCTGCTAAAGCGAATACCAAACCACAAATGAGAAGAAGGTATTCCCCTTTGAAAATTGGTAAATTCTTATGGAACAAATACATAAGGTTTAAGTACACTCAAATAAACTGCAAGTTACGAAATGCGACTTAAATGTCAAATACTTTTACTTCACTCCTTCCTTTAACCATGTAAGTTATTTTCTGTGATTACTACATCACTTTGCCAGCTTAAACAAGATAAGCTCTTAAGACCAAATCATAGGTACCACTTAATAACCAATAAAATCTTTCAACATGTCACTTTGCTCAAAGCAACTCAATCACCGCATAACTCAAGAGGTCCAAATGATCACCAACGCAATTTCGAAACACTTTTACTAAATCTAAATTACGAAAGACGATCGAATTACTTTATTTCTAAAAGAATCATCTCCACACACACAAGTCACCATCTCTTGCAGATAATCTTACTAACATCAAGAATAATATACGCTGAATACGAATATTTATCATCAACTATTCCATTAGAAAGCCCCCAAAGTCTCACCAAATTGTTCCATACTACCTTTTCATCACATCTTCAAAATGAGAGTATACCCAAAACCATACAACCTCACTACATCGACCTCTTAAGTTTAGAAGGGGTCTACTACACAATTGAAAAACTCCTACCCAAACCCTTTCATCAAGGACACATTATCATCCAATTATTTCGCAATCATGTGGGCATAAGCTGTAATACCCTGAATTTGTATCGAACAAGAAATCGGAGAGGTTAAACTTTGGGAAGGAATTCAATGGATTTTTGGAGGGACCAACAGGAGATTTCTTAATTTAATTGTTAAAGAGGGGTTGACCTGTTGTAGCACAACCTGGCTTGGGCGGCCCATGTGGCCTAGGGGTGGCCGGCCAAAGCGGGGCAGCACTCCCCACCTCCCCAACCCTAGCCGCAGCCCCCTCCCTCTCCCACACCCCCCACCTCTCCAATCTGGCCGCCACCTCTCCTTCCCCTCCCCACGCCTCTCTTGCTCCTGGTTCCTCTCCCCCTTGCGCCCCCAACCTCCCCTCCAAGAGCCCTCCATTGCTGCCGGCCTAGAGGAGAAGAAGCCCACCTTGCAGCCGGCCATAGAGGAAGAAAGGAGGGAAGAAAGGAGGGAGAAGAGAAGGGATAAGAGGAAGAGGGAGGGATCGCCATCCGGGGTTCACATTCGGCAGCGTCGTCAAGGGTAACATGTTGTTCTTGAAGGATAATTAGTCTTGGAAGAGATTTTGGTTAGTCTTTGTTAGATGGCACTCGACCTGCTGTTATGCAATTTTCGGCCAGTGGCTTGCGGGGTAAATTTCATGTGTTTAGAAGACGAATCTGGAGTTTTGGTCTCCTAGAGAGTTGTAGGTTATTGTATTAGCTTTCAGTGGCCGCCAAGTTCACTCAAATCCGATTAACGGTTAGAGAGTTATGATTTTTCTAAGTCTGCTGTTCCACTGCTCTGTCAGTATTTAGGCAGATTGTAGAAAACCAATTAAAAGTGATGGATAAAGTGGAAATCTGAGAACCCCAGTATAACAAAAGTTGTAGATAATCCTTCTAGCTTTCAGGAAAACTAAAGATCATGAAATTTGGACGAACGTAGAGAAAGTTATGATAGTTTCATTGTTGCTGTCCAGAGACCCGACGCGAAAATTGATACTCTGTTGTTTAGATTGGTAGGGCTAGTAAATGGCCGAATCAGAGAACCCCACCAACTAGGTTTAGAAGGGGAATTCATTAACCTTTTAAGAATGTCCAAGATTACTCCATTTGGATTTCTGTACATTTAGTTATGATTTTTCGAAGGGGGCTGTTCTCTGGAAAAGAAATCTGACAGCCCGCTTTAACGTTGGGGGTTGCGTTTAGTGGACGATGTACTCATGTTATGTTTATGATTTTGTTTTTAGACCCCTATGGTAGCCTTAGCTTGTATCAATTGTTGTCCAGGTGTGGGTTTGGCTCCGGGAGCACTACCTCATTCCCGACATCCACCTTTCGCATCGGTTGAGGCAAGTGCATTGTTGTTTGAATGATTGTCTAAATTGTGTGTTATTTGCTGTATGGATGCATTGCAAGATGGTATACTTAATGAATGCTTAAGTATGGTTATTGCTCAAATGATGCTCATACTTTACTATGATTAAGTGATGTTGTACTTTGGTAATTTGATGATGATTACATGATAAGCATTTGCATAGAGATATCATGTTGAGGCTTGGTCACGTGGTGTCCAAGTATGTTTCCTTTGGAGATCCCGTCATGAATGTGACGGCCCGAGATCCTCACTCGTGGAGTGTGGGTTGAGGTCCCCGTTACTTCATGAGTAACTGGGCAATTGGTCCTCGTGCGTGCGCAAGATGAGCATGGGTATGCTTGGCGGTCGCATACTGCATTACAGTGTAATGTACACGAAAGTTAAAGATAAAGTCCTTGAGCATTGCATTTGCATACAAGATGTTCTAATGTTAATTTCCTTTATATGTGTGTTATTGCCATGGTTTCTTAATGTACTTGCTGAGTCTATGGACTCACTCTTGCTTTTATTGTTGTTTAGGTACCGAGACAAGAATGACATGCATGGGGGGAAGTAGACTCGCTAGTCACTCACATACCACATGAACTAAATAAGGATGAATGCTCTTCAGAGAATGATTGATCTTTGAATATTATGATTTGTTTTATGCTATGGATTAAATGTAATAATGAGGAGTAGTGGAATTTTATACCTCTCTAGTTATGATGGATTCTTAGCATGTTTCGATTATCCTTTGATGACTTGGAATGGAAGTTTAATTAATATTTGATTATCTGTGTGTTGGAACCTTCATGTAATTAATTTTACAAAGGAGGTTCTACTAAATTTATTAGAATTGTCTTCCTTAGAGTTTTTTTAGAGTTTGTTTAGTAGCATTCAGGTTCATGACGAATCAAAAGCATAAGCCACCTATTATATCATATCGATTCGGCTTTTAGCGATGCTCATCATCAAACTTTAATACACAACAGTTATACTACAACCATTGTTGTTATCAACTGACTTCATTATGAAATCTAGTTGCTACCTACTTTCCTTCCCAAATCACATGGATATTAACAAACACATATTCAACTGTTCCTCCTCACATTTGGATTTCGGCAAAAATACACTAAAACTTCAAAAATCGAAATCTTCTATCGATCAAGAGTCTCAACAACACTACAACCAAATTCATCGCGTCATTCTACATAGAAGAACTACATAGAACTCCTCCCATAAATTCTAAATCCACCGATATTCAATCCATTCAACCGGTTGTACACAATTCTAATAACTAATCATACTAGGGAATATGTAAATCTAGCATTTCCTCTAGTTTCCCTTTCCATACATTTAAATTAACCCATGGGAACCGAAGAACCCAATAAGTTTAGCAACCTAAATGATTTTAATGACCAGACTAATTCATCTTTGTTCCATACTTATTAATATCTCTTTTGACTCCAAATAGGTATGATCATACTCTCAGTCACTACTCATATATACAGTTCATCAAGAACTAGTAGAAGACAACGTCAACTTAATCAATTTCACTTCCAGGGTTACTAATTAATATTAATTATGCACCACACCAATGGCTCAACTTGATACCCATACCATATCAAGTTAGTTTATTACAATCTCTAATTTAACCATAACAAGGTATCACAAAAGGATTTTAACAATTCCACCAGAAAAGAGATGCATTAAACTTCAACACTCGGAATAATCTAAAAGAAATACATAGAGCCAAAACTTTCTCATGCTAACAAACTTGCCACATAAACTCTCATTACCCAAACTATCAAACGAAAACATGAGTCATTCTTTTCCAATGAGAAAGAAGAAACAACCATGGAATTATCAATATTGCCAATTGAGGAAGATCACAAGTAGTAAAAATAGCTCAATAGTCAGAAAACAATAATTATTTCAGAGAACCATTTGAGACCATTGAAACACAACAATTAACATGAACCACGAACCCAAGAGAAATTCATCATCCACCAGAGAACAAGAATTTGCCAAGATTTGAGGTCAAGAAAGAAAACAACTTTCTAAAGCAGCTCACGCTCAACTCCTGCAACTATGGTATTCGGGGTAACTACCCTATTCGTCTACTGCGAACGGTGGTATAACCTGACAAAGTCCAAGGCCAGAACCACGGCCTCCACTTCTTAACAACTATTATCGACACATATAAACAATATAATCAAATATGATTATACATGATCATCTCATGGCAATCATAAAATAGATTCATAGATATAGAATATCATAACATATCATATCATAGATTAACAACAAGAAAGATAGTACATAGGCAATTCAACAATTGCTCAACAACTGAAACATAACAACAGATAATGCGGAAGCAATGTAATTCCCAACCCCACCTACTGTGCACAGTGTGTCAATTTAGTATTTTTCTATTAACCACGGACCTAAAGCCCGCTCTGATACCAACTGTAACACCCCAACTCACAAAGAGCCTAGAATGCTACTGGAACTAAACTAACCTAGCACAAATTACAAATTGTCGGCAGAGTCTCCTTTGTTTAATCAGCTATAATGAGAGCTCAACAATAAATCATGGCATTTAACAAAATTCTCATAATCAAGTTTACTCAATCACGCATGATAACCAAATGAACATACCAAGACTGGCAATCTCATTATTACAGATAATCAGATACTCAAACCAAAACCATCTATGGGTGATAATCAAACAGTTTATTTATTTCTAAATTGAAGCTAGGTGGCAACCGCCTTAAGAGTGTGAGGTAGTGAGTGCAACCACATCTACTCCCTCCCATGCGTGACGTTCTCGCCATTGGTACCTAAAACACATTAAAGCAAGAGTGAGCCCAAAGACTCAAGCAAGTATCAACAAGGCCATAAACAAGAACACAAACATAGCATCGATAATCCACAATAACATTACACAAGACATAGTCTTTTAACTTATGAAAATGCGACCAATGCAATGCTCCTTTGAACTTTATCTCTTTTCGCATTTTACCGGTAATGCGGGGTATACAACCGTCGTCAGATATACCCTTGCTCGTGCCCTCGAGCATTGGGGACCAAGAGCCTATACACCACATGTATAGGGACCTTTGCCCATCATCTCAATGATGGGGACCTCTTGCTCATAGCCCACATTCCACGAATGTGGGGACCTCAAGCCCGTCATCTACATGACGGGGACTCAATCAGATGTGCTTGGTCACCACGTGACCAAGGCACCTGTATGCTCTCAACATGCATATGTACTAGAATGTAACTTTCGACAACAAGTAAATACATGAGTACATACCACATCTCATTTACCGAATAGCATGTAGAGCACTATCACATTCCAAAATTACTCTTTAATCACAAGCATGCTGTAACCAAGTCTCATTCACCATGTAAATATCACACTATCATCCATAAATGACTTGCATGGGAAAGACACAACCAATTTCAGCAAGCAACATAAATATTCTGCAACCCGAATACTTGCCTCAACCGTGCGAGAACGGTGGACGCGAAGAGGGCGCTGCCCCTGGGATCACGCTCCCACCTGAACATAAAGATAACCCAATCTAAGACCAACATACTGGACTAAAATCATAAATAACAACACAATTGAACTCGCTAAACTTCCAAGCGTTTCCAATCTTCCAATTTCTAGCGATCGATTTGGTGTTCACTATGGACAGTCAACTTCTAAAATACATAACTTTCTGCTCGGGAGTCCAAATAAGATGTTCTTGGACTTTGTGAAAAGGTAATTAAATTAAATAAATAAACTTAGTTGGGGAGCCCTTTAGATTCTACAAAATACTGCCCCTAGCAAGCCAATCTATCAAACATCAGAATTCACGTCGGGTTCTCTGGACAGTACACTAAAACCACCATAACGTTTGCTACGAAAGTCTAAATCTCGCGTTCTTTATCTCTATTAAAAGGTATGGAAATTACCTACATTTTTCGTTATATTGAGATCTCCTGATTCTCCCTTTAATTAACAGTTTTGTCCAGTTTTCTACAGACTGTCCAAAAACTGACAGAACAAGAGGACAGCGATACTAGAAAATTCATAACTCCCTGACCGTTAATCGGATTTGGGCGTTCGTGGTGGCCATTGAAAGCTAGGAACATAGCCTAAAAAACTCTAGGAGATCAAAACTCCTAATTCGGCCTCTAACCACATGAAATTGACCGTGCAAGCTACTGGACGAATCTGCAACTACAGCGGACAGATTGCAACCTAGCCAAAAACCACCCGATTCCACTTCTACGACTAATTACCCAACATCAAACGACGAGTTACCCTTGATGCCGCTGAAGATAGAGAACTCCGGATGGAGATCCCGCTTCCTTCTCTTCTCCCTTCTCTTCTCCCTTCCTTTGGCCGGCAGCAATGGCGGAAGCACCACAAAAAGGGGGAGGACATCAATGGAGCGCAAGGGGAGGAGGTGTTGGACCAAGGCGTCAATGGAGAGGGAGAGTGGCGGCTCTACGGGGGAAGGAGGGGCAAGGGGAGGGGCTCTAGGGTTTCAGTCGTCCTCCCCCTATCCCACTTGGCCGGCCTCCACATGGGCCTCCTGGGCTAAAGGCCCGAGGCCCAGGTTCTCCCTAGTTTAATTCTGTGCAGCGAATACTTCGGATGTCGTAACTTTCTCTCCTGAACTCGGAATGGAGTGATTTTTGTCTTACAATTTAGATAACTCATATCACTTCAACTTTCTATTTGTGGAGTTTTTCTTAAAATGCCGTCTTCATTACGAAATTTTCCTTGGAAGTTGACTCAGTTGCGGACCTTGATTCTCTGTATGGCCTGCCTTGCGGGCCCCATATCTCAAACCTTAGGACTCCAAATTAGGTAAATGAGGACTCTAAATTGTACTATAGAAAATGATCTACAACTTTGTAGTTATGAGGTTTTCCATTCGAAGTCGTTTCAGTCACGAAAATTACGTTGCAAGATGATTACAAATTCTGTCATGTTTCTGTGCGAGGCAAATAAGGAATCTCTCAATCTCCTTATATTCTCTGTACCTAAATGGGATATTACAGAGTGTGGGGATCTCAAGCCCATCACATTCATGATGGGGACCTCAAAGATGTGCATGCTTGGTCATCACAAGACCAGGCCTCAACATGATATCAAAATGCATATGCACCATCTCTTTTCAACATCAAGCACCAATGGCGGTAACAACATTCATGAATAACGGCAATAACGACATTCATGAATTAAGGCGATAACAACATTCATGAATAAAGGCAATAACAACATTCATGAATTAAAGCGATAACAACATTCATGAATAAAGGCAATAACAACATTCATGAATAAAATATATCCATACTTTGAACATTCACCACTCTGATTATGCACACTTATCAACAGCCATACGACATTAACAAGCATCAAACCCGCATTCATGTCCAAGCAATCACAAACAAGGATCAAACGATGCACTTGCCTCAACCGTGCGGGAACGAAGGACGCGAAGAGGGTGCCGCCTCCGGAACAAGTCCCCCACCTAAACATTCAATTAAGAAATGCTAAGACAGCAATAGAGGACCCCTCTAACCATAAAAGTAAACACGGACTCACAAAAGTTCCTTTAGCGCTAACCCAGCCCCAATTTCTAGATGTCGCTTTGTCCCCTCTGTGGACAGTCATGTTCTAAAATTCATAACTTTTGCTACAGAGGTCCAAATAATATGATCTAGCACTTCATCGAAAGCTATTGACGTCCTCTACAACTCTCTAGGAGAAGCCCAAGACTGAATCCGCACTTAACTACATCAAAACGTCTGTATAACGCGATCTGTCCTGAGGAGACAGAAATACCGACATTGCTACAACAATCAAAAGATGCATCTACTCGGGGGAAACGGGTATTACCCTTGACGAAACACCACCGAACGTGAAGAACTCCCAGCGCAGGACACGAACTCTCCTTCCTCTCCTCTTCTTCTTCTTCTCCTTCTTCTTGGCAAACGATCTCCCGAGCGATCCTCCGTCTTCCTCCTCGACACCGCAACAGGGAGCACTTCTGGCCAGCGAGGGGAGGACCAGCAGGGGTGGCGTGGGAGGGCAGGGATGGCGCAGGGAGGAGAGGAGGTGGGGCGGCCAAAGGGGTAGGAAGGAGGAGGGATGGTGGGTGGCGGCCACAAGTGGGAGGAGGGGGAAAGTGGGGGCGGCTAGGGTTTTGGGGGAGGGTGGCGCCTCCCCCCCCCCTTGGCCGGCCACCACATGGCCACCTGGGCTAAGGCCCAGGTTGCCCAACTTAAGAAGAAAACCCCTCCTCTAAACGCTGAATAAACTATTTTATATATGTTCTTTCTCCTAATTCAAACGTAATCTCTTTCGAATTAATACTTTTTTCTTTCAAATATTTAATTTTCTCCCGATTTCTATTCTGGAGTATTACCCTACTCCTTCAACTTCAATGGAGACATCCTGGCATTCTTGATCAGCTCTCATTTCTGAACCCAGAGAGCGAATGAGCAAAGGGTCAAGAAAGGAACAAAATGAAGATCACTAGCAGCAGCAAAAGACTTTGAAATAAAGGAATGCGAAGCTCCTGAATCAAACAAAACTGCAGCAGGGCGAGAGTTGATGAGAAGCGTACCCAACACAACATCGGGTGCCTCCTATGACTCCTCGGCCGAGATGTGGTTGACTCGACCACTTCCCAAGCCCTGGGTCTTGTGGACAGTCTTCTGGTATGGCGGATGACCACTTCCTTACCTGCGTCCTCCATTAGGACAAGGGGCCGCTCTAGTCTTCTTAGGGCAACTACATAGTGGCCCTTGTTGTTGCAGAAGAAACAAGTGACCTCGGCAGCCGGATTGCGGAGGACACCTTGCTGAAGCGCAGGTGCACGTGGCGGAAACACGGCCTACGAAGGACAAGGAACTGGCGCCGACGGCCTCGGTGGTGGTGGAGCCTGAGTATGGGCCACCAAGGATGGCCCAACACAAGGATGAGAAAGGTTGGCCCTGGCTGACTTCTGGGCCTCCCACTTGCGCTTGCGGGACTCCCCCAATGCCCTCGTCTTGTGCTCGACAACAATGGCCTTGTCGACCAAAGTCTGGAAGTCGGGGAAGTCAACGATCGTGTGAGGACCCTGGTTTATTCGACTTGTAATGCGTAGCCTTCCATTGACCCTAGCATCACAATTCAAATAAACCAAGCCTCAGGATATGTATACTTCCCAGAAATGCAGTATACACACCCCGTTACAAAATCATGCATCAATTCCATACAACAGGTCTAACAAAAGGCATACAATATAGAGATTTAATACAACAAGGGCCAACCGACCCAAAAGACAACTAAATAACAATTAAACAGCGGAAGCGAAAGCGCCATAAGATAGCAATAAACAAAATAGCCAATTAGTGTGTCTTTACCATTGTGGCAACCAACCGGCCGCCAAGCTAGTCGTCAAACCCGGCGCATCTCACAAAAGGAAAACCCTTGGGCTCACCTTCTTCCTCTGCAACAAAAACATTAAGCAAAGCCTCGAGTACAAAAATTGTTTTTGTACTCGCAAGACTGACGTGTAAGGGTAAGAGAACTATAATTTAACTACATGCAAGCTTTATTTAAGTGGAGGGCTCTGGACTTACTTTTAGCAGAAAGCAAGTTTTCTTTTGCAATAATGTAATAGTTTGAAGCGGTTTAACAATTCAAATTTTATTTGCAGAAATAACAACGATGATGAAGTAGTAACAAAGACATCCGGAGATGACCAACCCAATGGCCATCACAACAATAGTATGAACACCCGTTCATACCAACCAAATCAAGTTTTAATTAAAAGGTTGTAGTCTAGTTCTCACGGGCGTATCCGGCGTGTCCATAACCTAGGACAAGGCTATTCGAATAGTTTTAACCTGCAGGGTGTACCAATGTACCCACACTTGCATCGCCTTTAAGCCAAAACACACTTCCAAGGTATCTTCGCACGGCTAAGTCCTACGAGACGTTTTCCAATATTGTGTATTAACTACGAGCCGCTCGTATGGATAGAGACCCACACGCTTACATGGTAAAGCCGAAAGACAACTACCCACTCAGGTAAAGCTTTTGGACAACTACCATGCTCCCAACACCATCCCTCTGCGACCTCCGCGACCCGAGCCAATACACGCCAAAGTACTAAGTCAAGAGAGGTCCCATATACTCTAGTGTGGTTAGCACGCAAAATGCTCAGTACGGTGGCGCAAGTAACTCGGTCCTTAATTGACTCGGGCACCATTCCAGTCACACCCAAAAATCACACCATCTTACCATTGTGCCCAAGTCGAAATTATTTTGTTTTTAGTTTTTAGTTTTCACAAGTATTCATAGCACAGAGGTTGAAATATAAAGTTATAATAAGTTTGTGTGATCAAAGTTATCGACTAAGTCGATAACCGCCCAATTCTACCGGTAACTAAGCATGGCTAAGCATCATATCGCAAAGATAAAAAAAGGCCCTAAATCATTCACCGGGCTCTAATTCACCAGTGAGGATAATATTCCTAAGGTAGTGGCAGGGGTGAACAATTTTCAGGGCAACAATGCAATGGGATTAACTACCTCTAATCGACAAAATTAATCATTGACTCAAAAGCATGCATACGTACGAGTAAAACAAAGTATTAGATTTTAAAAGTAATGGGATTGAGTGGATATGATCAAACTGCTTGCCTTTGCCTTGCATGAGATAATTGACTTGCTGTAGAGGATCACTCTCGTAAACGACGCCATCTAACGATAAAAACTGCCAAAGCGAAAAACAGCAAATAAACACCCGAAAAGCCAAAAGGATCCAAAAATTAAATAACAACACAGAAGAAAAGATTATGATTTTAGATAAATTTAAAGACACAAAAACATGGAACTTGGAGATGATTTGAATTGGTTATAAATTTTGAAAAACAAAAATGGCATAAGGTCTACTGCTAATACTTACTTTTCAAGTTAAAGGCTTAGGTATTAATTACTTTAATTAGGACGCAAGTTAGGGGTTCAAGTCATAAGATATCATTTACCCTAGCTACAATTGACACCTTTCAATTATTCAGTGATATGATTCATTTATTTAACCTATGGTCATGAGCTTCTAGTTGGACAAAGGGTCATCTACTTACTCATCACTTAACTTAGGCCTATCATTTGCTAGATGATCATCTGCTAGCCAAGAAGTATACTACCCCATTTTAAATAGCTACTACTCAATGTAGCGCACTGTCATAACCTACTGGCTTAGGAAACAAAACTCCACTGTCACCTACCAAACCTCCAAATAACATACATCCAAATAACAGACCAGGCTACACATATGTATGATGACATACTACTAGCATTCTCCAATTAACCTTAATGAGCTATTTACCAACAGAGAGCAACCAAATGAGCTGTAAAAATTTTGAGTCTTGCTAGCCTCGCAAAGTATTCAACACCATTCTTCATCATCAAAAACCATAGCCTTCATCTAAACTAACTAACCTTGTCTTTGCAATTTACTCTACAAAACCCTTACTTAACTAAATAATTTCTTGCTAAACACTACTTCTTAAAGGTTTCATTAAGTACTAACAAGATCTAATAGCATAAGCTTTCCACCTATTTCAGTTTACTGACAACAGAGAAAATTACAGAGAGTTAGAGTCTAACTTTCTCTCAAAACTCAACTTCCATCTTTGATAATGCAAGTGAGTGAACTAATAGCCCTTCACAAGATTGATTAGCAGCATAATATTTGGCTTAGGGAGTGGGCCCCACTTTTCAGTGAGACAGAGGAAGACATAGCTGAAGAACGGGGGGGCTCGGGCTGGACTTCGGGGCGGCAAATCGCCGGCGGTTGGAGTGGCGGTGAGGTGCGGGCGATGCCGAAAATGGGTTGAGGGAGACTCAAGGAAGCTAGGGGTGGTCTCGAGGTGGCCGGAGAGGCACGGTGGCGGCGCGGCGAGGGCGAGCGGCGGCCGGCCGAGGGGGTGAAAAGGGGCGGCGGCGTCGGGTGCAAGCGAGCAAAACTAGTGAGAGCATGAGCACTAGTGAAGCTTAGGGAACCTACCAGTGTTGTCGGGGGAAGCCGAGATGTCCGGAGTTGGCTTGGCGACGTGAGCATGCGGCGGCGCGGCGGGTTCACCGTGGAGGGGTCCCTGGAGAGAAAGAGGGCACAAGTGAGAGGTATGGGAAGATGGAGGGGAACTAGGGGATGCTCACGGAGAGAAGAATCGAGTGGAGCTCTCAGGAAAGCGCGCGGAAATGGCGAGTCGGCCGAGTCGAGGAAGAACAGTGCGCGCAGCTCCACAGTGGTGATAGCTCCAAATTGATAGGCGTTTTGTTTCTCTAGACGAGGGGCGCGCCGTGACGCGGTTGGCGGTCATCGTAGTTCGCCGGAGCGACCGGAACGCTTGGAGGCGGCGCGGCGGGGATGACAATGGCATTCGGAGCTGGTTTGATTGGAGCTTGGGAGAGACAGGAAATGGAGGAGAGTAGGGAGAGTGGAGAAGGGGTTCGGCGGCTCGGACCGCCTTTGTAGGAGAAGGCGGAGGCGCGAGGTGGCGCGGCGGCGGCGTGGCGCATGCGGCGGTCGCAGCGGCGCTCGCCAAGTGGGGCGCGTGGGCGAAGCGTGGAGGAGGGTGCCGACGAGTGGGCGGGCGGTCGGCGAGGGAGAAAGCGGCTCGGCGAGCTGGCGCGGTTGAGTCAAGTCAAGACAAAGTGGTCCGGTCGGACTTGGGTTCGGTCGGAGGAATAGTGTACGGGCTCGGGTTAGGTTTTGAATTTAATTTTTGACCGAAAGCAATAGAGTTTGACCGGGCAGTTTGAAATAGAAATAAAATTCTAAAAATTCTGAAAATTTTTGTGGGCACCCTTAGGTTTACAAGGGACTAAGGAAAAATAATTTCAACACTTTTCATATTAAAATTTGTTAGAATTAAATCATATTCTAATCTGCATTAATGATTTGATCTGAATTTTGGTGAAGGTAAAATGACTTCTAAAAATTTGGTAAAAATAATTACAATTCAAAATAAATAATCTAGTATTTGAATAAATTATTTTCAGGAATTTTTGTTCTTACATTTTTCTGGAATTTAAAAGAATTGAAATGTTCAAGTTTGAAAATTGAATTTCCAACACAACATTAAATACAATTAGCAAAAATTTGAAATTGTGCACAAGTTTTTGGAACAATAGGAGCATGATTAAAAGACACAACCAATAAATTTTTTTTAAATACTTTTATACATTAAAAATACAATTCCTAGTTTGGGGCTGTTACAGATCGAGGGCTTGTCCTGCAGCTCCTCGGACAAATCCTCCATGAACTTCTCCTGCTTGGTTTCATCGATGGACACCTCCTCAGGAGCATACCGAGCCAAGTGGTTGAGCTCATGCAAGAACTCCATCACAGACCGGCGCCCTTGCTTCAACGCAAGAAACTCCTTCTTCTTGAGCTTCATCAAGCCAGCGGGGACATGCGCTGACGAAAAGCAGTACAGAACTCCTCCCAAGTGACAACATGGCCCGCAGGCTGCATGGCGAGAAAGTTCTCCCACCAAGAGAGTGCTGCACCCTCCAGCTGATGGGATGCAAAGAGTGACTTTCCTAATCCTGGCACTGAGCAATGTTCATCTTCCGTTCAACCAGACACAACCAATCGTCGGTGTCAAGTGGGTCCTCAGACTGGGAGAAAGAGGGTGGTTGGGTGCGAAGGAACTCCGAGAGTCCCCACGACTGATGTCCACCCCCTCCCCCTGATCCGGAAGCACTAGAGAGAGTGGAGGTATTCCTCGTAATAACCTCCAAAATCTGCGTCTGATCCATTCGATTCCGCTAGATCGGCGAGAACCTCGGCCATGGGTGAGGAGGCGGGAGCTCCTCATCATGACCATTGGTGACTTTGTCCGCCGAGTTCGTCCGACCATCTGTTCCACTGAAATGGGTTAGCAACACAACCCAAACACTGGAGGCAAAGAAAACAAGGAACACAACTTAAGAAATAAATTTCAAAGGCTTGAAATTATGCACTAAATCAGCACAAGACCTCAAGTTACAAGATCAATCTTCCCAAGATCGACTAACTTGTATTGAAAGAACGAGCAATCGATTAGGAAGGAAAATTTCAGAACACAACTCAAATTCTAACATACCTACTAGGCAAGGTAAATCCAACTAAGGGTGTGCTAGATACTTATCCTACTAATATCACTTCTTACCATTTTTATTCCCTCGAGTTTTAGTTAAGTTATCCTCTCATTTTCGGTCCTATCAATTAACTAAGAGTATGATGTCTAGAAAATGGTGCTTGCTGTCAGAGTGCCTTTCAAGCTTCTCACAAAACTTCCAATTCCAACAACTTCTAATTTCTCCAAAGGATAGCCATACAACAATTTTATAACTCTCATTGGTTTTCCCAAAACGCAAGTAATCGATAACAACTATCTTTTGGAAAGAGAAGAGGAAAACAATTTTCAAACTCAACAGAGCAAGGTAAGGTGAGCAAGCTAAGACCGATAAGGAGTAAAATCTGAGAACTTACTTAGATTTTCACAAACCATTTGATACTTTGAAACTAAGTTTTTTAAAATACCTTAAGGGCGACCAAGCTAGGGGTTTCTACGGTCAGTATGGCTCTGATACCAACTTTGTGAGGACCCAGGGTATTTAACTCGTAATACTTAACCTCCAAATGGTTCTAGTATTACCAATTAGATATTCTAAGCCTCGATGGACATGTGCTTCCCAGAATTACAACACACATACATCTTAACAAAATCATGCATCATTTCCATACAACTTACAATACCCAGTCTAGCAAAAGACATACATAATATAGAGTTATTACACAAGAGCCGACCGACCAAATGACATCAAAATAACAAAATAACAGCGGAAGCAAAATGCCATAAGATGGCGATAACAAAAACCAACCGGTTAGCCAATAACCCACAAGGCAACCGACCGGGCATCAAGCTAGTCGCACTCCACCATAGCAAAACTCACAATAGTCGATCCCTTGGGGATCCACCTCCTTCTCTACAACAATTAAGCAATGCAAATGAGTACAAAAATGTACTCGCAAGACTTACGAGTAACAAGCCTATACATAGCTACATGAAAGAAACAAAGGAGATGGTCATATGGTTCATTGGACGCATAAAGCAATTTTCATTTGTAATAATGTAATAGATTGAAGGCAATTTGTCAAATCTGTTTTTAATTGTTGAAATAACAGCGAGGTAACAAGAAGTAACAAGAATAACAACCTAGAGGTGACTAACCCAATAGCCACCACAACAGAGCACGAATTCCCAATTCGTACCGCCCAATCAAGTTTTAGTGAAAAGGTTATAGTCTAACTCTCGAAAGACCTCCCCAAGCATGTCCATAACCAAGGACTTGGCTATTCGAATAGTTTGAACCCTGCAAGGTCGTACCAATGTACCCACACTTTAGACCATCTTTTTGCCACATGGTTAAGCACACTTCCAAAGGTATGCTTTGAACCCTGCAAGGTCGTACCAATGTACCCACACTTTAGACCATCTTTTTGCCACATGGTTAAGCACACTTCCAAAGGTATGCCAGCACGGCTAAGTCTTACGAGATATTTCCAATATTGTGTATTAACTACGAGCCGCTTGTATGGATAGAAACCCATACGCTACATTGCAAAGCCGAAAGGCAACTGCAATGCTCCCTAACATCTTTCCTCCTACACAACCTCCTGCGACTCGGAGCTAACACACGCCAAAGTACTAAGTCAAGAGAAGTCCCATATCCCTCTAGCGTGGTTAGCACGCAAAAATGCTTGGTTTAGTGTAACAAGATGTTCGGTCCTTGTTGACTCGGGCACCAACCATCACACCCAAAAGCACACCATCTTACCATTGTGCCCAACTCTAAAACATTTTGTTTTCAGTTTTATTTTTCTCAAACCAACATACCACAAGGTGTTGAACATAATTCAAAATAAGTTTTTGTGTGCTCAAGGTCATCGACTAAGTCGACAACCGCCCAATTCTCTGGTAGCTAAGCATGACTAAGCATTAACTCGCAACTACTAAGTGATAAGAGCTCATCCAATGAGCCCCAAATCATAGCAAGATAATCCTAGGCTCAGTAATAAAGGATAAACATTTGACTACAGATTATGCATCTAATGGGTCAACTAATCGACAATAGTTTAACAACAAAATAGCACATGCATACATAAACTTTGCAAAGAATATATTAGGCTTTGAAAATAGTAGGAGCAATATGATCAAATGAATGCTACATCTGCTTGCCTTGCTTGGAGATCACAATCTTGTTGCTGAGGATCACTCTCGGGTTCAATAAATTCTTGAACCTATCGTAAGAACAGAAAATCCAATAAAAGCGAGTAACCTCGAAAGGACTCAAAATCCAAAGTCATCCAAAATCCATGAAATTTACACAGCAGGTAGAACATGATTTTAAATGAATTTACCAACAAGAATCATTTAATTTGGACTAAGCATGCAAAAGTTATAGCCTAAACAATTTCAATCTACTAGAATTTCAAATTTAATTGCTTTCTCTTACTGTTCATCGCACAAATTTCAGAAAGTTTTGAACATGAAATTTCTATGGTAGGCATATAATGACATCCTAAGAACAGCAAAAATGGGTTCACATCATTTGGAGTTAAATTGAATTACTTATGATTTTTCTAAGTTATTAAACTAGTGCACAACATTGTTTAGAGACAAAGACATTATTAAAACCTACTCTATGCCAAAACATATTAATAGAGGAATCTAACACATTTTAGTTTGCTCAATTTGGAGTTCTGAGAGAATAACTTATGCATTTTCCAACTTTTAATGAATTTTAGAGCAACAATTAATGCTAAAGCAAGTTAATACAATCTACACAACTTTGTGGTACAGAACAGTGTCTAAACACATTTTTAGATTAAAGTTCAGTTAAATATAAATTTAACACAATTTGAATCATCTAAAATGGAGTTGAAATGAATTAGTTATGCTATTATGAAGTTTAACACCTTTTATAGTTCACAAGTAAAGGATTTCTAGATTTCTTTAACACTAACCCTAAGTGGAAAACCTAGGCAGTTGATTTTGAATCGAACGGCCCAATCGCGAGGGACTGTCGGAAACGCGCACAGCGCCACACAGAGCCAACCGTTGGATTAGATCCAATGGCCCAGAGTGGAGGAGGCGTTCGGCGGTCCAAACGCCCACGCACACTAGATCGTTAATCGAAAATGAGCGGCTCACAACGAGAGTTCCGTTCGGAGGTCCGAACGTTCGCACGATCTGAGCCGCTAATTTGAAATGGATGGTCCAAAGGGACTGGAACGTTAGAACCCTAAACGTGCCGAGGAGGTTTGAGCCGTTAGATCAAGATCTGACGGTCCAGATTCGCCGGGAGGTCCTAAGGTTTAAAATCTACAAGAGGAGGTCTTGAGCGATAAGATCTAAGCGAGGGAGGTCTGGGCGGCCAAGATTTACAAGAGGAGGTCTTGGGCGATAAGATCTAAATGAGGGGAGGTCTGGATGGCCAAGATTTACAATAGGAGGTCTGGGCGATAAGATCTAAATGAGGGAGGTTTCTAGGCGGAGGGAGGTCGTGAGGGTGGTTTTGCAAATGACCCGGTGGTCTTTGCAAGAATGACAAAAGGGGTGATCCGAGGATGGAGGTCTGAAGGTGGTTTTGCAAAAATGACCACGGGGTGGTCTCTCTGAAAACATGAGAAGGTGGTCCAACAGAGGAGGTCTTGAGCAGTCCAGATCTCAGGGAGGTCTTGAAGCAGCCCAGATCTACCCAGGAGGTACTAGAGGTTAAGATCTACAAAGGGAGGTCCGGCGGCTAAGATCTCACGAGAGGAGGTCTTAACGGCCAAGATTAAAGCGAGGAGGTCCTAACAGCTAAGAGCTTCACAGAGGGGAGATCTTAACGGTCAAGATCAAACCCAAAGAGGTCTTAACGGCTAAGATCTAAACCTAAGAGGTCACGAAGGTTGTCGAAGGGGTGGTCTTACGACAATAGGACTTCAATACTTCACGGTTTTGCTCACGGCTCACCGCGGCGACTCTGGCGCGGTGGCGCTAAGGGTAACAAAAGTTTAGCAATAACATTGTGCACACAATGGGAGCACTTTCAACAGCTGAACCGGCCTAAAACGATGACAAGCCGGAAAGTGGCGGTAGTGATAACCACGGCCAAAACAAAAAAGCAAAAGGAGCTCCGCAGCGGTCCAAAATAGCAGGTGCACGAGCATCTAGGGACTACCACGATGGTACGAGCACGAGGAGGTCAGAGGTGGTCGGAGGAGCTCTAGCGGCGGCGACCACCGGCGCTGAGGCGACAAAGAGGATAAGTGGTCTGAGCAAGCAGAAGGTAAAAGAAAGGTAAGGGCAACTTCAAAAGACCTCCTAGATGGTCGAGAGCAAGCAATTGAAGCCTGAGAGGTCCTTACGGAGTTGGGGATGAAGGGGACCTACTTGGCCACAACGATTGAAACCCAAAATTAGACTATTCACGAGAATGAAATCCAAAATTGAGTTAGGGAAAAGCTTGAGGTGATGAGATGCGAAAAGATGTGAAAGAAATGGGTAAACAACCTTTGAGCGTCGGCGATGGAGGTCCTCCACGGTTGACAATGGCGGAAAAGGGATCCTCAGGTTCGGGAGCTCAGTTGAGCAGAGAAGGAGCTAAGCAAACCCGAGTGGTACTGAAAAGAATCCAAGGAGGAGCTCTATGCTATAAATAGCCGGAGGAAACAACGGTAGGCTAGGGCAAGGCTCCACTGTGAGCTTGGTCCACGGCCCTGCCATGGGCAAGCTGAAACGATGAGAGTTGCTAAGAAAGGAGACTTTGCGGGCGAAAGCTAGTCAGCATTTAATGCTTAGCGGCAAAGAGTCGTTGACGAGGACACAACAGTGGTGACCAGTCCCTGCCCCCTCCTACCATGGTGCACGCGTGTACGGCACGACGAGGAAGAAGAAGAACAGAAAAGTGATGTCGGGTTAAGTCAAAAGATTGGAATCGTTGGATCAGAAATGGACGACTGAGATTGAATCCCCACCTCGGGTGGTCCAAATGGTCACATTCAATCTGGAGCGTTGAAATGAAATCCAACGGCCCAAAATGCTTGTGCCCAATTGATCGCGCCCGAGTACGTCTAGGGGGTTGGGTTCAACCAAGTCAAGAGGTTGGGCTCGGGTCTGACTCAAGCCCAACAGTGACTTTGACTAGGGTTAGAAATAGAACAAAAATTTGGGGGAATTTTTGAATGGAGTAGCTAACTCCAAAAATTCCAAAATTCTTACAGGAGGTTCCCAACTCGAGGATGTACCTTGTGTAAAATTTTCTGAGGTTTTTATGCGAGCATTTTCTCCAAAAATTTCTTAAGGGATGAACTAGGTTTGACCCAAAGTCAAAGCTGGTTTGGTGGCCTCTTAAAATATTCAAACAATTTCTAAAATTTGTGAAATTTTTAGGAGAGTCACACAACATCCCTAGAACCAGAAAAATTATTTCAGAGGATTATCACCAGATTATCTAGAAAAGTTTTTGAAGGGTCAAGACTTGGTTAGAAGTGGCTTGTGATTTTGAATTTCCATAATTCCTTTACATGAATTCTTAGAACATTTAAACAACAACAAGATGCAAGAAAAGTTTTAATTTCTACCCATTTTCTTACGTTGGAAACACAAGCCAAGAGTTCGGATGTTACACTTGGCTAAGTGGAAAACCCAGTTTTTCCAAGCTTTGTGTGTAACCAACCATTTTGATCACATGTGGGCTCATCGAACTACCCTCAGCTAACTTACACCCAAACAATTTCTTTGAGATCTCATATCTCGCAGTTCTTGTTTGTGTCTCAAACATGCCTTAGAGCGCCACGATCATATCGTAGGCCTCTATGTTCTCAATCTACTTCTGAAGGTCTGAGTTCATTGTAGCAAGCATGAGACAACTAACATCAACGGACTCATCACATGCCTTTTTATAGGCGTTTTTAAGAGCAGCAGCAACATTTTCAACAGGCACATCTGAAATTGATTCCTCTAGAACATGTTCCTTTTTATCTTGTCTAAGAACAATTCTTAGGTTGCGGGACCAATCTGTAAAATTTGTTCCATTCAGTTTTTCCTTTTCAAGTATCGAACGTAAAGCAAAATTAAATGTAGATACAGTGATTGGTGTCATGATCTACAATATAAAATATGCAAAACTAAGACATATGTTCAAGAAAAGTAACTTCTATCAAACAATTTAATAAAGATACTCCCACTAAATACCATATCCTGTTATGACATTGATGATTCAAGACCCACAATCGGTTAATCTACTAGTGAGATTTGGCATCAACTGCTAGAAGATTAGTGAATTTGGTAAGCAACCCTTTGCAAATCATATCTCTATCGACTCTTGTTGTTGGGTAGCATCTCTATGCTCCAAAGACCCAACCCTATGCCCTAAGGTCCATAATCAGTTATGATGACCTTGTCAAGTTAAACTAATGCTATGCGTGTAAGTGTCAGACACAAACCCATCTAGTTAATGAAAGTTAATGGCACTCTGTTTTGGCAAGACCTACCATTAAAATACATGACTTTGGATGGTGCGACAAATTAGCGTGGCATCAATTTAACTTAATATTATGTGAGGGAAATTTATTTCTACCATGTTAAAAGCATACAAAGCAATTAAATAATAAGCATAGAAATAAAATAGGAATATAAAGGCATTCACAGACAATCACATTGCATTGTGATATAGTATGACCCTTCCTCATGGTGATCTCTATCGCCATGCTTCCTGTTGCCATGTCTCCAAGTACTCCCACTAAGCTATTACTCCTAATAGCACTAGTGATAAATTACAAGGAGCGAAGAAGCATCACAAGTCGAACACATGAGCCGTTACACAAAAATAGATAGCCTTGGGCTGCAATAAACATGACACGCGGTCATGAACATTACACACATACATGCATCTCATACATCATGGGTCATACTATTCATAAAATCCTGCAAAAACAAGTTAGGCATAGAAACACATTCTATATAACGGATGGTGTCAACTAGCAATACCAAAAACCAAGGTCCTCTTCGCGATTCGCTCATCGGTGAGCGGAGTGGGGTCACAGGGGTGGCAGCCCCTGTATGCAAAAAAAAATTCCGGACTACGTAGATCCAATCTACAGTTCCGTACTTGAAAATCGCATTGATTTAATCATATTAACCTCTTTTGAATGCAACTCCGATTCAATCAACCAAATTGATCTTCGCGTGCTCTATGGATTTACGATCACTGTTTGCCCCGATGGTGGAAATCGATCGGTAGAGGCAAGTCATGATACGACCATGGAAACACGATCACGGAATAACGATCATGAACCCATCTTAAGACCACCACGCATGGACGATCATATCGACCATCGCCAAAACAATTTAATCTGAATCTAAAACTAGGTGGAAGGCTCGATACTTCGAAGGATCATAGGAAAGCTATGAGAGCACAAAACAAAATTTTGCCGTGCAACCAAGAACCTCTGTTAGTAAGAGATCACGAGATTACCACTAGGCGCGCCAACTTGTAGCGGAAGTAGAGTCAATGAAGCAAGTTGATGCTTTAGTAGTCGTGCTCACTGTACGTCTTCTCCTCCTCCTCCTGAGATCATCACGAGTTGCGGATCGTCCTAGTGCTGATGCTTCACAACAACACCTCCAAGGTATCCACACATACGGGGTAGGGACACCACGCGCTGGACTGCTAGCACCGGCGGCGTGATTGAGGAAGCGTGGCTATTAGGGTTTTGGGAGTTCTTCAAAGCTTATCTTACCCCATGCCACCGCCCCTCTATGTAGGCATCCATGGCGGGTCTCCAACTTGAGGCCCATTAGGAACTCGAGGCCTACAAGAATTTGGATGACCATCCAAACCAAATTCTTACCCTTTAAGTATGTGACCCTATAGGTTCATGCGTGATCGGTTGTGACTCGGAAACTCTTTTCTGACCACGAGTCGTTAGCGGTACCTAGCAGCACATAACGATTCCTGAACACACAAAGAATATATCGGATGAACCTTAATGCAATATGATCTATGATCAGGTCCTTATCATTCGACGGCTGAATTCGCCACGGCCGGTCAAGTGTAATTCGACGATGCGTAACTCCTTACGACCAGTTTGCAACTCCTTGCAACCAGTTTGTAACACCTTACGACCAGTTTGTATGTCCATACGACCAATCTGTGACTATGTTCAACCAGTCTACGACCAGCTCGTATCTCCATATGACCAGCTCGCAACTGCGTACGGCCAGTCTACGATCAGCTCGTAACTGTGTATGACTAGTTTCGAACAGTCTACAACCAGGCAGAATAGCGTGTATGACTAGTTTCGACCACCTACTAACTGCTGCGTAGCGTATGCGACCGGTTTGTATCCGGTCGAAACGAGCATTTTGTTTGTGTATTCTCCCTTTGCCTCACGACATCTGGTTGAACTCCAGGTGAGATAATTTGTTATCCATGGACTGTTCAAAACTTTCTCGATCAAGTGTCGAATAACTTCATGTGGTCGACACTTCGACCACTAGTGGCATGGCCATGCACTTTCTTTATCCGACCACAACGAGGGGCCCAAAGACATCTCTCCTATTATGTAAGGAGGGGCAAATCTCATATCTGACATATCCCATTCCTTCCCATGTTTCATAGCATACCCGAAAGCTACCTTTATAACTACCCAGTTATGAGTAGCATTTGGCAACCCCTAAAGTGCTATTACACATGTAAAAGCTATGTGACCCAAATGCAGGTTTGTGTTTTAAATGTAAGAAAATAAGTAAAAATTAAAAACTTTTCTTGCATCTTGAAGTTTTTGAGCTTTTCTGCAATTCTTGTAAAGGAATTGTGGGAAATCAAAAACCCAAACCTCCAAATTGACTAAAGTCATGACCTTTCTTTTCCAAATCTTGTCAAGTCTAGTGATCATCCACTTTGGACATGATTTTCTAGGTTATAAGGATGTTGTGTGACCCCTCTGAAAAGTTTACAATTTTTAGGAATTGTTTGAATATTTTTGGAGTCATCAAACCAGTTTGACTACGAGTCAAACCCTAACTCAGAACCTTGAGCAATTTCTGGAGAAAAATTCCCAACATAAAAACCTCTAGAAATTTAACACAAGGTCCATCTCAAAGTTAGCAAGCTCCTGTAAAAATTTCGGAAATTTTGGAGTTAGTTTGCTACCGCTATATATCCCTCAAAGTTTCATCCTCAAAATCAAACCCTAGTCAACCCTTAGGTTGGGTTTAAGTCTAACCCGAGCCCAAACCCCTTGTTCTAGTTGAACCCAACCTCTTAGACCACCTCGGCGCCGTCCTTTGGGCACGACCCATTTCAGCCGTTGGATCTCTGGTCTACCGCTGCGATCTTGGGAGCTCTCAGACCCCTCACTCGCTCAGACCCACTACTACACACAGCCTCATCACGAGCGGTTCCGAGCGGTCATCGCGGCGGTTCCGAACCGTGCGTTTTTATCGTCTGTGATAAGGTGGCGGTTATCACGAGCGGTTAAACATCCGTCGTGATAAGTCACAACACGAGCGGTTCTAATTATATAACCGTCATGATATCTATTATCACTGAGCGGCTCTATTCAAGAAGCAAATCGTTATAGGCGCATATCACGAGCGGCTCTATTTAATAACCGTGCATGATATACATATCCGAGCGGTTCGTAAATAGAACCGTGCAGTGATAAAGGATATCGAGCGGTTATATTTACGAACGTGCAGGATATGTGTATATCACAGACGGTTATATAATAGAGCCGTGCAGGATTATACATATCCGAGCGGTTTGATTGATAAACCGTGCGTGATAGTTATTTCGACATAACTATTTTTAAAAATTTTTGGCTAGCCTCGAGATTGCTAGCCATGCCCTCTGAAAATAAGCGGCGAGAAAATAGATACATCACGGATATCAATCGTTGACAACCCAAAGTGATCATTGTCATACAAGCGAACATATATCAAATCTGATCAAACATTGTAATATCAACTCGTTGAAAAATATTGTCATACAACCCAAAGTGACAACCCAAAGTTTACCATTGAATCACAACTATTCAAAGTGAATTACAACTATATCAAATATATTAATTGTTTCAAGGTCGTTGATAGTGAAACTCTCCGTTGGCGCAATGATATCCGTCGTGATGAAGGTGCGAGCCTCCTCGAACATCAGAGATCTCTTTACGAGCAGTGAATCTAAATCTATATTCAAAACCTACAAACAAGAGTAAAGTGTTACACATATATATTTAAATTTATAATTAGCAATTATGCGAGATTGACCAACCTCGGGATCCGGCAACCTAGCACTCATGAGAATGTGCATATGATGGCAAGCGTAGAATGCACATTCTTACGCTTTTCTTTGTGACTTTGAAAAATAGAATTACATATATAGGTATAGTCGGTTCGAGGCGCATTATTACAGTATGATATAGGATTATTGTGTTGTAGTACGTCGGAAATCGCGTCCTGTGATTAAGTGTGGCGTTAGTTCCCTTGTATAGCCCTCCTCGGCAATATAGGAGATGAGCGACCTACATGTTTCAAAAAGTTAACCTCGGCCATTTCAAGCGAAGGAAGACTACAATAGAGTTATGTATGGAGAAATGAGCACACACATCGACTACTTCTTGCACAAGGGTGAAGTCGTGGCCTTTTCATTAGGGAATCAAGGTATAGTACTGATTCCTCTTTGGTATAATGACTAGAAGGATCGGTGATGCCTACTCATGTATGTCGCTATAGTCATTAAACCTAAGTTCATCTGCGTATAAAGTACAAATGAAATTTGTATAGCAAGTAGTGAAGCACTTACTTACGGTTGTAGGGCACCATTATGTAGTCCACGTAGTTTTGAGCAAGCAATCCTGCCGTTATGTATTTCTCGGCGTAGGATCGTCGCCAAGATGGTTTGCTCGAGACCACGTGTGGGTCGAGAAACCCACGGTTCTTTCAATCGTAGGCGAGTTTAATCATGTATCTATACATACGCAATGAGTTGTTATATTACGTGAATATGCGTGAATGTAGAACTTGATTGTACACACTTACGATGTCGACATCGTAGAAGTGAGGCATCGAGGGCTTTGAGGTTGAATAGGTCGAACAAGTCGTCGAAGCCCACGATGAAGGGCGGCTCGTGGAGAAATAGTCCTCCGTGTATCGGCGGTGATTCCATCAGCGCACCCTTTCTCTTTGGTCTTCTTCAAGTACCGGCTATGCAAACTCGACAACCTAATCCAGCGTAGGCTATCATGTGCTCGTCGCCAGCGGACTTCGAAAGAGTATTTCTTAGGGTTAGGAGGCGGGCGCCTTAATGTTCTTGATTTGATTTGTCTGAGCGACTTGCGCGCTCTGGCGTCTTCCTCTGTCGAACGACTCGGGAAGCGTCTGGCGGCACGCTTTTTGTTCGTTCGGTGTCTTCTCCACGGGAGCCGATGAGGCGGCTTACGAGCGAAGGTTGAGTGCGATCATGGAGGTCTGTTGGAGAGACATGGTGGTGTCAGTGGTTGGGGTAGAGTCATCAAAGGTTGAGGCGGCGCTGCGAGTCGGGGCGATGTCCTTCAAAAGTTGAATTGGAGGGCATGGTGGTGTGGAGATGGTTGGGGTGGAGTCATCGAAGGTTGAGCGACCTGCGGGGTCAAAGCGATGTCCTTCTTTGGCCCCGAATAAAGCATGCAGGCATCCCCTAGTGTTATGATTTAAATCGTTGAGGCGAATCTCGGTAGACGGCCTAAAATTATCTTGTACCATGTCCACTGGACCTGGCGTAACCTGCGCCACAGGCACCGTCTTTGCACTATCCCTTCATTGCATGGATACACCACCCCGCCCGACCTCAATAGACATGTGAGGACCCGGTTTATTAGACATCTTTGTTTAACCATCCACTTGGTCCTAACGGTACAAATCAAATAAACCAAGCCTCGAATATGTATACTTCCCGAGTGCAGTATACACACCGTTACAAAATCATGCATCAATTCCATTCATACACATAGAGCGAAGCAAAGCAACAAGCGAAGACATAGATAATATAAAAGAGTTATTACAAAGAGAGGCCGGCCAGGCCAAAAGTCATACAAATAAGTAAATACACAGGAAGCAAAATGGCCATAAGATGGCGATAAACAAAAGCCAATCGGTGTGCCTTTACCCACAAGGCAACCAACCAGGACCGCCAAGCTAATCGTCCCGGGGACAGCGCGCAACACAACTCACAAAAGTGAGGCCCTTGGGGCTCACCTTCTTCCTCTGCAACAATTAATATTAAGCAAGCGGATGAGTACAAAACTTGTTTTTGTACTGCATAAAACGACATGTGAGATAACGAGAACTATAATTAACTACATACAAGCTTTATTTAAGTGGATGAGGCTCGGACTTATTTTCAGCATAAAGCAATTTTCATTTGCAATAAGGTAATAGATTCAAAGCAAGTTTGCAATTAACTTTTATTGTTCAAATAAAAGAGAGACAATTATAACAATAGATAGATGACAACACCAACCTAGAAGTGACTAACCCATAGTCACCACAACAATAGCATGAAGTACCCCTTCATACCACCCATGTCAAGTTTAAGTTTTTTTAAAAGGTTGTAGTCTAGTTCTTGCACGACCTTACCAAGCATGTCCATAACCTAGGACGAGGCTATTCGAATAGTTTTAACCTGCGGGTGTACCAATGTACCCACACGATAGGCCGCCTTTCCACCACCACGGTTAGCACACTTCCTTTGGTATGCGGGCATGGCTAAGTCTAACAAGGCAGCTTTCAGATGGGCGATGCTAATTAGAGCCGCAACCCACGGGAGAAGGACACATTAGGCAGCCTAACAGGTGCGCTAATGCTCCCCTCCAAAACACACACACAGAACACACCCACCGACCGGCTCATAATTAGCACCTCCCAAAGTACTTAGTCAAGAGAGGTTCCATATCCCCTCGTGTGGTTACAAGCAATAGCGCTTGGCTTAGTGACACAAGTAACTTCGGTCCTTGGGGACTTAGGCACCATTCAATCACGCCCAACAGATCACACCAACATACCATTGTGCCCAAGTCAAGATATAATTTTTGTTTTCAGTTTTGATTTGCAAAATGGTAAAACACAAGGTTGGACATAATGGAATAATAATAGCATTAGTGTGATCAAGATCACCGACTAAGTCGATGATCGCCCATTACTACCGATACTAGGCATGGCTAAGCAATATGTAACACCCCAACTCTCAACGAGCACAGGATACTCTTTGAAATAAACTAAACTAGCACAATCTATAAAATTTTTAATGAGTCTCCTTTGTTTAACCGACTATACCGAGAGTTCAACGATAAATCATAGCATTTAACAAAATTCTCATGATCAAGCATGATAATCAATTGAACATACCAAGACACAGCAATCTCATTATTACAATTAAACGATTACTCAAACCAAAGCGATCTATGAGTGATAATCATCGGTTTATTTATTTCTAGAATTGATACTAAGTGGTAAGCGTCTTAGAGTGAGAGGTAGTGAGTGCATCCATCATCTATTCCCTCCCATGCATGTCATTCCTGCCATTGGTACCTAAAACACATTAAAGCAGAGTGAGCCCAAAGACTACGCAAGTATCAACAAGGCTATAAACAAGAACACAAACATAGCATCAATGATCCACAATAACAAAACACTAAGCATAGCCCTTTTTAACTTATGAAATGCAACCAATGCAATGCTCCTTTGAGCGTTATCTCTTTCGCATTTTACGGTAATGCGGGGTATACAACCGTCATTTGTATACCCTTGCTGTGTAGTACGAGGGACCAGAACCTATACACCACATGTATAGGGACCTTTGCCCATCATCTTAATGATGGGGACCTCTTGCTCATAGCTCACATTCCCACGAATGTAGGACCTCAAGCCGTCATTTACATGGTGGGGACCTCAACTGTATGTGCTTGGTCACCACGTAACCAAGGCACCTGTATGCTCTCGACATGCATATGCACCATGATAACATTCGTCATATGCAGGAATTCAACATATTCTCATTAACATGTAAGCATTAATAACAACATCATACATGAATAAACTTATTCATACTTCGACATTCCACCTCGGTGATATTCATAGCATTCTAGCACCCATGAATAGCACATTTAATCATAATACTGGCATACTTGAATAATCACTCATGAATATCAATTAATCATTTCTCTAGTATTCACCATCCTTACATCATACTTATCACACTATCAACCTTGCATGTTATTACGCATCAAAGTATTAGCATCCTCTATCAAGCGATTATAATTATTCACTCAAGCAGTACTTGCATTCACCAAGATAATTTGGAACTCATCACCATAACATCCATGCCTAGCTATTATGAGCCAAATACAAGCAGTCACGACATACAAGCATAAATATACAATAGCAGAATACTTGCCTTAACCGTGCGAGAGCGGTGGGCGAAGAAGGCGCTGCCCTGAGATCACGCTCCACCTGAACATAAAGATAACCCCAATCTAAGACCAACATACTGGACCAAAATCAAATATAACAACACAATTTGACTCGCTAAACTCCCAAGCGTTTCCAATCTTCTAATTTCTGGCGATCGATTTGGTGCTCACTGCGGACAGTCAACTTCTAAAATATATAACTTTCTGCTCAGGAATCCAAATAAGATGATCTTAGACTTTATGAAAAGGTAATTAAATTACCTAAATAAACTTAGTTGAGGAGCCCTTTTGATTCTGCCATTTACTGCCCTAGCAATCCAAACTATCAGACCTCAGAATTCACGTCGGGTTCTCTGGACAGTACACTAAAACCTCCATAACTTTTGCTACGAAGGTCCAAATCTCGCGTTCTTTATCTCTATGAAAGGTATAGAAATTACCCACATTTTCGTTATACTGAGATCCCTAATTCTCCATTTCATTAGCAGTTTTAATCAGTTTGCTACAGACTGTCCAAAACTGACAGATTAACCAGACAGCGGCACTAAAAATTCATAACTTTCTAACCGTTAATCGGATTTGGGCGTTCTTGGCGGCCATTGAAAGGTAAGAACAAGACCTACATAACTCTAGCAGACCAAAACTCCTAATTCGGCCTCTAAACACCGAAACAGACCGTGCAAGAATCTGGACAGAATTGAATCTATAGCAGGCAGACTTGATCCAACAAAAACTAATCGGTTTCACTTCTCGACTAATCACACAACAACAACCGATACACGTTACCCTTGGAGCACCTAGGAAGACCATGGTTGATCCTCCAAGATGATCCCCACCTTCTTGATCAGCAACCTTGCGAAGATCCCTCCGTCCTTCGCGAGGGCCGGGAGCGGAGAGATCGGCGCAAGGGGTGGCTCGGGTGATGGAGGTGCAGCACCATGGACTTGGGGCAGCAGCAATGGAGGTGGAGATGGGGCTGCAACCAGCAGGGGGCGCAAGGTGGAGAGGAGAGGGGAGAGGATGGGGGCGGCCACAAGGTGGAGGAGTGGGAGATGTGGGGAAGTGCTGGGTTTGCCCCTATTGGCCGGCCACTTATGGGCCATGGGCCCCACGTTTGCCCCCTCCCTTGGGCTTCATGGCTGCCCCCTTGGCCTAAGGCCCCTCTTGGACTGTTGGCCAAAGGCGGACCAAAAGCAGAGAGCAGAGCATGAAACACGAAATTTGCTCTTTTAAAATTCGAATTTGGGCGGAATTCTTTCTAAGCAACGCGGGTATTACACAATATTTATCAAATCTACTAAGTGACAAGAGCTCATCAACGAACTCTAATCACAGCAATTAACCTAGGCTCGGGTAGTAAAGGATAATCATTTACCTACAGATTATGCAACTAGAGGATTAACTAATCAATTTAACAACAAATTAGCAATGCATACATAGAAGTTAAACAAAATATTAGACTTTAAAAGTAATGGGATCAATGGGAAATGATCAAGCGCTTGCTTGTTGTGGCTCAAATTGTTGCGGAGAATTCGTGTGAGGACCGGAATATTTAACTAGTAACACTTAACCTCCAATTGGTTCTAGCGTTACTAATTAAACATTCTAAGCCTCGATGGACATATGCTTCGAATTGCAGCATATGTACATCATCACAAAATACACATCAATTCCATACACATACATCACTAAGTTCAACAACGACATACATAAAGTAAAGTTATTACAAAGAGAGCCAAACCGGCCAAATAGAACAATATACAAGAATGGCGGCGGAAGCAAAAGCGCCATAAGATGGCTAGAACAAAAAGTCGACAGGTTAGCCAACATAACCCACAAGGCAACCGACAGGGCATAAACTAGTCGCCCATAGCTACCACAACACAACTCATAAAAGTGAGGCCCTTGAGGCTCACCTTCCTCCTCTGCAACAAAACAATTAAGCATAGCAGCGAGTACAAAGATTGTCTTTGTACCCTTAAAACAGCGTGTGGAATAGCGGACCTATTCATAAACTACATGCAAGCTTATTTAGGTGGAGGTCATATGTCTCATTTGCATGAAGCCAACTTTATTTGCAATAATGTAGTACCTTTTAAAAGCAAGTTTGCAAATTTATTTTGTTATCAAAGTGTGATAAGTAAAGATACCACGTTTGCCCCCTCCTTGGGCTTCATGGCTGCCCCTTGGCCCATTAAGGCCCTCTTGGACCTGTTGGCCAAAGGCCCGCACTCAAAACGAGAAGAAGCATTAAACACCGAAATTTGCTCTTTAAAATTCGAATTTGGACGGAATTCTTTCTAAACGAAACGGGTATTACACAATATTTATCCAAATCTACTAAGTGACAAGAGCTCATCCAACGAACTCTAATCACAGCAATTAACCTAGGCTCGTAGTAAAGGATAATCATTTACCTACAGATTATGCAACTAGAGGATTAACTAATCAATTTAACAACAAATTAGCAATGCATACATAGAAGTTAAACAAAATATTAGACTTTAAAAGTAATGGGATCAATGGAAATGATCAAACCGCTTGCCCGCTTGTTGTGGCTCAAATTGTTATGAGGGTCGTGTGAGGACCGAATATTTAACTAGTAACACTTAACCTCCAATTGGTTCTAGCGTTACTAATTAAACATTCTAAGCCTCGATGGACATATGCTTCTGAATTGCAGCATATGTACATCATCACAAAATTACACATCAATTCCATACACATACATCACTAAGTTCAACAACGACATACATAAAGTAAAGTTATTATAAAAGAGAGCCGAACCGCCAAATAGAACAATATACAAGAATGACAATGAGCAAAAGCGCCATAAGATGGCTAGAACAAAAGTCGACCGGTTAGCCAACATAACCCACAGGCAACCGATCGGCCGCCAAGCTAGTCGCCCATAGCTACCACAACACAACTCGCAAAGTGAGGCCCTTCAGCTCACCTTCCTCCTCTGCAACAAAACAATTAAGCATAGCAACCGAGTACAAAGATTGTCTTTGTACCCGCAAGATCGACGTGTGGAATAGGCACCTATTCATAAACTACATGCAAGCTTATTTAGGTGGAGGTCATATGTCTCATTTTGCATGAAGCCAACTTTATTTGCAATAATGTAGTACCTTTTAAAAGCAAGTTTGCAAATTTATTTTGTTATCAAAGTAACAGTAAGTAAAGATACATACAAGTAACCACCTGGAAGTGACTAACCCAATAGTCACCACAACATAGCACGAATCCCCGATTCGTACCACCCATCAAGTTTTAATTTAAAAAGGTTGTAGTCTAACTCTTGAAAGACCTTGCCAAGCGTGTCCATAACCTAGGACGAGGCTATTCGAATAGTTTTAACCCTGCAGGGGTGTACCAATGTACCCACACTTCATCGCTTTAAGCCACACGCACACTTCCGAAGGTATGTTGCACTGCTAAGTCCTACAGACATTTCCAATCTTGTGTATTAACTACGAGCCGCTCATATGGATAGAAACCCATATGCTTACATTGCAAGTCTAAAGACAACCACCATCACGGGAAGCCTTTCGGACACTACAATGCTCCCAAAGACCATCCCTCCCGCGACTCCGACTCGGAGCCAATACACGCCAAAGTACTAAGTCAAGAGAGGTCCCATACCCTCTAATGTGGTTAGCACGCTAAAATGCTTGGTTTAGTGTAACAAGATGTTCGGTCCTTGTTGACCCGGCACCATTCCGATCACACCCCACAATCACACCATCTTACCATTGTGCCCAAGTCTAAATCATTTTGTTTTTAGTTTTAGTTTTCATAAGTAGACATGGCACAAGGTGGAAATCATAAATCATAATAAGTTTTGTGTGATCAAGGTTATCGACAAGTCGATAACCGCCCATTTCTACCGAAGCTAAGCATGGCTAAGCAATTAATTCGCAACTACTAAGTGACAAGAGCCCATCCACGAACTCTAAATCACAGCAAGTAACCTAGGCTCATGGTAGTAGAGGATAATCATTTGCTAAGGAAATGCATCTACTAGGCCAACTATTAAAACAAAGTAGCAATGCATACATAGAATTTGTAATCAACATAAATACTTAAAATACTGGGATTAACATGATCAAATCGCTTGCCTTCTTGTCGTTGCTCAATTTGTTGTGGAGGGTCGTTTCTGGATTACCGCAAATGTCGAATCCTAAGCGAGAGGCAAAAGTACCAAGAACAACCAATAAGACTAGCAACCCATAAACAAAAGAGCAAGCAAAAATTGTCCAAATGCGATTTAAACTTAAACATAAGGCAAAATACGGATATACCTAGACATAGAAACTGGAAAATCCTAATTTGGATTTGTCGTGCAAAAGATATTGCTTAAAAACACATCTTCGGCCATAATTAGCACTGAAGCAAAAATATTTTCTAGAAAGATTTTGAAGCTGAAATTTTTATGGTAGCTACCTACTGGTGTAGTGGTAACCCATATAAAATTTTAGGTCATTTGGAGTTAGAATGATTTAGTTATGATTTTTCTAAGTTCTACAACTAGCATATATCATTTCTCAGAACATGAATAAAGACAAAGCCTAGATCAAATTAAAGCATGTCTACTGTGCCAAATTTACAGAGTTGAGTTTGCTCGCTTTGCAACCACAGAGAGGAAGTTATGCGGTTTACAAATTTTCCATGAATTTCTAGACATCATTTTGCATTAAATAAGATCATGCTGTTTAAATCATTTTCTCACACAACAGGGCCTAAATTCATTCTCAGATTAAAGTTTATACTATAACAAAGCTAAAGAATGGAATCATTCAAAAGGAGTTAAAACGACAAAGTTATGCACTTTTGAAATTTGAGACAAGAAAAGACTTAGGAAACTTGAGCTCTCGGAGGTCCAACCGAATCGAAGACAAGGAGAGGTCGGGTCGTTAGATCAAGGTCGACGGCCACGAGCCTCGACGCACGCCACGCACAAGACCTCCTCCCGCGATCGGGGAGGTCGGATCGTTGAGATCTGATCCAACGATCACGACTCAAAGCGCGCACACAAGACGCAAGGAGGTCACGCGCTTATCAGAGGTCGCGGACCGCCGACGAGATCCGCGCGTCCCAGCACTAGGGAGGTCTTAAGGCTTAATCCACGTAAGGAGGTCCGGCGGTGAGATCGGAGGAGGAGGTCTTTGACGGCTAAGATCTCGTGAGGAGGTCTTAATCGCCAATGACCCTACCGACGGATTTAGATCCAATGGCCAACGTGAGATGGGATGTTCGCCATCCGAGCGCCTCAACGAACGGGCCTTGGATCTTGGGATGGATGGCCGTGATCAAGATTGCATCCGAGGGTCCAATGTTCTCCGATCCGAGCCGTAGATCTAAAAACGAACGATAAAGAGGAACCAAAGCGGTAGAGTTGCAAATGGTGAAGAGGTTCAGCCCGTTAGATCTCAATCTAACGGTCCGTAGCCGCAGGGAGGTCCTACACGGTTTTATCGAGGGAGGTCGGACGGTTCAGATTAGACCTAGAGAGGTCTTGAACGTCCGTAACAACGCGGAGGGAGGTTCGAACGCTAGAGGTTTTACAAATAAAACCTAACGCCGATCTAAAGCGGGAGGTCGCGAACGGCTAAGATCAAGGTTGGGAGGTCCCGAGGGTTTCTAACAAGGACCGGTGTTTTTTTGCAAAGAGGACCTCGAGGAGATCTTTCCCAAAGAGGACCCGGGAGGTCTTGAAGGTGGTTTTACAAAAATGACCTCGAGGAGGTCTTTTGCAGGAGTGGTCCTAGTGGCTCGGATGGAGTTCCAAGAGGTCCTAAACGGCTAGGATCACTCAAGGAGGTCCAAGCGCGAAAGATTTAACACGAGCCGCATCTAACGGCTAAGAGCTAATCCCAGAGGTCTTTAAAGGCCGAGGTAGAACTAGGAGGTCTGGACTTAGAAATTTCATGAAACCCATCTCATGTGTACGCATCTAACCGAGGGTGGTCTTAATGGCCGAGATTAAACGAGGGGAGGTCTTACACTTATGGGTTTTCATGGGGAAGATCTAAAGGTCCAGATCTAAACGTGGGGAGGTCTTAGACGGCCACGAAGAGCTCGAGGAGGTCCAAGGTGTGTAAAGGCGCGGACCTCCTGACAACGACAAAGGGTGGCGCTAAGACTACTCACCGCCACCGATGATTGGTAATAAATGGGCATTTAAGATGTCCTAACCGGATGACGAAAATGGGAGTTTTGAACCGCAAAACTCGAAGCGGGCTCAACGGTTTGCACGGCGATGGGGACCTCGCCGCGTAAACTAAGGGCATGGTTGGATTCCAAATAACGTCAGAACCCAAAGATGTGCTCGACGGCGGCGACGACGAACGCCGCGAGCCTGAGAGGGTGGTAACTAAGTTTTCTGAAAACCGACAAACACTAAAAGGCTTGCTACGCTTTAATCTAGCTAAACCCGAGCTAAAAGGACTAACGAGGACTCACCAGGCCAAGGTGAGGTCCGGAGGAACTCGGAGGAGAGGTCGATGCCGAAGGAGGTGCTCCTGTGGATTTGCAGCCTACGGAGTTGGGGAAGACGACCAAACACACTCCAAAACAAGTTTCGAATTGTCCACCTCTCGTGAAGGTTAAACAACACAAGTTAGGAGACTCGAGCCGACCAAGAGAGCAAAGCGACAGCTAAAAGGCAATGAAGAACCACCGGAGCCCGGAGGTCTTCAAGGAGCTTCAAGGTCAACAATGGAGGCAGGAGGTGGTGGTGTTAGATGTTTGAGTTTGGGAATCACTCAACTGGGGAGCCCAACACAACCAAGAACGAAGAAGGAGAAGGAGAGGAAGGCCCTGTGCTATGTATAGCACGGGAGCTTGGCAAGGGCTAGGCGAAGCTTCATCGTGAGCATGAGCCATGCCCTCGCCATGGACCGACTGGATTTGACAAGGGTAGGTAGGTAGGGAAGACTTCTAGGCTGGGCTCGACACATTTAATGCATGGCGAAAGAGACGTTGGAAGGACCAAAAGTGACAGTGCCATCGCTCCCAATCGCTCGTTTCGATACACGCATGGGTGCGGGAAAGCTATGATGGCCGACCTCCGTGAGGTCGCGAGGAAGAGAAACAGAGCCGGGAGAGGTCCTGACGTCCCGGATGTGCTCGGGAGGTCATGGACGCCCAAGAATCGCCGAGGTGGGGAGGTCTTGCGCGGCGAGGAGGTCCGGGAGGTCGTGGAGCCCCACGATGGACATCCAGCGGGCTTGACCACCCCAGGCGCCGAGGGCGCCAAGAGGTCCTCGACGTGGGGAGGTCGTGAGCGGCCGATGGAGATCCAACGACTCGCCTTGCGCGCAAAGCTCGAGCCCGAGTGTGGCGTTGGCGACATGGTCCAACCAAGTTGGTTGAGTTGGGCTCGGTCCGAGCCGGTTTGACTCAACCAGATTTGAATTTTCGGTATTAGAGAAAGGTGACATTTGGAGAATTGTTTGAGGTAGCAATAGAACTCCAAAAATTATGAAATTTTTGCAGGAGCTTGCTAGCTCAAACGAGACCTAGCATAAAATTTTCAGAGGCTTTGGGGCTGTGGATTTTCCTCCAAAAATTTAACAAGGCACTGGTCCAAGGTTTGACAAGATTGTTTTGAAGGTTCAAGATTTGGATCAAAAGACTTGTGACTTCAGATTTCCATAACTTCTTGTACAATACTTGCTCGGTACAATAGGAAATACAGGATGTAAGAAAAAGTTTTAATTTCCACTCATTTTCTTACATTTGAAACACAAGCCTAAAATTGGGATGTTACAGTCGTTTCTGGTTACTGCAAATATCGAATCCTAAGCGAAAGAGCGAAAACAACCAATAAGACGAGCAACGCTTAAATGAAAGAGCAAGCAAAAATTATCCAAATGCGATTTAAAATTATACACAAGGTATAATAGGAATATACCTAGACATAGGAACTGGAAAACCTAATTTGGATTTGTGGTGCAAAAGATATTCTCTAAAAACCTATTTTCTACCATAATTAGCACTGAGCAAAAACATTTTCTAGAAAGATTTGAAGCTGAAATTTTTATGGTGGCCTCCTACTGGTATAGTGATAACCCATATAAAATTTCAGGTCATTTGGAGTTATAATGAAAGAGTTATGATTTGTCTAAATTGTTTAGGTATTAAACTAAAATATGATCCTTATGATTTCTAAAAACAGTAAAATTTGTGAAACCAATTTTCCTAGCAAATACACTATCAGGAAGCTACTCCAATTGGATTCATACAAATAGGATCTATAGATTAAAAGTTATGCATTTTACAAGTTTGCTAAAGTTCTGAAAACAGTATTATGTTCACTTGTTTACTATTTTTGAAAATGGTTTTCCAGGTTTGATCATGGTCTACAATTATTTTTATATTTAAGTTCAAGTTATAAGGAAGCTAAAAATTGGAATCATCTAATTTGGAGCTAAGATGACAAAGATATGAAAATGACAAGACCCTAATGTGATACTGATTTCGGACTTAGCACTTTCGACTTCACTAACACCCGAGACGTGGCGAATGAGAGCCGTCGATCTCAGATCCAACGGACGACATTGAACCAGACCAAACACTCCTCACGCTACGAACAGGGTCGACGTGGAGGCTCCGTGGTCGTTGATCTCGGATCCAACGGCCGAAGACCGCCCACGCCGCTCTCGCAACGTTGTCGTCCGGACAACGCGCCGAAGGCTTCGCCGCGACAACGCCGGTGACCAAGGGCACGGTGGCGCGAGTGAATGCCGTGAATGGGTGCGCAATAGCATATGCGTACCCTCCGTACCACCCACACCGACGGTGGTGGACCAGAGCGGCGGCGCGGCGGCGGAGCGGCACGGAAAAATGACAACGACGACAAAGCAAATAGCTCGCAGCGGACCATTCAAGCTGCTCGAGCATCTAGGGGCTACGAGGAGCTACCGACCGGACGCGAGGTGCAGAGGCGGTGGAGCAGCTCCGCGACGAAACTCCGCGACGGACCGAGGAAGATGACGCGAGGAAGACGGCCGGGCAAAATCAACCATGCGCGTCATCACGATGGGTTCTAGAGAGCACAGAGAAACTCCCGAGAAAGGAATTAGAAAAGGAGCACTCACCGCTACCGAGACGAAGAAGGATGCTCGCGCCGATTTGGGGAAATCCAAAATCCCGCGCCCCGCCAAGCAACCTGAAATGGAGTGGGGTTAAGCACCACCGAGGTGAGAGGAAGGTGCAGGAGCAAGAAGGGAGCCAAAGAACCACCGAGCACCGTTTGCGCACAGAGCTCCAAGCTCGGCAATGGCGGAAATGGGCGCTGGGTGGTATGGGCTCGCGTGCTTAGTGAATGCAAGAGGAGCCGCGGGAGAGGAAAGGAAGCCAAGGGGTGACGGGAGCTTAAGTAGGCTCGAGAAGCAAGAAAGCGCCGTTGTTCGCCGGGTTCCCGCTGCCGCGCGCCGCCGTGAGCGACGGCGGAGCGAGTGAGACGGACGACTAAACGGGCGGTGGAGTGACGGGCATTTAATGCGCCGCAGAGAGCCGTTGACGACGACGGAGGTGACAGACATCGCGCACTCCACGCCGCCCGCCATGGCTAGGCCGCGCGAGCGAGAGAGGACGACGATGGCCGGCCGTCCGATTCGCATCCAACGACGCCAGGCGATCGAGTCAAACAAAGCAATAAGACAATCGCCCACCGCTCGATGGACATCCAACGGCCGAGAAATGTAGGCAACCGGAGTTGTCCGACGCATACACGAACGCCGAGCCGTCCGATTGAGATCCACGGTCCAGAGCGCGCGCCGATCGACGCGCGCCGTACAATTAGTTGACTCGACCGAATCGGTTGGCTCGAGCCCGAGTCCGACCCGCGCCGAGGAACAAAGTGCAAACCCATTAGAATTTGATTTTTGAGCTGAAACTTTGGGGATTTAATTGAGGCATCAAATCAACTTCAAAATTTATGAAATTTTAACTTGAGCTTCCTGACCTTAGGTTAACCTTCCATAAAATTTCCAGAGATTTTTGTGCAATCGAATTTTCCCAAAAATTTCCGAAGGTTAAGACAGAGGTTTGACCAAGGTTTGACTTGCCTCTAAAATATTTCAAATAATTTCCAAAAATTATGAAATAATTCAGAGGTGTTACTACAACCTTAGAACCAGGAAAATTATTTCAAGGGTTTGACAAAAGATTTGACCAAGGAGGTAGTTGACTTGATAAATGAGGCTTTTGATTTTTAATTTTCCCAAAATTCCTTTACAAGAATTTCATAAAAGTTTCAAGAGTAAAAGGTGTAAGAAAAGTTTTAATTTACCCTCAATTTCTTACATTTGAAACACAAGCCAAAATGGGGATGTTACAAACCTCCCCTTACGAAAATCCCGCCCGAGATTTGGTTCACTCGAAAAGAATGAGGGTAGTCGCACGGAGACGATCTTCTCGCTCCCAAGTAGCCTCATCCTCGGAATGGTTTGACCACCGAACTTTAAGGAACTTGATGGTCTTGTTCCTTGTTCTTCGCTCACCTCTCGAGTATGCGAACAGTGGTGCTCGCGATAGGTCAAATCCTCCGAACATCAAGAGTTTCCAACGGAGTTTCTCTGTTGGAACACGGAGGCACTTCTTTAGTGGGACACATGGAAAACATCATGTACCCCGCAAGTGCAGCAGCAATTCCAACTTGTAGGCGATAGCCTTTCTTCTCGATAATACGGTAGGGACCGACATATCGAGGAGCTAACTTGCCCTTGACACCAAAACGCTGGTGACCCTTCGAGGAGAAACCTGAGATAAACGGTCATTGGGCTCAAAGCTCAACTCACGCCGACGGCGATCCGCATAGCTCTTTTGCCCGGATTGAGCTGCGCGTAGCGATCACGAATGAGCCGGACTTGACCTCGGCCTCATTAATCGAGTCCGCCAAAGAAAGGTCTTTCACCGTCTCGCACAGCCCAACGGGTTCTACACTTTCTCCCGTATAAGGCCTCAAATGGTGCCATGCCGAGATCGCTTGGAAGCTGTTGTTATAAGAAAACTCGGCGAATGGCAAGCACTTCTCCCAATGCTTCCCATAGAAAGGACACAAGCTCACAAAGATGTCCTCCAAAACTTGGCTGACCCTCTCGGTCCACCATCCGCTTGGGGTGAAATGCCGAGTGAAAGAAAGCGCAGTTCCCATAGCCTCTGCGTGCTATGCCAAAATCGAGACGTGAATGGCGAACCACGATCCGACACAATTGTCTTTGGTACACCATGCAAACTCACGATGCGGGCTATGTAGAGATCCGCCGAAGACCTACTCGAAGGTCGGGTCTTGATAGGAAGAAAATGAGCCACCTTAGTCAATCGATCGATGACGACCGGATGGCATCATTCTTCTTTGGGACCGGGTAGACCAGTGATAAAGTCCATCCCGACCGAATCCCACTTCCACTCCGGAATTGGTAAGGGTGAAGTAGTCCGGCGGGACGATGTTCGCCTTGACACGACGACACACACGCCGACACCGCAACGAACCTTGCGATCTCCTCTTCATTCGGTCCACCAAAATCTCGCCGGAGATCATGATACATCTTCGTGGCCCCGGATGAATGGATAACGGGAATCATGGGCTTCGCGGAGGATCAACTCCCGCAACTCCATGTCCTTTGGAACTACGAGGCGCTGTTCGAACCTCACGACACCAAGCTCATCTACGGAGAAGCACTTGGTGTTCCATTCTTGACATTTTCCTTGATGCGTTCACTCCGACATCCGATCGCCGAAAGGACTTGATCCGATCCACCAAGGTTGGTCAGACAACCAAGGCAGCGAGGGAACCATGCTCAACCAAACTCAAGTTGAGACGCTGAAACTCCTCTAGAAGAGGGGTGATGCTCTGAAGCAACAATGCATTGCACCGCTTGCGACTAAGCGCATCCGCAACGACATTGGCCTTGCCGGATGGTAGTGAATACCCATGTCATAGTCCTTGATCAACTCCAACCATCTCCTTTGCGGAGGTTCAGTCTGGTTGGGTGAACAAATACTTTAGGCTTTTGTGATCCGAATACACTTCACAACGACACCGATTAGGTAATGTCGCCAAATCTTAAGTGCATGAATCACACGCCAACTCCAAGTCATGGGTAGGATAGTTGAGTTCATGAGGTCTCGCTTGCCTTGACGCATAGGCCACTACCTTGCCTTCTTGCATAAGGACACAACCGAGGCTCGACGAGAAGCGCCACAAAGATATTGTAACACCCTAACTCAACAATGAGCCCGGAATGCTACTAAGGTAACCTTACACAAATCTAAGCTAGACAATTTACTAAAATTCAGAATCTCCTTTGTATTTCTCACTTCACATGGGTTTCAACATTAAAAGAGAACTATAACGAAACATTGCAATATTCAAGATCATCAATAAGTTCTCGTGAATTTGCTAATCAACCAACAAGTCCTCAAGCATCCAACTAAGCTAATCATCATTATTACAATTAATCCAATGCGAAATATAATCATGACAAATCCTTGAACAATAGCTTATTTATTAAGGCATGGTCTGAGAATTAAAGCACATGGCCGTGTGCGTGTAAACATAATGCTACTCCTCCCATGCATGCCGCGCTTGAATTGGGTACCTAAAACAACAAAGAAAGCAAGAGTGAGTCCACAGACTCAGCAAGTACATAAATAAAAAGTCACATAAGTCAAATCATAACATCCGCATCCACATTCGGAGAACATCATTAAATCATTCACATGCGTATGCAATGCTCAAGGATTCCTTTTCTTTATCTCTTTTGCATTTTACGGTAATGCAAAGTATGCAAAATCATTGCCAGATATTCCATGCTCGTGGCGCGCACGCACAGTGGACCAATTGCCCAATATTCCGCAAGTATTGGGACCTCAAGCCCACACTCCACAAGTGTGGGGACCTCAAGCCCGTCACATTCATGACGGGACCTCAAAGATGTGCATGCTTGGTCATCACAAGACCAGCCTCAACATGATATCACTATGCATATGCACCATCTCTTTTCATCATCATAGAAACAAAGGCAATAAACAACATCCATGAATAAAGCATACTTGTCAACAACCCTACGACACAAACATGCTTCAAACACATACTCATGCCCAAGCAATCACAAACAAAGTACCAACGATGCACTTGCCTCAACCGTGCGTGAACGAAGGACGTGAAGAGGGTGCCGCCCGAACCAGTCCCCACCTAAACATTCAATTAAGAAATGCTAAGACAGCAATAAAGGACCACTCAAACCATAAAAGTAAACACGAACTCACAAAAGTTCCTTTCGCGCGAACCCAACCTCAGTTTCTAGATGTCGCTTGTCCCTCTGTGGACAGTCATGTTCTAAAATTAATATCTTTTCGTACAGGGCTCCAAATTAGGTGTTCTTGGACTTCATTGAAAGGTTATCAAATTCCCCAACTAAACCTAGTTGGTGGGCCTTCCTGTTTCGGCCATCTACTATCCCTAACATGCGAAATAACAGAACATCGTTTTCACGTCAGGTTCTCTGGACAGTACACTAAATTGATCATAACTTTCAGCTCGTTTGTCCAAATTTCGCGTTCTTGTGCTTCCCTGAAAGCTACGACAATTATCTACAACTTTCGTTATACTGAGATCCTCTAATTCTCTCGTTATCTGATCGAACAAGTCAGATTACTAAAACCTGTCAAACTACTGACAGACTCGCAGAACAGTTGCACTAATAAATTCATAACGTTTGCTACAGAGGTCCAAAAAATACGATCTAGCACTTCATTGAAAGCTAGTGACGTCCTCTACAACTTTCTAGGAGATGACCAAGACTGAATCCGCACTTAACCACACCAAAACGTCCCTCTAATGCAATCTGTCCTGAGACGACAGAATTACCGACAAAGAACAATTAAGCGCTAACACATCTAAACGAGGGGAAAACGAGGTTACCCTTGACGAACCGATCGCCGGGCACGAAGAGCACCCACTAGCGAACTCTCCCCCCAAAGATGGTCCCGTTCCCCTCACCTTCTTCCTCCTCCAACAGCTGGCCACCTCCCGCAATCTCCTTCTTCTTGGCCAATCGATCTCCCGGGTGATCGCCTTCTTCCTCCAATTGGCGCATGCACTGTTCATGGTACTGTAGCGGCGGTGGTACTGTAGCACATCGTGCTACAGTAACTCATCTAGGGTTTCCCTCCTCTCTTTATTAGTAGCCAGCCCTCATGGGCCTAAATCTTTGTTTGAAAGCCCATAGCCCAAGTTGTCGAAATTATGCATAAATCCCCCTCTAATCTCCTGTTAAAACACTTTTCTAATTGGTCCTTGTCTCTAATTTATTTCTTCTCTCTCGAATACATTTGGGGTATTACATTCTACCCCCCTTAAATGGAATTCGACCCCGAATTCTGCTCACACTTAACGCCAAAGAATAACCACAGCTAAGAACATACTGACATTACCACATACCTGCAGTGAATAATTCTGGATTCGATCGCGCATGTGAGACTCCAATTCCCAAGTCGTCTTACTCTCAAAATTATGGAACCACGACACCTTGATGCAATCGACGTGTTACGCCTTATTACTCGCCCCATCCTTTCAAGAGTCACTCAACGGATATCACTCGAGGCACGCCTTACTCGTGGGTCACCGGCTCCAACGAATCTTCACACTCGAATGGCTCCAGATTCTCGTAACACCGCTCACCCAACACGTTATATTCCCTGCTCCATAACTCGAGATGGTCCTAGTGAATGGCTTCCTTCCAAGTCCCCGTAACTTCTAGAACAACCAAATATACGTTAGGCTATCTATCTCTTCGGTCCAAACCACCAAACTTGCATGTAACATATAGAACTCTTGTTCCATCTCTCGTCGACCTCTTCATCATAATAAGGAGATCCTCCATTACGCAGGATGCACAACAAGATTTATTTTAATCAAACTTTAATAAGCGATTCAACCAAAAAAACAAAGGATTCACCATGACATTCCAACTTTCCTCCAAAACACGCAAATCCAAAATCAAGATTCCTCATGAAAACCTTTTCACATTCCAACAAGTTAGTTTGCAAATGAACACCACCTAAGCCAAAAGAAATCACTCGAATGCTCAATCAAACACTTCATTTATTTTCTGAACCGGAAAGAACCACCTTGCCAACATATAGTCAACTCAAATTGTACGTGTTCTCCGTCATAAAACCCAACTCAACCAAGAACCAATAGAGCACTTCTTTACTCAAGAAAACATTCTTTTCTCGGATGTTATGTTAAGAAATAACCTTTTTCCAAATCATGGGTTTCCAAATCATCATACTAACTCCTTTCTCTTAACTGACAATCCTAAAACGATCCTCAAACCAAAAGAACAACTTTTCTTATTTAGAGGGACTCTACTAATCTACAAAAGGATTTTCTAGTCCACTCCTATACCAAGGAATTATTTTGAAAAAAAGTTCTATTATCTCAATAAAGATTTTTCACCCACAACCACATCATCTCATTCTATTAAAGATAATCAACTTCAAATTCTCAAGACACAAACTCCTTTACTTTACCCAAAGTATTCTATCAAAGATGAACACACTATTCAAAATTCGCTTCTATCCATCTACCTCTACACTTAATATTGGGTCTCCAAGTTCCTAACGTAAATGCAAAGCCCAAAATCAACCTCCAAGTCTCCTCTGTGGATTTTTTTAGTATATTTGATAGAAAATTATCAAATTCATTTACTAAAATTTCACACACTCAACTATAACTTCATCATTAATATCCATATTCCTCACTAATCAAGTAAGCGCCCCAAGCGGTTTATTTCACCAATCTTAGACTTTCTCTAATCCACACCAATCCAATTCATTTACACAACCACAATATACACGTCGCAAAACCATAACCGATTGATCAAGATTCAAACATACTCAATCACTAACGCCGATAAATAAATATATTCTTTGACCAAGATATCCTTGGAAATAATTTAACTCTCATAGGGTCATACTGACAACAACTCCACAACCCTTGTTGTCTCTTTAATTGCCGTAATGTTTAGTTTACTCGCTAATTTCCTCTCATTAAACCATATCCGATAAATCATCTACCCAACCTCGCAGTTAATTATCCAATCACGATACTCTAATAAATTTATCAGATCTCATACTTTCAATAATCCTCATTCTAGCATGAACAAAAGTCCTTGGATTATAATTTGCCATAGGTTCCCCTACTTGTAGCACTAATCAATTGTATTCCAATGACAAACATTCCCTAGAATTCTCTCAAAGAAGTTATAAGTCGAAACCAATTCACCTTCTACTGTTTTTCACATAGACTGGTTCCCAAAATCTCACCACTATCATAAACTTGTTCACTACCAACCAATCACCATAATACACTCTATGAGACTTGGCAACACAAGAAGGTTAAATCCTTTCTCAAAAGGGAAGAATCAAACAAATACAAGTCTCAACACGCAAGAAAACCTCGCTCGTCGGAGAGGGCACGAGACCAAGAGAAACAGTCAAATAGTAATGACTCGGGAAACAAAACATGAGTCCACAATCAGAGGCACATGTCCCTCAAGAAAGAATTTTTTTTAAAAAAAAAACTCTATAAATCATAATAAAATATTGCTATGGAAACCCAAGAAACTCTTAAGTTGTAATGACAGAAAAGTTACAGATTTCAATTCGTAACTCCAACCTCAAATACTTATGGTACTCATTTTCCGTCAACAAATAAAGCAATTCTCTTTTATTACATCATTACTTGTCAACCCAAACATGAAGTGTCTTTAAAACTGAATCACATTAATCACTTAGAAACTAGTTAGAACCTTCCAAAATGTCACATTATTCAAACTAATTTTATCTACTGCATAAATCATGAACTCTCAAAGGATCACGAATGCAAAACTCCAAACATTTCATTTATCCAATATTACGAAAAGCAATCAACTTACTTTCTCTCTAGAAGAATCATCACCACTCCAACGCGTCACAATCTCTTGTAGACCATGCTACTAACATCAAGAATAATTCACTCTTAACAATGTTTGTTAACGTCAACTCTTCCTTTATAAAGTCCCTAAAGGCTTAACCAAAAAGTTACATATCCCTTTATCATCTCATCCTTAATTGAGTGTATTCCAAATTCTTACACTCTCACTACAACAACCACTCTATTTTAGAGGAACCTACTACACAATCTAAAAGGTTACACCAAAACCCTTCATCAACAACATGCTATTATCCAACAATTTCACCATCATGCAAACCTCTTTTAACAAGGGCTTGCAACCACAATACAACCCACGGAACACATGTAAATAAATCACTTTTAAATTTCAACCTGCTCCTATTCAAATACTCCCACTACTTTAGTATACACTAATTCCAATCTAGAGGCTATCATAAATCATTGATGATCATTCAATCATGGACGAATTGATGGTCCTTTCTCTATTTGTATTCCCACGAGCTTAAATAAGATCACAATAGCCCATTAAAGAAAATTCTATATTATCATCTATTAAGACAATGGTCGAACACATCATTATATTTCTCTTCCAACACAGTTAGATTAATCCATTGAGACCAAAATAATCTAGCAAGTTTAGCAAACTAAACGATTCTAATAATCAACCTTTTCACCATGTTCCACACTTCTAAATAACTCTTTTGATTCTAATTAAGTGTGGTCATGCTCCCGATCATGATTCATCAAGGACTACTAGAGGACAACGTCAATTTGATCGATTTCACTCCCGGGGACACTCGTTAGGATTTATCAAGCACTACGCTATGCACCCACCTTGATAACTCATATCATATCCATCAATTTCTTTGATTATAACCTCTCGCCTTAACCACGAGAAGACATTGCTAAAGGGTTTAATATTTTCTTTCATAAACAAGAACCATTCAACTTCTACACTCAAAATACCCAAAGAAACTTTATTGAGTCAAAGCTTCCACACACTAAGAGACTTGCAAGAGGAAACTTTCATTAACCAAAACATCCAACGAATAAATGGGTCATGTTTCCGACAAGAAAGACAAATCTCCAATATAAAGGTCAATATTGACAACTAACCAAGTCCACCACGCAATACTAACTCAACAGCTTGGGAAAATAGTAATTGCTTTAACGGTCAAATTAAGCCAATGAAAACACATCAATCCTTCTCAACGAAACCCACCAACTGCAATGAACCATTGACCCAAAGAAATTCATCAATCACTACTAGACAAGAGTTGACCAAATTCGAACTCACGGAAGCGAACAAATTTCTAAAGATACTCACTATCGACGCCTATACTAAGACATCCGAGGTAACTACTTCCTGTTCTCATACCACAAAAGATGGCGTGACATGGTAAAGCCCAGGGCCACAACCACGACCTCAACCTCTCAACATGCGCTACCATCACTCATACTAATCATAGAATCATATTATAAGTATACAAGGTTATCTCATAACAGGAATCATCAATACAATATAACAGAAGCGTAAATGCAATGCTTGACCCATCCCATCCTACTGTGCACAAGTGTGTCAAGTTTTTAAGTTCATTAACCATTACAAAATGTTAGTAATTTAAATTGCCTAAGTTGTAAATCCAATCACCACGGACCTACAGCCCGCTCTGATACCAACTGTAACACCCTAACTCAACAATGAGCCTAGAATGCTACTAAGGTAACCTTACACAAATCTAAGCTAGACAATTTACTAAAATTCGGCAGAATCTCCTTTGTATTTCTCACTTCACATGGGTTTCAACAGTTAAAAGAGAACTATAACGAAACATTGCAATATTCAAGATCATCAATAAGTTCTCAGGAATTTGCTAATCAACTGAACAAGTCCTCAAGCATCCAACTAAGCTAATCATCATTATTACAATTAATCCAATGCAGAAATATAATCATGACAAATCCTTGAACAATAGCTTATTTATTAAGGCATGGTCTGAGAATTAAAGCACATGGCCGTGTGCGTGTAAACATAATGCTACTCCCTCCCATGCATGCTGCGCTGAATTGGGTACCTAAAACAAAGAAAGAAAGCAAGAGTGAGTCCACGGACTCAGCAAGTACATAAATAAAAAGTCACATAAGTCAAATCATAACATCCGCATCCACATTCGGAGAACATCATTAAATCATTCACATGCGTATGCAATGCTCAAGGATTCCTTTTCTTTATCTCTTTTTGCATTTTACCGGTAATGCAAAGTATGCAACCGTCGCCAGATACCCATGCTCATGCTGCGCACGCACTGGGACCAATTGCCCAATATTCCGCAAGTATTGGGGACCTCAAGCCCACACTCCACAAGTGTGGGGACCTCAAGCCCGTCACATTCATGACGGGGACCTCAAAGATGTGCATGCTTGGTCATCACAAGACCAGGCCTCAACATGATATCACTATGCATATGCACCATCTCTTTTCATCATCATAGAAACAAAGGCAATAAACAACATCCATGAATAAAGCATACTTGTCAACAACCCTACGACACAAACATGCTTCAAACACATACTCATGCCCAAGCAATCACAAACAAAGTACCAACGATGCACTTGCCTCAACCGTGCGTGAACGAAGGACGTGAAGAGGGTGCCGCCTCCGGAACCAGTCCCCCACCTAAACATTCAATTAAGAAATGCTAAGACAGCAATAAAGGACCACTCAAACCATAAAAGTAAACACGAACTCACAAAAGTTCCTTTCGCGCAACCCAACCCCAGTTTCTAGATGTCGCTTGTCCCCTCTGTGGACAGTCATGTTCTAAAATTAATATCTTTTCGTACAGGGCTCCAAATTAGGTGTTCTTGGACTTCATTGAAAGGTTATCAAATTCCCCAACTAAACCTAGTTGGTGGGCCTTCCTGTTTCGGCCATCTACTATCCCTAACATGCGAAATAACAGAACATCGTTTTCACGTCAGGTTCTCTGGACAGTACACTAAATTGATCATAACTTTCAGCTCGTTTGTCCAAATTTCGCGTTCTTGTGCTTCCCTGAAAGCTACGACAATTATCTACAACTTTCGTTAGACTGAGATCCTCTAATTCTCTCGTTATCTGATCGAACAAGTCAGATTACTAAAACCTGTCAAACTACTGACAGACTCGCAGAACAGTTGCACTAATAAATTCATAACGTTTGCTACAGAGGTCCAAAAAATACGATCTAGCACTTCATTGAAAGCTAGTGACGTCCTCTACAACTTTCTAGGAGATGACCAAGACTGAATCCGCACTTAACCACACCAAAACGTCCCTCTAATGCAATCTGTCCTGAGACGACAGAATTACCGACAAAGAACAATTAAGCGCTAACACATCTAAACGAGGGGAAAACGAGGTTACCCTTGACGAACCGATCGCCGGGCACGAAGAGCACCCACTAGCGAACTCTCCCCAAAGATGGTCCGTTGCCCCTCACCTTCTTCCTCCTCCAACAGCTGGCCACCTCCCGCAATCTCCTTCTTCTTGGCCAATCGATCTCCGGTGATCGCCTTCTTCCTCCAATTGGCGCATGCACAGTTCATGGTATCAGAAGGGCGGCGGTATCTGTAGCACATCGTGCTACAGTAACTCATCTAGGTTTCCCTCCTCTCTTTATTAGTAGCCAGCCCTCATGGGCCTAAATGTTTGTGGGGTGAAAGCCCATAGCCCAAGTTGTCGAAATTATGCATAAATCCCCTCTAATCTCCTGTTAAAACACTTTTCTAATTGGTCCTTGTCTCTAATTTATTTCTTCTCTCTCGAATACATTTGGGGTATTACAGGATATCGAAGCTTTGACGGACATTGGGGAGAACAAGAACGGAGCGGTGGTCAATCGCTTTTAAGCGCTTGAAACTTTCTCGCAATCGGACCACGAGAACTTCTTGTCCTTCTTGAGCAACTCCGTCATCGGCCGCTATCTTGGAGAAATTCTCGATAAGCGACGATAATATCCCGCTAAACCAAGAAAACTCCGAACGGTGATCGAAGTAGGGTGACTCGGGAAAGCACGTCGATCTTGCTAGGATCCACAGCTACGCCTCCGCCGAAAGAATATGACCTAAGAAGGCTACTTCCTTCAACTGCACGCGCACTTGCTGAACTTCGCATACGGTGGTGCTCGCGGCTTGCCCAACACAAGCCTCAAATGCTCGGTGTGTTCCTCATCGCTCTTGGAGTAGATAAGGATATCATCGATGAAGACCACAACGAACCTATCCAAATACTCCATGAATACCGAATTCATGAGGTTCATGAACAATTTGGAGCATTGGTTAAGCGAATGACATGACGGTATACTCGTACAAGCCATAACGAGTAGAAAAAGTCGTCTTTGGAATATCCTCCGTCGAATCCGAACTCGATGATATCCCACTCTCAAATCAATCTTGAGAAGACTCGAGCTCCGGTTAATTGATCGAAGAGGTCATCGACACGGGCAAAGGGTACTTGTTCTTACCGTTACTTCATTAAGTGGACGGTAATCAACGCACATGCGCAGCTGCGTCTTGTCCTTTTCGACAAATATTGCTGAGCATCCCCAAGGAGATGAGCTAGGCGGATGAAACCCTTCTCTTGAAGCTCACCCACCGCTTCTTCAACTCCACCAACTCAATTGGGTCCATCCGGTAAGGCCTCTTCGAGATCGGGCGATGCAGGAACCAACTCAATGACAAACTCGAGGTCTCGAACTGGTGGCATCCCCGAAGGTCGTCGGGAAGACATCAACAAAGTCACATACCACGGGACTTCACTAATATCTAGAGTGGCTTCGCCGAGCGCGAAGAGATGCGGACCTGCAGCCTTCGCTAAAAGCGAACTTGCTCACGGAAGGACTAGTGAGGTAGATGAGTCTCCTAGCGCAATCAATTTGTCCCATGTCTTTGAGACAATCAATCCATGCCTAGGATTACATCTAAGCTCGCCGATCAAGGAGGATAAGGTTTGCCAAGAATCCTACCCTTCTATCTCAACAGGACATCCCTACACTCGCACTCGGCTCTCAACTCCAACCGGAGAGCGAATGAGCAATGGACCAACAATGGAGTAAAAGAAGACCTCCCACAGCAGAAAAGACTGAAACAAACGAATGAGATGCGCTGAATCAAATAATCTTGAGCGAGGAAAGAGTTAACCGAAAGGGTACCCAACACGACGCCGGGTGCCTCCTGTGCCTCCTCCGCGGAGATGAGGTTGACGCGCCACTACCCACGCCTTGGGTAGCGGGACAACCTTCGATCCTAGGAGAACCACCTCCCGCCGCGCCCTCCATTAGGACGAGGGCGCTCCATCTGTTAGGGCAACTATTGGCATAATGCCCTTCGGTTGCACGAAAAGCAAGTGACCCGGCGGTTGGCGTGGGCCACTGCGCTGGTTCGCAGGCGCACGTGACTGGGGCACGGCCTGCGGAGGGTGAGGAGCTGGTGCTGGCGGCCTCGGTGGTAGCGAAGCCACAGAACGGGCCCCTGGAGTAGGCCCGACACGAGGACGGGAGAGGCCGGCCTGTGCAGATCGCTGGGCCTCCCACTTGCGCTTGCGGGACTTCGCCGGCGCTTTCGCTTGTGCAAAGAACAATGGCCTTGTCCACCAAGGTCTGAAAGTCAGCAAAGTCCACAATGGAGAGCCTGTCTTGCAGCTCCTCAGACAAACCCTCCATGAACTTCTCCTGCTTGGCCTCATCAGTGGCCACCTCAGATGGAGCATAACGAGCCAAGTGATTGAACTCGCATGCGGATACTCCATCATCGACTTACGCCTTGCTTGAGCGCGAAATTCCTTCTTCTTGACTTCATCAAGTCGGCGGGGATGTGAGCTCGACGGAACGCCGTCCGAACTCATCCCAAGAGACGGTGTGGCGGCGGGCTGCATGGCAAGAAGTTCTCCCACCGTGAGAGTGCTGCCCCGAAGGCGATGGGAGGCAAAGAGTGCCTGTCTGGTCCAGCATCGAGCAACGCCGAGCTTACGCTCAACTCGACGCAGCTACCATCTGCGCCCAAATGGTCCTCGATTCGAGAACGTGGGGGCCGAAAGCGAAGAAACTCAAGAAGACCCCACGAGATCGATGTCCCCCCCCGGATCCTGAGGCACCGGTCAGGGCGGAGGTGTTGCGCGCAATAACATCCAGCAGGACCCTCCTGTCCTCTGAACGGTTGCGCTCGATCTGAAGAAGGACCTCAGCCATGGTCGGAGGAGGCGGAAGCTCCTCATCCAAACCAGGCTGCTGACCACGGCCGCTACGAGTACCTCCAGCCATCCTGCTTCAAGAAACTTAGGTTAGAAACCAAAGCACTAATACTAGAAGTTGATGAAAGCGAAAAGCTAACGATTAGGGGAATGAAATATCACCCTAACCGAAAGCCAAGAACAGCAAGTAAACAAACTTTAAATGTTTCCAAAGAAGCTCCAAAACCGCAAGGAAACTCCAAACCAAGCTCAACTTCTCAATGCCATTAACCCGTATTGAATGAACGAGTAATAGTGCGAGAAGATAAAATTTCAGCACATTACCTCAAGTCTAACACTACTAAAGAGCAAGGTTAAGGCGGCAAAAATATCGTTAGGTACTTAGCTAACTAGTATCACATCTTACCCTTTTACTCCCACAAGTTTTACTTGATTAACCTCTCATTTTCTACCCTGGTTAGAACCTCTGAGCTTGCTGTCCGGAAACTGAATGATCGTTGTCCAGATTTTGCATCCAAGCCTCCTAATTGAAATCTTCAACTTCGGAAGCTTCAAAACCTTGTAGGGGGCAGCTAACACTTCAATTTGCCAAACTCATTGGTTCCAAAACCCAATTTAAACGATAATGACTATCTTTTGAGAGAAGGAAAGGAGAACAACGTTTAAAACCCAAATTAGAGCAAGATGAGATAGAAAGCTAAGATAGGTAAGGAATAAAATCTGAGAACTTACTTAAGCTTTCATAAATCATTTGACACTTTGAAATTAAGGTTTTCAAAATATCCTAAGGACGACCAAGCTTGGGTTACTACGGTCGGAATGGCTCTGATACCAACTTTGTGAGGACCCCGGTTTATTCGGCTTGTACTGTTTAACCATCCACTTGGTCCTAACAGTACAAATCAAATAAACCAAGCCTCGAGATATGTATACTTCCTGCACTGCAGTATACACACCCGTTACAAAATCATGCATCAATTCCATTCATACACATAGAGCGAAGCAAAAGCAACAACTGAAAGACATAGATAATATAAAAGAGTTATTACAAAGAGAGGCCGACCGCCAAAAGTCATACAAATAAGTAAATACACAATGGAAGCAAAATGGCCATAAGATGGCGATAAACAAAGCCAATCGGTGTGCCTTTACCCACAAGGCAACCAACCGGACCGCCAAGCTAATCGTCCCGACGGCGCGCAACACAACTCACAAAAGTGAGGCCCTTGGGGCTCACCTTCTTCCTCTGCAACAATTAATATTAAGCAAAGCAGATGAGTACAAAACTTGTTTTTGTACTCGCAAGACTGACGTGTGAGATAACAGAACTATAATTAACTACATGCAAGCTTTATTTAAGTGGATGAGGCTCTGGACTTATTTTCAGCATAAAGCAATTTTTCATTTGCAATAAGGTAATAGATTCAAAGCAAGTTTGCAATTAACTTTTATTGTTCAAATAAAAGAGAGACAATTATAACAATAGATAGATGACAACACCAACCTAGAAGTGACTAACCCATAGTCACCACAACAATAGCATGAAGTACCCCTTCATACCACCCATGTCAAGTTTAAGTTTTTTTAAAAGGTTGTAGTCTAGTTCTTGCACGACCTTACCAAGCATGTCCATAACCTAGGACGAGGCTATTCGAATAGTTTTAACCCTGCAGGGGTGTACCAATGTACCCACACGATAGACCGCCTTTCCACCAGCCACGGTTAGCACACTTCCTTTGGTATGCAGGCATGGCTAAGTCTAACAAGACGCTTTCCGATGGACGATGCTAATTAAGAGCCGCAACCCACGGGAGAAGGACACATTAGACAGCCTAACCGGTCTGCTAATGCTCCCCTCCAAAACACACACACAAGAACACACCCACCGACCAGCTCATAATTAGCACCTCCCAAAGTACTTAGTCAAGAGAGGTTCCATATCCCCCTCGTGTGGTTAGCACGCAATAAGCGCTTGGCTTAGTGACACAAGTAACTCGGTCCTTGGGGACTTAGGCACCATTCCAATCACGCCAACAGATCACACCAACATACCATTGTGCCCAAGTCAAGATATAATTTTTGTTTTCAGTTTTTGATTTGCAAAATGGTAAAACACAAGGGTTGGACATAATGGAATAATAATAGCATTAGTGTGATCAAGATTACCGACTAAGTCGATGATCGCCCATTACTACCGATACTAGGCATGGCTAAGCAATATTTATCCGAAATCTACTCAGTGACAAGAGCTCATCCAACGAACTCTAATCACAGCAATTAACATAGGCTCAGGTAGTAAAGGATAATCATTTACCTACAGATTATGCAACTAGAGGATTAACTAATCAATTTAACAACAAATTAGCAATGCATACATAGAAGTTAAACAAAATATTAGACTTTAAAAGTAATGGGATCAATGGGAAATGATCAAACTGCTTGCTGCTTGTTGTGGCTCAAATTGTTGCGGAGGGTCGTTTCTGGGGTTACCTGCAAATATCGAATCCTAAGCGAAAGAGCGAAAACAACCAATAAGACGAGCAACGCTTAAATGAAAGAGCAAGCAAAAATTATCCAAATGCGATTTAAAATTATACACAAGGTATAATAGGAATATACCTAGACATAGGAACTGGAAAAACCTAATTTGGATTTGTGGTGCAAAGATATTCTCTAAAAACCTATTTTCGCCATAATTAGCACTCTAGCAAAAACATTTTCTAGAAAGATTTCGAAGCTGAAATTTTTATGGTGGCCTCCTACTGGTATAGTGATAACCCATATAAAATTTCAGGTCATTTGGAGTTATAATGAAAGAGTTATGATTTGTCTAAATTGTTTATGGTATTAAACTAAAATATGATCCTTATGATTTCTAAAAACAGTAAAATTTGTGAAACCAATTTTCCTAGCAAATACACTATCAGGGGAAGCTACTCCAATTGGATTCATACAAAAAGGATCTATAGATTAAAAGTTATGCATTTTACAAGTTTGCTAAAGTTCTGAAAAACAGTATTATGTTCACTTGTTTACTATTTTTGAAAATGGTTTTCCAGGTTTGATCATGGTCTACAATTATTTTTATATTTAAGTTCAAGTTATAAGGAAGCTAACAAAATTGGAATCATCTAATTTGGAGCTAAGATGACAAAGATATGAAAATGACAAGACCCTAATGTGATACTGATTTCTCGACTTAGCACTTTGGGGACTTCACTAACACCCATAGACGTGGGCGAATGAGAGCCGTCGATCTCAGATCCAACGGACGACATTGAACCAGACCAAACACTCCTCACGCGGCGAACAGAGGGCCGACGTGGAGGCTCGTGGTCGTTGATCTGCGATCCAACGGCCGAAGACCACCACGCCGCTCCGCAACGTTGTCGCCCGACAACGCGCCGGCGCTTCGGCCGACAACGCCGCGACCAAGGGCACGGTGGCGCGAGTGAATGCCGAGAATGGGTGCGCAATAGCATTGCGCACCCTCCGGTACCACCCACACCGACGGTGGTGGACGAGCGGCGCGGCGACGGCGAGGAGCGCACGGAAAAATGACAACGACGACAAACAGCAAATAGCTCCGCAGCGGACCATTCAAGCGGTGCCTGAGCATCTAGGGGCTACCAGGGAGCTACCTGACTGACGCGGAGGTGCAGAGGCGGTCGGAGCAGCTCCGACGACGAAACTCCGCGACGGACCCGAGGAAGATGACGCGAGGAAGACGGCCTGGGCAAAATCAACCATGCCGCGTCATCACGATGGGTTCTAGAGAGCACAAGAGAACCTCCCGAGAAAGGAATTAGAAAAAGGAGCACTCACCGGCGCTGGAGACGAAGAAGGATGCTCGCGGCCGATTTGGGAAATCAAAAACCCGCGCTCCGTGAAAGCAACTGAAATGGAGTGGGGGTTAAGCACCACCGAGGTGAGAGGAAGGTGCAGGAGCAAGAAGGGAGCCAAAGAACCACTGGAGCACCGTCGGCGACAGGAGCTCCAAGCTCGGCAATGGCGGAAATGGGCGCTGGGGTGGTATGGGCTCGCTCGTGCTTAGTGAATGCAAGAGGGAGCTGCGGGGAGAGGAAAGGAAGCCGAAGGGGTGACCCGGGAGCTTAAGTAGGCCTGAGAAGCAAGAAAGCGTCGTTGCTCCGCCTCGGGTTCCCGCTGCCGCTGCGGTCGCCGTGAGCGACGGGAGCAGGTGAGACGACGACTAAACGGGGCGGTGGAGTGACGGGCATTTAATGCGCCTGCAGAGAGCCGTTGACGACGACGGAGGTGACAGGACACTGCGCACCCACGCTCGGCTCCGCCATGGCGCAGCGCCGCGCGAGCGAGAGGAGGACGACGATGGCGGCCGTCGATTCGCATCCAACGACGCTGTGCGATCGAGTCAAAAACCGCAAGACTGTCGTCCACCGCTCGATGGACATCCAACGGTCGAAATGTAAGGCAACCGGAGTTGTCCGAATGCATACACGAACGCGAGCCGTCCGATTGAGATCCAATGGTCGAGCGCGCGCGATCGATCGCGCCGATGACGTTAGTTGACTCGACCGGGTCGGTTGGCTCGAGCCCAGTCGACCGCGCCGAGGAACAGTGCAAACCCATTAGAATTTGATTTTGAGCTGAAACTTTTGGGGATTTAATTGAGGCATCAAATCAACTTCAAAATTTATGAAATTTTAACTTGAGCTTCTGACCTTAGGTTAACCTTCCATAAAATTTCCAGAGATTTTTGTGCACTGAATTTTCCCAAAATTTCGAAAGTTAAGACAGAGGTTTGACCAAGGTTTGACTTGCCTCTAAAATATTTCAAATAATTTCCAAAAATTATGAAATAATTCAGAGGTGTTACCAAACAACCTTAGAACCAGGAAAATTATTTCAAGGGTTTGACAAAAGATTTGACCAAGGAGGTAGTTGACTTGATAAATGAGGCTTTTGATTTTTAATTTTCCCAAAATTCCTTTACAAGAATTTCAGAAAAGTTTCAAGAGTAAAAGGGTGTAAGAAAAGTTTTAATTTACCCTCAATTTCTTACATTTGAAACACAAGCCAAAATGGGGATGTTACAAGACATCCCAACCATCCTCACTTGGAGTGTGCAGTGCGTCGGCTCCTACAAAACGATACGCAATTAGCTAAGGCGTCCTATAGGTCTATCTTTGGAGCATTCCAGAGATGTACATTACCTTGATGTCGTCGATAGGTAATTGGACATCATCGTGTTCACAATTTTGCGTGACGCGACGCCACTCGATGTTGAGGAGGATCGCCTACCAAAACAACGGGGCGGCTGCGCGATCGGTTGTTGAGGAGTAGTAGTTGATTCACTTGGTCCTGCAATCTTGCTATCTTTTCTTCAAATTTTGCAGTAAGCACCCGTTCTCTTCCTTCAAATTTTGAAGTAAGCACATGTTCCAACACTGTGTCGTACTCGGCCTTGGATCTCTTCCTGCTCCTATACATGCAGTAGTCGTCTGGGAATCCATCCCTCCAAGATACGTTAACCCCTTTGCCTCGCGTGCGACCCGGGTGCTCCTTGTTTCCCAGGGCCGTAGTTAGTATATCCTTCTCCCTGTCTGCTTGGAAGGAGCCTTCGGAACATGCGGAACTCAATTCTTGCTGCAAGAGGTCATCATGTTATTATATACATTATGAAGTTATAGACTTATTAACAACTAGGTAGTTCGAAGACATTTACCACACGGTTGGCCACATCCCGGTCTGCCGGGTTTGTGAAAGAGATTTACGCGAAGACGAATGGCGATGCCTCGCTCTTAACCGGAGAGAGCGCGCTGTCCGTGATCTCAAAGCAAATGGCCTTGTTTCGTTCGCGTCCTCCGCCGCCCATTGCGCGGTTTTACCGCGTACCAGATGTGCCGAGTTTGTGGGGGTGAGTGTTAAGTGTGGGAGAGCCTTGTGCGTCGCACTTTCCTCAAGAAATTCGGGCGTCGTCTTCATTTGCACAAAGGCGTCCCATATATCCCGCGACAAGAATTTATACGCCGTGAAGGGCGTTCGACCCGTGTTCACGTACCTTGTGACAAGCACGCTCTTGAAGGTCCTCCACGCCTTTCCGATCGAGAGCAACGCCTGTCGTTCCACGCGCGCCAGGTCTGCGGCTGGGAAAGTGAACGATTTTAAAACTTCGTCCCACAGCTGGCTTCTCCGAACATCCGACACAGTGTCCCAGCTCAGTGTGGTGATGGGGACCCGTTCCCTTCCAAGTATCCCGCACAAGGTTCGAATCTCGCGCTTGCTTTGGGGACTCACGAGATCCCATTGGCATTGACCTCCGTGACGGTCATTATGCCTGGAGGAATTCTCGATGTTCCTCTGCCATCTCGCGTACGTACCACTTTCCTCGGAGATCCAGACGGCGGCGAAGATGGTGCGGACGCCATGTCGCTTACTTGCTATCTATATATGCACGAAGCAATATGCGTAAGCTCTAACTGACCAGATTCAAGCAGATTTACTCAACTTAACCGAAAATGATGCACAAACGTATAATATATAAAGAAGGATTGATGGTAGTTTGTGCTCTCAGAAGGAGAGTTGCAAAAGAACAAGTCTTTGCCATCTCAATCCTATTGTCTATACTCTTCATTAAATGAATATGATAGTATAAATTCAAACTATGAGCTCTAAACAATACTTTGCTTAACTGTCAAATGATCTCAACTGTTACCGAAAATGATCTCTTAACTATCACATTCAATCTCAGTATAAGAGAAAAGTTCATCACAGAGCGAACCAGAACAAAGCCCACTGATCAATTTCAGTTCACATTATCAAAGACTATCAAAGTCACATCACAGAGGGTTCGTCAATACAATAGAGCTCATGAATGAACTAACAGTATATCAAATTGACGGATGCATTCAACCGTCTGTGACAACTAGCATTCAACCGAAAGTAACAAATTAATGTATATGAAATTGTGATAGCAAGTAATTTGTACAATAGAGCTCAAGAATCAACTAACTATCACATTCAATCTCGGTATAAGACAGAGTTCATCACGAGCATGTTAACAAAGCCCACGATCAATTTGCGGATCTTTAGGAATACTCACGGAGGATGCCGCACAACAACTCACGGTGCAAGGAGGAGGCCGGTGGGAGGAGGCCGATGCGGGAGGAGGGAGAGCGCGGGAGGAGGCCGACACGGGAGGAGGGCGGCGCGGGAGGAGGCCGGTGCGAGGGAGGAGGCCGACACGGGAGGAGGCCGACACGGGAGGAGGCCGCGTCGAGGCGAGGGCGTCGTCGATGAAGGCGGCGGCGTCGGGTCTTCTGGCCGGGAGGTGAACGGGCGAACCCTAGAGGAGCCGAGAGAGCGCGCGAGAGCCTAAGGGGCGCGGGAGACGAAGTGACGAGTAAAGAGCAAAACCCTAGGGTGCGCCTTTTAATAAAAAGAATATCACAGACGGCTCTATTAAAGAACCGTCTGAGATATCAACAATATCACAGACGGCTCTATTTAAGCACCGTGCGTGATAATATCCTGACGGTTTGCTTAAAGAACCGCGTCGAGATATCCTCAATATCGCGAAGGTGCCATTCAAGAACCGTCTGTGATATTGAGGATATCTCAGACGGTTCTTTAAGAAAACCGTCTGTGATATTATCACAGACGGTGCTTAAATAGAGCCGTCTGTGATATTGCTGATATCTCAAACGGTTCTTTAATAGAGCCGTCGTGATAATATATCACGACGGATCCATCATAGAGCCGTCGTGCTATGGATCTCATTCCCTTCATCTCCCGCGCGAGTGTCTCTTCGTCTCCTGCTCCAGCTTTTATATAAATAGACAAATAGAGGAGATATGGGAGCTCGACTACGTGCTTTTCAAGATCCCCCTATTTCGGTGCCGTTGGGTCCATCTCCCACATGTGAAGGTCGACAAATGCGGCGTCACTACCGTGGACCTCGATCGTGTCGGATACAAAGAGCGAACCATTCGCATCTTGGCTAACCAAGTTGTTCAAGTCTTCTATGTAACCGACCCGGCAAATAAGAAGCGTCACGTAGTTCTTCATGGAAAAGAAGGATTGTCGGAGTTGAGAATGTAGTGGACGGGAAGAATACAATCAATTTGACGAGTTGCCTCCTTTCGGAGGCGGCATCGGGCTCGAGGAAGAACCCGAGAAGGAAGCTAGCTATATGCGCGTCGATCATCGTGAAGGACTATATTTTAATTAAGAAATTACTCCATTGTAATTAATTTATTCCATAACATCATGTGTTATGAACTTGTAATATGTAAATGCGTATATTTTGATGTCAATGTGGAATTGTAATCGCTCCTGTCCTTGTGGACCGTATATTTTGGTGCATTAAAAATTCATTTCATTTGGAAAATAGTCCATTGCACCACCTTTCTAGAAACCTAAAAACTAAAATTTTATGGCAAATAGTCTAACACCTTTGCAAAGAAACGGTATACTCATGCCTAATCCTGCGATGCGTCATCGCAGAAGACGGCGTAGTCGTCCCACCCTTCCACACCGCGACCAATGCTCGTGCGGTGGCCATCCTCGACAGCGCCCACACCCGGCCCAGTGGCCCGGCCTTCTTCCCCCACGCCGCCGCCTGGACCATGTCCGCGGCGAGCCTCTGGCACCGCCTGCACTCCCGGTTGGTCTTGGCCGTCTCGCACCCGCCGCCGGTCGGCTCGTCCTCGACCTGGCTGATGTAGTGCTTCCCAACGTCGCGCGTCTCGTCGGCCGTGTAGAGGAGGAGACCGAGCACGTAGGCCGCGGCCTTGTGGCCGGCCACGGCCGCCCGTTCAAGGAACATGAGGCCGCGCTGTATGTCTTGGGGCGCGAAGACAAGCCCGAGGCCGACGATGAAACAAGCCCCCGGGTTGCCGGCGGCGGCCAGGTGGTTGACGACGGCGAGGTAGCGCTTCGTTGTCTGCCACTTCATCGCCTCCTCTCGCTCAGCGCCACGCGCCTCCCGGCGCGTTCTTTGGACACCTTGTACAAGGCCTTGCAACTATCGTACATACATTCAAGATGTTAGAATAAATAGTAGTATGTACGCACGTATATTGTAGACATAAAGATGTACGTCACGTTAATCGTAGGCTGCATAGGTCCTCCATGGGCTGAGGAGAGCTCGCGGCCACCCGGCCGACGATGTCGACGACGACATCGTGAGAAAGAGCGGCGATCACCGACCTCCTCGCCTTGGTGCTGGCCTGACTGCTCTGCATGCTAACCTTGGCGATTGACGTACTCAAAACCGTGAGACGAAGAGCGATGGGAGGAGTTTAATCTTCGGTGATTATTCCGTCTTATATCAAGAATTAGGAGTAACTGGCACGTGAGACGAAGAGACGCATGTATCGTCGGCGTGCGAGACGAAGAGACGGTTGTGCGATGGTGAAGAGACACATCGATATCACAGACGGCTCTATATGGGAACCGTCTGTGATAATAATATCACCGACGGTTATTTAATAGAGCCGTCTGTGATACTAGTATATTACAGACAGTTCTCAAATTGAACCGTCTGTGATATTTCACAGACGGTTTTATTTCCAAACCGCTCGTGATAAGGCGTCCTCATCACGAGCGGTTCTTATTACCAACCATCGTGATACTTCACGACGGTTGAAATATGAATCGTCAGTGATATGTCCTCATCACGAGCGGTTCATATTACGAACCGTCGTGAAGTATCACAAGCGGTTGGTAATAAGAACCGTGCGTGATGAGGACATATCACAGAGCGGTTTCGAGCGGTTCCAAAGGGAACCGTCAGTATAAGATTAAACTGACGGCTCCTTTGGAACCGCTGCGATGATGGTGTCTGCTATTGCCTGTTTTGTAGTAGTGACCACCCCTGGTCAAGACCACCTCGCATCCTTTTTGCAAAGACAACCCTCCGGACCACCTCGCGACCACCTCTGTTAGTGCAGGTGATCGTGGGCGTTCATGTTTGGATCTATGCCTCGGATCCTTGAACGTTAGGACCTCCGACCCTCACTTAAAATTGGGGCCCTTCATTTCAAATCCAACCATCAAGACCTCCCCTACTCAACCACCGGACTTAACCAACCGTTATGTTCTTTGACTAGTCCATTTTGGATCTCCCACTGACTGGTGGGACATCCCCGAGCCTATTCTTCTCCTTCCTCGCGCACGAGCGCCATGGCAGAGGAGCAGTGCCTTGTCACATCCCACTCGTCCCCATCAACGGCTCCTTTGCTGCTAAGCATTAAATGTGCGCTAGAGCTTTCCCCCAAAGTCTCCCTTTTACTTGCCCCCGTCATTTCAAGAGTGCCCTTGGCAGGAGCTTTTGACTCAGTGCACCTGTGGGGCACTACCATTGCTTCTCCTTGCTCCTTTGCTTTAAAATAGCCTTGAGCTCCTCCTTAGCTTCTTTTAGACACAACTTTGCAAACCCGAGCTCCTCTCTGTGTTTTGTGCTCACAACAGCAGAGGACCTCTTAGCCGCCATTGTCGGGCCTTGGAGCTCCTCGAGGACATCCGAGCTCCAGTGGTTCAATTGCAACTCTTGATCTCTTCTGACCACATTGAGCATATCCCCTAACTTATTTCGTTTGACTTCACAAAGGTGTCAAATTTGGGGACTTGCTCTTTGTTAGTCGGATTTTCCCTTCTTCCTCAGCGCCGGCCAGATCCTCCTTCGCCGGAGCTTCTCCGACCACTTCTTGACTTCGTCGTCCTCAGGTAATCTCTTAGTCGTCCCTTAGTAATTGAGCTTTTCTCTGTTGATCAATGCAGGGCTACTTTAGTTTTACGTTTCTGCCGTGTTTATCACCGGCGGCCATCTCCGGCTAGCCGTCTTTAGAAAGCATTTTAGCCCTGGCCTTTGGTACCTCTAGGTTCACCTTGCTATTTAAGACCCATCCCTGTCCTTGGTTCCCACCGCCGTGACCAGAGTCGCAGATGTTGAGCTTTTCTTGCGCTCGGGCTTTTTGTCGTGTCGTACTCGGACATGCACTGTAGCGCTCTCCGCTCCGGACAGAGATTTTGTTCATTAATTGTTAATCTTTGGCTAGCACGTAATGGCTGTCGGAAGTGGTCCTTGTGTCATTTACATGTGGACCATGACCTCCTGTTGTCGTTCGTTAACCCACCTTCTTGACAACCCCCAGGACCTCCTAGATTAGATCTCAACCATTAAAGACCTCTGTGGGTTAAATCTTAACCATAGGATCTTCCTCTGTAAAACCATAGTTGCCAGGACCTCCCCCAGCTTAGATCCTAACCCTTAGGACCTTCTTGGGTTTAATCTTGGTATTAGGATAACCCGTGCGAAAAGACCACCCCGTGGTTGTTTTGTAAAACCACCTCGGGACCTCCTCGGGGTCCTCTTTGCAAAAGACCACCCCTTGGTCTTTTGTAAAGAAAACCTTAAGGCCTCCCCTTCCCGCGAGCCTTAACCTATAAGACCACCCCCGGGCAGATCTTGACCGTTCAGGACCTCCCAGTGGAGATCTGAGCCGTTAAGACCTCCCTCGGTTAAGACTTCATCTTTAAGACCTCCCGCGTGTAGATCTTGACCGTTAAGACCTCCTTTGTGAAATCTTAGCCGTTCAGGACCTCCCTGTTGAGATCTTAGCCGTTTAGGACCTCCCCGTTGAGATCTTTACCGTCTAGAACCTCCTCTTGTAGATCTATAACCTTAGGACCTCCCTGTCAGCTCTGGACCGTCGGATCTTAATCTAACAGTCTAGACCTCCTCAGCACATTAGGCGTTTTAGTGAGTCGAGTCCTCTTTTGCCGTTCATTTTGAGATCAGCGACCCAAATCTCTATTGCGTTCGGCCCTCCGAAGGTTAGTGCGCTCTGAGCTCTCCATCTTTAGATCAACGGTCCAGGTTGTTTGCGGCGTTTGCACCACCGAACGTCCCGATAGTTGTGAACCGTTGGATCTTGATCCGACGGTGAGCTCTTTTGGGCCGCACGCGCGCTGTTTTCCAATGCACGTGGGCCGTTAGATCTGATCTCAACAGCCCACGTTTGTCCACGTCTTTCCTGTTGATTTTAGTTTGTTTGTTTTCTGGTGAGCTTTATTTATTAACTGAAAAAGTGTATTAAACTTCGAAATGTCATAACTAATTCATTATAATTCCTTTTTAGATGATTCCAACTGTGTTAAATTCCAGTTTACCTAAACTTTAATCTAAAAGTATGTTTAGGTCTTTGTTATGTAGCGAAAATGAAATAGGTTGTATTAACTTGTTTTAACATTAATTGTTCTCTAGAAATTCATTAAAACTTGTAAAATGCATAAGTAATTCTATGTAGCTCCAAATTTAGCAAACTAAAATGTATTAGGTTCCTCTGTGATTATGCTTTAGTTTAGTATAGGTATTATGTATTTCCTCAAATCTGAAAGATGTAATACAATAGTTTCACAACTTAGAAAAATCATAAGTAATTCATTTTATCTCCAGATGAAGTAAACTCAATTTTGCTAACTTTAGGATGTCAATATCTACCTACTATAACAATTTCAGGTTCTAGAACTTTCTGGAAATTTGTGCCGTGAACAGTACCAGAAATTAATTTAATTTGAAGTTTCAGGTTGAAAGAAATTGTTTAGGCCATAACTTTTGCATACTTAATCCAAATAAAATGATTCTTGTTGCTAAATTTGTATAAAATAATAACCTTCCTGCTGTATAAATGTAATGGATTTTGGAGCACTTTGGTTTTTGAGTCTTTTTTTATGTTCGTCGTTTTTATTGGATTTTCTCGTTCTTGCGATAGGTTCCGAAGAAATTATTGATTGCGTGAGTGATCCTCTGCAGCAAGAAAGTGATCTCCAACAAGGCAAGCAGATGTAGCATCATTTGATCATATTGCTCCCATTACTTTTAAATTCTAATATCTTGTTTGCAGAAACTACGTATGCATGCTTCTTTGTGTCAAAGTTAATTTTTTCGATTAGAGGTAGCTAATCCTATTGCATAGTTTCCCTGAAATTGTTCACCCCTGCCACAGCCCTAAGTTATTATCCTCACTGGTGAATTAGAGCCCGGTGAATGATTTATGGTCTTTTTATTGTCTTTACGATATGATGCTTAGCAATGCTTAGTTGCCTGTAGAATTGGGCGGTTGTCGACTTAGTCGATGACCTTGATCACACAAACACTTATTATGACCTTATTTTCAGCCTTTGTGCTATGTTTATTTGTGAAAACTAAAAATAAAAACAAAACAATTTGGACTTGGGCACAATGGTATGTTGGTGTACTTTTGGGTGTGACTGGAATGGTGCCCGAGTCAACGAGGACCGAACATCTTGTTACACTAAACCACACTAGAGGGTATGGGACCTCTCTTGACTTAGTACTTTGGCGTGTGTTAGCTCTGAGTCGCAGGGGGTCGTAGGAGGGATGGTGTTGGGAGCATGATAGTTGTCCGGAAGCTTTACCCCGGGTGGGTAGTTGTCTTTCGGCTTTACCATGTAAGCGTATGGGTTTCTATCCATACGAACGACTCGTAGTTAATACACAATATTGGAAATGTCTCGTATCGTGCCGGCATACCTTTGGAAGTGTGCTAATCTTGTGGCTTAAAGGCGGTCTGAAGTGTGGGTACATTGGTACACCCCTGCAGGGTTAAAACTATTCGAATAGCCTCGTCCTAGGTTATGGACACGCTTGGTAAGGTCTTGAAGAGTTAGACTACAACCTTTTAATTAAAACATGATGTGGGTGGTACGAATGGGTAATTTGTGCTATTATTGTGATGGCTATTGGGTTAGCCATCTCCAGGATGTCTTTATGTTATTACTTATTGTCTCGTTGTTATTTATGCAAATAAAATTCAGATTGTCAAAACTACCTTCAAACTATTACTTGTTGCAAATAAAACTTGCTTTATGTTGAAAATAAACCTTGAGCCTTCTCCTTTGATTAAAGCCTGCATGTAGTAGTATCTAGGTTTGTCACTCGTAAGTCTTGCGAGTACATTTTTGTACTCATTTGCTTTGCTTATTTGTTGCAGAGGAGGTTGGTCCCCAAGGGATCGACTTTTGTGAGTTTTGCTACGGTGTGGACGACTAGCTTGGCGGCCCGGTCGGATTGCCTTGTGGGTGTATGGCAAATCGGTTGGCTTTTGTTTATAGCCATCTTATGGCATTTTGCTTCCGCTGTTGATTTACTCTTTTAGCTTGTCTTGGCCGGTTGGCCTCTCTTTTGTAATAACTATTATGTATGTCTTTTGCTTGTAAAGCTTTAGTTTTGGTCTGTGTGTTGTATGGAATTGATACAATGTTTTGTAAAAAGGTGTGTATACTGCAATTCTGGGAAGTATACATTTTCCCGAGGCACAGTATATTTTGTTTGTAATGCTAGAGTCAATGGAAGGCTAAGCATTACAAGCTAAATAAACCGGGGTCTCACAAAAACTATGCTAATCTCAGGTCTAAGGATTATACATCATCATTGCTTGAAACCAACTAATGACACATAGAATCATAACAATCTCAATAGTATCTCAAGGTGGGTCTTATCCAACACCATGTTCTCTAACATGTGTCTATATTATTGATTTGATATCTCTATATCTATGACCTGGGAAACATAGTCATCAACCAATACATATGCTAGTCTATTCAGACTAGGGAGCGATTAAGAATAATCATTGCGGAAATACAGAGTTTCACAATCAAGTCACATACTTGATGATAAATATTAACAATATTATTCTAGGAACAAGATAGCATATTATCCAATATAATGAACATAACGAAATATAATCATCTCTATGCTTGCCTCTAGGGCATATTTCCAACAGCGGGAGCATGAGGTGGCGAGGTGAGCATCGCTGGCACGCATGCGCGGTGACAGCGCGCTCGGAAGCGTCGCGACGAGAGGAAGACGATAAATCAGGCATGCGGGCCCGACTCGTCAGTGACAGAAAGAAATGGCGCGGCTGAGTGGTTCAAGTTAGAGTTGGGTTAGGTGGTGCGGTTCAGCCAATTTAGCTCGGGTTTGAGTTGGGTTTGAGTTAGAGTTTTAATTTCATTTTGATCGTAAAATAACAACTTTGACTAAGCGAATTAAAATAGTAAATAAATTTCAAAAATTCTAAAAATTTTTGTGAGTGTTCTCAAACACAAATGGAACCTCGAAAAAGTTTTTACAGGCCCTGTCCATTCTCCAGTTGTCCAAATTAAAACATTTTTAGATCTACACTATTGATCTTATTTGAATTTTGATGAAGTCTGTTTGACTTCTTAAAAATTTGGAACATTTTATATTAATTCATGATAAATAATCTAGTATTTAAATAAATTATCTCCAACAACTTTTAAATAAACATTTTTCTAGATTCATCTAGAAACTTGAATTCAAGTTAAAGTTTTAAATTTCTAAGCAAACTTTATTCCAAACAACAAAAGATTAACATTGATCCATAATTTACATACATAAACATGTCATGCTTAGCTAAACCCTCTTAGGGATTTTGGGGACATTACACTCTATGCGGCTTTAAACTTCCCCGAGAAATCTGACCGTTGTCATAGATTTTGAGTAGCCTCTTGCTCCTTTTTTGATTGAACAACAATATGCATGCATGTCATTATGCTCCCAAAGAGAAACTGCTAGTGCTCAAGGAGCTAGAACCTATTGGTGAGTGCATTCCATTTTTTAGTTGATTCTTTGTACTACCATGAGACAAATTTCAAACAACCTTTTCTTATGGAATCTATTTGCTGCTAGCATTAAATTTCTTATTTCATGTCTATGTGTTGCAGCTATCTTTGATTGTTGAAATGACATGTTTTTTGAGTTGTATTATTACCAAAATTGTATGTTTTCTAAATTATGGTTAAATGGTGCAAAAGACAATTGAGGGCAGTTAACTACCGGCAATACATCTAACTGCTAGGGAAAAATAGACAATCGAGGCGATTAATCGCCGCAATACATCTAATCTATTTGGGAAACTCTAAGCTCGCCGGAAACAACTAACTGCTAGGGAAACACTAACTGTTGGGGGGGGAAACAACTTATCTAGGGCAGTTAACTGCCGAGAACCCATATATCTATCAGGGAATGTCTTTCCCAGCAGCACTTTACCAGGCAGGCAATAAGTGCTAGGGAAACACATTCCTGGCAGATAATTTGCTTTTCAACACAGTTTTTTTTGGCAGTTTGATTGCCCTTAATTCTATGTTATGGTGTAGTGAATAACAATCTCAAATAACATTGTTCCAGCTGCTGTAAGGAATCCATGAACCATGCACACCTTGATCCACTATTGTACTCCAAGGATTGTTAAAGCTCGTTTGGGTTTTGGTAGCTAGCTAGGTTGGTTGCATCACGCTTTTCACGAGTAGTATACTCCCTCCAGGTCACAAAAATATGTCGTTTTGGAATGTGTGTAGTCAAACATTAGAAACTTTGGCTATCAATATCTTTTTATATATTTAGATTAGATATATGAAAATCATGTGCGTAGATTCATCTCGGAAAGTACTTTCATAATATTATAATCTTGTTGGGTTTTACCAATAATTGCAATAGTAATTAGTGGTCAAAGTTGTATTTTTTGGACCGTGTTAATGTCCAGAATGACTTGTTTTTTGAACCGGAGGGAGTATTAACCTACTTAGGTTTGTGCCTCGTCCTTTGATTTATCATATTACTTAGGAGTTGTTCAGCATGGCTCCAGCTCTGAGCTTCTCATTTGGATCTAGTAAAGCTATACCAAACGGGGCAGCTCCACAATTTTGAGAATCCGGAGCGAACTGTAGTACAATTTTGTGGAGCGGTGGACCCTAGCTTCAGTTGGGGTGCTGTGGGACAAAAATTTTAAATGCCACAAGAAGTTCAGTGAAATTTCCCGAAAAATGCCATTATGCCCATTCCCGATTTGAGTGAGCTCCAACCCTAGCACGACGGTGGTGACGCAACGGCATGCTCGGCGACCACCATTACAACCTCAACCCCAACGTCCTCCTCCCTAGGCTCGTCCGTTTCCTCCTGCTTCTCGTCCTCCACCCACACTGAATCTGCAGGTTTGTCTCCCTCTCCCCTCCCAATTCCAATCCGGTACTAGATCTGCAATTTTTTGTGTGCCTAGATATGTTTGATGGTGGATAAATTTGGTACATGGCCGTGTGCTTGCTCAGAGGATATGAATGCTTATGTTCACTGTTGGCTTGATGGTTTCTATTACTCACAGTGAATTTTTTTAACACTTTGTAGGCTGGATGCTTATGTTCATTGTTGGCTTCCACTGTTCATTAGTCAAACGTGACACATGAAGTATATTACTTTACGGATTGGGATCCTCTGCATTGAAGTATTTAATACAGAAGATCCATAGCGCATGGCATTATGAGCGATCTCCACCGTCCGATCAAAAAATCAAAGGCCGATCAATAGCTACAGTGTTTGTGCAATAGTAAAAATAGTCTAGGTTCGTTTCCGGTGATGCCACAGTAGCACATCGGAGTGCTGTTTATGCACTCACAAAAAACTATTCACACAGTGATCACTACACCATGGCATAGTATTAACGACAATGCAACTTCTGGGAAAAACTGTGTTGCAAGGAAATTTATCTGTGCGGAATGTGTATTCCAGACACTTATTGCCTGCCCGGTAAAGTGCCGCCGGAAAAGACATTCCCCAGCAGATATGTGTATTCCCAGCAGTTAACTGCCCTAGATAAGTTGTTTTTCCCGCGATTAGAGTTTCCTGGCGATTATATCTATTGCCAGCAGTTAACATGCCCTCGCTGCCTGTTTTCCCTGGCAGTTAAGTGCCCTAGATAAGTTTTTTTCCTAGCAGTTAGTTCTATTGCCGACAGTTAATTGCCCTCAAATGCTGCATATAGCCAATACCTAAAAGTTCAACCTAATTGCTAGGTATAGCCAATACCTGAAAGTTGCAACTCATATATTTAGCAACATCCAATAAATGAAACATAACAGTAGAGGATAGGGTAAAAGATACACTTCACAATTCACAATATGGTGATAATTAAACTTACACTAATATTTGAAACCAGGTACCAAACAAAACAAGAAGTGAAATGTTTGCCAGCTAGTTCCTAATCGTTCTGTAACATCCCAATTCTCAACTTGTGTTTCAAATGTAAGAAAATGTGTAGAAATTAAAACTTTTTCTTACATCTTGTTGTTGTATGGAATTTTGAAAATTCTTACAAAGGAATTGTGGAATTCCAAAAATCACAAGTCATTTTAACCTAGCCTTGATCCATTGAAAACCTCTCTAGATATTCTCGTGATCATTCCTTGGAAAGATTTTTCCTAAGTTCTAAGGGTGTTGTGTGACCCCTCTGAAAAATTTCATAATTTTTAGAAATTGTTTGAATATTTTAACAGGCAGTCAAACCCTAACCCAACACTTTAAGAAACTTTTGGAGGAAAATATGTTGCATATAAACCTCTGGAAATTTTACACGAGGTCCATCTCAAAGTCGACAAGCTCTGTAAAATTGGAAAAATCTTTGGAGCTAGTTTGGTACTTCTAAAATTCCTCAAATTTTCAGCTCAATTGAAGCCCTAAGTCAAAGTCCTGGTTGGGTTTGAGTCTAACCTAAGCCCAAACCTTGGTCTCGGTTGGACTCAACCATCTCAGCTCAGGCCCGAGCTCCTTCCAAGTCGCGGTCAATTGCAGTCGTTGGATCTCCTACCTACCGCCGCGATCTTGGGAGCCCTCAGACCTCCCACTCGTTCAGACCACCCTTGGTCATGACCACCTCATGTCTTTTTGCAAAGAACACCCTCCCGAACCTCCCCTTGGACCTCCCTTTGTATCTTTGCAATGACCACCTAGGTCGGGTGCAAAGACCTCCTCAAAAGACAACCCTCCAAACCACCTTGGTGTTTTTGCAAAGACCACCCCGTTGGTCTTTTGCAAAGACAACCCTCCAGACCACCTCGGGCGATCACCTCTATTAGCGCTGAGTGATCGTGGGACATCCATATCTTGATTTGTGTCTCAGATTTCCTTAAACGTTAGGACCTCCGAACACTTCTTTGAATCGTGGCCCTTCGTTTCAACTCCAACCGTCAAGACCTCCCCAATTCGATCTCAATGCTTAACCCCAAACGCTATATTCCTTGACCAGTTCACTTTGGATCTCTCACTGACTGGTGGGACCTCCCCGAGCCTGGTCATCATCGTTTTCGTGCGCGTGCTGGTGTGCCAGAGCCATGGCAGTGTGGTGTAGTGCCTTGTCATTTCATGTCCTTGCCACTTTGCATTTAATCTTTGGTCGACTTTAGCCCCGGTCGCCATTCTCTGGCTCCCATTCCCTCAACATGTCCTTGGCGAGTGTGGAACCGAGCCATGGGCTAAGCTCACCATGGAGCTTAACCTAACTCAAAACCGTGCTCCTCGGCTATAAAGGCCATAGAGCCCCCTTTGAACCCTTTTTCCAACACCCATTGCAAACCCTAGCTCCTCGGTGCTTAGTTGAGCTCATTTCACCAACTCCCAAAACCACCATTGTTGGCTGACAAGAAAGCTTGGTCAAGACACGGCACTGATGGTTCAATTGCAACTCTTGGCATGCCCATTTGCTCTTCTGACCACCTTGAGCATTTCCCTTAACTTATTTTGTTTGACTTCACAGAGGTGTCAATTGGGGACTTGCTCTTTGTGGCCGGATTTGCCTAGACTAACCTATCCACCTGAATATCAATGCCGAGAATCCATAACCTACTATGTTAGGCTCATCCCATCAGACATGTGGTCGTACAGTAAGGCTCAGTTGAATGGCGCACAAATTAAGTCCTTAACTGACCAAGGCAAGACTTCCATTTTCTAACTATGTCATAAAGATTATCATTCCCATTCACACAGTCCACCATATCACACAGTATCCACCACTTTCCTTAGTCCAAATCCTTTACCACCCAGTTGGTTTTAGTGCAACACATGCTATCATGAAGTAATAACACATACCACACAGTTTTACACAAAGTTTCATAGTCACTTAGTCAGATTTAATATTTGCAACTTACATGAGATGTGAGACTCGTAGCATGGCTAAGCAATTGTACTCGCATCTAACCAGCCCACGTTGGTACTATAATATTACCAACTAATAAACCAATCTAGGGTGACAAGGGATTATGACATAAAAAGCCAAGGTGTTATAACAAATTGGATAATAACTATACCCAAGAGCATTTAAACACATAATTAAAATAGAATGCAATACTTGAAACCAAGTAGTTTGAAAACTGGGTTCAAGATGATCAAAGGAATGACATGCCTTGGAAAAGGTCTAGGTACTGGTCTTGATCTTGAGGTGCTCCTTGTTCTCCAAAATTCCCCGACGTATCGACGTCTACTCGTAAACGAAACAAATAAATAACAGAGGAAAAACAAACTCCAAAAATTAAATAAAAATCTCAGATAAATAGATATCGAATTTAGATAAATTTAGGAATTTGAATGGGCTCAATCGGAGTTCGGATGCAAAAGTTATGGGCTCTGGAAGTTTCAATCTAAAAGAAACCCTAATTTTGGATTTACTGGAATTTCTGAATTATTTCTTAAAAGAAAAATCGGATTATTGCGCAAGCATGACGTCATCACAGGGATTTCAGAAATAAAAGAAATAAAAAGGAATTACTGACATGTGGGACCCACATGTCAGCGAGATGGCTCACGATAGACCAGGTCTACCGAGCCTCGGGACCTGGGGACCGGTGGACTCCCGTGCGGGGGCACACGTGTCAGCTGACACGGCGCCACGCACACGACACGTCGGTGGGGATGCTAACACGGTGCCGAGGTGGCGCTGACGCGGCGGCTTAACGGCGATGGAGGCTCGGGAACCGATGGTCCCGGCGATCGGTGGCTCCTCGTCGGCGGCGGATGGAACCGGCGTGAAGAGGGTGACGCGAGGAACTCGTAGGTGTGCTCACGGGTGGTCGGGGGGGCGACGAGGATGGCCGGCGACGAGCCTTGAGCTGCGGAGGACTATCGGGCTCGACGGGGACTGGGCTACGGCGACGCTCTAGCGAAACGAAGGCCACCACAAGGTAGCGCGGCTCCGTGCGATGTCGGCGGTGCAGACCATGAAGCTCCGGCAGCTCTGGTTGCGGCGGAAAAGCTTGTCGGAGTTGGCGGCGGCGCAGATCAAACTTCGAGTTCCCACGGCGGCTAGGGTTCGGCGTGAGGGCTAAGGCGGCTAAGGTTGAGGTGCGGACACCGAGGGCTCCCTCTCCCTTTATACCCGGAGGCTCGGGAGAGTTCGTGGCGCAAACGCCCAAAAACGGCATGCGGCGGCGGTGGCGATCGAATCCCTAACGGATTCAGGGATGAAGCACAGGAGATACGGGGGCCCACACGTTAGTGATGGCGGCTCGGCGCGGGACGCGTCGTAAACGGCGCGCGAGGCCGGCCCAGTGGGGCCAGGGCTCATGCGCGAGAGAAAGGAGAGGCTGACATGCGGGCGCGGCGAAGCTGGTCACATGAGGGTTGGGCCGGCTTCAAAAGAATTCGGCCCAAAGCTCTTTCTGATATTTTAAATAGCTTTTCTATTTTGTAAAATACCAGAAATTCAAATAAGCAATAGAAAATAGCAAATGAACTCAGAAAAATTCTAGAAAGTATATCTGAGCACATAGAACCCAAATAAAATAGTTTTGACTATTGTTCATGTTGGGATTATTCACATTAGATGCATTTGATTCTAAAGTCCAATATTAAGCTTTTGAATTAAATTCAAATAAATCCAAATGGTGACTTTTCTCCCTACTAACTATTTAAAAGGTTTTTCAAGCTCAGAAAATTGGGATGTTACAACAATTTACAATCAATTTTCTCTTCCATCGTGATGTTTGGATGAAATACATTTAAAGCTCGAACAAAGTCACCAAAATCGATGACACCCCTTTTCTTGGCATAAAAAAGGTTGAATATCTACAAGGTCCATTTCATGTAAATACAACTAAATGTGATAACACATGATATGTAATATCACCATGTAACGTATCAAAACCTAAATGAGAATGGTTGCCAAGGGGATGGATACCCAATTAGCGAAAAGATTTTCCTTCCTTCTATTTTTAAATAATGCAAGCTGGAACTCTTCCTCATGGTAAAATTATGGCAAAAATTAATTACTCATAGCTTGAGTTGCCAAAGAATCTATGTAATACCCCGACTATCATTTCGAGAGTGCAATAAAAATTGAGAGATAATTAAGGGAAATAAGATAGAAAATTCAGAATTTTAGCAGAAAAATGGGCTACCAACTCATATTCGACAGGAGAGGAACCGACCATAGTGGCCCAAGGCCCATGAGTGGGCTAGCAGCCCATTAGAAGGCAACAGGGGAACCAAACCCTAGCCACTCTATGCTACAGTAGCCACCATGATACAGTAACCCCGTGCTACAGTACCTCCGCTTCCTGCTACTACTCCTCTCCCCGGCGCAATCCTCCCTTGTGCCGGCCATTGGGAAGGAGAAGGAAGAGAAGGAAGGAAGAGAGGAGAAGAAGAGGAGACGAGCGTTCTCGTGGAGGAATTCAGTGGACACGCATGTCTTCAAGGGTAATCTCGAGTCCTTGTGGTTTAATTCAATCATTCCCTATGGATCAATGTCATATTTAGAGTCGCTTACCCTGCTGCGATTAGATTTAGAATTCTGTCCATTATTTGTGCATCCATTTTGGCATAGTTAGACTCTGAATTGAAGGATTTCATCTCCTAGAGATTTGTGGGGCTTGTTATCAGCTTTCAATAGGTTCAAAGATCAGCTAAATAAGAGTTGTGGTTTAAAAGTTACGTTGATTTTCTGCTGCTGTCTAGAAATCCCGACGAGAATCACAAACGTCTTGTTTATTAATTAAGATTTTGTTAAAGGCTGATTCTGAGATGTTGCCTAAAACAATCTTTGTAGGTAATTCCATTGGCTTTCAGAATTGATAAATAACACCATTTTTGTATCTATAGAACAAAAGTTATGTACGTTTAAATTTCTTGTCTAGAACGTATATCGATTCGAGCGGTAGTTTTGAGTCATGGGCTAAATTTTTTAAAAGGCATAATCGAGGATCGATCCAACTAGACTTTTGAAATTAATATTCTTAGATTTTTAAATTGATAGAAAAATCAATATTTGGTTTAGCCAATTAAAAGTTATAGCATTTCTTGTGTTGTTGTATTTTACATGATGATGATTATAGTTCTAGAGTTTCATCTGTTTTTAGACAAAGAAGTTGGCGAGTTAGAAAGTCTTGCCAACTAGGTTATTGCAGAGGATTTCATTATCTTTCTAGAGGATCGATATCACGCCTTTTCGAGTTCCATACGACAAGTTATGAAGTTTTTAATACTCTGTCTAGTATAGTTTCTGTTAGCATGTTTTCTAGTTTGAGCGGATCAAGTTGGTAACCTTGGGTTTGGGAAGACGAGATAGAACGTTACGAGTAATGTCTTGTTATGCACTTTTGATTGATTCCAAGTATTATTTGCGGTGGTGAACCCCAAGGCTAGAGCTTTTCGTCGCTGTCTTCCGTCTCACGGTTGAAGCAAGTGCAAGCAGTGATAATGAATTGCGATATTTCATTCTTGTTAATTGCCATGATTTAATTATGAGGTTTTATGTTTGATAATACCGCTGAGCATTATACCTTCATGATGGATTTTGATAATGTGAGTTCAATTTGCATCATGGCATTCATTTCTGTACCTTGGACTACGTAGTAGCCAAGGATCGTTCCTTTGAGATCCCTGTCATGCATTGGACGGGCATTGGATCCCCGTCATGCATTGGATGGGCTTGGGTCCCCACACTCGTGGAGTATGAGTATGAGGTCCTGTAACACCTGACCCAACATAGAGCCTAGGATGCTACCAACTACTCCATTGACTCAACTAATTTCAACATCTTAATAAACATGCAACCAAACATTCATTCATGAAGGACATAAAATTGATAACCAACACTATCACGATCTATAATTACTCAACAAGAGCGTAACATCTATCAATTGAGTATTAAACAATTTATGAAGCCTCCTCTTTAACAACTAATCCAAGCAATCAAACATTACTATGCTTAAGCAGCTAATGATCAAATAGCTACCTATAGAACATTATTGACCAACCAAACAATAAAGATGATAGAATAATCCAATCAAACCTTCTAATCCATCAAATGAAATTAAATGAACTTGGATAACGAAGAATTAAGAACATAAATGGATCATCCATGATCACAGTCAAAATCATCCACCACGAAGGATGGTCACAAAATTGAATCTAAAGAAATCATCAAGACCATGAATTGTAGATAATTGAACTAGTTTAATCATTGTGGTTTGTGTATATGTGAAGTGCACCATGTCTACCCCTCCCCATGTTGGTGATATGCCCTAGAGGCAATCATGGAGATGATTGTATCACGTCTATGTTTATGCGTTCTTGAATAAATGTTATTCTTTCCTTGAATGAATCATTAGTTACGAAGATCAACGAGTATGTGACTTGTTGGTGAAACACTTCGACTTATATGATGTCGTTCTAAAAGTATCCTGGTCGAATGTCATTGATCGGAACACCGGTGACTCTCGACCGATACATGTATTGATTGATGATCATGTTTCACCGGTCATGGATATGGGGATATCAAATCAATAATGTAAACACATGTTAGAGAACATGGGGTTGGAATGACCCACCTTGAGACACTATAGAGATTGTTATGATTCTATGTGTCATTAGTTGGTCTCAAGCAATGATGATGTATAATCCTTAGACTGAGATCGACATGGTTCCCTACATGTGTAATAGCACTCTTAGGGGTTGCCAAACGCTACCAGAATCGGGTAGTTATAAAGGTAGCTTTCGGGTATGCTATGAAACATGCGGAGGATGTGACTGGTCGGATATGGGATTTGCCCTCCTAACATAACGGAGAGATGTCTCGGGCCCTCAAGTAGTCGGATAAAGAAAGTGCATGGCGTGCCACTAGTGGTCGAAGAGTTCGACCACGTAAGGTTATCCGACAACTCGATCGAGAAAGTATTGAACAGTCCATGGATGACACACTATCTCACCGGAGTTCAAACCGGATATCGTGAGGCAAAAGGAGAATCTGGAGTAAGTCGCTTAGTTCGATCGAGATCCGGACAAGTCGTATGGTGACACGAGCAAGTCGTAGACCGATCGAACGAAATCACGAGTGGTCAAAACCAGTCGTAAGGGTTTACGAACTGGTCGTGACCGAAGTCTGAAGCTGGTCGTATAAAGATAAGACACAGTCGTAAGTGATGAGGACCTAGTCATAGATCATATTGCATTAAGGTTCGTCCGATATAATTTGTGTGTATTCGGAATCGTTATGTCTGCTAGGGACGCTCGACTCGTGATCGGAAGGTTTTCGAGTCACAACCGATTACACATAAACCTAACGGGTCACACACTTAATGGGATGGAACAAACCGAGCGAATACGATTCGTTAAAAGTGTTGGATAGGATCCGACACGGGCACTATATAAGGAGATGCTTGAGGCTAGTTTTGGTGTGACAAGAGAGACACGTGAGTTGTTTCCACCAAAACCCTAAACCGCCATCTTCTTGAGAGAGCCTTCCGTGCGACTTGGTGCTAGCACACCTGCGTACGGTTGTTCCTTCTCTGGATGTGTGGATACCGTAGAGGCGCTACTGCGGTCATTGTTGCGGCTGAGGGCGATCCGTGATCTTTACAAGGAACCGTGGAAGTCTGCTGGAGGAGGCGATCGACTACGAGAGCGTTGGGCGATCATCTCGACCACTACATCGGCGCGTTCATCGTCGGACTAGGCTACTCCGACTCTACTTCCGCTGCACTGCGCGTCTAGTGGTAATGATCTGTGATCATATATCTTGCTTGGCATCCTGGTTTACGTGGTAGAAATTTTGTTTTATGGCTAGCGTAGCCTACCCGTATTCCTACACCCCATGCATGCCGCTACCTCGAGAGGTACCTAGAAAGCACAACACAGTAAGAGTGAGTCCACGACTCAGTAAAGTGCAATAGTAATAAATATCATAACATCATAAGCAACCAATGGGGCTAATCGGTCCCGTCGTGAACAACAGCAATATATATCACAAATCCATCCTTTATGCAAAAATACAATGAACATGCCATGGATGCTCTTTCTTCATCTTCTTTGCAATTATCGGTAATGCCGAGTAGTGTATCCGTCGATACATACTCAAAGCCTGTGCCCTCGAGGCACAAGGATCCAATGCCCACACTCCACGAGTGTGGGGACCCAAACCCATCCAATGCATGACGTGGATCTATGCCCGTCCAATGCATGATGGGGACCTCAAAGGAACAATCCTTGGCTACCATGTAGACCAAGATACAAAAATGTATGTCATGATGCAAAATTGAAATCATAATATCAACTCATCATGAACAGGTAATGCTCATTGACATTATCAAACATAAAGCTTCAACATTAAACCAGGGCATTCATCGATTATAAAATAAAGCAACTCATTATTACTATCTGCACTTGCCTCAACCGTGAGACAGAAAACAAAAGGCTGAACGCTCTAGCACCAAGGTTCACCACCACCGGTAACCAAGAATGATACTAGGCATCAAACAAACATGCTTAACAAGATATTACTTGCAGCGCACTACATCGTCTTCCCATAACCCAAGTTTAAACACTTTATCTACTCAAGCTAGTCATCATGCTAACAAAAATCTATTCTGGATAGCAGTACGAAAAACATCATATCTTTTGCTCTGAAACTCGAAACGACATGATCTCAGATCTTATAGAAAGGTAACGAAAACCTCCACAATAGTCTAGTTGGCTGAATCCTCCAATTCAGCCAAAAACTGAGGCTAACATTCAGATGAAAGTCTAATATATAAATTGTCTAGAAGAACTAAGCATCAGTAAGGAAATAATCATAACTTTTGATTGGATTAACCAAAATCCAAGTTTTTTATCATTCTGGGAAGCTAAGATCATATCTTTCAAAAGTCTAGTTGGCATGAAACTCAGATTTTGCCTTTAACAAAAAGTAGCACACATATCAAAACTACTGTCGGAACCCGACATACAATCTAGACAGTCAAATTGAAACGTACATAACTTTTGTTCTACAAATCCAAAAAGGGTGTTGTGTATCAATCCTGAAAACTAATGGAATTATATACAGAATTCGTTTTGGGCAACATTTCTGAATCAGCTCCTAACATAAACATATTCTAAGAAACAAAGTGACTGTTAATTCTCGTCAGACTTTCTAGTCAGCAGACAAGAATTTATCATAACTTTTAAACCGTAACTCAGAATTGGGTGATCTTTGAGTCTACCGAAAGCTGAGAATGAAACCCACAATTCTCTAGGATATGAAATCCTCCAATTCAGAATCTAAATACACGGAAACTGATGAGCAAACAGAGGACAGATTTCTGAATCTATTGACAATAGCTCAAAGTTCCTCTAATCAATGGCAATTATGAATCTATCTTGAACCAAACAGCGGGGAATCGATCGTTACCCTTGAATATGTGTGTCCCCGCTGATTTCCCTGTAATACCCCAAGTCTATTTAAGTGAAAAGAAAGAATTAGGGAGAAGGACAAACTAGAAAAAAAATAGAATTAACAGAGGATTAGAGGGGGTTTCTGCAATTCTTCGGCAATCTGGGCCTCAGGCTTTGGCCCAAGAGGCCCATGAGGGGTCGACCACCAATAAAAGGAGGGGGAATCCCTAGGGTTGGTATTGTAGCACGGTGTGCTACAGTAGCCGCCCCACCTCCTTGCGTCGCATCCTTTGGGTGCTGCCGACCAAGAAAAAGAAGAAGAAGGAAGGGGAGAAGAGAGAAGGGAGGGGAAGAGGGATCGCGTGGTGTTCATCACGTTCGGCGGCGGTTCTTCAAGGGTAAGACCCCATCCCCTTTCGATTAGTGGATTATTTCATCTTTATCAATGTCGATCTTCAGGTCTGTTTAGGGCAGATAGTGCTGGATGACATTTTTGAGATGTTTAACAGTAGAATCTGACCAGGACGCCTCCTAGAGAATTATAGGCAACGTCGATACAATATCGCGTCGTTTGGATGAGCGGTTCAAAAGTTATGAATTTCGTAGCGCTGCTGTTCTGTAAATCTGCTACGATTCTGACAGTTTTTAGTAATCAGACTTAAGCGGATAGCTAACGGAATTTCTGGGAGGTCTCACTATAATGAAAGATGTAGATAATTGTCTTCGCTTTCAGATAAGCTAAAGAACATGAAATTTGGATCATTATTCTGAAAGTTATGATAGTTTTAATATCTCTGTCCAGAAACCCAACGTGAATTAGTTGTTCTGTTCATCAGCTTGGTAGGGGTAGTTGATGGCCAAATCTGGAAGCCTCACCAACTAGGTTTAGATGGGGATTTGATATGCTTTCTAGATACTCCAAGAACACCCCATTTCGATCTATGTACTAAAATATATGAATTTTTGATTATGACTGTCTGTTGAGGGGACAGACTGCTGCTTAGGATTTTGGAGTTGGGGTTGCGCGAGAGAGTATAGTTTTTTCGTAAGTGTTTCCAGCTTTGTTTTGGTCCAGTATTGTTATCTTAGAGTGCTTTTTGACTTACCTCAAGTGGGGGATCGGTTCCGGGGGTAGCGCCCTCTTCGCGTCCTTCGTTCTCGCACGGTTGAGGTAAGTACATTGTTTGATACATTACTTGTGAATGCATGATCATGATTGTGTGTATTTGATACATGATAGCGATGAATGGTTGCTGGCATGATATGTGTATTAAGAATGGTGAATGCTCAAAGTATGATTATGTTCTATTCATGTACGATGTTATTGGTTTTGGCATGCTGATGATGAATAGAGTAACTGTGCATGTGCATATTGAGATCATGTTATAATACCCCAGCCCCACATGAGCCTGGAATGCTACTGTAATACCCTGAATATCAATTAGAGGGGTTATACATTATTAGAGAGAGAAATTATTCTTTATCGATGCAATTTAGTTCAGAGGGGGATTTATTTCTAACAAAGAAAGTATCCAACAGAGATTGCTAGATCATCTGAGGGGTTTTCAGCAAGTTTTTGCCAACCTGGGCTTGGGCCTTGGCCCAAAGGCCCATGTGGGAGCTGTCCATAGGGGGGGAGGCGCCACCCTCCTCCCAAAACCTAGCCTCCCCCACCTATTCCCTCTTCCCCTCCCTTGTCCAGCACCTCCCCCTTGCGCCTCCTCCCTGTCCAGCACCTCCCCCTTGCAGCCCTTGCTGTCCATCTCCAACCATGGGTGGTCTCCCCTCCATTGATGCCTGCCAAAGGAAGGAGGGACAAGCCCTATGTGCTGTCGGCCATGGTAGAAGAGAAGAAGAAGAGGGAGAGGGTGATCATCTTCTTCGCGGATCATTCGTCGTCATCCCGCGAGTCTCCAAGGGTAACAATCGTCGATTGTTGTCATATGATTAATTGTAGAATTGAAACCGATTAGAATTGTTTGGATCAAAGTCATTCTGCGGTAAGATCAATCTGTCCATAATGTTGCGTGGGAGATTTCGCATTCTTGGAGGCCGAACCAGTAGTTTTGATCTCCTAGAGATATTTAGATAATGTTCTTAGCTTTCGGTGGCCACCAAGAACACCTGATTCCGACATACGGATCAAAAGTTATGATCGTTTTAGTTTCTGCTGTCTAGAATTATGACGAGAATTAGCAGTCACTGTAATTGTTAAATTATGACTTATATAGAAGATGCTTCAGGAGTCTTTCCCATAACGACTTTTGTACTTGATCTCATTAGCTTTCAGGATTGATAAATAACACCCCATTTGGATTTGTAGAACCAAAGTTATGCACGTTTTAATTTGACTGTCCAGAACCCTGACGAGAATGAATTGTTGAATTGTCTTTTAATATATGATCAAGTTAATGGCAAATTCAGGGCTTTCACCCAACTAGGTTATTGTAGACCTGGGTCTTAGCTTTTTATATTGATAAAGAACTCTAAGATTGGGTTGGCCAATTAGAAGTTATGGCCTTTTTCATGCTGCTGCCCAGAAGTGTCAGGCAGTTCTGACAAAGTGTGTTCATCGGTGTTTTGGGGCTTGGTACATTCAGAATTTGGGATTTCCATCAACTAGATTTTTGTAGATAATCTTGTTACCTTTCAAACAAGCCTGAGTTTACTTTTTACGAATTTCAGAGCAAAAGTTATGTCAATTTTAGTATTGCTGCCCATTATGGTTTTCTGGTGGAATGTAGTTCAATTGGAGTAAAATTGTGTAGTTAAATGTTGGGGTGTTGGGGTTTGTGTTGCGAGTAGTGTCTTGACATCATGGTTCTTATTGAGTAAATTAATGGTGTAGGAGGTGATGCTTCGGGGTTAGCGGCATCGTCGTTGCCTCCTAACGCATCGCAACGCTAAAGGCAAGTACACTAACGTTTGTATGAATTGTGTATGTTGGATGCTTAATGTTTGTACTGTGTTTTCATTTGATATGTGAGAAGTTCCGATGACTATGTTTCTTCCGTATGTGAAATTTATATGTTCAAAGATGATGCTAGTCGTTGTTCATAAGTACATTCATGCATCCATGTTCAAGTTCCGTCCACGGGAGTGGAGTCTAAAGTTGCATCTATGTTCATGTTCCGTCCACGGGAGTGGAGTCTAAAGTCCCATCAATTCCAGTATGGGCATGTGAGTCCCACCATTCCAATGTGGGCAGTTTGGACACCTATATGACACGTTCTTCATACGGGACTTGGATCCCCGCACTTTTGTTAAGGTGCGGGCTTAAGTGAACACCGACGGGTGTGTCACTAGCTATACCGGTTTAAGCACGTGTGCAGTCCATCCTTTGATTAACTTCATTCATATCATGCATTCTTAAATGTTCATTCGTGGTATGTTCAGAAACTGTGAAAAAGTTGTCTTGTCCATATTGGTTGTTTGTTAATTTATTCAATGTACTTGCTGAGTCTTGGACTCACTCTTGTTTTGTTTATTTATTTTAGGTGAACATTGGTGATGAAACTCTTGGAAGGGAGTAGACATGCACAACCCACTCAGTTCACTTTACCCTTGTTTCGACATAAGAATTGTTACTGCCTTTCATTCGTTAATTGTTGGATTGTAATAGATAAACTTAGACTTGAAGGATACCTTACTTATCGATGAGTTTGTTTAAATAATTGTTATGTGCATTGATCATTCGTTGATAAGATATCGTAGCGGATCCAATATTACATTCCTGTTGATGTTCCATTTGTTGATGGTCTATTTAGCTTAGATGATGAAGTGTTGTTGAAATTCATTCCGTTGTACGGTTATTAGTTAGGTCTTTAGGTAGCATTTTGGCTTCCGAATAGCTAGGGTGTTACAGCTACTAAGGTAACCTTACACAAATCTAAGCTAAGACAATTTACTAAATTTCAGCAGAACCTCCTTTGTATTTCTAACTTCATAGAGGTTTCATCAGATAAATAGGGTATTATAACTAAATATTGCAACATTCAATATCATCAATAAACATTCAGGAACTTGCTAATCAACTAAAAAAATCCTCAAACATTCAACTATACTACTCATCATTATTACAAATAAATCAACGCGGAAAGATAATCATGATGAATCCTTTAAGCAGTTGCTTATTTATTAAGGCATGGTCTGAGAATTAAGGTTCATGGCAGTGTGCGTGTGATCATAGTGCTACACCCTCCCATGCATGCTATTCTTGAATTGGGTACCTAAAACAACAAAGAAAGCAAGAGTGGATCCACAAACTCAGCAAGTACATATATAAAAAAACACATAATTCAAATCATCACATCAGCATCCACTTTCAGGAGCACATCATTAAATCATTCCACATGCATATGCAATGCTCAAGGATTCCTTCTCTTTATCTCTTTTTGCATTTTACCGGTAATGCAAAGTATGCAACCGTCGCTGCATACCCATGCATGCGCTCGCAACCGCAGGGACCAATTGCCCAATACTCCGCAAGTATTGGGGACCTCAAGCCCACACTCCACAAGTGTGGGGACCTCAAACCCATCACATACATGACGGGGACCTCAAAGATGTGCATGCTTGGTCATCACAAGACCAGGCCTCAACATGATATCATTATGCATATGCACCACCTCTATTCATCATCAAAGTACCAAAGACAATAACAACATTCATGAATAAAGCATAGTCATACTTTGAACATTCACCATTCTTATTATGCACACTTGCCAACAGCCATACAACACTAACATGTATCAAACACGCATTCATGTCCAAGCAATCACAAACAAGGTACAAACAATGCACTTATCTCAACCGTGCGGGAACGAAGGACGCAAAGAGGATACCGCCTCCAGAACCAGTCCCCCACCCTTGGAGACACGTGAAACGCTGAATAAAAACCCACGAAGAGGATCTTCTTCTTCTCCTCCTTTCTTCTTCTCCCTTCTTCTCCTTTCACCATGGCCGGCGGCACCTCGGAGCTTCTTCCTCAACTTGGTAGAGTAGCAGGGAGGGGTGCTCTGATGCTGCGTGCTCTGATCTGTGTGATCAGAAGCGAGGTTAGGGTTTTTGGGAAGGGCACCCCCCCTTCTAGACTCCACTACAAGACCGACCCACTTGGCTAGGACGCCTTGGGCCGAAAGCCCAAGGTCCAATCATCCCTCAAATCTTGAATTTTCTTTTAATTTTCCTCTAAACTTTAGAGCATTCAAATTTTAATAAATTTCTCTTTCGAATAATATGTTCTCTCTATTTGATATTCGGGATATTACATTCTACCCCCCTTAACAGAATTCGACCTCGAATTCTAACCGTCGAAATAAACGAAAGAACAATTGCCACAGAAAAGAAACATCTATTAACCTATGCCCGGAGCAAACATGTCTGGATAATACTCGCGCATGCGAGACTCTAGCTCCAAAATAACCTATCTCTCAGACTGATAAGACCACAAGACATTGACGTAAACTACATCTGACCTAACACTCAATCTGACATTGCCAAGTACACTCATCAGAAGAGATTCAAAGGTAAGATCCTACTCGACGGACAATGACATTAACGAAACTCAACTCCAGATCTCCCAGGAGATCAATCGGTGTCAGAACAAACCAAAAGTTGCGTACCTGCGTGTGGCTCGAGACGGTCTAAGTGATACACCAACTTCCTAATCCCTGCATCTGTCGAAAACGAACCAATGTACCTAGACCAACTTCCCTTTTGGTACAAAAGCCCACAACATGCTCAACACACACGGAACTCTTCTTCTTTTCTAATTTGAACTCTTCATCTACAAGGAGCACCTCCTTTAATAAAAAATGAACAACAGAACTCGTTTTTAACAACTGTATTACAAAGAGAATCCAACTAAAAATAAAGAGTTCTCATCACATCCACACAATGCTAACTCCCCACCCAAAAGGGTCAAATCCAAAATTGACAATTCATCACGAAAACTTTCCACCTTCAAATTAGGAAATTTGCAAATAAACACCACGTCCACCAAAAAAACAAGTCACTCAAATGCACAAGTCATAAATTTGTTTCATTCTTTCTGAACTGATAAGAACTAGACATGCCAACATAAATGCCGAGATCAACTTGCGAAGGACATCCGTCTTAAACACATAGCTCAAACAAGAATCAAGAAAACGTGTCACTACTCAAGGAAGCATCAACTTTCCCAGTTTTTCTTTTAGGAATAAAATTTCTCTCAAACTTTGGAATCTAATTCATCGCATAACACACTAACTCATCTCTCTTATTTTGGCATTCTCAACGCTATGCTCAAGCCAAAATACATCATTCACATCTTTGTAGAGAAGCTCTATTGACTCCACCAAACATACCCTAGTCAACTTTTGTATCGATGGAAATACTTTGATAGATGACTTCCAATACATCTCAAAATAGCCCTCACGTGCAACCACATCACCTAAATCTTTTAAGAATAAACAACTCGGAATCCTCAGCACACACATTCATATACTCCATCAAAAGGGTTCTATCAATGATCATCCCACTGTTCGGAATCCACCCTTATTCTACTTCTTCTACACATAATCATTGGGCGACTCAAAGTCCTAGCATACAATGCGAAACCCAAATTTAAACTCCAAGACTCCTACAATGAACTTCTCATATAGAGGATAGGGGAAACCTCAGATTAAATCCCTAAAATTCTCACAATCCAAACATACTCGCGCATTAACATCAACACGAAAACATTTCCTCGATCCAATTATCTTTATAAAGATTCTAACTCTTAGAGAGTTACTTACTAAGTCCAAGTCATTTCTGACAATAATCCAACAATCTCGGCTATCTCAATAATCGCTTTAACGATCAGATCACTTCGCTAATCTTACTCTCATTACAACACCACCATAGTTTAACTGCATAACCGTGCAAGGTACTCAATCGCGACATTCTAATACATTGATCAAGATTCCCATCCTTTCGAAAATTCTAATGTTCCACCCGAATTGAACAAAGGATCTTGGATCACAAATCTCCATAGGTTCTAATGGTTGCAATAATGCAATCAGTTTAGCCTCAAAGGTAAACATTCGGTATAAATAAAATTTTCTCCAAGAATTATACACGAAATCAGTTCATCCTTCAACGCTCCTCGAATAACTTACAACCCAAGGTCTCACAATCACATTGAATAAACACTTTGAAAGACCCCTGTGAAATGAATCGATGAATCCTTACTCAGAAGAAAAACAAATGAAAACAATTTTCACCACATAGAAAAACATTTACCACTCGCAGTGAACAGAGGACAAAGGGATTAGTCAGTTTGGCAAAGAACTCAGACAACAAAAGGAAAAAACAATAGTTGAGGACACAAGTCCCGCGCGAAGGGAAGGTCAAACCCCAAATAAGAAGAAGGTATTGCCTTTGAAAATTGATAAACTCTTATGGGACAAATGCATAAGATTTAAGCACACTCAAATAAACCGCAAGTTGCGAAACGACTTAAATCTCAAATACTTATACTTCACTCCTTCCTTTAACAAGGAAAGTTATTTGCTATGATTACCACATCACTTTGTCAGCTTAAACCAGATAAGCTCTTAAAACCCAAATCACGGGAACCCCTTAAGAACCAATCAAATATTTCAACATGTCACTTTGCTCGAAACAAACTCAATCAACACATAACTCAAGAGGTATAAATGATCACAAACGCAAAACTCGACACACTTTACTAAATCAAAATTACGAAAGACGATCAAATTACTTTATTTCTAAAAGAATCATCATCACACACACAAGTCACAATCTCTTGTAGAATAACCTTACTAACATCAAGAATAATACACTCTGAACATGAATCTTTGTCATCAACTATGCTATTAGAAAGCCCCCAAAGTTTCACCAAATTGTTTCATACTACCTTTTCATCCCATCTTCAAAACGAGAGTATACCAAAACCATACAACCTCACTACATCAACCTCTTAAGTTTAGAAGGGGTCTACTACACAATTGAAAAAGTCCTACCAAAACCCTTTCATCAAGGACACATTATCATCCGATGATTTCACAATCATGTGGGCATAAGCCCCCTATTATATCATATCAGTTCAACTTTTAGTGATGCTCAACATCAAACTTCAACACGCAATGCTTATACTCAACCATTGTTGTTATTAGCTGGCTTCATTATGAAATCTAGTTGCTACCTACTTTCGTTCCCAAATCACATGGATATTTACAAACACATATTCAACTGCTCCTCCTCATATTTGGATTTCGGCAAAAATACACTAAAACTTCAAAAATCAAAATCTTCTATCGATCAAAAGTCTTAACAACACTACAACCAAATTCATCACGTCATTCTATATAGAAGAACTATATAGAACTCCTCCCATGAATTCTAGATCCACCGGTATTCAATCCTTTCAACCGGTCGTACACAATTCCAATAATTAATCATACTAAGGAATACACAAATCTAGCATTTCCTCTAGTTTCTCTTTCCACACATTTAAATTAATCCATTGGAACCAAAGAACCCAACAAGTTTAGTAACCTAAATAATTTTAATGACCAGTCTAATTCATCAATGTTCCATACTTCTTAATATCTCTTTTGAGTCCAAATAGGTATGGACATACTCTCAGTCACTACTCATATATACAGTTCATCAAGAACTAGTAGAAGACAACATCAACTTAATCAATTTCACTTCCAAGGTTGCTAATTAATATTAATGATGCACCACACCAAAAACTCGACTTGATACCCATACCATATCAAGTTACCACAAAAAATTTTAACAATGTCCACCAGAAAAGAGATGCGTTAAACTTCAACCCTCGGAATAATCCAAAAGAAATACATAGAGCCAAAGCTTTCTCATATTAACATACTTGCAACATAAAACTCTCATTACCCAAACTATCAAACGAATACATGAGTCATTCTTTTCCAATGAGAAAGAAGGAACAACCATGGCAATATCAATATTGCCAATTGACGAGGATCACAAGTAGTAAAAGCAACTCAACAGTCAGAAAACAATAATTATTTCAGAGAACCATTAGAGACCCATTGAAACTCAGTAACTACCAAGAACCACGAACCCAAGAGAAATTCATCATCCACCATGGAACAAGAATTTTTCAAGTTCAGAGATCAAGGAAGAAAACAACTTTCTAAAGCAGCTCACGCTCAACACCTGCAACTATGGTATTCGGGGTAACTACTCTATTCGTCTACCACGAACGGTGGTGTAACCTGACAAAGTCCAGAGCCACAACCACGGCCTCCACTGCTTAACATCCATTATCGACACCCATAAACAATATAATCAATTATGAATATACATGATCATCTCATGACAATCATAGAATAGATTCATAGATATAGAATATCATAACATATCATAGATTAACAACAAGAAAGATAGTACAGAAGCAATTCAACAATTGCTTAACAAATGAAACATAATAAAAGAAATGCGGAAACAATGGATTTTCCAACCCCACCTACTGTGCACAGTGTGTCATTTTAATATTGTTCTATTAACCACGGACCTAAAGCCCGCTCTGATACCAACTGTAACACCCCAGCCCCACATGAGCCTGGAATGCTACTAAGGTAACCTTACACAAATCTAAGCTAAGATAATTTACTAAATTTCGATAGAACCTCCTTTGTATTTCTAACTTCACAGAGGTTTCATCAGATAAAAAGGGTATTATAACTAAATATTGCAAAATTCAATATCATCAATAAGCATTCAGGAACTTGCTAATCAACTAAACAAATCCTCAAACATCCAACTATGCTACTCATCATTATTACAAATAAATCAATGCGGAAATATAATCATGATGAATCCTTTAAGCAGTTGCTTATTTATTAAGGCATGGTCTGAGAATTAAGGTTCATGGCAGTGTGCGTGTGATCATAGTGCTACACCCTCTCATGCATGCTATTCTTGAATTGGGTACCTAAAACAACAAAGAAAGCAAGAGTGAGTCCACAGACTTAGCAAGTACATATATAAAAAAACACATAATTCAAATCATCACATCATGGCCGGTGAAACGCTGAACAAAAACCCACGAAGAGGATCTTCTTCTTCTCCTCCTTTCTTCTTCGCCCTTCTTCTCCTTCCACCATGGCCGGCGACACCTCGGAGCTTCTTCCTCAACTTGGTAGAGTAGCAGGGAGGGGGGCTGCTACAATACTGCGTGCTACAGTGCGACATGGTACTGTAGCATAGGTTAGGGTTTTGGGGAAGGGCACCCCCCTTCTTGAGTCCACTACAAGGCCGGCCCACTTGGCTAGGATGCCTTGGGCCGAAAGCCCAAGGTCCAATCCTCCCTCAAATCTTGAATTTTCTTTTAATTTTTCTCTAAACTTTAGAGCATTCAAATTTTAATAAATTTCTCTTCCGAATAATATGTTCTCTCTATTTGATATTCGGGGTATTACACATGTTGAGGCTTAGTCACGTGGTGACCAAGCATGCATATCTTTGAGGTCCCCGTCATGTATATGACAGGCTTGACATCCCCACACTCGTGGAATGTGGGCTTGAGGTCCCCTTTACTTGAGGAGTATTGGGCAATTGGTCCCTGCGCTTGCGAGCACAGGCATGGGCAAGTAGCGACGGTTGCATACCTTGCATTACCGGTAAAATGCAAAAGAGTTAAAGATAAAGGATCCTTGAGCATTGCATATGCATGTGGTATGATTTAATGAATTGCTTTTGGAAGTGGTTGCTGATGTTATTAGTTTGCATTGTAATTTTTTTTTTATGTGTACTTGCTGAGTCTGTAGACCCACTCTTGCTATTGTTGTTGTTGTTTTAGGTACCCAATCCAAAAATGACATGCATGGGAGGGAGTAGCATTATGTTCGCACACACACTGCCATGAATCTTTTATAGTTGATTGAATTTCAGATTATACCTTAATAAATGAACAAACTTCTTAAAGGATTTGTTATAGTTATGTTTACGCATTGGATTATTTGTAATAATGATGAGTAACATATTTTGGATATTTGTGATTATGCTATAGTCGTTTAGCACATCTTGATTGCCTATAGTTTATACTGAATGTTGGTTTGTTTAATTTTGATAATTGTGCTTGTTGGTACCCCCGGTATAGTTAGCTAAACAGAGGAGGTTCTGCCGAAATTTAGTAAAGTGTCATGGTTTTAAACTTGTTATATTGTTAGCTTAGTAGCATTCCAAGCTCATGTTGAAATTTGAGGTGTTCTGATTAGTATCGAGCGATATGTAGGTCTGTGGTGATTAGATTTACAACTTAGGTAGCTTAATTTGCTAAAATTTCCTAATGGTTAATTACTTAAAAACTTGACACATTGGTGCACTGTAGGATGGGATGGGTCAAGCATTGCATTTACACTTCCGTTATGTTGTATTGATGATTCCTGTTATGAGATGATCTTATATACCTATAATATGATTCTACGATTATTATGAGTGATGGTAGCATATGTTGAGAGGTTGAGGTCGTGGTTGTGGCCCTGGGCTTTACCAGGTCACACCATCTTTTGTGGTATGAAAATAGGGAAGTGGTTACCTCGGATGTCTTAGTACATGCGTCGATAGTGAGTATCTTTAGAAAGTTGTTTCTTCCTTGAGTTCGAATTTGGTCAACTCTTGTCCAGTAGTGGTTGATGAATTTCTTTTGGGTCAGTAGTTCATTGCAGTTGATGGGTTTCTTTGAGAAGGGTTGATGCGTTTTCATTGGCTTAATTTGTCCCTTAAAACAATTATTGTTTTCTCAAATGTTGAGTTATTCTTGCGGCCGGTAGACTTGGTTAGTTGTCAAGATTGACCTTTATATTGGAGTTTTTTCTTTCTCATCGAGAAATATGACCCATTTGTGCGCTTGATGTTTTTGGATAATGAAGGTTTTCTTTTGCAAGTCCTTAGTAGTGGAAGTTTTAACTCAATGTAACTCTTTTGGGTATTTTGAGTGCCGAAGTTGAAAGGTTCTTTTTATGAAACAAAACGCTAAACCCTTTAGCAATGTCTTCTCGTGGTTAAGTGAGAGGTTATAATCAAAGAAATTAGTGGATATGATATGGGTTATCAAGTTGGGTCTGTAGTATGGTGTATAATTTGATATGGGGGATGCCTGATCTTCACGACGTAGGATCGATGATAACTTTGGATCCGTGCAACCTGACGAACCGATGGCGCCAACCACTGTCAAAACAGCAACCTAACGACAAAAGAATTCGCCTAACCACCGCTTGTGATCCCGTCTACTTGATCACACAAAGTAGGCGTGTCATTGCTCTGCAAAACACAAAGAATCACAAGGACAGCGGGCGGCACTGTGATTGGAACTCACAATTCTAGTGAGGGTAATATTTCTCAAACCCTAGAATCAAGAATATATTGATCTGGAAAAAAAATATCCGTCCCCCCTTACGGCGTAGCCTCGGCTGCTTTAATAGCTGGCCGAACCGACTCCAACACCCAATCGGTTCGGTTGATACTCTGACTACATGCCGATCATGTGGGCTAAGCTTAATTTAATGGTTCGGTTGGTACACAGGCCCAGATGATTGGTGCTAAGCTTAATTTAATAGTTTGGTTGGTACAACATGCATGCCATGCATCCTTTGGTCCACGTGAAACAACCATGCAATATATTTCTTTATTCCTTGCTTTCCTTTGTAAGTTGTAACTCACATACATGCATGTAGACATTAACTTGACTGTCTGAAGCCCCCAAAACCGACCGAAGCCTCCAGCCTCCAAAGTCAAGACCAAGATGGTATTCTCTGTAGTCAGTGGTGGATATGGCTTCCAGCGGTTTCTCATCTGGTACATGGCCTCATGGCTTTTATCGGCTGATGGTCAGAAACAAAAGAAAGCACTAGTGCTTCCGATTCCAAAACTCTCCTGACGTACAAACCTGAGAACAATTAAAATACTAGCATTAGGTAGTAACTGGTTCTGATATAAATTAAAACCAAAATCAACTAGGAGCGAGTTCACCTGTTGATTAATCTTTTTAGCTCGTGCTCGTGTAATCGATCCTATCGGCGGGATGCCCTTGTCATCCTCCCCTTCTTGAAAAGGAGTCGTCCTCGACTCTGATTCTTCTGGTCCAAAGAATGGTGACAAATCAGCAACATTGAATGTAGAACTCACAGCATAATAATCACCCAAAAGCTCTTTCTTATATGCATTGTCATTGATCTTCTCAAGTACTCTGAATGGACCATCTCCTCGGGGCATCAACTAGGAATTACGCTTGTCCAGAAAGCGTTCTTTGCGTCGATGCACCCAAACTAAGTCACCCGATTCAAATAGCATCTTCTTTCTTGACTTGTTCGCCTTCTCAGCATAGTAACACATCTTCTTTTCAATTTCTTCTTTAGTCTTGACATGAATTTGCTTCACATATTCAGCACGCTTTGATGCCTGCATATTAGCACGTTCTTGTAGCGGAAGTGGCAGCAAATCAAGTGGTGTGATCGGTTTAAAACCATACACCACCTCGAACGGGCACAATTGGGTAGTAGAATGTAGCTCCCTATTGTACGCAAACTCCACATGCGGCAAACAATCTTTCCACTCTTTTAGATTCTTCTTGATCATCGTTCGTAGTAGCATCGAAAGTGTTCTATTCACCACCTCCGTTTGTCCATCCGTTTGTGGGTGACAAGTTGTTGAGAATAATAACTTTGTCCCAAGCTTGGCCCACAAAGTCTTCCAAAAGTAGCTCATGAACTTGACATCACGATCTGAAACAATTGTCCTTGGCATGCCATGCAATCTTACAATTTCCCTGAAAAACAAGTCAGCTACATGCGATGTATCGTCGCTTTTATGATAGGGAATAAAATATGCCATTTTTTAGAACCTATCCACAACTACAAAAACCTAATCCCTCCCCCTCTTAGTCCTAGGCAATCCTAAAACAAAGTCCATACTAATATCCTCCCAAGGTACACTAGGAACAGGAAGTGGAGTATATAAACCATGTGGGTTAAGTTTAGATTTCGCTTTGTGGCATATCACACATCGCTGTACAAACCTTTCAACATCACGCCTCATTTTAGACCAATAAAAGTGATCGCTCAGCATCATGAAGGTCTTCTCTCTTCCAATGTGTCCCATTAATCCACCTGCATGAGATTCCTGCAATAAAAGCAAACGCACAAACGAATCTGGAACACATAACTTGTTAGCACGAAACAAGAACCCATCATGTACATGAAACTTGTCCCATCCTTTCCCATCTTCACATTTAGAATATGTTTCTGAAAATTCATGGCTGGAAGCATATAAATCTTTCAAACTCTCTAATCTGGGTACCTTTACTTCCAATTGATTTAAAAGCACATTCTTTCTAGATAAAGCATCAACTACTACATTCTCTTTTCCTTTCTTGTACTTAACAACATATGGGAAGGTTTCAATGAATTCTACCCATTTGACATGTCTACGGTTTAGTTTAGCTTGGCTTTTCAAATATTTCAAAGCTTCATGATCAGAGTGAATAATAAATTCCATAGGCCAAAGATAATGTTGGCAAGTCTCAACACACGTACTAAAGCATACAATTCTTTATCATACACAGGGTAGTTCAACTGAGCACCTCCTACTTTCTCACTAAAGTATGCTACGGGTTTTTCTTCTTGCATCAAAACACCACCAATACCTATTCCACTAGCATCACAATCAATTTCAAAAGTCTTAGTGAAATCATGCAACATAAGCAATGGTGCTTCTATTAAACGTTTCTTTAGCTCTTGAAAAGCTTTTTCTTGTGGTGCACCCCATTCAAACACAACACCCTTTTTAGTTAATTCATTTAATGGAGCAGCAATGGTGCTAAAATCTTTAACAAAACGACGATAAAAACTAGCAAGACCGTGAAAGCTTACGATTTGGTGACATTTACAAGGATAGGTCAATTCTTAATTGCTTGATTTTAGATTCATCTACCTCAATACCTTGTCCAGAAACAACATAGCCTAAGAACACCACTTTATCAGTACAAAAAGTGCATTTATCAAGATTAGCATATAGTTTCTCATTCATAAGCACTTCTAGCACTTGTCTAGTATGATCAATGTGTTCATCCATCGTTTTGCTATAGATCAAAATATCATCAAAGTATACCACAACAAATTTATCAATGAATGTTCTTAAAACATTATTCATCAATCGCATGAATGTACTAGGTGCATTAGATAATCTAAAAGGCATGAATAACCACTCATACAATCCAAATTTAGTCTTAAAAGCAGTCTTCCATTCATCACCAAGTTTCATCCTAATCTGATGGTATCCACTCCTCAAATCAATTTGGAGAATATAACAGCACCACTAAGTTCATCTAACATATCATCTAACCTAGGAATAGGATGACGATATCTAACAGTGATATTGTTAATGGCACAACAATCAACACACATTCTCCATGTACCATCTTTCTTAGGAACAAGAATTACAGGAACAGCACAAGGACTAAGACTTTCGCGTACATACCCTTTCTCAAATAGCCCTTGCACTTGGCGCTGAATTTCTTTGGTCTCCTCCGGATTGGTACGGTATGGTGGACAATTTGGAAGTGATGTGCCGGGAACTAGATCAATTTGATGCTCTATTCCGTGCAATGGCGGAAGTCCCGCTGATATCTCCTCCGGAAACACATCCTCAAAAGCCTGCAAAAGAGAGGAAACACCACTAGAAAGAGAGGTTAAGTCGTTAGTTGAAAACAAAACAGTTGCATCTTTGTACACAAGTACAAAGTGCATCTTTGATGGGTTATTGCTCATATCTCTCAAATCTGATTTTGTGGCTAACATAACCAACCCTCCCTCACTCTTACTTTTCCCTCTCATATTTGGCTTGTGACTCTCACTCACCGATGTGTGGAAATCACTCTTTTCTTTCTTTTTACTCTCATCTTCAGCAAGCTACTTTTGCTGAAATTCAGCATGTATTTGACTAGGAGTCATTGGATTAAGCTCCTTTGTCTTCCCCTTCCACTTAAAAGCATATCTATTGGAACGGCCATCATGTTGCACACTTCTATCATATTGACATGGCCTTCCCAACAGCAGATGACACACAGTCATAGGCACCACATCACACTCAACGGTGTCCTCATAATCACCAATCCTAAAAGTAATATGCACCACGAACTGAACCTTCACATCCCCATATTCACTAAACCATTGCACATGATATGGACGTGGATGTTTCAGCTTCTTTAACCCAAGTTTCTCACACAATTCAACGCTAGCCAAGTTATGACAACTACCTCCATCAATAATAAGTTTGATTACCTTGTTGTTTACCTTGGCTTTTGTTTGAAACAAGTTGAATCGCTGCGGATGTGCATCTCCTTCTTGTGCAAGCATGCTCAAATTTTTAGTGACTACTAGTGCCTCTCCCGTTTCATAATTCAACACATCAATCACATCACTGTCATCTGATGCATTTTCATATCTCTCCTTTTCATGGTGAGCTCAACCTCATCTTCGCTTGCGGATTCAAACTCTCCATCTTCTGTCACAAGCATAACTCAGTTGTTGGGACACTCCGTAGCTATGTGCCCACGCCCCATACACTTGAAGCATTGAATTTCTCTACTCTTTGCTGTAGCATTAATTGAAGATGTAGGGGATGGAGCCACCTTCTTCTCACTTGATGTAGGTGCTGATTTTGCAATCGAGGAAGAACAAGCATTAGTATTTGAACTAGTACTAGATGAAGATGTACCTCATCCCAAACTTAAGCGTGCTTTGGTGGCATTAGATGAGGATGATGGAGCTTTCAAGTTGAAAGATGTTGTCCTTGGTGCTGGTTTCATATCTTCTAGCAACTGCTTCTCCGCCTTTGTAGCTTGATGCACCAAATCAACAACGATATTGTAGGGTGATATTGCACTATACGTTTAATGTTTTTATTTAGGCCAAACGAAAACGTGCAAGTGTTTGCTCTTCATCTTCGTGCACATGTGCTCTAATCATAGCTTGCTCCATCTCCTTGTAGTATTCTTTCACCGAACGACCTCCCTGCCTCAAATTCTGCAACTTATCAAAAAGATCACGTTTATAAGTGGTAGGAGCAAAACGTGCTCTTAGCACTTGCTTCATTTCACCTATGATGCAATTGGAGGTTCTCCATTATCCTCTCTTTGGTTCAACACTTGCTCCCATCAAATCAATCCATACCCATCAAACTCAAGTGACGCCATGTGTAGCTTCTTCTCTTCCGAATAATTGTGCATCCAGAATATCTTCTCTACCTTGAGCTCCCATGTGAGATATGCATCTGGATCGGAAATACCTTCAAATTTGAGAATATTGAACTTGAACTTCCCAAATTTTTCCTCCACATGCTGCTCATCATGACGACGGCCATAACGTTGATAGTTATCATTGCGGTGTAACCAAACATTATCGCCGAAGTCCTCAATGTGGGCAGCACCGCCGCGTCCACGGTCATGCCCACGCCCACGGCCTCTCCCTTGGCCATGGTCAGCGCCCAAAACACCTCCCCCACGCCCAGGAAGGGGTGGTCGAACCGCATTGGCAGCGGCTTGACCCGCTAGAGCTTCTCTAGCGAATTATGCAGCCCTCTCCTCATCGGTCTCATCAAGCTCGATGTCGTCTTCATGGACACCAACTGGGCCCCGCTCTTTGCGAAGCTCCTCTAGTATCTCCCTCCTCAAGACGATCATGTTGTCATTCAACTGAGTGTTGAAATCATTTGTGAGCTTCTCAAGGTCAGCTTGTGTAACATATGCTGGTTCTCTTTCTTTACGTGACATGGTTAGTGCAAACAAAGAAAAAAACTATATATGTGGATGTGAAAGTTTTTATTTGTGGAAATCACTCAACCTGACCTTCTCTTACCAACCGAAGTTCTCATGCGTCCTTGATGAAATTGAAGAGTTGTACACACTTTGGTGACAGTAGACAACACAAGGTGACAGATTAAGCGAATTCAATTGCACAAGCACTGTTAGATAATGGCTTATTTGTGGAGCTTGGAGAGAAAAGTGTTTACCTATGCAATCTGAAATTTCTAGATATTGTAAAGGTAGGTAACAATCCAAACTAGAATTCAATGCCTAGTTGCTGATCTTATGATATAAGCAAAGAACAAAGCAACTCACACGCAAAGATGATGGAACTTAGTGCAATCAAAGGATTGAGCTAATCTGAAAATATAAGTGATGAACAACTAGCTCATACTACACAAGTTATGGAGAGACGCTAGCTAATTGCTCAATTGATAAAAAGGCACAAGATTGCTCAAAACAATGAAATAGCACAATCTGAAATTTCTATCAATGATAAGGTGTACACACAGTAGTGACTGGCCAAACAAAAAAATCTTTTTTTCAATATTCTTTTCCCATATATCTTTTTTTTGTTCTCTCTTTTTTTCTTTTTTTCTTTTTTACAGCCAATCAAATTGTCGAAAGAGCCATACTTAAAACCCCACTTTTGGCTATGAAAGAAATAATAATTTAGATGTGTGCAAAGTGTAAATGAGCAGCCCTAGAGCAAATCAAATAGCTAGTCTCGAATAGGAGCAAAGTATTCACAAAGAATTGAATTGGCTCACAAAAGATATACGCAAAGATTTTTATGTCTTTGTAGCCACGCGCGCACTATTCACTGATAATACACCGTGGTATGTAGCGCCACCACAGACTCACGAGCGAAACAAAGCAGCGCGCACTGTAGATTATGGACTGTAACGCACTGTGGCGTTGTACTGTAGAAAACAATGGCAGTAGCAAAAATATTATTCACGCTACTGTAGCAAGTCGCGCGCGCCTCTGTTTTCCTGCGCAAGACTGGCGATGACTGCGTTGTCGGCGTGTACGTGCGAATACTGAAGCAATTGGGAAAATTTCGCACGCGCACTGCAACGGATGATTTTTTTTGTAACCGGCTTACTGATTTGAAACACGAAAAGAAAGCAACGCAAAGGAAACAAAGATCAGCGATTCTAATGGATCAAGACCTAACTAAACTCACTAAAAAAATCAGATTGAACTACGGGCTAAAGGGATTTTTTTTGTGGCTTTTTGTGTATAGGATAAAAAATAAATCTAACTACGAGTAAATTGATCCTACCATGGCAACCAATGCTTTGATACCAAGATGATACGGGGGATGCCCGATCTTCACGATGTAGGATCTTCACGACGTAGGATCGATTAATCTAATTGTGTAGGAAGAGAAATATAATGATGTGTTCGACTGTTGTCTTAATAGATGATAATATGGAGTTTTCTTTAATTGGCTATTTGACGATCTTATTATGCTCGTGGGAATACAAATAGAGAAAGGACCATCAATTCGTCTATGATTGAATGATCATCAATGGTTTATGATAACCTCTAGATTGGAATTAGTGTGTACTAAAGTAGTGTGAGTATTCCGAATAGGAGAAGGGTTGAAATTTGAAAGTGATTTATTTACGTGTGTTCCATAAGGATGTATTGTGGCTGCATGCCCTTGTTAAAAGAGGTTTGCTCTGATAGTGCGGTTGGTGTATTAGATACACTCTAGAACAGGTTGACTGCTATAATCATATTGAGATAACAAAATATTAGGAAGTAATCTACTGTGTTCCATTTAAAAAGGTTTATGATGGAATTAAATAGGTGACCTGCGTTTGCATGATGGTGAAATTGTTGGATAATAGTATGTCGTTGATGAAAGGGTTTTGGTGTAACCTTTTAGATTGTGTAGTATGTTCCCTCTAAAATAGAGTGGATGTTGTAGTGAGGGTGTAAGAATTTAGAATACACTCAATTGATGATGAGATGATAAAGGGATATATATAACTTTTTGGTTAGCCTTTAGGGGCTTTATAAATGAAGAGTTGACGTTAACGAACATTGTTAAGAGTGAATTATTCATGATGTTAGTAACAAGGTCTATAATAGATTGTGACGCGTTGGAGTGGTGATGATTCTTATAGAGAGAAAGTAAGTTGATTGCTTTTTGTAATATCGTATAAATGAAATGTTTGGAGTTTTGTATTCGTGATCCTTTGGGAGTTCATGATTTATGTAGTAGATGATATTAGTTTGAGCAATGTGACGTATTGGAAGGTTCTATTTGGTTCTTAAGTGATTAATGTGATTTGGTTTTAAAGGCACTTCTTGTTTGGGTTGGCAAGTAATGATGTAATCAAAGAAAATTGCTTTATTTTTTGACGAAAAATGAGTACCATAAGTATTTGAGGTGGTTGGCTAGGGTTTTGGGGAGTTGGGCAACTCCCCCCCCTCCTTGGGCCCCTTAAGGTCGGCCCACAAGAGCTACAAAGCCTTGGGCCAAAGCCCAAGGTCCAAAACCCTCTCAATTTCTGAATTTTTTGAGTAATTTCCTCTCCAATTTATGTTGTTCTCTCTAAACTATTGCATTCACTTGAATATTCGGGATATTACATTCTACCCCCCTAACAGAATTTGACCCCGAATTCTAACAGTCAGAATAACAACTGCCACTGAAATGAAACAACAATTAACCCGTTCTGGATGTGAACACACCCGGATATGGCTCGCGCATGCGAGACCCTAGCTCCCAGGTCGCTTCACGCTCACACGGATGCACCCATGGCACCTCAACGGATACCAACGTCTTATGTCCCAATGCTCATCCCGACCACTCTAGTATACGTACTAGACGAGACTCGGACGTGGGGCCTTACTCGATGGTCAATGGCTCTACAGAAACCTAAAATCTCAAATTTTGAGGTTCTCACTCAGCACCAGGACATACCAGACATTTCGTACCTCGCATATGAACCCAAGATAGTCATAGCGATACTCTCACTTCCTACTCCCCGCAACTGTCGAAAACAAATCAATGTACCTTGGGCCAACTTCCCCTTTGGTACTAAAGCACATAACATGCTCAACACACATGGAACTCTCTTCACAGATCTAAATCTAACTTTTCATCTAACAAGGAGCACCTCCTTTAATCAAGAATACACAACAGAACTCGTTTTTAAACAACTGTTTTACAAAGAGAATGCAATTGAAAATAAAGAGTTTTCATCGCAACCACGCAATGCCAACTCTCCACCAAAAGGGTCAAATCCAAGATTGACAAATCATCATGGAAACTATTCCACTTTCTAATTAGGCAATTTGCAAATGAACACCACGAAAACCAAGGAGAAATCACTAGAATCCTCAAATCAAATATTTTTTTTATTCTTTTTGAACCGGAAAGAATCGCACATGCCAACCCAGTGCTAACTCAAATTGCGGAAGACATCAGTCAACAACACAAAGCTCAAACGAGAATCAAGAAAATGCTTCACTATCCGAGGAATAAAATTTCTCTCAAACCTTGGAATTCAAATTCATCGTATGCCATACGAGCTCAAACCACTTAATTTAACATCCTCAAATTATGTTCAAACCGTAATACATCATCCACATCTTGGAGAGGCTCTATTCATCCTACCGAACACTCTAGACAACCCCTTCTACTGACGAAATTAATTTGACAGAAGGTGCCCAAATCACCTCAAAAAAATCCCACGTAACCCCTTCACCTCTAACTTTCAAGACTAATAACTCAGAATCCTCAGTACACACGCTCAAGTACTACATCAAAAGGGTTATATCAATGATTAATCCACTACTCAGGAAACGCCATATTCTACTTTCTCTACACACAATCATTGGGCAACCAAAGCTCTAACATAAAAATACAAAGTCCAAATTTAACCTTCGAGACCTCTACAACGAACTTCTCTTATAACAAATAGGGAGATCATCAGAGTAAATCCCTAACATTCCTACAATTCCAACCTACTCATTCATTAACATCATCAAGAATCACTCACACAATCTCGCAGTACTACCCAATTGTGTTACTCCATAAAACTGATCAAGGTTTCCATACTTTCGATAATCCCCAACATTTCAACATGAGCTAAGGTTCTGGAATTACACTCTATCATAGGTTCTACTTAGTCGTAACACTAATCGGCTTTACTTCAATGACAAACATTCCATTTGAATCAAATTTCCTCCTAGAGGTACAGATCAAAACCAATTCACCTTCTACTATCCCTCCAATAGCTTGGTAGCAAAATCTCACCCCTACAATTACTTGACCACCACCAAACCGTTGCCAGTTTATGCTTTGTAAAACCTTGCAACACAAATCTGTTGATCCTTTCTCAAAAGGAAGAGGCAAACGAGGACAATTTTCGACACATAAGAAAATGTTGATCCTCACAGTGAGCATGAGACCAAAAGAAATAATACAATACTGATGATCTTGGAAAACATGGGTTGAGATCACAGGTGAGGGCACACACCCCTCACAAAGAGAATAGTAAATATCAGCCAATACGAATAAGACATTACGATTGAAACTCGACAACTATTATGCGAAAAGAGCAGAAAGTTTAGGCTCGATTCAAATAACCACAAGCTACAAAACTTGACTCAATTCTCAAATACTCCTTTGCACTCTTTCTTTTAACACGAAATTAGTCCTTTGAATATAACAACACTTTGCCACAACGAACAAGATAAGTTCTTTAGTCCAACCCACAAGAACTAATTAAGAACCAGTAAAATTCTTCAACGCGTCATATTTGCTCGGAACAGTTCAACTACACATGAAACATGAGATCCAAATGATCTCAGCCACAAAACTCAAAACATTTTCATTTACGGGATTTCACGAAAAGCAAGCAGATTATTCTCCTCTTAAAGGAATCAACATAATCTTTTCTTTGATTGCTACCCCATATTGCCAACTCATACCAAAGAGCTTTTAAGATTAAATCACACAAATCTATTAAGAAGCAATAGGACAACACAATACATCGTTTTATTTAAAATAATTTCAGCTACCACAAACAATAGTCCAACTTGACGTCATAGATTATCAATTAACTTCTTTTCTTACAACTTCTAATTTAATACCGCAAAACTTTACAAAGGGTTTTGACACCCTCTTTTTCGAAAAACAAGGTTCTAAACTCCAACAATCCAACTACTCCAAAAGAAATAAGTAGAGTCAAAACTTTCTTCAATGAAGTTTGTAAAAGCTAATTCCCATTATCCAAAATACCAAACGGATAACCAGGTCACCTTTATCAACAAGAGAGATAGGACTAACATGAAAGAGAACAATCTTGTCAATAACAACGTTTACAAGTAGCAAAGAAAACTTAACAGTCGGAACAACAATAGTTGTTCTGAAAAGCAAATAGGGACCAATGAAAACTCGTACCCAATCATTTTGCTAGGTTACAATCTCCGACTTAACCACAACAAGGCATCACAAAAGGATTTTAACACTTTTTTTCAGAAAAGAGATTCTTTAAAACTTCAACAATCGGAATGATAAAAAAGAAATACATGGAGCCAAAGCTTTCTCACGTTAACGAACTGTAATATCCCAAAGTTATTTGAATGAGCATCCGAGAGAGTATAATTAAATTAGGGAGAGGGACCTTATAGCAAATCGTTTTAATAGAAGAAAAGAGGGAGTTTTTCCTAAAACTTCGGCAACCTGGGCCTTGGCCCATTAGGCCTAGGGATGGCCGGCCATAAGGGGGGAGGCGCCACCCTCCCCAAACCCTAGCCGCTACCCCCCTTTCCCCCCTCTCCTCCTCCCTTGGCCGCACCCCCTCTCCTCCCCCTTGGCCGCCCCCATCTCCTCTTTCCCCCCGGCGCCTCCCCACTTACAGCAGCACCTCCCCCTCCATTGAAGCCCCTTGCTGCTGGCCAAGATGGTGTTCCCTGCTGCCGGTGTCGGGGAGGAAGAAGGAGGACCGCCCAGGAGATCGATTGACCAACAAGAAGAAGAAGGAGAAGAAGGAGAGGGAGGGGAAGGGAGAGATCGTGACCTGGGGTGAGTGTTCATCACGTTCGGCAGTGGTTCTTCAAGGGTAAGACCTCATCCCCTTCCGATTAGTAGATTACTTGATCTTTAGCAATGTCGGTATTTAGGTCTGACTAGAGCAGATCGGGTTGGGTGACATTTTTGAGTTGTTTAACGGCAGAATCTGATTAGGACGCCTCCTAGAGAATTGTAGGTGACGTCTATACCTTTCTGTAGAGTACAAGATCGCGTCGTGTGGACGAGCGGTTTAAAAGTTATGAATTTCGTAGCGCTGCTGTTCTGCAAATCTGTCGGTATTCTGACAGGTTTTAGTAATATGACTTGGGCGATCAGTTAAAGGGAAAATTAGAGGATCTCAGTATAACGAAAGTTGTAGATAATTGCCGTATCGTTCAGGGAAGCCCAAGAATACAAAAGTTGGACAAACAAGCTGAAAGTTATGATAGTTGTAGTGTACTGTCCAGAGAACTTGACGTGAAATCGATGTTTTGTCAATTAGTATGATAGGGGTATTAGATGGCCGAATCAGGAAGGCCCACCAACTAGGTTTAGTTGGGGAATTTGATAAAATTTCAATGAAGTCCAAGAACACCTCATTTGGACTCATGTACTAAAAGATACGAATTTTAAAACACGACTATTTACAGAGGGGACATATTAGCATTTAGAAAATTGGAGTCGAGATCGCGTTACAAGCTATTGCTAGTTCGTGTTTGTTTTTATAGTTTGTTTGGTCCATTACTGTTGTCTTAGTATGCTTTTAAATGAATCTAGCTGGAGGACTGGTCGGGAGGCAAGACCTTCTTCGCATCCTTCGTTTCTCGCGGTTGAGGCAAGTACCCTGCTTGGTAGAGTAGTTATGGATGGTTTGACAATGCTGGCTAGTAATTGGTATTTAGCAGCTGTGGTTGATTGATAGTGTGTATGCTGGTTAAAGATGATGGATGCTTATGGTACATGCTAGTATTTGGTATATATTAGCTGTGGTTGATTGATGGTATGATATGCTGGCTGTAGATGATGTATGCTTATGGTACATGCTAGTATTTGGTATATATTAGCTGTGGTTGATTGATGGTATGATATGCTGGCTGTAGATGATGTATGCTTATGATACATGCTAGTATTTGGAATATATTAGCTGCGGTTCATTGATAGTGTGATATGCTGGTTGAAGATGACGTATGCTTATGATACGAATGGTTGTTATTCATATACAGTGCTGATGTTGTTCATGTTTATTGAAAAACTGAAATTGTTCATGTGCACTGTGAGAGCATACATAAGACCTGATCGCATGCTGATCAGGATTGCACATTTGAGGTCCCCACATTCGTGGAATGTGGGCATTGAGGAGAGGTCCCCGTCATGTAAACGATGGGCTTAAGGAGTGTGGGCTCGAGGTCCCCTTTACTTGCGGAGTATTGGGCAATTGGTTCCTGCGCTTGCGAGCATAGGCATGGGTACGCAGCGACGGTTGCATACCCCGCATTACCGGTGTAATGCGCAAAAGAGCGGAAAAGAGAAAAGATGCATTGCATGTCTGCATTCATACATCATGAGATATGTTTCCGAGCAAAGTTTAGATTTGGATGTTGATGTTGTAATTGTGAAGTTAGTGTTTCTTTTGTGATACTTATTGAGTTCTTGAACTCACCCTTGCTTTTGTTGTGTTTTAGGTACCGTTGCAAGAACGTCATGCATGGGAGGGAGTAGACCTGAGTGGGATTCACACACTGCCACACATCATGAATAGTTGATTAAATTTTGGAATGTCAATTATTAAATAAGCAAACTGCTTAAGTTTTGATTATGGATAGGCTTCATGCATTGAGTTTGTAATAATGATGAGTAGCATACTTTAGAAATCTTTGTTTATGCTCTAGCTATTTATCATGAGTCTAATGCTTAGAGAGGATTTTGGATGAAGGAATATTGAGTTATGATTCTCTTTTATCTGTTGGAACCCCCGTATAGCTAGCTATACAAAGGAAGTTCTGCCGAAATTTAGTAAATTATCCTAGTTTAGTTTTGTTTAATGTTTCTTTAGTAGCTTTCCAGGATCACGTCGGGCTGGGGTGTTACATGAACTTGCAACAGAAAACTCTCATTACCCAAAATTCCAAACGAATAAATAAGTCATTCTTTTCCAATAAGAAATAAGGAACAACCATGAAAATATCAATCTTGCCAAAAGACAACGATCACAAGTAGTAAAAGCAACTCAACAGTCGAAAAACAATAATTGTTTCAGAGAACAATTAAAGACCTATTGAAACCTATCAACTACAATGAACCACGGGCCCAAGAGAAATTCTTCAACCACCACAGGACAAGAATTGGCCAAATTCAAAAATCAAGGAAGAGAACAACTTTCTAAAGCAACTCACGCTCAACACCTGTAACTATGGTACTTAGGGTAACTATTCCCCTATCCACATACCACAAACGGTGGTGCAACCTGGTGAATCCCAGGGTAGCAACCACGACCGCAACTTCTTAACATTCGTTATCAACACACATAACCAATATAATCAATTATGAATATAAAGGATCACATCATAACAATCATAGAATAAATTCATAAATATAGAATATCATAACATATCATAGATTAACAACAAGAATGATAGTATAGAAGCAATTTAATACAGTATAGCATAATGAAACATACCACTAGAAATGCGGATGCAATGGATTACCCAAACCCCACCTACTGTGCATATTATGTCATTTTAATATTTTATTTACCACGGATCTAAAACCCATTCTGATACCAACTGTAACATCTTGGCTTGCTATGCGGAAGCCAAGATGTTACCTATAAGACTAACATACAACAACAATATGGAATAATTTCAATCATATTTCAACTAATGACATAAGGAGATCAACATCTCAAAAGTTGAGTATAAGAATTGAATCAGAATTTAACAACATATCGAACTCTATCATCCAATCATATTGAATCAAATACGATAAGACTATTATAGGTTTATACGAAGATCATTAAGCATTCACTGGTTCAACCAAGTCATGATGAATGAAAGTCTAAATCATCAGAACTCTATTTATTACAACCCAACTTATTAAATGAAAGATAATAACAAGTTCAACTGTTTAAAAGGGTGACGAATGTGAAGTGAAAAAAGTGATTCGTGTGACTAATCCCTCCCATGCATGTCGTCTTCAATGTTTACCTAAAACAAATAAACACAGCAAGAATGAGTCCACGACTCAGCAAGTACAACAGAATAATTTGAACAATACTGAATAAGAATAACAATCACAGAATAGAATACGAATGTAGAGCAACGGTGAATAAGAATATAGCATCATAGAATAGAATTTGAATGTGGAGTGGATGATTAAGAACTTATCATCATATAATAGAATATGAATGTAGAATGGCAGAAACTATATGAATGAACTTATCATGAACAATGAATGAATGAATGCATGCATGAATATGGAAGACGAAATCTCAAGAAGCATGTATTATCATATATAGAACGAATCATAAATCATTGAAAACTTCTCCTAAACCATAGTATTCAGTCATGACATGAACATCAAGCACTATAAACAAAGCGAACACTACATACACCATGTACTTGCCCATGTTAGAATGATGGAACTTCGCTACCCACTCCCGTGGGTGAAACACAAATGGAAGAACGAATGAATATGTTGAACGTAAACATATAATCGAAGAATCATGGTATATCAATTATGAGGGGAAGCAAGTAATACCGAAATTATCTATTGCACATTCATCACTCAAGTGGAACAAATAGCAATCAAGACAAATCAATTGTACTTGCCTTTCGAACTGCGATGCGTTAGGAGGTAAGGATGAAGCCTCTAATCTCGAATTCCCTCCTCCTACACAATTTAATTGCTTGAATAAGAAACAACGTGAATAAGACGCTCCCCGCAACGCTTAATCTCATATTCCTAAACCCAAGGTTCATATATTTGCTCTACCAAATTAACCGACAGTCTAGTAGGACGTTAAACTGGACAGCAGTACTAAAAACATCATATCCTTTGCTCTGAGAATCGAAAAGGAGTGATCTCAGATCCTATGGAAAGGTAACGAAATCCTCCATAATAGTCTAGTTGGTTGTATCGTTGGGACCCAAAATTACGATTTTGGACCCTCTGTGTATAATGCACTAGTCCAGAATCACGCTAGTGCACACAGTGTCAACATAGGTAAATATCGATCCACACAAGCGATAAATTAAGTAAATGATTAATTTGAATAATAAATACAAGTTTTGACCTTATGGTCGAATTTACACTTATTGAGCACGCGAGTACTACGAGAGAATAAAATAGCGTAAAGCGAAATAACATCGGCGTAGATCCCATCAATTCACCACGGGCAACCAAGCGGGATCCGGACCTTAACGATCGGCAACCTTGGCGAACTCTTCCTCAAGCGGCGTAGACTCCTCTTCTTACGTAGGTTTGGGCGCAAGTTTTACAACAAGCGTGAGTACACAACCGTACTACGCAAATCATACCACGAGAATGCAATTTATAAATGCAGCTTATTCCAAAAGAAAAGGCTTACGTGGTTCATTTGCATAAATGCAACATTTGTAATGGAATACAATAATAGATTGAAATGTAATTCAACACAAATAGACAATATTAATTTAACAGTTGTTTTCACAAAGACACAAAGCTAAGCAGTTATTTCACATAGCCATATGACTTGAATCACATAGCTCCCATCCCAAACATTTTATGAAAACTACCCTCGTGTGAAATCCCGAGCATGTCCATGACCACGGACGGCTATTCGAATAGATTGATTTAACACTCTGCGAGTTTGTACACTTTACCCACAAGATACAACTAGTGTAGCTAGCACTAATCGTAACA